>OX411724.1:5290149-6509814 GCA_948252095.1 Dicycla oo | reverse complement strand
ACTGCGAACAACTGATGAGATTAATCTCAATTAAGACAATAGAGGCATCCTCTAGCAATAATGTACAGAAATGCAAGAATAAATCAAATAAAATTTCAAAATTAGTAAATAGTATTAACCTGGTGCATCAAAATATTCAAGGTTTTCTCAACAAAGATTTAGAAGTAGAATTATTTATGAATTTTAACAGTATTGATATTCTTTGTATAACAGAACATTGGCTTAAAAGCCACCAGTTTATGTTCAATTTTAATAATCACCAGGTTGGTAGTTCGTTCAGCAGAGTAAATGCTATACATGGTGGCTCATTAATTTTAGTAAGTAACCAGCTGAAATTTAAAGACCGTAAGGATATTGTGAGCCTATCTGTTGAGCGGACAGTTGAAATAGCTTGTATAGAATTGGACCAATTTATTGTATTAAGTGTGTACAGGCCCCCTTCAGGATTGTATGACTGCTTTGAAAAGGTAATGGATGAAGTGTTACACAAGATATGTAACTCAAATAAATCTATTATCATTTGTGGTGATTTTAATGTTAATTTATTAGAAAAGTCAGGTTCTTGTAGTAAAATAATAAGTCTTTTTCAGTCATACAATCTTGTAAACCTATTTTTGGAGCCCACAAGAATAACCCCTACTAGTGCCACATGCCTAGATAATATTTATACAGATGTTATTCCAAGCCATAAAGAAATTATAAATTTACTAGATTCTGATCATTGCGGGCAAAGGATTACTATCCAAAACCAAAACAAAAAAGTGGCTAAAAAGGATATCATTGTTAACCCCAAAACTACAAGTCGCTTGGAAGCTTTTAAAGTTAAACTCATTAATAAATTAACAGTTTTGGCTAATCATACTGATCCTAATGATCTGTATGATGATTTTTTTAATATGTACTGCCAACAATTTAATCTCATCTTTATTCCCAAGACTATCTCGGTTAATAGTAACGCGTCTTTCAGTGATTGGGCTACCATTGGTATTCATAAAAGTAGAACACGGCTTTATGAACTATATAATGAAAGGTCTTTTGTAAACACTGCTGAATTTAATTTATATGTTAGAAACTATTCAAAATTATTTAAAAAAGTTTGTTGTATGGCCAAGTCGCGTTATTTGAGTTCGAAGATTAAAAACAGTAGTAATGTAATTAAAACGACTTGGAATATTATTAATAGTGAAACGGGAAGGTCTAATAACCGAAGTGCTGACTACAGCCTGTCTATTAATGACAATATAATAAAATCAGACTCACAAGTCGCCGCGGCCTTTGAAAATTTATTTTCAGATATTCCCGTTTCAACTACTAAATCCCTAAACTCATCAACTTCTGTTGCTGAGTCTTTGCTTAAGGAAAATGTTAATGCTTGCGATTCGGAATTTAATTTTGAACAAATTACCTGTAGAGACATAATTAAAACCTTTCACACTTTAAATGTAAAAAAGACAGCAGATCTGTGGGGTAATTCTGTAGAAGTTGCTAAGTCTATTATTGACATTGTAGCACCTACTTTAGCTCTTATCTTTAATAACTGTATCGACTGTGGGGAGTTTCCTGACCTCATGAAATATAGTAAAATAATACCTTTGTTTAAATCAGGTAGTACATCAGACCCCACAAATTATAGACCTATTTCAGTACTACCTACGTTTAGTAAAATTTTTGAGAAATTAATTTTAGACCAATTGCAAAGATTTTTTAATAAACATAAATTATTACATAACAAGCAGTTCGGTTTTACAAAGGGTCGTTCAACTACTGATGCCGGTGTTGAACTTTTAGGACATATTTATAGTGCATGGGAAGACAAATGCGATGCCTTGGGCATCTTTTGTGATTTGTCCAAGGCATTCGATTGCGTTCTTCATGAAACGTTAATCAGGAAACTCCGCCATTACGGGATCCGGAACACCGCTCTGGATCTTCTTACTTCATACTTGAGTAATAGGATTCAGAGCGTTGACGTTAATGGAAAAAGATCGCCCGGATCTATAGTAACAATGGGGGTCCCACAGGGCTCGATTCTTGGTCCTTTCTTATTTCTTATTTATATTAACGATTTGCCCTACCTCATTAAGGATAATCATGATATAGTTTTGTTTGCGGATGATACTTCACTTTTGTTTAAACTTAAACGTCAGCAGCTGGTTACTGACGATGTAAACAGAGCGATCTCAAAAGTAGTTCACTGGTTCAGTGTTAATAATTTACTCCTTAATGAAAAAAAAACCAAATTCATTAAGTTTACACTACCTCACGTTAGGCAGGTGAAAACTAACGTGTTGATAAAGGGCGAAGAGTTGAATCCTGAAGATAGCACAGTATTCTTGGGCTTAACTTTGGATGCTAAGCTTCAGTGGGGCCCACATATAGATAAATTGTCAAAAAAGCTAAGCTCCGCAGCATACGCTGTTAGGAAAATTCGTAATTTAACCAACATAGAGACAGCCCGTTTAGTGTACTTTAGCTATTTTCATAGTATAATGTCGTACGGTATTCTGTTGTGGGGAAATGCAGCCGACATTCAGACTATCTTTGTTTTGCAGAAAAGAGCTGTTCGATGCATTTATAAATTAAGTCCGAGACAATCTCTCAGAGAGAAATTTAAGGAGATTAATATACTGACTTTGCCTTCTCAGTACATTTTTGAAAATCTTTTATATGCCCATAAAAACATTAAATTGTTTAAAAAATACAGTGATATCCACAATATAAATACTAGGAACAAACACAAATTTGTTGTACCTCCAACAAGGCTCAAGAAAATAGGTGGGTCATTCAGGTGTCAATGTATACGCTTTTATAATAAACTTCCAAGCCACGTTCAAGATCTGAGTCTTAATAAATTCAAATCATTCATTAAACGCAAGTTGTGTCAGAAAGCTTTTTATACCGTTAAAGATTATATTGAGGACAAAAAGGCTTGGGATTGAACTGCTCCAATTTTATTTTATATTATTTTTATTTTTGCATACTGAATGTTGACATTAATATTTACTTTGTAAGTATTATATTATTTTACTTTGTTGTGAATGTGAAGACTATGTAGGTCATTGCCTTTTTTTTTTTTGTTTGTTTTATTTTTTCTCTCAGTTATTTTTAATCATGGTCTGGCAGTTTGAGTAATCTATGCGGCCTACCCCAATGTCCTTTCTTTGGTATTGTTCGTCGAATCGTTGAGCTAGTTGAGCTGCGCGATTACTGACAAATGCGTGCACTGACTGGACAGGTCCTCTCAATCTGTGTGGTTCTTTCCTCAAAAGACCATTTCAGACACCAATCTACATGGTCTTCACATGAAGTGACCAAGATTATGTCTGGACTTTATAAGAGACTGTGACCTCTGAGTTTGTTTCGGCCTTTCTTCTCAGAGTAGTCAGATAGGAAACGCCGACCTCATCTAGTTTAAAAAAAAATATTGACTTGTAAAAGTGTTTGTACAAACCTACTTACAGAAATAAAAATCATTTATCATTTATCATTTATCATTTATCATTGCAAGAAGTTGAGAGAAAGCGGCCGGAATTAATCAACAGAAGGGGTGTGGTTTTTCATCATGATAACGCTAGACCTCACACATCTTTAGCCACTCAGTAAAAATTAAGAGAGTTTGGCTGGGAAGTGAATTATCACCTCCCAGCCAAACTCTCTTTCTCTTTAGGCAGTGTCAGGTTAACATCACGAGAGGACTGCCAAAACCACTTGTCGCGGTATTTTGACCAGAAGTCCCAAAATTTCTATAGCATTGGGATCATGTCCCTACCTACAAGATGGCAAAAAGTTATCGAACAAAATGGTTCCTACATACTTTAGTTAAATGTAAATAAACTATATAAAAAATGTTTTGAATTTTCTTAAAAAATGCGAAGAAACTTTTTCCCCAACCTATTATAACTTTTTTATTTTTCGTTTTTTAGTTGTGGTACCTACCCCACACGAATTCGAATACCACTACCTCCATAATAAATTAGAACATCATCCACATAGAATAAGTGGGAAAAATACATATTACTGAAGCTAACTTAAAAACTACCCAGGCAAAGTTGATAATTTTTACATGGGACCAACTTCGAGGTATACCGAATAAAACAAGAATCGTTAAGGCGATACCAAAATAAATTGGGGCCTTTTTCGTAACTAATATATTTATTTCAGTATTACAGCATGCATCGACACAGATTAATACAGATAGGACACTCCGCAAAATCATTTAAATAAAAACCGGCCAAGGGCGAGCCGGACTCGCGCACGAAGGGTTCCGTACCATTATCTATAAAAATAGCAAAAAAATCACGTTCGTTGTATGGGAGCCCCATTAAATATTTATTTTATTCTGTTTTTTTAGTATTTTTTGTTATAGCGGCAACAGAAATATGATACATCATTTGTGAAAATTGTAACTATCTAATTATCACGGTTCATGAGATACGACCTGGTGACAGACGGACAGACAGACGGACAGTGGAGTCTTAGTAATAGGGTCACGTGTTACCCTTTGGATACCGTATCCAAGGTCAAGGTTCCGAACCTAAAAAAGCGACTCTTGCAACGACACAATAAAGTGCAATTCAGGTCGCACAACGCTTATTACCTACAGTTACATTCACCTACACGTTGCCTCTCTTTCTAACGCGTAACTCTTATACCTTCATGACCGCGGCAGTCCTACTGAATTGGCCCAGTGAGATAGGCCCGCCGCGTACTCGTAGCTTCATACCTAAACTGCGGAGTGTCCCATCTGTATTAATCTGTGTCGATTATATGTCTGGGTATAATATATGTTTATTGACTATTTGATAATACTCTGGCTGAAGGAAATGGTAAGTGGGTTAAATTTAATATATAGATAGAATTTAATTCCGAAAAAACCTCTACTTTTTTATTTATTTTTTCTGTAATTCTAAAATCCTAAGTAATTTTATTGCAAAATTAAAACTGGCTGAAAATATTTTTGATAGATAGCTTAATTTATTTTTAAACAATTTTTATTTACTTTAGCGCTTTTATTTTAATTCCAGCGCATTGCTGCGCTCTCTTTTTTCGCATGTGGAAGTAATTGACTCTGTTACTTTCTTATTACTGCTCAGTTCGCGTTTTACATATTACCTTAAAATCAGACTACTCTGTTAACAGTAGGGGCGGGTTATTTTGACCTAAGGCATAATTTTGGCCGAAATCGAGACAGATGTTTAGTGTCATTAAATCTACACAAAGGTCCGCAAGTACGCTTCTATATCGCCTTTTATTTGTTACCGAAGGACATACGACGTTCGGTCGTGTGGTCGCAACACTTCGGGCAGTTTAAACATTTGTCTCGATTTAGGTCAAAGATATGCCCTTGCTCAACGTAACCCGCCCTAACGTAAAATGGAGTTACTTTGATACTACGGGGTTACTTTGAAAACAACTTTTTACTTAGGTATGAAAAACTTATTTTTATAATACAACGCCATATTAAAAACATAAAGTTTTTCATAACTCGAAACTTGTTATCAAATTAACCCTGTAGTATCAAAGTAACCCCATTTTACCCGATACCTACATCTCGACTTAAGAACCTCCTCCCTTTTTTCATCAGTTAAAAATATAAACGCCAAAATGACAATTTTTGCTTTTATAGATAGTCAAGTTTCCAGGGCATTCGCCGTCTACCCTCTGGGTATCTCGTTTTTCTTTGGTTATTACGGGGCATTGTCATGGCAAAGAATAACCAGTATGTCATTCATTTCATTCTGTTATTTTGTGGCCATGGTGTGCCCCGCCTCTCAGATTGCGAGACAGTTTTACTGCAATGGTCAAATCGAACGGATCGTTCTGTAGTGGTGGGAAATTCAATGATGAGTTACAGGTAGGAACAGTTATCTATTTTATGAATTTGTACTATAGTACTTTCTTAGCTGTTGTGACACCTAAGTGGCATTTTCGATGTTCTCAATGACCTGTAGATCTTTGCTATTGAGTATCGAGAAGATGATTAAGATTTTTATTTTCCGTGTTAAGTCAAGTTTAATTAGGCCTAGTTACGTATGCAGAAAGCAGCCATTATGGAACTTTTTCCAGAAATGAGTTATAAACACAACCATATTAATTTCTACATACAAGTTTTTTTGCAAAAACAGCCATGTCGATATCTCTATTTATCATGGAGATATGAGCTGTCAAATGCAGCCATGTCCATGCATCCATGATTCAACCATCGACTGAAAAATGCTTATAACTCTGTTTGTACTTTTCCCGACATGGCTGCCTTCTGCATAATACGGATCAATTATATGTATTAGTGACGTTTCAATCCCTCGACTTTCAATGTTCGCCCGAACAGGATTGGACAGCAAATCTTCGCGAGATCCTTCGTAAAATTTAACGTACCCCGAACTAGTTCAGTTTGGCGGAAACGCTTCCATATACCTAATACCTATGTCTAAGTACAGGAAAAGCTATCACTTCCCAAGGAACGTTCAGACAGCTTTGAGAAAATCTACATAATAATTTGCTATTACAAAGGTACAATGCCGTAGCCAGGAATAAACTTTGGGGGCTCGAGCTCGATCTAGTAACAACTTAATTTTCAATAAAATAAGCATTTATTATACTCGTACATAATTTGACATATATTCAAATTTAATTCAAAGGCAACATCCGTGATTGTCACTTCATCAGAAATAAAGCGTGTGACGATTCTAGATTTCCTTATATCGTGGAATACAACCATTTCATGACAAGGTTAAAGACTTCGTGAAATTATCAATTCTAAGATCTGGCTACGACACCTATACCGCCTAAGCGTCTAAACAAAGAATATTCTTACTCTCTAAACTATACCGCCACAATTAGTGAAGTGTGTCAATCGATAGTCATGAATCAAGATAATAAACTACTCTAAACAAAATAAGGGCTACTTGTTATTTTTACTCTTCAATGCAAAAATAATAACAAGTTTTTTAAAGAACATTAACTAATTGGAAAACTATTTAGGAAAATATTGATGTTACGAACTCTTCGATATTTAACCTCTTTGATGTTATGCTTGAGATCAAATAGAGGCCATCATTAAAAAAAATGAATTTTAAATTTTCTTGTAATCCTGTTTCGATTTTTCTTTAAGTTTTGTTTCGATTAGCGGCTTGGTATTCTGAAAATTATCATAATTTAGTTAATTTATCCAGTTAAAACAACATATTGCGTTAATATGTCTCAAATACGAAGACATATGGACACAATTACTGCAAGCAGAATCGTTACAATGACCCAAGAAGGAAATTCGCAGCGCTCTGTGGATTTGCGACTGGCTTTTTCTTGAAGATCTATCCAAAAGGCTTGGAAGCGCTTCCAAGAGGCCGGCAGTGTTGCATGAAGACCAGGATAGGGTAGAGATCACATTACAACTGTTTATGAGGATTGGTACATCCGGCTAAGTGCCCGTCGTAATCGCTCGTAAAAAGAGTAATCGCTCGTAAGCTACAAAATCACCTACGGTTGACAACGGGTACTCGTGTCAGTGACCCAAACTAATCCAGAATCGATTGTACAAAGACCAGCAAGCTTCAAAACGACGAGTTCTTCGAATTCCTTTGTCCAGGGCTCCACGTGCCAGTCGTTTAAGTTTCTCCCGTCAATACTAGGGGCATAAATCAGTGGAGCATGGTGCTTTTCACCGACAAGCGCAAAATATTTTTTAACCGACTTCCAAAAGGAGGAGGTTATCAATTCGTCTGTATGTTTTTTTTTTTTTTGTATGTTTGTTACGCGATTACTCAAAGACGGATGGACCGATTTGGAAAATTCTTTTTTTGTTTGAAAGGGTATACTTCCGAGGTGGTCCCATATAAATTTTATTAACTTTGCTCGAGGAGTTTTTGAGTTAGCTTCAATAATGCGTATATTTCCCACTTATTTTATATGGATGTTGTGGTGGTGTTTTAATAACTTCCTATCACTGTTATTTACATGGCTATATCTACAATTATTGTGCTTAATTATGTATTCGAATTTGTGTGGGGTAGGTTCCACAACTAAAAAGTGAAAAATAAAAACTTTTTAGCAAAAAATAAAACCGACTTCTAAAACAAAACACTACAAAGTGAAAAATAACTTTAATTTCGGAAGTCGGTGGCAAAAAACGAAAATACAAAACCAAAGACACCGACTTCCGAAATTAAAGTTATTTTTCACTTTGTAGTGTTTTGTTTTAGAAGTCGGTTTTATTTTTTGCTAAAAAGTTTTTTTTAAATGACGATCGCCGCATTAGTGTGTGGAGACGACGCGGCGAGCGATTTTCGGAAGGCCTCCATACATGAAGTTGACCGTTTTGGTGGTCCCAACGTAATGATTAGGGTTGGGATTAGCTTACACGGCAAAACTGAGCTCGCTATTTTAAATGGGCGTTCCGTAACTGCTCAGCGTTACATTGAGGAAGTCATCAGGCCTCATGTTGATCCCATTGGGTCCTGGGTTCGTCTTGATGCAGGACAATGCCCGTGCACACAGCTCAAGCGACCCTGTCTGAGCTGGAAGACTCTCACATTCAAGTTTTTCCGTGGCCAGGAAACAGTCCGGACTTGAATCTTACTTATTATTAAGCCTACTTTTCCCAGTTCACCCAATGACCCATTGTAATACTTACTGAAATAAAAATTATTGGAGAAATAGGGTCTCCCTGTCTAACTCCTCTTCTGATAGGTATAGAAGGACCAGTCGTCTCCAATCTAATCCTGCTGTTACCACTTTGATACAGATGTTGTAGAACCTTCAGATAGACGGTTTCAACATTTTGCGAATGTAGAGATTCCCATATTGAGTGATGGTACAAAGTATCGAAAACTTTTTGGTAGTCGATAAACACAAGGTATAGCGGCTTGTTTAATTCTTGACATTGTTGGTAGTCGATAAACACAAGATACAGCGGCCTGTTGAATTCTTGACATTTTTGGTAGTCGATAAACACAAGGTATAGCGGCCTGTTGAATTCTTGACATTTTTGGTAGTCGATAAACACAAGGTATAGCGGCTTGTTAAATTCTTGACATTTTTGGTAGTCGATAAACACAAGGTATAGCGGCTTGTTAAATTCTTGACATTTTTGGTAGTCGATAAACACAAGGTATAGCGGCTTGTTAAATTCTTGACATTTTTGGTAGTTGATAAACACAAGGTATAGCGGCCTGTTGAATTCTTGACATTTTTGGTAGTCGATAAACACAAAGTATAGCAGCCTGTTGAATTCTTGACATTTTTGGTAGTCGATAAACACAAGGTATAGCGGCCTGTTGAATTCTTGACATTTTTGGTAGTCGATAAACACAAGGTATAGCGGCCTGTCGAATTCTTGACATTTTTGGTAGTCGATAAACACAAGGTATAGCGGCCTGTTGAATTATTGACATTTTTGGTAGTCGATAAACACAAGGTATAGCGGCCTGTTGAATTATTGACATTTTTGGTAGTCGATAAACACAAGGTATAGCGGCCTGTTGAATTATTGACATTTTTCTATGATCCATAGTAGAAAATCCTCTTCTGAATCCCGCCTGTTCTACGGTTTGGTGCTTTTCAATAGTGCTTCTGATTCTCTTTTCTAGAATTGATGATAATAATTTGTATATTGAAGGCAGCAGTCTTATTGGTCGGTAAGTAGTTATAATATTTGGATCTCCTTTTAATAAAATTATATCACCAAAGCAATGGGCATTGCTTTCGCGTAGTTGCCGTTTTCAGCACCAAGTTACAAATGCGGTATTAGAGGGCTCGCTAGACAGAGACATCCTATTTTCAGGGCTTCGTTGGTTATTCTATCAGGTCCTGGGCTTTTTCCGTCTTCAATTCTGTAGGTGAAAGCTAAAGGACCTTAAGTCCATTTTTATTTTTACAGCCTTAAGGAACAATATTTGTCAAAAAAATATCACAATATAATAGCTTAATAAACCTTCATAATCATTTTTTTTTCTACAACGATACACTATTTACTTTTTATACACGGTCGATTTTAATATCTAATTTCGGGTACCTATAGACATCTTTAATGAGCTCTACTGAATAATTTATAAAATGTGACTTACTGTCCTTTAGCTTTCACCTACAGAATTTAGCTATTACATTTCAAACCTGTAACTTTATCTATGTCTTGTATTTATGACAGTGTTTATCTTGATTTTTTTTGTTATTTGATATGGGTTTGCTCTTGACTCTAGTCTAGGTCAGAGGTGACAGAGACAAAATCGACGATGAAGTGAGCTTACCCAGAAGAAGCCTGATATCATTTAAGTGGGCTCTTGATTTTCAGGTATGTATAAATTTTATACAAATTAGTTGCAATTTGGAGTACCTATATATTTCATTTCTATTGCAGGTTGTTTCAGTCCTTCTATCCAAGTTTGTGTTCTCAATACTTTGTTTTAGGCTTCCAAACTGTAACATATGTTTTACGATGGTCTTCAAACGATGGTTGTTGTAGTCAGAGTATAGATATTTGCTCTTCTAACTCATTTTCATGCTTCTTGTTTTTGGTTTGGTTTTTGTATATCTTCTCGTATTGAAATCAGTTTACTAGTATTAGCTGATATAAGTACCAGATATTTTTTATTTACAATTTACTAACCTAATTATACCCATCTTATATAGGTAGTGTACCTACATTATAATAAAATTATAATGTAAACTACCTATATAAGATGCCACGTGGTGAAAGTACGACGGCATGTCGTAATTGTCGGGAGCGAAAAAGAGACAAGCATAATGTTGCTTCTGTAGTGGTATGGAACCACACATGCACACACATGCGCTTAAGTGCCTATAACTTCGTATGTCTGCGAAGTTCAACAGACAGTGAACAGTCAACAGTCGTCAGTTGACGTCACGACAACACGCAACACTGTCGTTACCTACCGCGTCATTCGCGTCATTTCATAATTGTCATACAATCAGTTATTGTACCGTGTTAATTTTAATATCATTTTATTAAACTCAAGTGTACCACTGAATGAACATTTAATTTCATAGAACCTAAATCACGTCCCAACAATAGTTCTATACTTCCATGGACGCGGACGCGACATTGAGTTCAGGAACCAAGTTTTAATGTGCCACTTAAGCGCACCTGTATCGTATCTTTTTTTCCCAACTGCGGTGAATCCCAAAAGTAAGGTTATGAGTTTGACCTATAAGTATGTATGTGTGTATGTCCGTTTCTTTGTTTCCTCGTAACTCCTAAACGGGTGAACGGATTTGGATAAATTATACGTCTTTAGATTTGTCTTGGTAGCGCGAGTGTCACTTGCTACATTAAAATCAATAACAAAGTAAAATGGCGGATTTGGGCTGCCATATTGTGGAGTTCGATATATTTCTTCTTTTAATACCATCGAGTGGGATATCAAAATGAAGGGTTTTAAAAGGTGATTACAAAAATATACTTACAACTTATATTAAAAGTTAAAAGTAATTCGAAGTGACAAACCGTAAAAAACACGTACAATAAAATTTTAAAAAATGTGTATAATACACTAAATCGTCTGCGAAATCTTACACATTTGTAAACAAAATAGCTGGAAATAAAAAAAGTTATTAAAAAAACTAAAAAACACGAGTGCGGTAAAAAAACTTACGTTAAAAAAAACTGAAAAGCTAAAAACAAGCCCCTTTTAAAGTAAATAAAAATTGGAATAAGGCCCATTCCATTTTTATGTTTTCAAACTCAAATGGGTCCCGCCTGCTTCCAACTTTTATTTAATTTAAAATGAGCTTGTTTTTAGCTTTTCAGTTTTGTTTTACTTAAGATTTTTACCGCAGACGGGTTTTTTTATAACTTTTTACTTTTATTTTATATATAATATAATTGATTTCCTCAGTACCTGACGATGGTGCCAGCAGTGGGCATAGACCTCGGGACCACGTACTCCGTCGTGGGGGTGTTTCAGAATGGTAAAGTGGAAATCATTGCGAATGAACAGGGTAACCGAACAACGCCTTCGTATGTCGCTTTCACTGACACTGAAAGGTTGATCGGGGATTCTGCCAAAAATCAGGTACGTAAGCAGCATATGCACATGGGAGAATGCTTCTTTTATATAAAGACCAATTGTCTTATTACAGTTAATATACGTCTATTGCTAGGCACTTAATTTATTTGTAAACTCCAGGTTGCGATTAACCCACAAAACACGGTGTTTGGTGTCAAACGTCTAATCGGAAGAAAATTTGATGACCCCAAACTACAAGAAGATATCAAACATTGGCCCTTTCAAGTTATCTCCGAAGGCGGAAAGCCAAAAATTGTCGTTGAATACAAAAAGGAGAAGAAACAGTTTTCACCTGAAGAAATCTCATCTATGATTGTTAGTAAAATGAGAGAAGTCGCCGAAACGTATCTAGGCGGGACAGTAAAAGACGCTGTTATAACTGTGCCAGCTTATTTTAACGACTCCCAGCGTCAAGCGACTAAAGACGCGGGAGCGATAGCTGGGCTCAATGTCCTCCGAATCATTAACGAACCCACGGCCGCTGCTCTTGCTTACGGTCTCGATAAAAATCTTACTGGTGAAAAAAACGTACTTATTTTTGATCTGGGTGGCGGAACATTCGATGTTTCCATTTTACAAATTTCTGAAGGATCACTGTTCGAAGTTAAATCTACAGCAGGCGATACCCATTTGGGAGGAGAAGACTTTGATAGCAGAATGGTCAATCACTTTAGTGCAGAATTTGAAAGGAAGTTTAAGAAAAATCTCAGAAGTAATCCAAAATCAATGAGGAGGCTTCGAACGGCATGTGAAAGAGCCAAAAGAACGTTGTCGTCGAGTACGGAAGCCAGTATAGAAATAGATGCATTGTTCGAGGGTGTCGATTTTTACTCCAAACTCTCGAGAGCACGTTTCGATGAATTATGTTCGGACCTTTTTCGGTCAACCCTAGTTCCAGTTGAAAGAGCGTTAAAGGATGCTAATTTAAACACAAAAGAAATACATGATGTTGTTCTGGTAGGCGGTTCTATTAGGATACCGAAGATCCAAAGGTTGTTACAGGTAGCGAAAAATAACATAAAATTATTTGTAAGCCCATGCTGATATTTCATTGATTCTTCTTTATGCATTGCAGGAATTCTTTGGTGGCAAGTCTCTTAATTTGTCTATTAATCCTGATGAAGCAATAGCTTATGGTGCTGCTGTGCAGGCAGCTATTCTGAGCGGTTCTAAAGACGAGCGCATTGCGGATGTATTATTAGTTGACGTAACTCCACTGTCCCTTGGCATTGAGACTGCTGGGGGAGTGATGACCCGTTTAGTAGAGAGAAACTCCCGTATCCCAATAGCCCAGAAGCAGATCTTTTCGACTTATTCAGATAATCAACCTGCTGTCACCATCCAGGTGAGTGAAAGATACCATGGCAGGTTAAAATGTGATACCTACTAATCATTATATTTTGTCGTCACGACCCTGTAGTAACAGGCAGAAAAGACAGTCATCCAATGATCAAAACTCTGCACGACTTATGTCCGGTTTCTGAGGTTTTTAAACGGAGTTTATCCATTCGATAGTAATTATTGGTAGCTTAAAAGTCGAGTGTATTACTATCGAGGGTTTATCTGAGCACCTCAAAAACCGAGCATAAGGAAGGAATTCGCTTAAATAGATAATTTTGTCGAATCAATAGCTATCAAGAGTTTAAGCTCCGTTTAAGAATTCGTCAGAAACTGGGCAACAGTGAAGGATACGCAATTTTTTATAACTGTTTCAATTTACTTCTGCTTGAATTGTGTCCTAAACACAGCTGGACCGAGCTTCTGGGCGCAAAACCTGCTATTTTAGACATTTTAATTGTATCAGATATACGAAGGTGAAAGAACAATGACAAAGGACAATAATTTGCTTGGCACTTTCAACTTGTCCGGCATACCACCAGCGCCAAGAGGAGTGCCCCAAATCGAAGTGAGTTATTTCGTGGTACATAACAGAGTCACCATTAGAGCTTAATCTAATCAACTATGTGAATCCCAATGTGTAAAAATGAATAAATATTGAATCTGAATAAATATTTTTAACCGACTTACAAAAAAAACGGAGGTTATCAATTCGACACACGTATGTATGTAATATTATTGGAATTGCAATATATTCACATTATGATAAATAATTTAAGGCTTCCAAACAAATATTTTGTATATTTGTTTGGAAGCCTTACATTATTTATCAAATTTTGTTTATAAATGTTTGTATGTTTAAATGTTTGTTGTAAATATCAACTTAGGGAACAGCACTTCAACTTAGGGAACAGTGCAAGTTTCATCAAAATCGGTTCAGTAGTTTTCAAAATAATGGACATACGTGTAAGTATGACGGCCTGGCTTATTAATACGAGCTACGGATGTGGTGTTAAAGTGAAAACATCTCAAAACCTCGGTGAACTTCTAGTGCAATATTTAGAACAAAACTTAGTACCTACCTACTTATTACAAACAAATATATATACTAATACTTTTACTAAAAACAAAAAAAATACGAAATAAAAAATAATTTTAAAAAAAATCGACTTAAGAAGGAAATTAACTGAAAATTATTTTAAAATAATAATAATAATAAAATTAAATCGACTTCAAAAAGAAATTAAGTAATAGATATTAATTTCGGAAGTCGATGTCGGTGTCATGGGATCAGTATTTTAGTTTCTTGCCACCGACTTCCGAAATTAAAGTTATTTCTTAATTTTGAGTTTTTCATTAATTTCTGTTTGAAGTCGATTTAATTTTTTTGAATATTATTAGTTCTTTCAATCAATCAAACAATTTTTTGCCCAAATCTCGCCAATCGAGACAAAAAGTAAGCAACACACTCGTTTGCGTACAAAGCTACATCTACATGAAGTAGGAAATACGTAGCTACACTATAGCTACTGGTGCAGTGGCTGCATCTATAACTTGTAGTTGGGTAACTACGAGTTATAGATGCAGCCACTGCACCACTGACGACTCACAATACTAACACCCGTATTTATAAACAAGTAAAAGTACTTCTACTACTAAGGATTTTTATTCTATTGTTTAGTATTCGCTTGAAGTTAGAACTGTCGTAAGTTAGAATTCTTAGCTAAGTAATAGTCAATTTTCTTTACTTAAGAATTGAGAACTCGATAATTTTACGTTTGATTTTACTCAAGTAAGTAACGTACCTACAATTACTCCACTATAGAATAAGATTTTATAATGAAGAATTCTATCCTCAAATAATGACTTCACTAAGAAATTATACTACTTAGCAGCAAGTAATTGCTTTTTTATAAATACGGGTGTAAGACAAATGTGATTACAACGCTGCTACATATCCCACTCATCTGACCTCACCTTTCTCTTGAAGAGTATCCTTTTGAGAGAACCTGTACCAATTTTCGTTTAATTAAATATATCTAAAATTCACAGGTGACATTCGACATCGACGCCAACGGAATTTTGGATGTCAGCGCTGAAGACAAAAGCACTGGCAGATCAGAACACATCACAATTTCCAATGACAAGGGTCGGCTCTCCAAGAGGGAAATAGATAAGATGTTAAGCGACGCTGAGCGGTATAAAGCAGAAGATGACGCCGCGAAGAAAAGAGTGGAACTTAGGAACCAGTTGGAGGGTTACTGTTTTGGGTGTAAGACGGTGTGTATTTACAAACTTTCACAAAGTACAGACCGCGTCACTTGAATAGCCTCACCCGCAAAATTAGTACTAAATCCAGTTGTAGAGAAAAAATTGCTTAATTGATTTTATAAATAAACTTTCATAGCTTACTGTTACACATTCATTACAAAAAGTAGGCATTTAATAATAAATAATAATAATTATATACTAAAATAACAGTCACTTGAATAGCACACATAAAACACAGAAATATATACATATATATAATATATTATTTTTTTTAATATTTTGTTTGTTATTACTCTTAATTAGGCCGAAAATTCGGTTAGGAATGGATTCATATAATGAGTGAATGTATAGGTCCAAATCATTCCAAGTGTTATGACTTTCTTGTATAAGATCTGCGCTGCTACTAAAATGACATCCACCGGCAAATAATTGGCGAGATAGATTTTCCCAAAACATTTTCTATGATATTTAAGTCCGGAGAGCTCGATGGCCAATCTAAAACTTGAAATTTTATTTGTTCAAACCAAGTTTTGGTAAATGACTAATGATTTTTATTTCTGTAAGTAGGTTTGTACAAACACTTTTACAAGTCAATCGTGTTTTTTTTTTTTTTTTTTTAACTAGATGAGGTCGGCGTTTCCTATCTGACTACTCTGAGAAGAAAGGCCGAAACAAACTCAGAGGTCACAGTCTCTTATAAAGTCCAGACATAATCTTGGTCACTTCATGTGAAGACCATGTAGATTCGCGTCTGAAATGGTCTTTTGAGGAAAGAACCACACAGATTGAGAGGACCTGTCCAGTCAGTGCACGCTTTTGTCAGTAATCGCGCAGCTCAACTCGGAACTTAAGGAGCTCAACGATTCGACGAACAATACCAAAGAAAGGACATTGGGGTAGGCCGCATAAATTACTCAAACTGCCAGACCATGATTAAAAATAACTGAGAGAAAAAATAAAACAAACAAAGAAAGCAATGACCTACATAGTCTTCACATAATGGTTTCATGTGACGTAGGATGTGAGGGGGCGTTGTCTTGTTGAGAAATCCACTTTTTTTTTAAACACTACGGATCTTTTTTATCTTCTCTTCCTGTAAATTTATATACAGTTTTGAAGTTATCTTTCCTTTAATAACGGAAATATTAATGATACCGTATTATGAAATCGCACCCCACACCATTACCGACCAACACCCTTAATGAAGACGTGATAAAAAAAAAAATTCTTCTTTCCTTAAATCGTGAAAATATTATGAATATCCATCTGGACCATCAAAATGAACTTTTTTCATCACTAAAAACAACAATGTGCCATTTATTTGCCCAGGACATAATATTATCTATGTATTCTAGCAATTCACACGTTCCGCTCAGTAGCTATGTATGAAATTGTAATAGATTAATAACTGCGAGGGCCCTGGTACCCTTAACACAAGTTTAATCTTAATTTGGGTACCAGAGTTCAACAAAACTAGCATTTAAATAGTCTGCTGTGTAATGCTTGTGTTTTTATGTGTGTATTTGACTGCAATAAATAAATATTATTATTATTATTATTAAATGATAATAATCGGGCCTTTTGATGATATTCGCGCTGAAAAGGTTAACTCTTCATTTTCCTCCGTTTGAGGTATAGGGATGAGTTAATTATACGTCGCAATGTAGACAATGAAGCACTGGGGCGGCAGTCTCAACACTCGTAACGATAGCTTTACGACTGAAATCGCTCGCTAAGTCCTAATGGGGTACCTAGACGGGCAAAATGGTATTAGTTAGCTTTTTTCGAAAACAATTATTGGCCACTTCAAATTAACCTTGAATAACGAGGAAAATTGGAGAACATGATTAAATAAAAAAACGGTTCTCGCCGCAACTGGTTTGAAACTGTAAATGGTTTTTTCGTGCTTGTCAAGCAATTTTGACCGTCTTAGTACTCCATTACGACTTAGCGAGCGATTTTTTAGTGAACTTTAGTGCTACGACCTATTTTTCTTGTATAATGAATTTATGCCGAAAAATTAAAAAAAAGAAATGCGACTGTTTAAATTGTACTGAGGCTATTCATGTGGAACGCAATATATAACGTTGCATTTAAGTACCTAAACCTTTCCTCGTGCAAGTTTGTGCGTGTTTTGTCTTATACGCTGCTCGAATAAGCAAAATACTTATGATAAATATTTATAATATTTATAAATATAAAAATCACAAAAATATGGGGTGAGGCTATTAAAGTGACGCGGTCTGTATTTTACTAAAATGTTTCACCAACTTGGTGGTTCTCTTGTTGAACCACTTGGATTGACAGCCTGGTTAACAGCGATAATAACCACGCTTGGGTCTTTTCGCAAAAGCATCGGTGAAGTCAACACACACACATCGGTGTATACAGCGGGCTATAGGTAACCAAATACCTACAATTATTATAAAATACAAATGCGACGTTCAAGAATCTTCTTACCTCGATGTTTTTTCTAATATTTTTTAATATGTTAATGAAGTAATTACATATATTTCTTTACAGGCAGTAGACAATGCAGGTTCTAGGCTAACGGACGACGAAAAGAACGCAGTCCGTACCGAATGCAACAATCAACTACAGTGGCTCGAGACTCATAGTGACGCGTCCAATGACGAGCTCGAAACACGTTTGAAGAACGCCCAAGCAGTCTGTCAGCCATCCATGATGAAACTGCACGGCGTGGGAGGGGGAGGTGGCTTGGGCGGCTCGGGCGGGCCTAGCAACACGCGCCCTCAAAGTCCCCGAGGCCCGAGAGTCGAAGAAGTTGACTGAGACACTTCATTATATTGGCGCCGATTCCCTTGTTCACAAACTAAACTAAATTTAAGTTCAGTGCATCTTTTTCTTTCTATTTCATTAAGAAAAGGACAGAAGACAAATATTAATTTAGTTCTGTCAAATTAGTCAGCGCCTGACGTAAATTGACGTATTTTTAATAGCCAATTTTTTAATCACGTCTAAACTTGTCTATGAAGTATCTTAATTTGAAAGGACTGAAGTCCTTTCGTCTGTCCTTTTCTTATTGAAATAGAAAGAAAAAGATGTACTGAACTTAAATTTAGTTTAGTTTGTGAACAAGGGAATCGGCGCCAATGTCTTGAAATAGTGCTGCAGGGATCGTTTGGCGCTCAAACGACGTCGATCGTTGAGGGAGACGTTGTTGGTAAACAAACATAAATACATACATAAACTCACAACTTCTTCCCATGGGGGTAGGCAGAAACTACAGAACGCCACACATACTTCTTCGAACCTTACATACTCGCTTTGCCTCGTTTACGTTCATACATGCTATTAGTGCAAGTTTTTATACTTACTTGATTGCGTTTACTTTAACGTTAATTTACGTCAATTTATATGGAATAATTGTGTTTCCCATTATAGTCACCAGATGGCGCTTATTCAGTGTCAAATTGGTAAGTACTAAAAACTGGCACTAAGTCCACAACAGGTCCTACACGCACGCCGCACCGGTTGCGAGTACCTACTACGCACCTGACTTTTCTGAAGAACATCACCAATAACTAACTTCATTAGCTTATTTTTTTTTTATTTTGCACTTAATTCAAATAAATTATCTATAACAATATTCTTAAAATCAGCTTCCGTTTTTTATTTATTTGTTTAATCCGTGGACAATAGTGTGGGTTATATGTTTAACTATTTATCTTAAGAATCTTATTGTATCGCTTGTTTTTTCGTCCCCAATAAATAAAATAAAATCATCAATAATGTCACTATAATATGTCTTCCTAGGGCGTCTTCTACCGGCGTTTCCACTCGCATCTACCTTGTAACTTTGTAAGTACCTTTTGTTAGTGGCCTTTCATTCATCCTCTCAAAATATCTAAGCATGCTCTTTTGAATTTTTGTCACTACATCTTTTAAATCACACATACACACACACGAGTGCGCGCGCACCACACATTCATTTTCATTCTTTCTTATCACATCATTACTCATTGCTGTTGGTAAACATTTGTGCAAATATTGTTTTTTGTGAAATGTATCGAAAAAACAAAATGGCGGCGTTAGATTTTGGGTAGGTACGTACCAAAAAATCCTTGTAAATTAAATTATCAGGTTGGCGGAAAAGTCTTGCACCAAGATATAAGACTTAATGAATTTATTGATAACTTTGTTATTTACAATAATTAATCAGTTATGTAATCCCCAAATAACTCTATTAGTCTGGCCCATCTAGTTGGTAGATTGTTGATGTCGTACGCTGCGAATTCCGGAGGCTGTGCAGAAAAGAAATTGTCCACTGCCATTTTGAGGTCTTCGTAGTTTTGAAAATTTTTCTCACGCAAATAAAGCTTTAGTGGTCGGAACAAGTGATAGTCGGATGGCGCGAGATCCGGTGAGTACGGTGGGTGGGCAATCGGGTGCCATCCAAGCTCTACGATTTTTTGTCGCGTCAGCCAGTTTCTGAAGCTGTTCAGTATAAATGGAAGTCGTAATCGTCCTTCTCGCAGGGAGAAGCTCGTAATAGAGTGGGCCCTTCGCATCCCACCAAACGGAGAGAAGATGCTTGCGTGAGTGACAGTTCGGCTGCGTTGGTGGCTCTGCGTCGTAAGGAAGCCAGACGGCGTGCCGTGTGTTGTTATCATAGAGAATCCAGCTCTCATTGCCGGTTACCAGATCTTCAAGAAATGAAGAAACTCTTTCCGATGTGGCTGAAAAAGAAGCGATTCACAAATACTAACTCTGACTTGACGATGACTCAGTTAGTTGATGTGGAATCCATCGTGCCATTACTTTACGATAGCCGAGTTTGTGTAAATGAGCCTCGACGATGATGACAGCCAGAGTCTCTGCCAAATCACGCGTATTTATTTCTGGATTAGCCTTTAAACAGCGGAGTAATTCTTCATCGTCGAAGGTCGCCCAGATCGCTCGTGATCTTCAAGAGTTATATCTCCCGATGCAAAGCGAGCAAACTAGCGGCTTATCTTCCATCGCGATACAACACCTTCACCGAACGCTTTGCTGATTGATGTTAGCGGTAGCCACACTCACGTTGTGTCCCTGACGCCACTCGTAAAAGATGATCGTTCGAAGTTGATGTTCACTAATCATTTTCACAAACTAACCAAACTTGCGGGATGTCGCTACGCCCCCGTAAGGGGGCGCGGCGTGCGGTGTCGGGGCATAGCCCCCCGACCGCGAAAGCCATACGGTGGCCCGTAACCACGGGCCCCTCATTGTGATCGCCGCTGGCGAAAGGATGTTTGGGCGTGCGGCATACACGCCCATGAAGAGAGGTGTCTGAAAATTTGTGTCTGTAGGCACGCCACGACGTTGATGCCCAACGCCGCTTGTTTCACCGTAAATCGGCGGACAACCACTACCGGGTGAGACCCCCACTTACATGGGGGAAGCCCAGCAGATGGCATCCAGCGACAGATTTACGGACTCGACGTTCCTACAGAAGGGGTGTATGGCCCCCCTCACCTCCCCGTTTTCAGGTGGAGCCGAGCCCGGGTGGTGAGAAGGGACCGTGTTCTGAGTGTGTGGGCGGTATTGTACTGTGTAACACCGCCCGGTGTATACGCGAGTCGCACGCCCGCATAAAAAGAGCCGCGACTACGCGTGTGAGTTGGGTGCCTGTATAGAGGTGAATGTCTGTTGTTTGCTACGTGACACGCCTATATTAACCTAGCACGCGCCACGCAACAGATGCATGTATTTGTTTGGAGTCAGTGTCACAAGTGAGCCGCGTGTAGACTGAGAGCGACTCACTCGGAAGTCCAGTCCGGTGATGGGGTCAGTCGTCCGCAACTAGGTCGCGGGGCAAGGGTCTCCTCGCGTCTGGGGGCGCGTATGCCAGGGCGCTATCTGCTTGACATGGGGCCAAGCGGATGCGTCGGCACGCGCGAACATCCCCTTCGCGAGGCGCCGCACAAACTCGTCCAGGCTCTCAATCCGGAGGTCCCTCTGAATGATGTCGTTCCTCACGAAGCGAGGAGCGTCCACGATGGTCCGCAACGCACAAACTAACCAAATCCTCACTAGCGCGCCTTTATATACCCTTGATGTGATAGCTTCGAGAACCTTCTACAATATTCTTACGTATCCCATATCAATACTAAATATTCCGGAAAATTCTAGTAATTTACAATTTCTTGTGCAATATTTTTCCGCCAACCTGTTAGTTAGCAAAACTCCGTCGACGTGATGGGTATCGATATCTAAACACAACACGCGAAAATAAAAACGATTTTTTTTTGTTTGGGGTCAATTGGCGCTGGTAGTGTTGTTACTTGAAGAATGAGTTGATAAAATCTGTTTTATCGTGTTAAGATATCGATACGTCATCACGTCTGTGAATTTTATACGAAAAAAACTGATTTTTAACGGTTGACGACCCCAAAAAAGTTTTTTTTATCCTGTTTACTGTTTAGATATCGATACCCATCACGTCTGCGGAGTTTCTCTAGTTAATTTAATTTGACCCTGTATAATCAACTTCAATTTATTCCTCATTGGCGTTTGAGAATCTATGTTAGGGTTGGCAATCAGATGCGACCAAAGCCGATTTCAACATTCATATTCAAGATAAAATTAAAAAAAAAACTTATATTCGGCAGATTGATTGATTCAGCTGGATTCGGTTAGACTGGAAGCCGACCCCAACACAGTTGAGAAAAGGCTAGGCAGATTGATTTGTTCACGAGAAATTAAGAGTAATAGATTTCAATTTGCCAAAATATTTGGGTTTTTCAATTTATAGTATTTTTTACACAGTGCTGATATTATTTTATAGAATTTAATGAGGTTTGATGCACATCATTATCACGACAATATAAGCTAAAATATACACGTAATTTCTGTTTTATTAAAATTATACAATTTGTGTACGACAAAATGATTTATTACAAAAATATAACAGTAATGTCGAGCATTTCAATCATATCGACTGTGAACTGGCAACCAGTCCTATCCGAATGTTTGTTAAAAGGTCACAGTCGATATATTAATTTGGTGAATGTGTGCTAAAATTATTCTCAACTTTTAAAGAAAGGTGATTGGTGTCTAAGAATTCATCTTTCAACCTATTAATTCATTATAAAAATTCTTGCAAATTCATCGCTATTATTGTGCTTTAATAATATAAGTGCACATAGGAAACTTGCACGGCATCAATAGGCTAATTGACAGTAAGAAAAATACCTTATGAATTTTATTATGTGCACTGGTCGTGTGCTTAAATAAAGGCATTGGTCACGTGACATTGAACGCGAATCAGAGCGTGACACGTCACGATCTGTCTTGACAAAATAACATTGTTTCAGAGTTCCCACCTCAGGATATTTTGCACTGTGGTCTGTTTTTTAATGTCGTAGACTAAATTGATATTTGAAATGTATCATTTACATTTGCACCTGTCAAATTAGTCTCCGAGATTAAAAAAACAGACATTAAATGAATGAATGAATGATTTCGAAGAAGTAAATTCGCATGTACCAGAAAAAATACGATTGCACATGAAATGTATGATTTTAAGAAATATCAAAACGAAAACGTCGTATGCGTTTTGATAAACGAGCTATTGGTGCCGATTTTGTTGTACACAAACTAAACTTAATTTAAGCTATTGCTAACTTTTTCTCTCTAATAAAACTAGATAGAGACGGACGTAAATTAGAGCTATCAAATTTAGTTGGAACTAATATTTCCATACAAATTCAGACGAAACGTAAAATCATGTCGACTAAAGACACGGTGAAGCGCAAGGCGTAAACTAGTTTGACATCTCATAGTTTATAGTTATAGCCGACCTTTTCTCACGGTGCCTGTTAGTAAAAGATAGCGATTCTCTAATTTTAGTTTAGTTATTGAACAAGGGACGCGGCACCAATGAGTGTCTGTTCCGCTTGCGTTATAATATAGATATCTAGACCACTGTCATCACTGCTTTATTTTGAAATCGCAATTAGGTACTCTATTTGATTCGACAGTAATAATCTTTGACATCGATTATTTAATTATTTTTTAGATTTATTAATTAGTAAAAAAAAAACATACATATAAATAATCGATATCAAACATCATAGGGGAAATCCACGAAGACAGAGGGTGGAAATAGGAGACAATCTGTCACAGCTTTGACGACTAAGAGCGGAGTTCACCCAATGTTAGAATGGAATAGTTTTTTACTTGTACAGAAAGTAGGTACAGACGCCAGCACATCAAGTTACCCGAAACTGTCAAATTTTCCCAATCAACCTTGAACCTAACAATCAATCTGCCTAGGCTTTTCCCAACTATGTTGGGGTCGGCTTCCAGTCTAACCGGATGCAGCTGAATACCAGTATTTTACATGGGGCGACTGCCTATCTGACCTCCGCAACCCAGTTACTGGGTAATACGATACCCCTTGGTAAGACTGGTTGTCAGACATTCGGGTTTCTGACGACCCGTAACGACTGTCAAAGATCCACGAATGACAGCCGGGACCAGCGGCTTAACGTGCTTTCCGAGGCACGGAGGAGTCTCGATATGAAAAGATGGTCACCCATCCACAGACCAACCTCGGCAAGTGTAGCTTAACCTGATGGATCGACCCGTGCGGCTGTTATTACTTAGCCACAAGCTTAGCGATTAAGTTGAAAATCTATTAAAGAAATTTGGTAGAATATAGTAGCTTAATGTGCTGGCGTCTGAACAATTTACAGATGTTATGTTTAAAATGATTCTTATACTAACTACCTTAACTAAGACGTGCAAATGAAGACTCATTTAGTATATTGGATTGGCACAAAAGTAATGAGACACTCAACAAAACTCTATACATTTCCTTTTTCAAGTTAATTGTTTTCGATAGTATTCTAGAATGTGTTTGAACATTCTAGGTACTTATGATGTGGGGTATATAAAGCCGCCCTCGCGATCGGTTTAGTCCCCTGGCTGGAGGCTTTGAGTTATCTTAAGGCAGCCACAGGATAGTCCGGTTAAGTAGTCACGGGCTCTCTAGGTCAACTACGAGATGCCATACATAAAAAAAAATCGGTTTAGTCAGTTTGAAGAAAAATGGACGAGCGACAAGTTCGAACACTATACTTATGGGGCCGCGGCTGACAATATCAATACTGCATTGGGCGCTGGAAGTACAAGCCATGCGACGGTGTCCCGAGGGTTTGACCGTTTTAAATCAGGAGACAGAAAGTCAGCCACGCTCTGGACGACCACCCGCAGTGAATGATGACGATTTACGCCGCGAACTGCAGTCAAATCCGGATGCTACCACTCGTGAATTAGCGGAAGCACTACGCCGTGGAAAGCCATCTGCATGAGCTTGGGTATCGAAAAGTTTTGGCTCGGTAGGTACCGCACATCCTTACAGACACCAATCGTGCAGTCCGTGTCGCTATCTGTCAATCACTTTTGCTGCGACCCCGACGTAAAGAGTTTTTGTCTGATCTGGTTACTGGAGATGAATCATGGATTCATTACGAGAACGAGAACGATACACATCGTGCTTTTTGGCTGCCTCCAGAAGAAACGCCACCAACTCAACCGAAGCTGAGTCAAAACCGCTTAAAAATTCTGCATTGCTTTTTCTGGGACGCGCAAGGCATGCTGTTTTATGAATTTATTTTTTAATTTATATTACACAATGAAACAACAGACAAATATTCAACCCAGCCCACCAAACTATCTGCTGCTATCAAGAAAAAACGACGAAGACGAGTCAATGTAGTTTTAGTACACGATAACGCTCGACCTCATGTCGCATCTGCCGTTCGCCAACAGTTGGAGAACTTGGGCTGGGACACGATACCCCACCCACGTTATTCCCCAGACCTCACCCTATCAGACTATCATTTGTTTAGAGCCCTGATACAACATTTGCGGGGTAAACAATTTAACGGAAAGGAATTTCTACTTACTAAGACACTACTAACTACTAGGTACTACTAAGACAAAACAATATATAACTATAATTAATAATTTACCCTCGGACATTAATAGTATTTTTTTTAATGTATCTATTATAATAATCAATTTCACTTAGCTATGACTATTATTATAAATAAGTACCTACCTATGTTTGCATATCACATTAAAGTGTTATGGATCTGATAATTGTTTATTTTAACACCGACATTGTACCAACACTTATAGCGAATAAATTAATTTGATTTGATTTAATGATATCTCTGATGTAGAGGCGGAGTGGAACAACTTTTTCGAGGCACAGCCATCGGAGTTCTGGGCGAAACGCATCCAAACTTTGCCGGACCGTTGGCAAGAAGTCTTAGATGCTAATGGTGATTACATCATTGACTAAGCTTTTTGTATTGTAATAATAATAAAAAAATATATAAAACGTATACCAAGTGTTTCATTACTTTTGTGCCAAGATATGTCGGAAATACGTTTGACTAATCGGGACGCCAGTGCCACCAAGCGGCGCTCGACAGTCTACAACATAGCGCTCGACCGGGGTTAACTGAGTTAGGTTCAGTGACGGTCGAGCAGTGAACACATTAAGAAACTGTTGCGCGTTCCGTATATGAATATTGCTAAGTGCTGGTGTGATTAATTTGATCATTTGAACTGCAAACGGTTTTTCTATTGCGCAAAAACCAACACTTCGCAGAGTATGCCCACAGTAGTTAAAATATGGCTGATGATCGAGACACGTGCATTCTCCGTTATATACAGGGTTATTTGTAAAACACCAGCAACCTCTTAAGGGGTCATTGTACTCATCATTATGAACAACTTTTACTATGGGACCAACCTGAAATCGCGAAAATAATGAGCTGTTCAGTACATTTTGACGAATTATGCGAGCATAAATGTACTGAACAGCTGATTTTTTTTTCGCGATTTCAGGTTTGGTCCCATAGTAAAAGTTGTTCATAATGATGAGTACAATGACCCCTTAAGAGGTTGTTGGTGTTTTACCAATAACCCTGTATATTATTAACACATTCAATCAAATCAATACAAGTTCAAGATCAAATTCAATTCATCAAGTGTCAAGGTGAAATTCAGTAAATAATTAAACCGGCTGTTTAGTCAATCAGTTCTTTCCTTAGGAAATTTAACACAAACCAACTGTTTAAATACCTAACCGGTGGTTTGGATGTTGGTGAACACAGGCTTATAAAGATGATAACATAACTCGAGCCGCCACAGTGTCCCGTTTACTATGAAAATTAAATTGAGTTTTATAAATGAAAAATTAGTATTGTTAATGTTAATATTTTGATGAAATATGTGTTTTTAGGAAAATAGACCACAAGGAACATTTTTAAACGGTTTCCTAAAACTTTCAACTAGCCTATTACATTTTACTAATAGGGTTTATGATGTAAAATCAAACGCAAATTCCTTAAAAAACAATATTTAATATCATCCTCTAAATCATATAGAATTAACAAAACTCACCCACCACATAAAAAACAGGAAGACTTTGTTACATGGGGAAGAGGATTCACGCAGATACTGAAAAATACACTTTATCTTCAGTGACTAAAAGTGCACAAACACATGAAAATCGGCTCTTCGTGCGTCCTCTAGAGCGCTTTCGCTGGACGCGTTTTAATACAATGACAATAAGGTGTATTATACAATGTCACAAAGAATCCTCTGCTCTGCACGGGATCTTAGGCAACTCTTCTGGGTCTGTCGCTTTACGACCGAATTCGGTCGCAAAATACTATGGGGGTTCCTAGACGGTCAAAATTGTCAAGCACGTTATTTGTTCGTGCCTGTCAAGCAATTTTAGAGTTTGCGACCGAATTCAGTCGAAAGCGATCGCTATCTATGTCGATACTGCAAGCCGTGCTAACCTACGCATCATATCACTTAAAATATCAATCTTTAAAAAATCAATCAACCTTTCCTTTAATTACACGATATTTTATTAGTAATGCGATGCGCTGTTTAGAATCTACAAAAGGTATAAAGGTATAACAGTATGAACTGTCTGGGGCAACAATATCATCTTTGAATACAAACTGCTAAAAATACATTTTCATAGTAGTCAAGAATTACGACCGACTGTGGTAGAGTATTGGATCTATAAATAATATAATTGAATAAAGCTCTACAAAGCTAATAAAATAAATAATAAAAAATTCTATGCGATATTACTTTGTTTATAAAGAACTATAGCGTCGCTATAGGTAACTATGATAATTTGTGCCTAAAATAATATACCTCTCCACACTTGTGAAAGTTACATTTGACAGAAAAATATGTGGGGATTCGTTATGATTTCTCCACGTCCGTGTGTGTTAGTTAGTTAATCCGGTGGGGTAATTGCGTAAGACACTACAATGGTAATGCCTTACATTTTGACAGTTCAACAACAATCATTGCGTTATTTATGTCGTTGAGCAAAATAAATTTTCAAACATGTGAAGCAATGGATTAGCAATTTCCTTCAAAATCTTTTCAATACCTATCGGTTTTGAAATGCATTTCGCAATTAGGGTGAAGGTCATGGTCTATCTTTCTGCCAAATCTCATCTAAATCTATTCAGTCCTTTTGCAGAATTGAGTACTTAACAAAATGAAAACTACTTTAGGCACGTTGAACGATTTTTGGTAGGGGAAAATCTTATGAGTTAGTGTCACCGCGTCACGCGACATGCTAATGCCGCGGTCCCACGGTCCGCTTTCTCACAGGCCATACCGCGCCAGGCCAGGCCGATATGCCGTGGGAACAGTTGGCAAAGGCCTCGACAGGCACAGGCCGCGACGGGCTGTGGTAACGCGGCATAATGTGACGTGTTGCGCTGTCAAGTTTTCACATGTTTTTTTCTATTAATTATTTTAATATTATAATTTTCACAAGTATGATACGTAGATAAATATACTTACGTTCACTAATAATCGATGTTAATGTAACATTTCCTTAAAGTGATTACTATTATTATCACCCAGGCACTGATTTATAAGCACTATTCTTGCTACGCGACTTAACATCTTAATGCACATACTTTAAGTTTCAAATTAGCTTCTGAACGTGGCTTCGCCTGGAACTTCAGTTTTATGTTTAAATGCGTGAATACCGATTGGTACATAATGTTTTATTTGCTCTATGCTGACAGTCCTTCTGTTTCAACTTGCCTACACTACAACAGACGCCTCGCCGCTGCTAGGGTCGGCATTGTCAGCATTTGCCATAAAAACAAAGTGTTTCAACGTTTACTCGCACTACGACCCAAATGACGTTTAGAAACTGACGGCTTTGAGGGTCCGTGGCAGAAATTAAGCTTTGGATTCCTGGAAAAGCGGTTCCGTCTTATTATAAGGGCCGTCGTATAAATCTGTCATTTTTACTAGTATTTGACATTAAGTCAAACACCGCTGCCCAAAGATTTAAATCGCTAGATTTGCCTTCACTGTACTTAGTCACAAGATAGTGTCCATACTGAGAAGAGTGAGCTAACACATTATTAAATAGCGTTTCCATGACAATCAAGTGAAGCAACTGTGTCGTTGTGTGTCAGAGGTGTCAAAACGAAACAGAAATGCGACAATCTTTTGACGCGGTAGGGCGAATCTAACGATTTAAACCTTTCATGACAGCCGTCACTGCGGCCGTTAGTGGCGGCCACCGCGCTTCTAGGAAACCGTAGCTTTAAGGCGCTACGAATTTTTTTTAAGGACCACCGTATCTAGTCGCTGCCGGCGTAGCGGTATTTGTGTATCACAAATACTTTAGACAGGGCCACATATATTTTTAATGTTATTTGATGTATTCTAACTATATATTTCTTGGTGTGCAAGATTTGTGATATTTGTGACGTCAACTTTCTACATAAATGTTAAGTGCACAATAATAATATTATCTTATTTATCGCTCAATAAGGACATATCAAACACACAATATCTGAGTGAGCAGCCTAATTGCGTAACACACATACAATGGGGAAAACTGTCAAATTAGTTCCGTGTAGATGGCGCTAAGTGTTTGTTACTTTCATGCAGCTGTCAATGGAGTTCCTTGCTGAAAACTTTGCCGCGAGATGTCGCTTTGTCTTAAAGATGACTTTGACAAGTGTCAAACACACAATGCTCTCTTGCGGCGAAGCTTGCGGAAACAACCCCATTGACAATTCAGCAATATTCATTGCGCTATTCACGTCAAACACAAGAAGCAATAAATATAATGCTTAAGGCCTCACTTCTCATTGCACGAGGTTACGGGTTCCAACCCGGGCAAGTACCAATGTGTCTTCGATTCATATTATGTACTTTCCGAGTTTATCTTAGACATTACTGACATAAATGAAGGAAAACGTCATGAGGAAACCTGGACTTATAGGCAGTTAACATAAGTCTGAAATCGCCGATCCATCTTGAGCAAGCATGGTGAACAATGCTCATGCCTGCTCTGTATGAAAAGAGACCTTTGCTCTGCAGTGGGACGGTAATAGGCTGGTATTATAAGAAGCAATGGATTATGAATATCCTTCAAAATCCTTCGGATTGTGATTGCCATGGGATTGTTAGCCGGAAGCTACGCCGCGAGAGAGCGCTGTGTGTTTGTCAGTTGTCAAAATAATCTTGGAAGACAAAGCGACCAATCGACGACAAGAAAAAACACTTAGCACCATCTCGCGCCAAAGTTTTTAGCTAAGAACTCTATTAGTAGTTGAATGAACGTAACAACAACTTAGCGCCATCTACGCGGAACTAATTTGACAGTTTTCTTCCACATCGTGTTACGCAATTGGGGTGCAGGTCCGACCGGTCCCGAAAACTGAGTTCGGGTGAACACTGTGTATTGAGCTTACAAAATCAGTTTTACTATTACACTAACAATAAGCCACAATCTTGCTCTGAAGCGATACTTGGCAATAACGCCGGAATAACACTATGGTAGGCACGGCAACATATCAACTCAAGAAATTCCACTATAAGCTGACCTCTCATTGTACGGAAATCCTATACAATGCGAGATCAGCTTATACTGGAAACTTTAGCTTGATATGTAGCCGCGTGTACTATGAATGCTACAAAATGAAGAGGTAAGAAATACAATCAGGAGTATATTACAGATGCGTGGAGATTGAAAATATATAAATATTAGATTTTCAATAATATTATAATTTCATTCCAAAGTGAACTCTTAGGCGCGACCCAGCAGAAGCTCGATCGTCGCGTTCATCTCACTTTTTGTTTGTTCAACAGGAACGCGCGGTCGCGCCGCCAGAGGGCGACTTACGGTGTTCCAAACAAAGAGTGACATAAGAACGCTACGATCGCATTTGATCAGGACGACGATTTATAAGTTAAAAGAAGTTGTGATGCGCAGACGCACTTCAAATTAGTTTTTTTTTTTTTTTTTATTTGTGATGGGTTTGCTCTTGACTCTAGTCTAGGTCAGAGGTGACAGAGACAAAGTCGACGATGGAGTGAGCTTACCCAGAAGAAGCCTGTTCACTCTCACTTGCATATTCATCTCACAGTTTGCTTTTTTTTTTAATTTTGTTGAAGTTAAAACTATTAGACCAACGAGCGAGGTCGTGAAAAGGAATTCTTGTATATCGATTGTGCAAGTTACATGAAGCAAATCTTTCTTTACCTCTTTATTTTGCACTATTGCGGATACGGTATCTAAAGTACTGGAATATTTCCAAAGTAAACACCAACCCTTTAATGATATACCCATTTAAAATAAACCCTGTACCACAAAACATTCGTTTAACATAAATCACAGACTTGCACCTAAGTAAAATAATATGGACAGGAATACTCAATGCACGCTAATAAGCCCTTGAATCCTCGAACAACTTTCTTTATAGAGTTGCGTTTGAAAATTCGGACGTAAGGCCTTTAAACGGCCTGTAAACGGCGTTAGTAATTTCAGCATGTATGTGTCGCAGGATAATAGGGAATATGCATGTGATTTTTGATTATAATTTAATTTTTGATAATATATTTTTTAGCAAGACATAATTTTTTTTAAAGTCCAAAATATCTGTGGCAATTTAAACTGTGTTTGAAAAGCGACGCCATTGTTCGAGCGAATGTGACGTAAAAGTCTATGACAATAATAAATGTCAATGAGTTTTGTAGGAGCGTTTGCAATTTCTTGTTTGTTTATTACCTTAGTGTATGACGTCACACAAAGCGCACCAAAATTGAGGGCGTTTAATAAGGTGTCCGTGTCGGTTGGCTACTCTAAGTAACTTCAATAGCTTTTTTGGCGTAAAATATTCTTTTACTATTATATGGCGAAGTAAACTATCGAATAAAAATATTAAAAAAAAATACATGCATATTCCCTATTGGAAAATCCGTTTTTTTTTTCAAATTAACGGCAACTAAGAAAGACTTTCGTAATAATATTTTTACAAAAAAATACAGATAATAGTCTCCAATAATCCTGGCCTTTGCAAAAATCAAAACGGTTTTCCAATCATTATACGACATAATATACACTTCTTTAATTTAACGTAATTATTTGATTACTTTTTATACAAAAATGTTTCAACATTAAACCATAACTATAAACAAGCAATACTACATACACGTGAAACATAATTAGTTTGTTTGTAGAACACAATACTTTTTTCGAGTATTCCCGCCTCATTAAAATATTATTTCATAAATAGAACAGAAGTAAGTTGTTCTAAATTGCACCGAACTTTAGCATTTTCTTTATAAATGCTGACTGGATTTCATCGGCCCTGAAAGAAACATATAATATATAAATAATCTTCAAATATCACTTGCAGATTAGGATATGTGCATTTGGAGTCCTCCCTGGTTTAACATTTATCATTTAATAAAAAGGTTTGGGTTTTGTAAAATACTTTCTAAAAACATAAATACAAGTTAACTGCCTGACAATATAAACAATAGAAAATTTATTGGTTTCCGGTCACTGGTGACCGCAGTGTCAGTGAACCTGATAACTTAAATAACGCAGAACCTCTTAAGGGGTCATTGTACTCATCGTTATGAACAACTGTTACTATGGGACCAAACGTGAAATCGCGAAAAAATCAGCTGTTCCCTACATGTTGACGAGCTATGCAAACGTAAATATAGGGAACAGCTGATTTTTTTTCGCAATTTCAGGGTTTGGTCCCCTAATAAAAGTTGTTCATCATGATGATTACAAAAACCCCTTAAGAGGTTGTGCGTTATTTATGTTACATCTTGTACAAATAAATCTTCGATTGAGATGTGGCAACCCTGCTAAGGAGTACTGACATCTACACTGAGTCGATGACATTTGATATTCGCAAGCAACTGCGAGCTCAACGCTCATGTCGAAAAAAAAATTAACACTCAAGATTTCTCTATTAAGCTTAACAATGCAGGACACTAAACGGCCATAGACGTCATAACAATAAAACTTCTATTGTGTCTCGTTCAGTTTCCCGCAAAGTGTTAACATAAAGAAACTTTAGAGACGATTAAAACTGCTAGGTCAGCACTATTCAACTCCGTTAAGTAATCTTCACACATCAAAATAATTACAGACTTTTCTATTACCTAAAATAGCTATTAAAACTTACTTGGAACTAGTAACGGTATGCATCAAGTTGATGATGTATCTCGGACAGACGTCTTCGTGCATCACTCGCGCGTGGAACAACAGACCTTGGCAGAGGCAGTACAAGATCTCGACGAGCGGCCAGTTGGCGGGAATCATGCCTTTCTGGTAGCCCCATGAGCCTAGGATCTGGAACGGCAGAGAGGTTTGGATGAAAAAGGGTTGCTAGAAAGTTGTTTGTCTGTTAAAACGTTTAAGATGTCATGAAGATATTGTAGTAACAGAAAAATGTACTATCATATGCCATGAAAATAGAGTGCAATACTATAAATAACCGTATCAGTGTAGCATAACATTAAAATATTGTACAACTGCGGATATTTGTTAACCACTTTTCGACCTTATTACAGGTAATAAGATTGAAAAGTGGTTCACCGTAAATTTCCGCGATAGTACATACAGAGGTGGGCTTAATGCCAAAGACAATTTCTGCTAGTCAACTGTGGGTGACGCAGAGACATGATGATCAATGATGCATATGTCGCAGCGCAGCCAACTGGTTTAATTAGCCATTCAGTTAACAGCCTAGCCTTTTAACTAAACGGCGGCCGTTCAACTAGCGGCCTGAATGATTATGTTAGGTTGGAACTGTGATCAACCACGCGCGAGCCGAGTTGGTCGCAGTAACTAAGCCAGGGCACCTGGACCAAATGGGTTAGGTTAGATTAGAACCGTGACCAAACGCGAGCGAGCCGAAGGAGCGAAGGAAGCAGTGCCGCGGTAGCGGCCGGCGAGCACTACTTCCAAAGGCTAGGCGGTTAACTAAACGGCTAATTAAACTAGTTGACTGCGACACATACAAACATCTGCCTGCCTAGCCTTTTCCCAACTACGTGGGGTCGGCTTCCAGTCTAACAGGATGCAGCTGAATTTTACATGGAGCGACTGCCTATCTGACCTCCACAACCCAATTACTGGGTAATACGATACCCCTTGGTAAGACTGGTTGTCAGACTTTCGGGCTTCTGACGACCTGTAACGACTGTCACATACATAGACACTATTATGTATCACGGTTAGCAGGATAGGCATTACTACTGCGGATGCATCGGGTCTTATATCGAGTTTACACGACAAACTTCGTTTAAGAACGATATTAGAACCGCACTATTTACCTGTAAAGCAGAAGTTAGAGGCGCCAACGCGATGGGTAGCGACGGCGCGGCTCTGAACGCGAGCCCCGACAGGAAGCCCGCTGGTAAAGCGTACATTGCACTGTCCTTGCCGTGTGCCCGACAGAGTATGCAGACTACTAACTGAAATGAACAAAAATTATATGAAACTTGGATAAATTCCCGATAGTTCTTATTTTTGAGTTGGTCAAGAATAATTTTGCTTTGAAGCTGCTAGTCAATATTTGGGCTTTAAAAAATTACATTGCCTATTAATTTTTTAACAGTGGATGCTGAAAAACAAAAAAAAAAATATTACTTTTATAGCGATAGTTAAATCGTCCGGCCGCCTACCGGTGGAACCTCGCTGACTGGCTAATACGAGTATTATACCACAGCAGACGTTATTCTCTTATAGTTCGTGTCGATACGCAAAAAGAAGAATATTCTTGCTTTAGCCAGTGCCAAACGGTGCCATCAGTTATACCCGAGGTTTTCAAAGCCAAAGACAATAAATAACAATGGCCTATATAATAAAATTGTCTACGGTTTAGTGATGGGATAGTAGGAATTTCAATTTCTGGTGCTATCGATGTTTCAAATAATTTCCGCGCATGGAATAGACAGAGTCATTTGTGTTTCGATATTTTCCGTCTTTTTATTATTATAGTATACAACTTTATTACTCACTTGAAATAACTTTTTCATACTAAAATAATAAGTTTTCTTTTTTTAATCTAAATTCTTCGTCATAAGCTTCTATTTTGTTCACCTATTATACCCAATTTTTTTGCCATCCGGCTATCTACCTGCGACATTATATTTTTTTCAATAAATGTGTATTAGCTACTCTTTGTACATATTGTCGACAATATAATTATTATGTTACATCACATATTTCAATTATACACACATTTTAATTATTATATATCACATATTTTAATTATTTAGTCGAGACGAAAAGGATTTAATAGTTTTGCGTGCTATTTAGTGTTTTTTTTTTGTCAGTGATACGCAGATATCGCGTTCAATTCCCAGAACAAGTTCAATATTATTGCTTCCGGAGCGCTGTCAAAAAATCCAGTATATACAAGGTGTAACTTAAACAACGCACTACCGCGTTAAGGTTGATTCTGATTTTTTTCACGATTTCAGGTTTGGGCCCATAGTAAAAGTTTATTTTACTTTATTCGGTAAACTTACAGCTAACGTAGACAGTGTCCTTAAGCAATATGAAACTGAAGGCAATTTACAAGTTTCCACTGATAAACACTGAAAGTTAAAATTGAAAAAAAACGGTCATAATGATGAGTGACCCTTTTAAGAGGTTGTTAGGTTGTTATTTAAGTTCAAACGTCAAATGGTAGAATACATATGTGTACCAAACCAAGGGTAGCTTAGGATTTAGTTCTAAATACGTGTAAATATAAACTCACCCTATAAATACCGATGTATCCGCCGAAGAACAGTCCTAACTTCATATGTGATAGCCGCAAAGACTTGAAAGCTTTGGCAGGCGTCAGTAATTTAGGTATCAATGTTCGTAACATCGTCATGGCGCAGCCCACGCCGAACAGCTGCGCTGTGCCCTGAAATGTTAGAAAAGAAATTCAGCAACATAGATAGGGCACCTTAAGATATTGGTGGGAGTGTAACATTAACACAGGAAAATAATACTTTTAGGGTTCCGTATGTCCGAACGGAAAACGGAACACTTATAGGATCACTCGTGTGTCTGTCTGTCCATCTGTCACAGCCAATTTGCTCCGAATGTAATAGTCAGATTATATAATAGTCCGATAAATGAATTTGACGGGAGAAAGATCAGACGTCGGATCAACGGCGTTATGTGCACAGTGCCAATGTTATCACTATTTATTCAAATTTAGTTTTTGATTTAACGATTTTATTTTTAAACTTGACTATTAAATTACTTTTTTTTTTTGCTATTAAACTTAAATTTAAAACTTAGCTGCATAAAACTTGCTTAATTGTAACCTAACTGGAAGAAGTCACTGACACCTGAAATACAAGTACTTACTGAAATACAAACATTAACACAGGTTACAGAAAAAATGAGCAACTTAACTCCAAGAGCTACAGTCCGGCCGTCGAGAGAATTCGTTCTTGATAACTGTTAGTTTCATACTAACGAATATGTGTTTTGCGAATTTGATCCTTATTACACTAGAAATTGTCCAAATGACAGGTGTCAGGAACGCTTTCTCTCTTTCTCTCGACGGCACGCGGCGGACTGTAGCTCTGAAGTTGAGGTTTCAATTTTTTTCTATAACCTGTTTTTATACAAATAAAGAAAGCATTTATTTATTTACCTTCTTAACTAGGAAAACCACCCTTACTGCTACGTTATAAAGACACTTTAATGTCAAACTAAACGACGTTACTTTGACGATCGGTTAATTGTAAAACTAAGTAACTACAATTCTATTACATACCTTTAAAATATAATTGATACATGTTCCTTTGTGTGGGCACGCAGGACTTCTGCCCTCAATTCCTGTAACAGGCTCACCAACTTCTTTGGATACCCGCGGAGGTGTGAAGAACCTTTAATCAAAATTGATCAGTGATAAAAACGTGATTCAGTTTTTTTGACAGGCCAGTTGGCGTGGTTGGTTAAGATACCACCTGTCATGCCGCTGGTCGTGGGTTCGATTCCCATCCGGGACAAACATTTGTGTGCATGAACATGTCTGTTTGTCCTGAGTCTGGGTGTAATTATCTATATAAGTATGTATTTACAAAAAAAAAGTAGTATAATGTAGTATATCAGTTATCTGGTTTCCATAGTACAAGCTCTGCTTAGTTTGGGATCAGATGACCGTGTGTGAAATGTCCCAGGATATCGACCCATCCTAAGAACATAGTTACTTGTAAAAATGTATCAATTTTTTTTGTTTATCGTATTTAATTTAGAATAACAAGAGCTATCTAATGGTGTATTTATTTTCTTTTTATGAAGCCTATTTTCGAAGTTATAATGTGCCAAGAACGTAATACGTAGTAGTATTTCGAAGAATAGCAATTCATTAATAGATAGATCGATGTACACGGGCCCCACCCCGCGCTACCGCTGCCCGCGCGCTGGTTACTTCGTCATTCGCGGTCGTGTCGGCGGGAGGTGTGTATGTGTTTGCTTGTGCATGGGTGACGGTTAAATTACGTGTTGTTTATTTATTTTTCTAATTGCATTTACATATTCCTTTGATATTTGAGTTTATTATTCAATATGAAACGTTCGAAGAAAATATTGTCTTTAATTTTGCCCGATGAAAGTATAGATAATACAAGTTCTAGTCAACAGCTACAACGAAACTTTATCCAAAAAGATAATGGTAAGTGTTTATTTTTATTAATTATGTAATGAAATTATGATTGTTTACTGTTTGTTAATAAAAATATCCGTAAAGAAGGTTAAACCGCAAAATTTTGTGTCCTCCGAACAAAATAGATACATATGCACGTGAAACAGTTTACTTTGAAAACTATACAATGTTTTAAAATGTTATGTTTTAATATGAAAAGTAATAGTTGTTGTCATGGTAAAAGTAATTACATTTAATTTTATATAAATTAGTATTTTTATAAATTTTTGTATTTCAAGTGAACATGTAACGTCATACTTCGGAAATATCATCATTATTATATACAATGAGTGCAGATGTAACTGTGTTCTTCGGAGATTCATTAGTAAAATAATGTACTATCCGCATATGTTACGTTGTTCGATGGAAGTCAAATCAAATGTATCTTTGTTCGAATAAAATCTTTTTATGTATTTAAATATTTACATTTTTTTTATACTAGAATTGTTTAAGAGCATTATTATGGATTATTTACAAAATTACTATTTATTTATGTAAAATAAAATATGATTTTTCTACTATTGATCTGCGCTAGATCTGTTCACATTAGGAATCATAAACTATCTAAGTAGTAGGTAATAACAGTGCCCGGTGGACAGGTTGCATAAATTATTATGATACAGGAGACTTATTAGTCAATTTGTTTTAGATGATCGGGAGCTTTCATCACCTTTACCACACGGGGTCGAAGAAACTTACGTCCTTTTACGCGACGTTTTCAGTGATACGGACGAAGTTGTCGTTAATAACAAAATCGAAGAAGATCAATTATTATTGAACATAGAAGATGAAAATGCTGTAAATGACACTGTTAACTCATTAAATACAGTCCCCGAAAATGTAAGCCCAAAACCAGCTCCGATGATAATATATTATGATAATATTTCCAGTGCCACTTTGATAGATCCATCTCCATTTAATATCGAAACCACAACAAGTTTTGAAAATTCCCCGATGCCAGTAAATCATAATAGTATATTGGTAGACTGTTTGAATATCCCTACACCAATGCCATCTCCTCTAAACCATCACTCCAAGGCTAAATGTCAAGATGTATTTTGTACGGAACATGAATGTTGGTTAGATTCAGCTGATAACCCTTCAACTACGAATAGAAAATCTAGAAAACGTACCCGGAACGTGGAAAACTGGTATGATGTTAAACGGAAATGTCGCACTAATATGGGTAAATCATATATATCGAAAAGAGGAAAATTAGTAGATGAGAAATTAATTAGGCCAGCATGTCAATGTCGTTATAAATGCAGTGACAAAATAACACCTGATCAACGCCTAGAGATTTTCAGGAAATTTTGGTCATTGGCTGATAAACAGAAACAGTGGGCTTACGTAATACAGTTTACACTAAAAATTAAAAAAAAAACGCTGTATTAATAGTGACGAGCCAAATAATCGTAAGTTTACTTATAAATATTTTCTTCCTGTTATAACGTCCGAACCTGTTTGCGCTAAAATAGATGTCTGTAAGACAATGTTTTTAAATACTCTTGGCATAAGTGGGAGAGTATTACAAACTGCTTGGTCAAAGTATGATGGTACTGCAGTCGTGGAAGAGGATCAACGAGGTCGTCACAAGAGTCACAAAATAGTACTTGTCGATGAAATGATTCGTAGTGTTTGTGACCACGTCAAGTCTTTCCAACCTGTGGAATCCCATTATCTCAGGGAGAAAAGTAATAAATTATATCTGGACGGTAGTTTAAGTATAGCCCGCATGTTTACTTTATACAAGGAGTGGTTCAACGACGAACAGTACTCAATCAAAGCACGGACAGAAAGGCAATACCGTGATATTGTCAATAACTACTTTAACTTGGCATTTTTTGTTCCTAAAAAAGATCAATGTGACCAATGTCACATATTTAAAAATTTGAAAAATCCTTCTGAAGTGGAACAAGATACTTTTGCTAAACATCAGGATAGAAAAAAGATTGCAAGAGCTATGAAAACTGCAGATAAAGAGAGGGCCAAAAATTCTAATGGTGAGATAGTCTGCGCGGTGTTCGATTTTGAAAAGGTATTGACTTGTCCTCACGGACAAGTTAGTATTTTTTATTACAAAAGAAAATTAAGCTGCTTAAATTTTACAATTTTTGATATGGGTAATAAACATGGAACGTGTTATATGTGGGACGAAACGATAGCTAAGCGTGGAGCAAACGATGTAAGCAGTTGTTTGATTGATTTTATTGATTGTAACGTGCAAAAAGGAGTTCGCGAGTTCCTGTTTTGGTCTGACAACTGCGCCGGTCAAAATAGAAACCGTTTCGTGTACTCATCCTACATTTACGCTTCTAACAAGTACAAAGTGACCATCACACATCGCTTTATGGAGAAAGGTCACACGCAGAATGAAGGTGATAGCGTTCATGCATGTATTGAAAATGCCTCGCGTGCCAAAATAATCTATACACCTCAAGAGTGGCAATTATTAGTGAGATGGAGTAAAAATAATGATTATCCGTATGAAGTAAAAAATATGACTCAAGAGCATTTTTACGATTTTAAAAGTCGGGTTATTGATAAACTATGGAGTAAAAATTGTCGTGGTCAGAAAGTTAATATTGTTCCACAATATTAAAGAAGTACACGTAGATTGCAATGATTCAAACAAACTATACTATAAATACGATTTAAGCGCTGAAATGTATGATGCTATAACTATCGGTAATACAACTAGAAACTCAAGAGGCAATCAAAATATGCAAATAAAAAAGGCCTATAATCAGCTTTTGCCTATTTCGCGGGATAAATACAAAGATCTTCTTAGTTTATGCAATACAAATATTATACCTGTTGAATATCATGATTATTTCAAAACATTGCCCAACGGTGATGCCAGCACAAGTGATGATGAAGAAAATTAGTAGGCACGATGATTACAGTAATTTTTTGATTATTTTCCCTTTTAATTTTAATATTTTTTTGGATTATTTTTCCTTTTAAACTTATAATATTATGTTGTTTTTTAGAGTTTCTTTGTTGATTTCATGACATAATTACTTATAATTTTTTATTGGTTTCTAATTTGTCACTTGGAGTAAAAAGACTGATTATTAGAAATTTTATTTTCAAATTAAGTATTGAAATTGTTTATGTTTGTTTTAAGTTTTGTTTAGTTTATATAAAGTTTTTATATGAGAATTTAATTTCATTCAGAATTTCATATTACATTCTTACCAAAAATTTGATTTTCAATACTTACCATTAGTACTGGTCAATATTAATGTTAATTAACTGTGATATAAAAGTACAAAGTTTTATGTAACTTTATTAATTAGATTTACTTTCTTGCCAACTACTTTTATAATTAAGTATAGGTACCTAAATAGGTAAAATTATGCCTATCAGTCAATTATTACCTACACTGAAATAGTTTTAAAATAGTCTATGTTACAATAATTTTTATATTTTTCATAATAAAACTCATTAAGTCGATATTATTCCTCGTTTTAATTTTGCAAATGTTACATCTTGAATGTCACACATTACTGGAACTCCAAAGAAAAGTGAACTATATACAAATATATCACAAAATCTACACCCAATTCCCTAAAACACTGTTTTATGTTAACTTAGTTACATTGACTTCACGTGGAACAAAGTAACATGTGATTATAATACCCCTTATTTTAGAAAATAATAGCATAAATACAATAAGTTTCTATTAAAATGTTGTCTAAACAAGTAATTAAAGTATATGTGAATTTTCATCACTTTATTTCAATAATTAAAAAAGTTATTAGCATTTAAGTATGGGGTGAACTTTGAATGGCTCTCCTGAAAACCTAGTAAATTTCAAATGTAACATTGTTCTTCGGATGGGTCGATATTATTATTATTATTATTATTTTTACAAATAATTAATTGTTACATCTTTCATCAATAATTCGCGTATTTTTCTCGTCTGCTAGACGTCTTTATGTCACTGTAGTGATCCAGCAGAATATCAACCTTTACCAGAATATACCTGACACTGGGAGTCCAGCTCAGCAGCTGGACTCCCATTTGGTGCAACCTTGAGACGCACATCACAATTGGTATGTTCGTTATATCAATTAAAGTGTGTAATGGTGCTTTAAAAAAAAAAAAAAATTTTGTATATTTGCACATATTTTCTTAATATTCATGTAATTTGTTATTATTTAATCGTGCTTCTGTATGTACAGACGCCAGCACATCAAGCTACTACAATCTGTCAGATTTCTTTAATAGATTTTCGACTTTATTGCTAAGGCATTAGGTTCAAGGTTGATTGGGAAAATCTGACAGTTTCGGGTAGGTTGACCTGCTGGCGTCTGTACCTCTGTCTAACCCTTCGGGATATACAGGCGTGATGCTATGTTACGTTAAGAGCGACTTATAATATTATTAAATACGTAGAAGTAACTCATATCGTTTAAACGCTTGAAACAATTTGCTTTGTTCTAAGTGGCCTTTTAATTGAACAATACTAGCTTTTGCCCGCGGCTTCACCCACGTGGATGTCAAAAACTATAGTATAAACGTTCCTCTTTAATCACTCTATTTATTGATAAAAACCGCATTAAAATCCGTTCAGTAGTTTTTGAGATCATCGCGAACATACAGACAGACAGACGCGGCGGCGGACTCTGTTTTATAATATGTAGTGATCTACCGATAATTTCCGTCTGATTATACAACTCGTCATATTTATAGACTTAATTAATTTGATATTTATTCGTATTGTTATTATTCTGGGTCAAATTAACACCTCTAGTCTTGCCCTTAATATTAAAATTCATGTACAGTAAAGACCCGTATATTCAGAACTCGATTACACGGATTCGCTAATATTGGGGTTGCCAAAACCTTTACGACCGGCATTGCATTTCCAACGATACATTCTCAAGAAGGTTGTAAGATGGGCTTATAAAAATCATTTATGATGATTTTTATAAGCCCATCTTACAAGCTTCATGCCCTCTTACAATCATCATCTTCCTGCCCTTATCCCATGTTACTCCCATAATATGAAGTAGGTAATTATTATTTGGTTCGGTCGTCGCTCATAACTGGGTGATTTTAATTCCATGAATTCTGTGAATTGCTCATTTATTTGGGGCAGACAATAGCATCAATTAATTTCAATACAAACTGTGACCATGACCAGCGCAATAATAACTACGAAAGCAAAGGCACTAATTAACTCCTGTATTTACATACCCAGTAACGGGCTGTAAAAGTCAGATACGCAGTCACTGTAAACATCTCACCGTAAAAATTTAGGTGAACTTTCACCTAAATTTTCACAGTGAGATGTTTTCTCGGTGAGGTGTGAAGCTCACTAGCTTGAAGTGAGCTGTCTTTCCACCTCATGGAAATGATTGACACTATTGACAGCTGACTTCACCAAAATTTTCACGGTGAGATGTTTTCACGGTGAGGTGTGAGGCTCACTAGCTTAAAGTGAGCTGTCATTCCACCTGATGGTAATGATTGACACTATTGACAGCTCACTTCACCTAAATTTTCACGGTGAGATGTTTTCACGGTGAGGTGTGAAGCTCACTAGCTTGAAGTGAGCTGTCATTCCATCTGATGGTAATGATTGACACTATTGACAGCTCACTTCACCTAAATTTTCACGGTGAGATGTTTTCACGGTGAGGTGTGATGCTCACTAGCTTGAAGTGAGCTGTCTTTCCACCTGATGGAAATGATTGACACTATTGACAGCTCACTTCACCTAAATTTTCACGGTGAGATGTTTTCAAAGTGAGGTGTGAAGCTCACTAGCTTGAAGTGAGCTGTCATTCCACCTGATGCTAATGATTGACACTATTGACAGCTCACTTCACCTAAGTTTTCATGGTGAGATTGTAGAGAAAATCTTCTCTACAATCCTGCTTCCAGTTAAGACTGGAAGCTGCCCCATCGTGGTTAAGAAAAGGCTAGGCAGCATCTTCTGCCTAGCCTTTTCTCAACCAAGTTGGCGTGGTTTCCCAACCATTAAATCATACATACCAGAACAATGGCGTCCGTTTGTCGTTGTCTCTGTCTAGCCGCATAAGATAGAAGAAGATGGCGCTACCAATCATGAAGGTAAGAGTCTCCTTGCCGGGAGACCGCCGAAGCCAGCCTTTCATTTCTAATGTCCGTACCCAGTACTCGAATACCTAGAAATAAAATGGAGAACTATTTAACTTCCTGTGGCATAATTATGAGAAGCCTATGACTACCAATACTGCCGCCCCGTAAGGAAAAAAGACGTTTCTACAGAAGTATTGAAATTGAGGACAAAAATATATTGTCCTTTTTAAAATACAAAAGCAGATGCGTCTTTTAAAAGTAAGAATTCTTAGGTTTTCGTTACGCGTACGCCTATATAAAAATACTGGTAAATGCGTCTTTTTTTTTGCTGATTCCGAATATGTAAATAACTCTTTAGAAAAAAAATGTCAGATACGTCTTTTTTCCTTATGACGGCAGAACAGGATATTAAACTTTAAGAAAAGTACTACAAGCAGAAGTAAGAACATAAGCCTTATGGCTTGTCGCTATTAAATGATCTGAAATGATGTTTAGGTATATAAGTGGATCTTTTAAGACACTTTCACACGTCATTTTTTTACTAACTCAAAAACTACCCAAGTAAAGTTAATACAATTTCTATGGGACCATTTCTGAAGTATGACCTACCAAACAACAAAAGAATCATCAAACTCAATTCATAATTGACGGAGTAATCGCGTAACAAACATGAAAAAAATACCGTCGAATTGAGAACCTCCTTCTTTTTTAAAGTCGGTTAAAAAAATCAAATGACAGCTTTAACAAATTTTCTATCTCTTGCATTCTCTTAGTAAAATAACAATGAAAAAATCCGGTCAAGTGCGTGTCGGACCACTCATAATGAAGGGTTCCGTAGTTGAGATGAATTTATCCCAAGAACAAACTTAACATTGTAGTTGAAAAACATGTTCTCCCATACATTCTAACTGCAAATGTAACATACATAATAAATGTATGTTTGAACGCACAATATTGAGAGACCATTTGGTGTAGAGTTAGAAGCTTGGCTCTACATGAGATCTGATAACTTTTTGACAGTGCGAGCCATGGTCTCGTCTTGGCAACAGGTAAATAAAATGTTTTTGGTGGGATTTATTATTTACAATAAATATTTAGTTTGTTACGAATGTATTCAAAGTGAAATAAATAATTCGCAATTTCTTATTTCCCAGGAATATCCCGGGGTTTAGAAATTGCGAATTATTTATTATTGTATTATAAATATCGAATGTATTCATAGTACAATAAATAATTCACAACTTCTTAAATCTCAAAATTTAATCATGTTTGTCATTCCAGGATTTTATAGGAGGTTTAGGTATTTATGCTCTACCTATTCCGATCTCTGGTTATGATACTCTTGTGTACAATTGATAACTCACACATTTTTAAGTAGGCAATGACGTCATTCAGTAACTACTCAGAACATCTAATAATGAAATTGGTTGTACATCGAAATATTATCGAAAGTTTCCCTTTTAAACAGAATTACTCAATGCTTATCAGAAAACCTTGAACTATTTCTGCTCAAAATCACTGTTATCAATTCGAAACACTATCTATTGCAATTAAATAATCTGATAAGAAATATTTACATTTCGATTTATGAATCAATAAGGTAAAGCCATTTAAAATACATGCTTTGTAGATTTATTCATTTGTTTTGTCTCAGATTTTGCTTAAAATAAATTTGTAATATAAATCATAAACTTACCAGATTTACAAATAGATTGACAACCATAACTCTTCTGTATGGGGGCTCGAAGTACACGGCTAGTCCACTGACTGTGCATGGTAGCAGCACTGTCGTATAATATGAAAACTCACTGAAGAATAGTTTCCTGAAAACAAAATGGGTACCCATTACAAAATCAAAATCAAAAATCAAAAGTCATTTATTCAAACTAGGCTGAGAATCAGCACTTTTTGAACGTCAAAATTACATAAGACAGTCCCACAAAACGCCCGCCCTTCGCCACTTCCTAGTGCTTTAGCTGAGGAGAAGAAGTGGCGCAAACTCCCCAGCAGCACAGCTGTCTTTTCAGTTAAAAAAAAAAAAATCTATACAACACTGCGCATAATAATTTAAGTACATTACGCAACACAAAACATTAAATTAAATTATTTGCTATAAGTAAGCTAGCACGCGCCAATATACCAAAAAAAAAATCGAAAACTATACTCAAGCAGAAGCAAAATACAAAACTAAAAACGTAAGCAGAACTTTATACCTAAATAAAAGCCTCCAGTAATAAAGGCGTGCCCACTTATATATTGCCGTACATTAAAATATTTTCTTTTAATTCTATATTTAATAAGGGACTTTTATAATCGCAATGCGTATGACAGTCCCATCGTACTCTAAACACACACTGCTACAGTTTACATTTGGCCATGAACCTGAACAGACTCTTCGCATCATCACCATTTAGTTGAAACAGAATTTTATGGAATGTGCCTATTTCAAGACAGTTCAGCTTCAATACCCCTAGAAATAGTTATTCAATGGCACTGATTTCGAGCGGCAGTTGTTTATTGTAGTTTTGCTACGTTAAAAATTACAAAATGCATGTTTGCTAACAAGTTCAGCAGTAGAAACTGAGCAGTAAACTAAATAAAAATGAGTTATAATAACAAATATTAAAATGGCTGTTTATCATTTGAACAACTGATTACATCATTTTTCATGTTCACCACACGTTAACCAGTGTTTACAGCCCTTAAACAGTCGATCATTATAACCGACCTCAACAGCATCGTTTAACCATACATTAACCATAATATTGACGTTTGCTGTGACATTACTAAATATAGATGTCACCAAAACTCGGGTTGACTACTCAAATGAGTAGACTTAAAGCATTCGTTCATTCACTCTGAGCATACGGTGATTGCCCAATTTACTAATCACGGTTGGAATATTCTTAGTGAACAGTGAATACTTGACCGGCTGCATAAACGATGTTTAAGAATTCATCGGCCGATTACTGAAACATTGGTCAAATGACAGTCCGTGAACTCCGCCCTAAGCAGTAAAATGTCTGAACGGGCTGTTACGTGGGCAGTTAACAAATCAGAATTAGTCGGTAAGTAATTAAACTTGGAAGTAGCGCTCGCTCGGCTCGCGCGCGGTTGGTCATAGTTCTAACCGAACCTAACCCATTTAGTCGGGGTGCCCTGGCTGTTACTGCGACCAATTCGGCTCGCACGTGGTTGGTCATAGTTCTAACCGAACCTAACCCATTTAGTCGGGGTGCCCTGGCTGTTACTGCGACCAATTCGGCTCGCGCGCGGTTGGTCATAGTTCTAACCGAACCTAACCCATTTAGTCGGGGTGCCCTGGCTGTTACTGCGACCAATTCGGCTCGCACGTGGTTGGTCATAGTTCTAACCGAACCTAACCCACTTAGTCGGGGTGCTCTGGCTTAGTTACTGCGACCAATTCGGCTCGCACGTGGTTGGTCATAGTTCTAACCGAACCTTACCCATTTAGTCGGGGTGCTCTGGCTTAGTGACTGCGACCAATTCGGCTCGCACGTGGTTGGTCATAGTTCTAACCGAACCTAACCCATTTAGTCGGGGTGCCCTGGCTGTTACTGCGACCAATTCGGCTCGCACGTGGTTGGTCATAGTTCTAACCGAACCTAACCCATTTAGTCGGGGTGCTCTGGCTTAGTTACTGCGACCAATTCGGCTCGCACGTGGTTGGTCATAGTTCTAACCGAACCTAACCCATTTAGTCGTGGTGCTCTGGCTTAGTTACTGCGACCAATTCGGCTCGCACGTGGTTGGTCATAGTTCTAACCGAACCTAACCCATTTAGTCGGGGTGCTCTGGCTTAGTTACTGCGACCAATTCAGCTCGCGCGTGGTTGGTCACATTTCCAACCTAACCTATGAACTACCGTAGGTACTATTTATCTAACTGCCCATTCCAACATTTTTACTGGCCATTCATTTACTACTTGAGTATTTTATTGTATTGACATTGTAGGATGAAATCAGTAACCAATTTTTTTTTTTTATTACTGTTCATGTGTTACTGTCACACTAATTTACCAACCGACGAAGAAATTAAATGACTGCCCGTTATTTTTTTAACAATTATTATCCATATTTAATCTCATACACTGCAAATTGGACAAAACAATAATATGCCTACATCAGCCTCTCCATTTCAACTGGCTGTCATGAAACGAAAATTGGCCACTCACCTAACATGCTTGAACTAGAATATTCTTCTAAAACGTAACTTGATGATGATACATATTATTATGTTGTTTCATTTGACTATTTATACATGGTGTAACTTAAATAACGCACAACCTCTTAAGGGGTCATTGTACTCATCATTATGAACAACTTTTACTATGGGACCAAACCAGAAATCGCAAAAAAGGCTCGCGATTCAGCTGTTGCCTACATTTTGACGAGTTAAGCGAACATATATGTAGGGAACAGATGTATAAACATTTTGACAGTCTCTTTCTAAAGCGCGATGTGACATAATTGAACACCCAGATACAATAGCTAGCACTACATTACTGAAAATGCACACTGTCTACCTGTCATTGTTGGGAAAAATTGATTTCCTGTATGTAGTATCAAGCTACAGATTGAATGCTTTATGAAAGATTTAGCTTATCCCCGCAGCTTCATCCGCGTGGAGGTCAGAAATTATACCACTAAAACGTAACTAACTACCGGGATAAAAAGTATTCTATGTCCTACTCCTACCCCAGGTCATGGTCTACCCATGTGCCAAATTTCATACAAATCCGTTTAGCCGTTTTAGCGTGAAAGCATAACAAAAACAAACAAATTCATTTTCGCATTACACACATCAAAAGTGTCTAGGGATCAAGGATTCTTTTTTATATTTTATTGCCCTATTGAAATTAAATAAAGATCTTGTCTGCGTGTGGTAATGCGAGCTCGTCTTCCATGTCGCTCTGCGACGCTGCCAGCTATTTATAACACTGCGTAGTGCCCAGTGCCACAACACGTTGCCGAGAACCAGCTTCCAACATTCCCAGGGCTCTGATCATTTCCTCTGGGCTGAAATGACGTCTTCTCTCCATAAAAACTTTTTTTTGTATTGATTCGACTCAGAAGCATGGCAGAGTTTTACCGATTTGGCCTCAAACCCGTTGCAGGGTTATACAGGAATACGACTTGACAGTTTTTATCTTTTGACCGAATTTAAAAAGCTATTCCCTTTTCAAATGACGAAATTTTCGGTGAAAAATGACGGAGATTTTTGTCAGAAAAACCTGCTTGATCCCCTAGACACATTTGATGTGTATTTTTTTTTTTTTTTTACTTTGCCTGTACTGATGTGTGTATCAGTTATTTATATTTTTAGTTAGTTATATAAATAACTGAGAAAACCAGAAATGGTTTGGTAAACTATAAAATTTACCAAACCATTTCTGAACTAACATAAATTTGTATTAAGAATACTTTTTTTTTTATGCTAGCCTATTTTATATCCCACTGCTGAGTAAGGGCCTCCCCATTTTCTTCCAAACCTTTCTGTCTTGTGCGATCTCTGGCCATGTTGGCCCTGCAAACATGATCAGATATAATATTTTAATTATGTATGAATAAAAATAAATAAAATATGTAATAATACCTGAATATGCAGTTTAATGTGACAAATGAACTTCCCACCGTTAAACCAAATATGCCTGATTTTATATATAGCTTGAACTGTTCCAGCATTTCCTTTTTCCCTAGCTTTTTCCCTCTCATTAATATTTGTATCTGAAACAAAATTTTACTTTATTATAGAATCAGTAACTAGACTATATGTACAAGCTAAAACTAATATATAGGTATTATACATGGATAAAATGGCAGGGGGTGACTTGCACACTCAATAATGGGCCTCCGGAAACGGCCGCTAGCACATAGTGACGTAGCGACAAGGGGGCAACACTTTCTGAGAAGCTTGAGGATTGGAGAGGTATTCCACGGCTATCAGGACATTCCGGAAGTACGGTCAAGTTCCCTACCACCTTACTGGAACACTTCCTTCCTCCGAGCACATTTGCTATTGCAAATTTCCAGTCAAGCCGGCAAAGGCAAGAAAGAGGTGAGAGCTCTGTTCCTTGTCAGTGTTCACTCCAGCCGGCCAATAAAGGCAAGCCAGGGGTGAAGAACACCCGCCAGGGTTGCGGATTGTTCGAAAGAGTTACCGTGGCCCTGGCACAGGCAACTGAAGGAACACGGGTGGGTTTTAGTCAGTAGAAGTCTGACACGCCCTCCCGCTCCACCCAGAGTGGGAGAAGTTATTTGATGATTTCCCATCCACAAAAAAAAGGGGGTGAAGAACAAGACTTCTCCCGGGAGATAGGGGTCCGTGGGGTCGCTACTGCCCAACAGCTCGCCACATGCTTCCCTGCGAGTTTCTGTATCTCTCTTGGTCTGGCTCCTCATCCTAGACCTGTTCCGGCAAAGTAAACTCTACCGGCACCGACCTAAAGTTCGGAGCACGCAAGCCCCACCACGACATCAACGTAGAGATACAATGATAAATGATAAATGATTTTTATTTCTGTAAGTAGGTTTGTACAAACACTTTTACAAGTCAATATTTTTTTTTTTAAACTAGATGAGGTCGGCGTTTTCTATCTGACTACTCTGAGAAGAAAGGCCGAAACCAACTCAGAGGTCACAGTCTCTTATAAAGTCCAGACATAATCTAAAATTTGTAACTTAAATTAATTTAAGAGTTTAGTTTTTTTTTTGTCGGTTTAATTTTTTATAAAAATGTTTTTTATTCTCTCAGTTATTTTTAGTCATGGTCTGGCAGTTTGAGTAATTTATGCGGCCTACCCCAATGTCCTTTCTTTGGTATTGTTCATCGAATTGTTGAGCTCGTTCTGAGTTGAGCTGCGCGATTACTGACAAATGCGTGCACTGACTGGACAGGTCCTCTCAATCTGTGTGGTTCTTTCCTCAAAAGACCATTTCAGACACCAATCTACATAGTCTTCACATGAACTGACCAAGATTATATTTGGACTTTATACTCGTAAGAGACTGTGACCTCTGAATTTGTTTCGGCCTTTCTTCTCAGAGAAGTCAGATAGGAAACGCCGACCTCATCTAGTTTAAAAAAAAAACATGATTGACTTGTAAAAGTGTTTATTCAAACCTACTTCAGAAATAAAATCATTTATCAGTATCATTTAACATAATATACAAGTTATTTGCTCTTATTTCATGATTATTACCTATTGTATGTAGATAGGTATATTATGCTTTATGTGTATCAGTGGCGAAAGCACCACATAACACGATTACTTTCCTTCGGAGGTTCGCATCGTTTCGGCAATCCTACCTCTATAGAAAAATGACACAGTCAATAGTGTCTACTATTTTTTGTTTCATTTGTGATGGGTTTGCTCTTGACTTTAAGTCTAGGTCAGAGGTGACAGAGACAAAGTTTACGATGGAGTGAGCTTACTCAGAAGAGGCCTGTTCACTCTAACTTTGAAGAGATTCGGGTTGTATGTGTTCGGGAATACAGACGCAGTAGTGAGTTCCACTATTTTGCCGTGCACATTAAGAAGAAATTTTGGAAGCGCTTAGTGCGAATTGGTGCTATTGCCAAAAAATATAGTTAAAATTAACACTACAACACTACGGGTATTTAATTCATCATAACATTCAAACAATAGAATAGCCTATTATAACAGAATTACCTCTGAATTACAACAACAACAACAAAAATGTTCTAAAATAAGCCAGCGTCAAAAAGTCATAATGACAAATAATTTAATTTAATGTTTTGTGTCGCTAAAATTATTTTGCGTACTATTGTATAGTATCAATGTTTTTTTAACTGAACAGGCAGCTGTGCTGCTGGGGACTTTGTTGCGCCACTTCTTCTTCCCACCTTATGCACTAGAAAGTGGTGAAGGGCGGGCGTGTTGGGGGACTGTCTTATGTAATTATGACGTTCGAAAAGTGCTGATTCTCAGCCTAGTTTGAATAAATGACTTTTGATTTTGAATGTTGACATGAATATTTACTTTGTAAACTATTATATTATACTAATTACTGTGAATGTGATGACTATGTGGGTCAAAAAATAATACAACAACAGCGACCCCGAAAATACAGTGGAAGTGCAATGCGACGAAATTACTATAGGAACCGTTGTCGCCAAACACACACAAATAAACCGATAGTTAATCATATAATGCACTACAAATAAACAATTAGTTTGCTTTGTCGTTTTAATTTTAGTCAGAACCAGCATAAATCACACACAGATCCTACATTTGAAATAAACCTTCATACTCTATGGACAAGATTTATTTTGCTTTAGTGCAGAAATTATTTACTACGTTTTGTAATCTTTGGGGTCGGCGCAACATGTCTTTTTCTTCCATAGTTCTCTGTTTGTCGTCATCTCGGTAGTCACTTCCTTTCTGGCCATATCATCTTTCACGCAGTATATCCATCGTTTCTTTGGTCTTCTCCTACCCTTATAGCCATCCATATTCATACTCAAAACTTTCCTGACGACATTTTCCTCATTCCTCCGCATCACATGCCCATACCATAACAACCGGTTTTCACACAACTTTTCAGTCACCGATGCCACTTTCAGACTTCCTCTTACATACTCATTTCTTATTCTATCCATTCGTGTAACACCACAAATCCCTCTTAGCATTCTCATCTCACCTGCATGCAATTGCCTTTCATTCATTAATTTTGTGGCCCAACATTCTGTTCTATACAAGACAACAGGTCTAACCATTGTTTTATAGATCTTCTTCTTGAGTTTAAGGGGAATGCAGGAGTCGCAGATTGTTCCCGTGACCTGCGGCCATTTCATCAACCCCGTGTTAATTCTGTGCTTAACGGTCCGACCTACTTCGTCATCGCTTTGCACAAGTGAACCAAGATACAGGATGTCGGAGCAGACCGGGAGAAGCGTGCCATCAAGCGCTATGCGCATACGCCCCAGAACTGGAGAGACCGCCGAAATCGCAGAACATATACTCGGTTTTGCTTCTGCTGATTTTCAAGCCGACATTCTCCAGTTTCCGTTGCCATTTCTCCAATATGCTCTGGATCTCACGTCCATCTTCACCGAAAAGAACGATGTCGTCGGCACATAGCATGCACCAGGGTGCCTCTTCCTGTATGTCCGACGTCAGAGCGTCCATAATCAACAGAAATATGTAAGGACTTCAAGCTGACCCCTGGTGCAAGCCTACCGCCATACTGCCTCGGTGTTGCTGGCAGCCGACCGGACGTAGGTACAAGATTGATTGTACATAGCACGAATTAACTCTATATACTTCCCGGGCAAACCTTTCTCTTTCAAGGTCTACCACTGTATCGATATTTATAGATACCCGATTTCTTGTTTAATTCGAAAAAATAAGTCTTGTTGCGAGTTCAGTAAAACTGTAGGAAGAATGACGTAGTATTATTTCCCGCTGTCATTGAGGCGGGAACCGGCATGGCATGGCGGTTAATGAATGATCTTACACACTGAAATGACCGACTGATCAATGCAGTGTAACGTCTCTATTATTAAAATTATAATAATTACGTTATTATGGTAAAATTTGATTACGTTTTTGCTACAAAGCATCTATGCAACCTAATACACCTCTTAAATTAAATTTCATGTATGAATGTTAGGCAAGCTTATATTTGTATTGTAATATATAAATATTAAATGATTTATTTTCTTTTATAGATATATATTGATAAAACCATCATCTGACCCGACTATATCACTAATTAAGTAGCCAAGATTTTTGCACTCCAAAATGGAACAATACGGCATAGCTACGGAAAAATAAATTTGTCACGAGACTAGGAACTCGACGCGACCTTAGAACACGACTAAGACCAAGTAAGCGTAACAGCGCTTATTTGTGGCACGCATGGTACACCTACTTTGCACTAGTCCACTGTTTTTCTGATCCGTAAGCGATCCTGTCACGAAGTCACTTTAGGTTACGCGCACCGCTAGATAATGGACGAGAGCAAGCCGCTATACAACGGGTTACGATAGAGACAGATATAAAAAAAATGCGTCAGCGAAAACGAGATGGAGGAATATTGCACATTTCATTTAGTTTTCACCTGTTCAACCGTATTATATTCGATTTTTTTATATTTTTATAATAATTTCAGAATGATAGTACCTTTTAGTTGAGTTTCTTTTTTCTCAAAAACAATAAAGTTTTATTTGTGTAGTGATCGCGTCTTTTCGGTTCTGATATTTGACGCTATCGTCAAATATCTGTTATTACTAATATATTGTGTTAAATTCGGTAAACAAAATACTTTTATTTTTAACTTAATTTAACTTTATTGATAAGTAAGTGAGTTATAAAACTGCTTTCGCTTCGTCTTCTCTCTTATAAAAGTTCCAACCTCACCACTGGTATGTATTGTAAGGTTGTCTTTAAAAGATTGCCTTTAATGATAAGGCCACCCATTGTATATAACCCATGTAAAATTTGTACATTTATATCTATAATTTGTATGATGATAATACAAATTACATAGTTTTGTCCTAACGAATCTTACCAAGGGGTACCATACTACCCTGTATCTGGGTTGTGGAGGTCAGAGAGGCAGTTGCTCCAAGTAAAATGCTGGTATTCAGCTGCATCTGGTTAGACTGGAAGCCGACCCCAACATAGTTGGGAAAAGGCTAGGTAGTTGATGTATGAAGTATATAATAAAGAGTATTCTATTCTATTCTAGATTTAGAAGGATGAAGACTGCTTTTTGTTCTAACATAAACAGGCCTTTTCCTGACTAAAACCTGTTCCTTCAGATGCCTGTGCCAGGGCCATAGGCCTGTGTTTACTATTACACCATTTTTTTCAGAACGCTTTAATGTTTACTGTTATTAGAGGCAGATCCAGCCCTCAGTTAGGATGGCGATCAAGTTGGCAGAACAGAAATGAGGCACATCACGATTGTGGGTTGCTGCTGAAGAGTTGTTGTTCAAGGTTTTGTCATTTATTATTTCCTTTGTTACATTGTAAATACTTTTATATGTATTACAATTTTAAATATTTTTATTAAATTATGTATTTATTAACTTTACTTATTATTGTAGTTCTTTAATACAGTCTCAAAAATTAATATGTATTTTTTGTTTTAATTGATTACCTGCTGTATTTTAATACTTACCAGTAATATTAATACTTATTTATAGGAGGAAGAGGAAATCAACAGTATAATATAGAAAGATTAGGAATTATTCTATCTGGAGGTATATATACCTACTAGCATTATAAAGAGAAACTTAATTTGTTTTTCTACTAGAAATATAAAATCCCATTTGTTAAACTATAACAGACGATTAAGGCTAGGCAGGATGACCACATTTTAAGTGAGAATATTCAACTCGGGTAAAAATGTGGTGGACCTTAGCTGGTTTACTGGAGGTAGTAATACTTTTTAATGACAACGTTTGGTATCACATACCAGAGTATACTTTATGGGTTACCAAATCTGGTAAAATTCTAAGGCTGGTTAAAATAATGACTGATCATTTTAAAACACTGTTAGGCCAAAGGTATGAAACAACGAAATTTAAACATTATTATGTAGGTGAGCAAATACTTACAAGGTAGACCATAGCATAGAATTTGTAACTCCCCCTGATACAACTTATCAACATGGTCCTCGTAGCATCGGAACATCGGTACGTCCACGGATGTATAAGCTCATGGCATCTACAATCACTGCACGCAGCTTCAAACCAAAGTTTACTAGCTTCAACCATTTTTAGATTTATACACAATTAAACACTGAACGAATTACGTTTGGAAGACGCTTAATAATCACTCAGACTGATTATTGTGGTTCACTTAAAAATATTGCTGTCTGACCTCATATAAAGTAACGGGTATTTTCTTTTCGATACGTAATGAACAGAGTTCATACGGACACGATCGAAATTGAACTGGGCAAGTTAATATTCGTTCGTATGTTGTGCTCAGTGCTGAACAACATTAGGTTCTCTCTGACTGACACTACTGACAGAAGTGACAGACAAAAGACATCTGATCTGTCTGTATATTTGACTGACCATCTCACCTGACAAAACATAAATGACACAGGCACTGACTTATAAACCTACAGGCTAGGCGTTAGCATTCTCAGTATAGTATAAAGTACTCTGTGGCATTCTCTGTCTACGCCTACAGGCTTCAGCGTCACTCGTCAGTGCTTCAAAAGCATGACATCCAATGAAAGTTGTTTTCGCACCTGGAGATAAATAGTCAAATTGTACAGAAAATATAGCGTTTTTAGCGAAACCGCAGCGTTAGCGTCAGTGTGAACAAAGCGTAAAACGCCTCCTTAAATAAATAAAACCAGTCTACTCGTTGACCTAATTTTTACCACTCTTTTTACGAAATTAAAAACACTAAAATTGACACAACAACTTCCATTTTTCGTTTTAGGATAATTTCTGCGAAATAAGTATGCAATTTCGATCTTAAGCTTTTTAGTGTTTTTCGAGGATTTATTTACTAACATGGCTCTTTGCAACAATATTTGAATTTCAAAGTGTCAAAAGATTTTATTTTATTTTATTACTGTGGTTGTCCAAAATCCTAAGTAATTTGCAGGTTAGTGTTAGGTTGTGTCTTGATCAAAATATGATTCACGAAAGTAAAAAATATGTACAGACGCCAGCAGGTCAAGCTACCCGAAACTATCAAATTTTCGCAATCAACCATGAACCTAATGATTTAGCGATAAAGTTGAAAATCGATTAAAGAAATTTGACAGGTTGTAGTGGCTTGATGTGCTGGCGTCTGTACATATGCAACTGCATAGTGGCTAGATAACTATAGGATATCGTGTGGTATAGCCACTGTTATTTCAGTTAATTGTTTGGAGTAGGAGGAAGGATATGGATTTGAAAATAATTTCAGAGATGATGGTAAAGCGACAAATCACGTTCATCTCCATAGCAAGACGATGCGGACAGACCATATTATATTAATTGTATGTTATTAGTTCTGGCGCCCTCATTCACAACACTACCTACGTAGTCTGTTTTCACAACCATCTTGATTAGCCAAGTAGCAGGTGTAGCAAATGCTGCAGGCACCGCGCTTGCACCGACAAAAAAGCAAGACTAAGAAAGTCTTGTTACCGCCGGCGACGCGACGGCAGGTCCAATGGAATATTATGTTTGAATGGTCAAAAGAAATCTAACCTCTCCGAGGCGGGATGCTATAAATTTTCGAGCTCGCATCGCTCGCTCTTGCATCCTAATTTCCATTTATTCTTCTGTTTTCCTGTTTAGATCGTACACAGCAACCCCCATTGCTGTATGAATTCTCAAAAGAACCTCTAAGAGGCGGGGTGCTAAAATCTTCCAGCTCGCTACGCTCGCTCTTGTATTTTAATTTCCCGTATGTCTTTTCTGCGTAAGTTGACAAAGTACTTATCCAAGGTGCTAAAATTTTCAAGACAATTCTCAATTTCTTCCTTAGGGGACCCCTTGGTAGGATTTGCTACATGCCCTCGGTCTAATTCAGCACTGCTTCCAACAGGGAAGCAAAGGCCTCTCTCTTTTCTCCTGTCTGTGGTCTATCGCGAACCTATCTAGGCACCAATCGTTCATTATTTTCTTCAGACCCTTATTCATGCGGCAGATATTTCCAGTCAAGTCCCATTTCATACTGGGTAGCCTTTTGAGCCACGTAAATGATCTGCGTTTTAAGCGCAGGTGGAATAACTTTATGTTAAGTAAATAAAAATTAATTTCATAATCAGCCTATAGTGCAAGTGGTCCTGCTGCTGGGACACAGGCCTCTTCTCTTTGAGATGGTGTAGGCTGTGTCATCTACCACGCGTGTCCAGTGCAGGTTGGTAGATGTCACATGACTTCGAAGTTTTGGTTCTAGGCCTGCCGTTTTCCTCACGATGTTTTCCTTCATCGTTTTGAGAGCAGTGGTGTTTAAAATAATGTACGTGTATCTACACAAAGTAAAGCAAGCACCTGCCTAGGTTTGAAACCACGACATATCGTAAGTCAGGACCACTATAATATAGATCACCACTGCTCTACAATTAATTTAACAAATAATAAATATTATTTTTAATGTAAATTATTTTATGTCATTGTTCAAATGATATGAAATAGAGATAATTATTGTTACCTACTCTGAGTTTCTACATTCTGCTCAATAAAGCCAAAGCATGCAATGCTCATGTATTTTCCACAATCGTTTTGAAACTTTTAATAACTCTTGAAACTCTGTAATTGTTAAAAAATAAAAATAAAACTGGAAAAACATTGTAAAAGACTGGGAATCAGTGTAGGACAATGTAAGAGGCAAGAGAGAGCTCGTAGCACCCCGGTTCGTAAAGAATGGGTTTTCTGTTGGTACAGATAGTATTAAACGTAGGTACTCACTGTAAATAATCCTAGATAGGGTGTATAAAATATAACGGATCCTTTCCCACAGTGCCATAACATGCTGAGGAATGCATCTCTGCAGCTATTTGTCCACGGATGTATAAGTTGATGACACGAATATCGAGCTATATCACTATTTTCTACCAAAAACTTACTAACTTCAACCATTTTCACTAAAATTAATTAAAAACAAGGAGATTGTGAATTCTGCGTTACTGCGATTTGATTTACCTAAATGGATAGTAGTCCATCGCTGTTGTTTCGTGTTGAAAGGACAAAGTTCATTTAAAATTTTACTTTAAAATTAAACGGGTATAACAATAGGTAGCATACAATTCCGTATGTGTATACTATATTGTATTACGTTACCTAATAAGCAAGTTGCATACGTAAATTATAATTATGTACTTTGAAGCCACTAACAAAAATTATTATAATCTGAAAAGAACATAAATTACGTATGTACAACTTATTTGACCATCTCCTAAAATAAAGACGGCCAAGCATGAACCAAGAATTTCGTCGATTGGGATTGGGATCAGCCCCACTTGGCAGTTGCGTAACACACTATCAGTCGGAATCGGTTTCATTTTGACAGTTCAACAATATTCATTGCGTTACTTACGTTGTCGAGCAGGCAAATTTTTCAAACATATGAAGCAATGGATTAGCAATTTGCTTCTAAATGATTCAGATGCCGATTTATAGTGTGTAACGCAACTAGGGTGTTTTTTTATGTTCCGTGGGGTGCTGGAGGGCAAAAAACAGTCGTCTGGCCGCCCCCACCAATCCTTTTTTTTAAATATACATACATGGACATGTCAGACACTTATTTTAATTAAGCTAGGACGGGACGGGGTAGGTTTGATATAAGTCGTGAGATTATAGCATAATATTAGAATTACAATTATTTTACTCTTCGAGCCATAACAAATCTGACGTGCAGCCTGATTTTCGATTACAACGTAAGCAGAAAAGCTTATTATCAATTAACACAAATTTAGAATACAGGGGTATCGTATTACCCAGTAACTGGGTTGTGGAGGTCAGATAGGCAGTCGCTCCATGTAAAATACTAGAATCCAGCTGCATCCGGTTAGACTGGAAGCCGACCCCGACATAGTTGGGAAAAGGCTAGGTAGTTTGATTGGGCTTTTAACATATTTTTTTTTGCGGTATTGACGGTTTCCGTTTTCACAAGAGACTCAATAACTTCAGGCACAAGTAGCTTTAATAATTTTATATAATCGGCTTCCAGTCTATCCGGATGGATAGACTGGAAGCCGACCTCAAAATAGTTTGGAAAAGGCTAGACAGATGATGATGATGATGGAGATGATGAATAGTGAACATTCAAGGGGTAGAATTATGAAACTTATTAAAAAAAGAGCTTCAGTAGCTCAACTTCCTAAAACCACATAAAATCGTCAACTTAGAAATCAAACTGTGCGCCACAAAGAATACTTTATCTATGGTCGCCACAACACAAAGTAAAGTTCTAGAATTCGCCGCGCTAATGTCGATTGTCGCTGCAGTCGGTAAATGGACGTTTGATGTGGTTGTTTGTCAAGAGTGTCCTATTGTCTGTTTACAGTGAATTATTTCCCCTATCTATAATCTTAATTGAAGTAATAAGGTTTTAAGGAGTAGATGAAGGTGTGTATTTATGGGTTGTTCAGTAATTTTGTAAGTAAAGTGGTTGGAAGTGTGAATAATGAATTGGCGCTTGGGGACTCTAATAAGGTTCGAGTCGATTCATCTCTTTCATGTCAGCTGTACACAAAGATGCTACGCATTTACACAGTAATCGTCGAAATAATGAATTAAATCAGTACTTTTTCCAGGAAATAGGCCCTGTTTCGTTTTTAAGAGCCTGTTAAGAATGTGTAATAACTGTATTCTTTAGGTTTATACGCCGTACTACGGAGGTTATGGACTTGTGTTGTCCTTATTTTTTGAAAGAAGATAATTTATCGAAAAATGTCGTTCTATCACACCTAATGACTCCTCGCGGTGTTATAAAGGTACATTTTATCACTAAATACCCCTATAGCATATAGATTCGTGTCCATATTGTATGAAAACAATCGTATCAGTGTTTACGTAGATAAGTATTAAATATGGATTGTTTTAACAGAAGTGTTGGTCAAATTTTCAGAAAAAACCATTGCAGTTTTAGTTTTGTCACCTTGTTGAGTAATATTCGTTGTAATTTAAAAGTAAAATAGCACACTTCATGACACGTAATTTCTATGTGGGAATCACTGGTCACTATGTAATTCTTTTTGATAAGTAGTATGAAAACACAATTTTTGTGTAGTGGCTATTACTAAGATACTTTCTTAAACCAATGATGTACCTAGATATCTTCATAGTAAAGTTATACTAAAGTAGAGGACACCAAAAGTTGTTTGTACTGATGATAATTTCTATCATTAGAAATTGGGTTAAATTGATAAAACATAATAGGAAACACAATACTACTTGCCAGAAATTAATATGAGTTGTTCTGTAATATCCAATCAATAATAATTATGGTACTGTAATAATACAAGTGTCTGCTGGCTGGCCATGCCTTATTCCAAAATATCTTTTTCATTCTCACAAGTGCTAGTGTTAGACACTCCATAGATAATAGAGCCTCTGATTTATTTATTAATAAATTTTGTATAATAATATTCAATTATGTTGTATGGATACCAGCATTCATTGGATACCCTTTTAAATAAAGCCGGTATGTGTGCGTGCAATCAAGTGACAATCTTATGGCAGTCCACCACTGGACTAGCCCATCTTCCTAAGTTGCATCTGTATTTGGTGAAATAAAAAAAGTAGGTGAAGTACCTTCGTTCTGTGATATTGGAGTGCAATTTCTCATTATCAGTTCTATAGGCAATAAAAACTAACCAAACATGTTTAACACAAAAGAAACAAAAACACTTTCTATTCAAAACTGCAATTTTAGATCCAACTTGAATGGATTAGAAATTGACCTAGTTACATGAAAATAATCATTGTTCAAGATTTTGTGGCCTGGGTTTTTATGTTGACGTACATTTAAATGATTTTCCATTATTTTTTTAGCATATGTTTTGTGTCCTAATTTGGCAGCTAAATATCCTGCTAAGCAGTTAGGTGCTTTATTCTATGCTAATTATCTTGGGTTGTCCTACAAACACACATGTAGGCTTGTTAATGGATTTGAAAATGAGTCACTGTACCCACAGGTCAGCCTTTTAGAACAGATTTTTATTTCCATGGATGGAAAGTATCACTTTCTAGGCCCCCTTGATTTACTATAAATCTTACCACCATAACTATGTAACAGTATAAATGTCTGGAATAATAGTAGGGATATTTTGTTTAAGTTTATTGTTCAAGTTCAAGGCGTTGCCCCCGGCTGTCATTCGTGGATCTTTGACAGTTGTCATCAGTAGTGTTGCAAAAAACTCGAGTCTTCGAGTCCTATATAAACGGACTCGGATGATGAATTACAAGACTTGACTCATTACAACAGGACTCCAATACTAGAGAACTAAGTTCTCTACGAGCCCTTGTATGTGACATGAGAGCTCGAGTCTCTTTGTGCACTCGAGTCCTTTTTATGTGGCGAGTCGTACTCAAGTTCTTTTTGTGTATGAGTCTAGCAATTAAATTGTTACATTTACAGGGCGGGGAGAAAGGCTTAGATAAAAAAATAACAGTATTGATAAAAGATATTTTTAATCATTTCTAAATATCATAAAAAATGGGTAATTTTAATTAAACTCCAGCCATGATGCGAGACGATTGAAGCTTGTATAGTTTTATTGCCGAGATGGTTTCTTTTTTTAGTGATTAAATTGCTGGATCTTGAAAATGCCTGCTCGCTTGGCACACTCGTTGCCGGAATACTCAGAATATGAAATGCTAATTTCTGAAGCTGTGGCAATCGAATAGTTTGTTGTGCCCACCAGTGCTCCGTGTTTTGATTCCGTAAAATAATTAATACACGCAGGAAAACCACTATTCTAGGCAATAAGATATAAATATAGTTTATAGCGGATGATCAAATGCAATATGCTAACTGGTAAACACGTTTACTCAAATATCTAAAATATTAACAACTTAGAAGGTAGTATCTCAAAATATAAAGCCAGTTTACCTTCACATCTCTATTTTCATAGAAGTGAGTTTTTAGCTGATTTGTAATGATTTTGTCTTGTCAGTTTTTCTTTAAGGCAGAATTACATAACCACTAATATAAACTTATCACCTATTCGAGTCTTTTCGAATGATGAGTTTCAAGTCTCATCTTCATGCTTCGAGTTTTTCTTGAAGACTCGAGGTCATTTTAAGACTCGAGTCCTTTTGTAAGACACAAGTGGTTGTTAAATGACTCGGACTCGGCTTGACTCTAGACTCCGAACCTTTTTAGTACACCGAGTCTTGCTTATTTGAGTCGAGTCTTTAAAATTACGACTCGAGGACTCGAGTCCTTTGCAACAATAGTCATCAGATGCCCGCAAATCAGAGAGCCAGTCTTACCAAGGCATATCATATTACCCAGTAACTAGGTTATGGAGGTCAGATAGCCAGTCGCTCCATATAAAATACTGGTAGTCAGCTGCATCTGGATCTGGTTAGACTGGAAGCCGACCCCAACATAGTTGGAAAAAGGCTAGGCAGATGATGAATATTTTGTCCATGTTTATTTTAAAATGTACTTGATTTTGTTGTATTTCTCAGTATAACACATTTGCAAGAAGCATAAAAATAGTATAAACAGATTGTTTACTAAACAATAAACATAATTTATTCCAGTAATTTTTATATCTAACATGCATAAAGTATGCAGTTGAATGAAATAAGGACAATACATGCCATGGAATATTACTTTCTTCAATTAATATCCCCTTAGTGTTTATTACAACTTAAATATAGATAATTGTAAGTAAAGTAATTGTATTAAAGTGTAAGTAGTATCATGCTAGTGGTAATTATTAGTTTACTTAAACATGTCTGAAAAACAATGTTATTTGTTCGCAGATTTGAAGAGAGTAACGTAATCAATGTATTTTATTGTTCAGTCCACAAAAGAGATAACTAACTACTAAGAAAATAACAGCTTTGCACTTCATAGGCAAACATTGTTTCCAATTTTAAATTTTAAAACAATTTATCCCACTCTCAGTCAAAGATTAAACTACTGAGCACAACAACAACATGGTTTGAATAAGAGTTGTCTTCTTCGCTCTGGAATAAAAATTGCCCGTTAGTAAGGTGCATACATAATCAGCCACGTTCCCACTGCTGGGGCACAGGCCTCCTCTCTGTGAGAGGGGGTGGGCCATAATCATCACGCAGGCAGTGCGGGGATGGTGCATACTGAACATTAATTAAAGTATCTCTGCTGGTGTATGCCATTTTAATACAGCCCACCAGTTATATTCGCCTACCTGGTTAATTACCTCTTTTGTTGATTGTTGCCAACATTATATGCTCAATGATAACAACCTCATTCACTTGCAGGTGACAGAATGTCTCGCAACAAAGACAAGCATGAGAGCGCTAGCGGGCGCACTTATCACATCATGTCGGAAGCGGAGCGAGCGTCCGGACGCCGCGGTGGCTGGACCACGCTTGAGGTAATTGTTTTATCATAGACTGGAAGGTGACTCCAACATCCTGGCCTCCAAAATTGAGCCACGGTGCAAATCCAAGTGGATGTCCATCAAAATAATGACATCAAAGAAAGTTTTTACCTATGCAGTTTTGAAGCCCACATACTGGCCATCATTTTTGTCTCATCATTTTTCCAAATTTGAATTCACAACTATTTAAAAAGTCATACAAAAAGTCCGGAGTTCGGGAGTGTACTAAAGGCCAGGTAGATAATTAGCAAGATGCACAGACCGCACATTGACTTTGCTTGGCTAAGTAATTGTCTCATTTGAATATGAACTTTATCTATATAAAAATAATGTTCATATTCTTAGGACACGATGAGATGCTTACTTTATTAAGCAAATTGCAGTGCTATTAATTTTGCCCTATGTGACAATGTGAAACATACATTAACGAAGAAAAGCATGTGGGTGCGCAGACACTTCATGTCTCAAACAGTGAGCCTCTGGACACGCTTGAGGTGATTATTTTATTAGTAACTTTGTCTGACTTGATTAATAGTACTGCCTGCCCTAATGGTCTTTGTAAGAGCGTCTTCAAACGGAGCTTGTGTAGCGCAAGCGTTGACGCTTAAATGGAACGTCGCGTAATCACGTTTACGTTTTATCGAAACTACGTTGCGTATGCGCAGAGTTTACGCTTATGCCCGTTTTTACTAACATTAGACGAAATAATGAATACCTAAACGAAAGCGCGCTGTGAAAATCATTGACGATAGCGCGATAAAGTATACGTCAATCATACTAATCCTACTAATATTATAAATTCGAAAGTTTGGATGGATGGATATTTGTTTGTTACTCAATCACGCCAGAATGGCTGAACGGATCTGGATGAAATTTGGTACAGAGATAGATTGTAGTCTGGAATAGCACATAGGCTACTTTTTATACCGGAAAAATGTACGGTTCCCGTGAAATAATTACCGACGTCCACTCGGGCGCCGCTGGCAAAAGCTAGTAATTAAATATTTAATCTCACTGAGATGAAAAGTGTAAGTACCATAACACCTGTACAGTCATATTTAGGCTTGTTCGAGTATCAAACATGCCAACTTTCGCTTTTTAGGGTTCCGTACCTCAAAAGGAAAAATGGAACCCTTATAGGATCACTCGTGTGTCTGTCTGTCCGTCCGTCTGTCACAGCCAATTTGCTCCGAATCTAATGGACCGATTGAGTTGAAATTTGGTACATATATGTATTTCTGTGACCCAAACAAGGACGTGTAACGTAAATGAATACATTTTGAATATGGGGGTCAACTTTGGGGGGCAAATAAGAAAATTTAACATTTTTTTGCAAACTGTACCGTGTCAAATGAAAGGGCTTACTAAACCATTTTAGGTAATGTTATTTAAGAAAATAGACGAAAATTGATCATTCCTTTATCTCCGAAAGTACTGAGTCTTAAAACAACATGGTAAATCTCAATATTGTCCGTACAAACTTAAATTTGTCCATAGTTAAACATAAATGTACCAACCCAGGTGTAATGTGGGTTGGATCCTTATCGTTTAACTATTTACATTTGTAGTTGGAATGTATGGGAGAACATGTTTTTCAACTACAATGTTAAGTTTTTCTTGGGATAAATTCATCCCAACTACGGAACCCTTCATTGTGCGTCCTCCGACACGCTCTTGACCGGTTTTTATTTATATCAATTTCGATTATATTAGGTTGGGGAAAAAGTCTTTTCGCATTATAGTATGTATGAACTTGTAATAAAATCTCTTTGGCTATACTATTTGTATCTGGCTGGTTTTGGTATCATTGAACGTTTAAATTTTAAAGAACATAATTCCAAATTCAAATTAGGAAAATGTGTGATTTTCATTTGTTTTTCGTACCGTCAAGATGAGTGAATCTAATGAAGAAATTCGATACATTTTAAAATTTTACTACAAAAGAGGTAAAAATGCAACACAAGCCGCGAAAAAAATTTGCGATGTTTATGGACCTAGTGTAGTGTCTGTGAGAGTAGCACAAATTTGGTTTAAGCGTTTTCAATCCGGAAATTTTGATGTCAAAGATGCACGTCGCTCTGGTCGCCCTATTACGGATAAAATGGATGCCATTTTTGAAAAAGTGGAGCAAGATCGGCATATCAGTGGTTACGACGTAGCTGAAGAACTGGAAATTGACCACAAAACAGTTTTGGCGCATTTGAAGAAAACTGGGTACACAAAAAAGCTCGACATTTGGGTACCTCACGAGCTCACTGAAAGAAACCTAATGAACCGTGTACTCATTTGTGATTCTTTATTACGACGTAATGAAACCGAACCATTTTTTTGAACAAGCTGATAACTGGTGATGAAAAGTGGATCACGTATGACAAGAACGTGCGAAAAAGGTCGTGGTCAAAGGCCGGTCAGGCTTCACAGACTGTGGCGAAACCCGGGTTAACTCGCAACAAGGTGATGCTGTGTGTGTGGTGGGATTGGAAGGACATTATTCATTATGAGCTGTTACCACCAGGCGGGACCATCGATTCTGAACTCTACTGCGAACAACTGATGAGATTAAAGCAAGAAGTTGAGAGAAAGCGGCCGGAATTAATCAACAGAAGGGGTGTGGTTTTTCATCATGATAACGCTAGACCTCACACATCTTTAGCCACTCAGCAAAAATTAAGAGAGTTTGGCTGGGAGGTGTTAATGCATCCGCTGTATAGTCCTGACCTTGCACGTTCAGATTTCCACCTGTTTCGGTCTCTTCAGAATTCTTTAGGCAGTGTCAGGTTAACATCACGAGAGGACTGCCAAAACCACTTGTCGCGGTATTTTGACCAGAAGTCCCAAAATTTCTATAGCAATGGGATCATGTCCCTACCTACAAAATGGCAAAAAGTTATCGAACAAAATGGTACCTACATACTTTAGTTAAATGTAAATAAACTATATTAAAATATGTTTTGAATTTTCTTAAAAAATGCGAAGAAACTTTTTCCCCAACCTATTACAACGCGACATACTAAATCACTTATTTCTCTCGAGATAGCACAATTATTTATATCAGAATAGCTCATGCTGTAGTACCTAAATGATAAGCGAGTCAGCAAGGTAAACGGATAGACGGACCCTCCAGAATGTTAGAATGTCCTGCCAGGGTCGCGGGTTTGAAAAAGTTACCGTGGCCCTGGCACAGGCAACTGAAGGAACACGTGTGGGTTTTAGTCAGTAAAAGTCTCCCTCTGCCGCTCCGCCCAGAGCGGGAGATGTTATTTGATGATTTCCCACCCAAAAAAATAAATAATGTTAGGATGTACTATAGTGTGCGCGCCAGTGCTAGTCACTGCCTGAGGTTTGTGAGCAGTGAGACGAGGGAGGGCGCGATTGAAAAGATTGGCAGACTGAGTTAGCTTCACCATTGTCACCTCCCCCGTCTCACCGCTCACATACCTCAGGCGGTGACTAGCACTTGCGCGCACACTATATGTACCATCATTTGTGAAGGTTCTTACAGCCTGTCCGCACACGACCGGACCGATCGGACCGGATCCGTGACCGATTTTCTTGGATGGATGCCCCTTTCTATTTATATGAGTGCGAAAGGCAGATAAGACAAAAATCAGTCACCGATTATCGGACGTGGGCCTTAACTTTCGTATGCCGTAATTACTGAAACAAAAGCCATTGTGTCTCGCGTAGATCCGCGTTTCCGGCAGTCGAGTGATTAATGCACTCCAATAAAATCTTACCGAGAGTATGTAATTCATACCATTTCATAGTTCCTAGTGACCTATGTAATATGAACGCGGCTGATGATGAATCGGTAGATAATGAACATAACAGATGGCACAAAAACTTTATAAAAGTCATCTGATAATATAATATAATATAATATATCCTGGGACATTATTCACACACGGTCATCTGATCCCAAACTAAGCAGAGCTTGTACTATGGAAACCAGATAACTGGTATACTACATATACTACTTTTTTTTTGTAAATACATACTTATACAGGGTTATTGGTAAAACACCAACAACCTCTTAAGGGGTCATTGTGCTCATCATTATGAACAACTTTTACTATGGGACCAAACCTGAAATCGCGAAAAGAAATCAGCTGTTCAGTACATTTATGTTTGCATAATTCGTCAAAAAGTACTGAACAGCTGATTTTTTTTTCGCGATTTCAGGTTTGGTCCCATAGTAAAAGTTGTTCATGATGATGAGTACAATGACCCCGTAAGAGGTTGTTGGTGTTTTACCAATAACCCTATATAGATAATTACACCCAGACTCGGGACAAACAGATATGTTCATGCACACAAATGTTTGTTCTGGATGGGAATCGAACCCACGTCCAGCGGCATGATAGGTGGTATCTTAACCACCACGCCATCTGGCCTGCCAATATTGTTGTTAACTGAAAATCCTATCATTGTCTTGCCCTAATCCCAATATATGTATTTGGGTTCGGCGCAACACGCTTTCTTCCTACTTCTCTATTAGTCGTCATCTCGGTAGGCACCCCTTACTAGCCATATCGTCTTTCACACAGTCTATTCATCGGTTCTTTGGTCTTCCCCTACTCTTACAGACGTCCACATTCATAATCAAAACTTTCCTCACGACATTTAATATCACTATAATATGAATTTATTTTCTTGCGAACAATATACAAACAGCCCTACTCCTATATTTTTGTTTACAGGAGTTTCCTTTTCTATAATACCTTTAGCCTTTACTAAAGCTCGTACTGGTTGTACCTCCCTTGAGTGAATCCTTTTGCTAAATACTTCAGACGCAGATATATGCCAATGGCCTTGAGTAACGCGTAAATTGGAGGACTCACCCATCAAGGAGCACTGCCCCAAATTAGACGCATTATTAATTTATTTTACATAAAACAAAACATATTTTAATAAAACACGTTTAGTAAAAGATAAATAATTAAATTATCTTTAAAATGGTGAAGGTTTCATAAAATACGCTTGATAGTTTTTGCGTGATTCTCAGTTTTTTATCCGCGTCAGACATAACTTTACAAGTTAATTACACTATAAATATATCTAAAATATTCACAGATTAAGGGCCGGTTTTTTGATCTGTAGTAACTCAACCAATGGTTAAACATAGTAAGTAACTAATGGTTGAATTTTGGCTAAATGTGAAAGGTTAAACATGAATGTATTCATGTTACCTCATTCATATTAAAAAATAGTAACAATGGCATAACTCATTCATGTTTAGCCTTGCACGTTTAGCCAAAATTCAACCATTAGTTACTATGTTTAACCATTGGTTTAGTTAACTACGGATCAAAAAGACCGGCCCTAAGTTATTAAGAAAATGCTCTAATTTAACAGACTTCAAAAAAAGTAGTTATCAATTCGACACTTAGGTATATATGTAATATTACTGGAACTGCAATATATTCACATATGATAATCTATTAGGGCTTCCAAACAAATATACAAAATTTTATAGATGTATGTATGTTTGTTTGTATGTATGTATGTTTCTCCACGCATTTTTACGAAACTATTAATCGGACCGTGACCATTCTTTTTTATTGGCTTACATTTATTTCTGCTTAGGGAACAGTGCAATTTTCATCAAAATCGGTTTAGTAGTTTTCAAGATAATGGACTAATACGTGTAAGTGTGACGGCCTGGCTTATTGATACGAGCTACGGGTGTGTATCAAAAGAAAACATCTAAATAACAAAACTATTAACTATTTATTACAAACAAATATTCCAGTTTTTGCTAAAAACTAAAAATTACGAGATTAATTATTTATTTATTTAGGGACAACAAACAGCAGTGTAATACTAAGTAAACATAGGTTAGAACTTAATAATAGCGGTAACAAATTCACTACTCACAACGTTATCCACATATTACTAAACAGATTTTAAAAAAATCGACTTCAAAAAGAAATTAACTCAAAAATGTGTAATTTAATAACTTTGATTTCGGAAGTCGGTGGCAATAAACTAAAATACAGATCCTAAGACACCGACTTCCGAAATTAAAGTTATTTCACAATTTTGAGGTATGTAATTTCTTTTTGAAGTCGATTTAATTTTTTTAAAAATTATATTTTATATTTTGACAGTATCAGTAAAGGCAGGATGTCGGTCAAGTTGCACGTAGTTATTTTGTCCTTGGATGAACTTGCGGACTGCGGTGAAGCTTTGAGCGTTCAGATTATTTAAGACCCAACACATTAAAATTGTTGATAAAATATTATTCAGTTTCATTTAATTTAAAATAGCAATTATCCTTTAAAATTATCGATTAAATATATATACAGATTCAAATAATTAATAGATAGATAGGTTTAGATCAGGCAGATATATTAGATAGAAGATAACATTTAATTTAAATTATCCGAGTATTTAAGGTAAATCTATGCCTTATATTCACTTGCCGGCCTCAATAAAATATTAAATTATCCTTTAAGCTAATTTTAGCATTTTGTAAAGGTTATACCTACATTGTTTGCTCTCATGTACATACAATACAAACATACAGAAACTGTCATTTTGCACTTCTATATATGTAATAGTGTCAAGATGCGCCTACGTAACATGTAGGTATAAAACTTTTCCTTAACTTGTCACGAAACATTGCGCGAGAGTGATTGCAAACAAAATCCGAATAAGATTGCATACATTGACTTTTTACTCATTTGTACTAAGTACGGCTTGTGGCTAAATGATAACAGGCGCACGGATAGATCGTAGGTTAAGCTACGCTTGTCGCGGCCGATTCGTGGATGGTTGACCATCCATTATACATATATCGAAACCCCTCCGTGCCTCGGAAAGCACGTTAAGCCGTTGTGCCCGGCTATCATTGTAGATAGTCGTTACGGGTAGTCAGAAGTCTTAAAGCCTGACAACCTGCAGCCTTACCAACGGGTATCGTGTTACCCAGTAACTGGGTTGTGGAGGTCTGATAGGCAGGCACTCCATATAATATACTACTATTCAGCTGCATCCGGTTAGACTGGAAGCCGTCCCCAACATAGTTGGGATAAGCCTAGGTAGATTGATTGTGCTTTTTACCATAATTTATTTTATTTGCGGTATTGACGACTTTCCGTTTTCACAAGAGACTCAATAACTTCAGGCACAAGTAGCTTTAATATTGGGTGTATGACTTAATTTTTATTACAGCTTTTTTCTTCGAGCTTAATATTATATTTAAAATATAAATAATTTCGCGGTCTAAAGGATCGGACGCAAGGTTTCGGAACACCGAACTACAAGTCTACGTGAGTTACATAACCTTTCAGAATAGCAGAGTTTACGATGGCAACTGATAAACAGCACATTCGGCACTGTATTCTATACGAATTCTAACAAGGAAAAAATGCTTCTAAAGCACGGGAATCAAATTTGTAGTGTTCTTGGTGCCGACGTTGTGTCTTATGAAACGTGTAATTATTGGTTCAAACGTTTTAGAAATAAGTGACCAACCGCGATCGGGACAACCTCGAAAGTTGGAAGCCGCGGAATTGCAAGCTCTACTGAATGCAGACTCAACACAAACGCAACAAGAGCTTGCAGCTCAGCTAGGAGTCACCAAAACAGCTATTTGCAAGCATTTGCACCAAATGGTAAAAAATCTAAAAATGGAAAGGTGGATCCCACATATGTTGACCGAACACAACTCAGGTCAGCGTGAACACGTGCATTTCACTGCTTGCCCAGCAACAAAAAAAGGACTTCTTGTGGAAAATTGTGACGGGTGATGAAAAGTATATTTTGTACGAGAATCCCAAACGTAAAAAGTCGTGGGTAGATCCCGGGCAACGGACTCCGAAACAAGACATCCGCTTAAAGAAGGTTCTACTGTGAATCTGGTGGGATATGAAGGGTGTACTTCATTATGAACTCTTGGAAACTGGTCAGACGGTGACTGTGGAATGCTACAGCCTACAATTGAACAAACTGAGCGAGGAACTTGATCAGAAAATGCCATTTACTGGGCAACGCAGCAGACAAGTCATACTGCTGCATGACAACGCTCGACCTCACGTTGCTCGCGCGACTCAGAAGACTATTAGATTTGGGATGGGAAGTTCTCCCGTACGCGGTATATTCACCGAACTTGGCCTCATCCGACTACCATTTGTACCGGTCAATGCAGCACGCCTTATTGAGAAAAAAAAAAAAATTCAAAACGCTGGACGATGTGCGTAAATTCGTCGAGGACTTTATCGCCTGGAAGCCTGCAAGTTTCTTTCGCGACGACATTCGTATGTTACCTGAGAGATGGCGCAAGGTCATAGAAAACGATGGACAATATTTCCAAGATTAAGTCCGTTGTTATCTATTTTTTTTATACAAAATAAATTTTCTGAATAATATGTAAAAAATAAGTCATACACCTAATACATCACGTCTACATAACCACTACATAGCTACATTACAAACCAATTCAATGAAATACCTAAAAAAAAAAAAACCATTAAACATACCTACTGTGCAACATTGTAAACTTTCTATTAAAACAAGCCTACTTAATCCTTCACACATCATCTGGCTCCACTGAGAAGTTCGGCGTGTCACAACCTTTCCAACTACGCTCTATCTATGTCATTATCAAAGATGCTAGCAACCCGCCCCTGTTTGACACGGTTTTTATGACTTATCGAGACTTACACGGTTTATCGAGATTTCTGTATTATTTATGTAAATTTATTATGTATAAATTATCTATGGTAGAAACCGCATCAAAATTCGTTGCGTAGATTATAAGAACAACGCGGTCACAGGAACAGACATAATAAGCGACACGTATACAAGGTGTAACTTAAATAACGCACAACCTCTTAAGGGGTCATTGTACTCATCATTATGAACAACTTTTACTATGGGACCAAACCTGAAATGGCGAAAAAAAAATCAGCTGTTTCACAATTCATCAAAATGTACTGAACAGCTGATTTTTTTTACGATTACGGGTTTGGTCCCATAGTAAAAGTTGTTCATAATGTTGAGTACAATGACCCCTTAAGAGATTGTGTGTTATTTAAGTTACACCTTGTAGATTCACACCCTCTAACAACCAATTAATAATTTTCAGGTAACAGGAGGTGTGCGCGCCTTAGCGCCCCAACTGTTCCAACTGACGCACCTGACGGCGCTGTACCTCAACGACAACTCGCTGCAGAGGATCCCGCCCGACATCAACCAGCTGGCGAACTTGCACACCCTCGATATTTCTAACAACAAGCTAAGATCGCTGCCCGCTGAGCTTGGAGACCTTATACAGCTCAGGTGAATATTTTGCCAGATTGTTCAGTTTGCACGATTCGCAAGGGTACGACCCACTGACGTTATAGATTATTGTCCCAAATTGCAGTAGGTATGGCAGTTTGGGGGACATCATTTTAGTTATTTACATTTCTCAAGTACTGTCCTAATCATTCCTTGGACGTCATAATGGAATAGTATTCTACTTATTAAGGCGAAAGCGTCAAGGTAGCCCGTGAAATTCAAAATTTCTTACGTTTGTTGCAATTTACAATTCAGTATTGGGTTGTATGTTGATCAAAATGTAATTCGCGGTCGTAACAAGTATGTATTTATATAATTATAATCATTAAACTGATCAATACAACTCTTTTAAGACCAGCATTGCTATTCTGTACAAATCTTACCGTGAAAACTTAGGTGACGTGAGCGTGGATTGAGCGGTCAATAGTGTCAATCCATGGCATCAGGTGGTATGACAGCTCATTTCACCTAAGTTTTCACGGTGAGATTTTTACAGAATAGACCGGCTGGTAATCCTAATGAATGACTATTTCATGAAATCTTGACATTTGAGGATTATATTAACTTAAGGAGTTGTATTACTGATTCTAATGATTATAATTCTGTAAATACATATTTTTTACGGCCACAAATCATACTTTATTTAACATACAACTTAATACCGACTTGCAAATTGCAAAAAAACGTAAGAAAATTTGAATTTCGCGGGCTACCCTGACGCTTCCCCCTTAATATGCAATATTATTCCATACCACTTTTTATAGTACCATTAATAAGATAAGTTATCGATATTAAACCATAAACTCGCTGAATGTTCAGTCTACGAATGATTTGCGTTTCTCCTACCTTTCAAGATAATTTACTCTGACAGTAGATACATGAAAGTATTGCCATTTTTATTCAACTTTCTCTTACGTTCAAGAAACGATTTCCAAGGAAAAGTTCTTGTAATGAACGTTAGTGGTGTACACGCTGTGATTTGTTTGTCATTACCGTTTTTAAATCACCAAAGACTGTCTCAGAGGACAGTTTATTTCAATATCCGTAGGTCAATGATTTTTTTAATGAGAAGTAGTTTGATAGCGGTGTCGAGCTATCTTTGTTGGCAAGCTATAAAATCTAGTGTGTGCCAAATACTGCTGATAAAGTATTTTGTGTCTCGAATAGGAATCGAATTGTTTTATCATAAGAAAAACAAGCAATGTAGATATTAATTAAACGGTTATTAATTGTTTACTTTTATAATCAAATATGAAGTTTCCCGATTTAGTCTTCATTGTTTGATTGATATAAAAGATTGCTAAAAACCTACATTTAGAATATTTTGTTTGTTTTGCCAAATAAAACCTCTAACTAAAACGGAATGAATGACCATTGACATGATTGTACCTTTACATGTGGTACGAGGATAAACAAATTCGTAGATTTAGGTCTCTCTTATCTTATTCAAACGTCAAGATAAACAATAATAATAAAATAATAGATATTGTCCCAAATATTTTAAGGCCCAATCTCATGTGTGAATAATGTCCCAGGTTATTATTATTATTTTTTTTTCTTACATATCTCGGGACCCTGGGGTCCCGGACTTTTGGATACGAGGGGCCGAAGCCAACTCGCAGAGGCCCCTTAGATAATTTTAAATGATCAGGAGGCAGCAACTGGCGATTATTCCTTATATGGACTATGCAAGTGCACCCAAGGACAACCCCCGGTTGGTGCAGGACTATTGTTGTGCGTGGAAACAAAACATATTGGGCTATGGGTCTGGGTGGCTAAAGCGGATTGGGTTACTTGAACTATGGAAGAACTATGTCCCTTGCCTGACCAATGTTATAAATTATACACGGATAAAATGGCAGGGGGTGACTTGCACACTCAATTTATTATTATTTCCTTTATTCAATTGTTAATACATATATGTTATAATTTTTAAATATTAGAATAAAAAAATTTAAAAATATAAAAAAATAGTAGCCCACCGGTATCGGTAACAGGGTGCAAGCTACCGGCGGTCAGGGCTCCAGAGAGAGGAACCTTCTAACAATGCGAGCCGTGTCCAGAAGTACCGCTTTCTGAATCAAGCCCTTGATCCAGCTGACCAACGAGAGCCTCCTTAGGTGTTGCTCGAGGCTCTTGGCAATTAAGCTATTGGCTGATACGACTATCGGCACAATGATCGCTGAGTCCACATCCCACATGTCGACAACCTCGCGAGCCAAGTCAAGATACTTGATTTGTTTATCTTTCTCGGCTTTCACGAGGTTCCCGTCATGCGGGACCGTTATGTCAATAATCATGGATTATTATTATTATTATTATCTTTGTTTTAAGGACAATATAAGTCCACGCATCATCTTTATTAACTACCATTGTCCTGTGGGCTTAGCATGACCACTTGTCTATCTCTACGAAGATTAGACAACTTTTTCTATACAAAGTGACATTTCGTTTCTTCGTTTTTGACATCGCACCGTAGAAATCATTCTACAATTTTTTTTTGTCATGTTGTCTCTCGTTTCTAGCTATCTTTATCTAGGTCCTTTTTTATGTAGACTATTTCGGAAGAAAGTTTTCTTTCCCAACTGTCAAAATCACTCTGACCACTGATAATTGTCTAGGATAGTGAAGACAATTTGCGTCATGCTAAAGACAGTAGAAAACTTTCTACTCGACGGCCGCAAAGTATATACGGTTATTTACAAAATCTTTTCTTTTTCTCTTCTTTTGCTTATATCTCGAAAACGGTGTGACCATTCGCAAAAATAATGGAAATTTTGCCCCACTTTATAAAACTCATAACCCCATAAAAGTACATGTAGGTAATAATTTTTCATATTTTCCACATAAAATGTGGAAAATTCCATATAAAACACGTTGAGTATTGCATCTTCTCCAGCGCTACGTGACTTAATAATTGTAAAAATTGAGAATTAAACAGAAAAAAAATCATATGAAGAACGAAGAATTCTGAGTGTGAAAGTGCAGTTGACTCTTTCTACTTTGTTGCCGTCGTACTGTCTACACGGTAACGTCATTTTTGTCTACTCTGTTCTCGTGCTAAGCCTGCTGAAATAAACTTCGCCAAAAACGAGAGTAATGTGTGTCAAGTTTACAAAGGGCCGGTTTTTTTATCCGTAGTTAACCAATGGTTAAACACAGTAAGTAATGGTTGAATTTTGGCTAAATCTGAAAGGCAATGTATTCATGTTAGGTCATTCATATTAAAAAAAACTTTTTAGCAAAAAATAAAACCGACTTCTAAAACAAAACACTACAAAGTGAAAAATAACTTTAATTTCGGAAGTCGGTGTCTTTGGTTTTGTATTTTCGTTTTTTGCCACCGACTTCCGAAATTAAAGTTATTTTTCACTTTGTAGTGTTTTGTTTTAGAAGTCGGTTTTATTTTTTGCTAAAAAGTTTTTATTTTTCACTTTTTAGTTGTGGAACCTACCCCACACAAATTCGAATACATAATTGAGCACAATAATTGTAGATATAGCCATGTCAATAACAGCGATAGGAAGTTGTTAAAACACCATCACAACATCCATATAAAATAAGTGTTTAATATACGCATTATTGAAGCTAACTCAAAAACTCCTCGAGCAAAGTTAATAAAATTTATATGGGGACCACCTCGGAAGTATAATACCCTTTCAAACAAAAAAAGAATTTTCCAAATCGGTCCATCCGTCTTTGAGTAATCGCGTAACAAACATACAAAAAAAAAAAACATACAGACGAATTGAGAACCTCCTCCTTTTGGAAGTCGGTTAAAAATAGTAACTAATGGCATAACTCATTAATGTTTAGCCTTTCACATTTAGCCAAAATTCAACAATTAGTTACTATGTTTAACTATTAGTTAGTTAACTACGGATCAAAAAACCCGGCCTTAGTATCAAATATTTAACTACTTAAGTAATAGTCTGCAAATAAATGTTAAAATTGAGATCAAGGTCTTACGAATCCGTTACGATTGGGGAAAAAATGTTCATGGACGATTGTCTTTACAAGTAACTCAAAAGTCTTCGTGAAAGTCTTTGTAAATACGATAGTCATTTATTCGATGTTGTTAACCGCGACCTTCGGATCTATGCGAAGATATTTATTGCTCAGTTACATTTACAGATAGCCTGGTACGAGTATGTCCCTTTTCGGTTACCGTCCTTAATTGTTTTAGTCAGTTTCGCTCTGATGCAGCAAATTGTGGATATTTTATTCGATCTTGTAACTCGAATCTAATTTTAACGTTTCTTAATGGTCATATCGTTGATTTTTTTTTAATTGCTTGGATAAATACACACTCATGCTGCACTACCACGGGGAGATAGTACAGTTATGTGGGACTCCAACCCACTAAAACTTCACGGTGTCCTCTACCGCTTGTGACGTCTTATCTTTAACTCCGTTTCAAATCTGAGATGAATTACATTTGTGAATTGTGATCGGTTGCTGGTATTTTGGTCAAAGGATTACAACAGCTTATACCGATTTATTGATCAGGGACTTGACCTTTCAAAGGTCTTACGCGGAAAGCGGAGTTTTCCTTCACTTACTTAAATTGGTCGCTTTCGTAGGTAATCATCTACATTACCAATTTCTTCATCAATTACGTCACGAGTTTCTCGTCTTGTATTAAAAAGGAAAACAAACTTTTCACAGTAGGTATATTGATATAATAACTATTACATAATATTTCGAAGTGTGGTTGAGCTAACAAAGCTCATGGCGTCTTCTGTGATCTTTGTAGGCATTCGATCGTGTTGAGTTTCCATTTGTATACTAGAGCCTGATCAAATCTCTTTTGTAGCTGTAGTGATTGTTGGACAAAACAAACAAAAACCGATCATGTAAATTGGAATGAGATTTAAAAAAAATTCGAATGGGCTTTCTACACAAATATAGGGGGTTAGTTAATAGTAACTTGGTGGGTACCAAGTTACTATTAACTAACCCCCTATATTTGTGTGCAGGAAGAAGATAGAAATTAGGGTCTATTGACGCTGTTATGGTTTCTTAACCATTGTTATTGTCGTTCATGGTCGCAAAGAGGAGATTGTCCGTATGTAACACGAATTAATTCTGATCACTGAGCAATGCTGACCTCGTTTGATATCTCAAACGTTCGACGTATGTACTCATTAACTTGTAAACTGTCGACCTTTATGCTAATTCGGTGCAACGTTGTGTTGATGGTTTCAGTACCAGTTTTGTACCTTAAAATAACTATTTATGATCGTTTTCTACCAAAAATGGAAGATAACACTATTTTCTTATACGGTTAGGCATCTACATAACGACTCTAGTATTTCCACAGTTGGGCAAGAATGTTATCCTATTATCTTTTATTAATGATGACTAAAATTGATTTTAGAGGGAGCTTTTGGTGTGAAGTAATATAATATAATATATAATATTCTGGGACATTCCACACACGGTCATCTGATCCCAAACTAAGCAGAGCTTGTACTATGGAAACCAGATAACTGATATACTACATATACTACTTTTTTTTGTAAATACATACTTATATAGATAATTACACCCAGACTCAGAACAAACAGACATGTTCATGCACACAAATGTTTGTCCTGTATGGGAATCGAACCCACGACCTGCGGCGTGATCGATCGCCGCACGGGTCGATCGATCAGGTTAAGCTACAGTTGCCACGGTTTGTCCGTGGATGGGTGACCATCTTTACATATCAATATTTCGCGCCTCGGAAAACACGTTAAGCCGTTGTTCCTGGCTGTCATTCGTGGATCCCTGATAGTCGTTACGGGTCGTCAGAAGCCCGAAAGTCTGACAAACAGTCTTTTCAAGGGGTATCGTATTACCCAGTAACTGGGATGTGGAGTTCAGATAGTCAGTGGCTCCATGTAAAATACTGGTATTCAGCTGCTCCCGGCTAGACTGGAAACCGACCCCAACATAGTTGACTAAAATAGATTTTTAATGAATGGTTGTTTTAAAGGAACCAGCCGAATTGACAGTGTTTCCGCTGCTTGGTCCTTTCGGTTTAGTTTAGTTTTGTTTTAGTTTACTGTATTAATAATTATCAAAATAACAAGTCAATTACTAATAATTTACAAAAATAGAGCATAAAACACAAGTCATTATCAAGATTAATTGAGAAACTTACACCAGAATAATAGACAAACAAATAAACAAACATAAATAATAACTAAATCAATTACCTAAACCATTCTTTTTAGGTCGTTCATTATTTTGGTCGGTTAGCCAGCCTTTAAGTTTAGCTTTAAAAACATTGTCAGACGTTGCACTTATAACTTCATCTGGTAGCCGATTGTATACCGATGGACACATGATATGAATTAACTTTCCAGATTTAGACAGGGTGTGTGTGTAGCCAGCTAATTTGTCTCTAGCACGAGTACAGTAGTTATGCCTATCTCCGCGTTTATTGTATTCGTTTAAATTCTGCCTAACGTATACCGCCGCCTGTAATATCACCATAGCGGCAACAGTCAGTATTTTTAACGCTTTAAAAAGTGGTCTCGCGGTTGCATCCCATTGCGATCGTGTAAGCCACCCTCACGGCACGCTTCTGCATCCTGAAGGCTCGCTCCCAATCAGCACCTTGGCCCCAGAACTCAACGCCATACTGAAGAACCGAGTGTACCAACGCGAAATACCACCCTCTCATCATTCTACGTAAGAGCGTTTGTGCTAGTCGTTCTAGGGCGAAGCATGCTCGTCCGAGTTTGCCGCAAATTTTGTCGATATGCGATATGATATTTAATACAATGGTCCTGTCCGAACAATAGAACCACATAGATTGATAAGCCATATGCTAAAGAATTACCTACCCGATGGGGATAAAGTATATAATCTTGTTTCATATTCCACAATGTAAATTTCCTCCGTGTCACGGCCATATCTTGCTCAGTTAAGACACGATTGAGTAACAAACATACATGCATTCTGATTTATTAGTTTACTTTGCAGTTAACTTAGAACTGGCTACGATTATATATTGTGAATATTTAAAATAAATATTCACCACGTCTGTTGCCTATTTTTTTTTTCCGATTCAGTCTCTTGCCTAGTTATATGAAAAATATTTACATATGCATGCATAATCAGCCTATAATGTTCCCACTGATGGCACCTGTGTCCCAGAGAGGGAGTGGGCCGTAATCCACCACGCGGGCCCGGTGCGAGTTGGTGATGTCACATATCTTCGAATTTTTGGTTCTAGGACATGCCGGTTTCCTCACGATGTTTTCCTTCCCTGTATTGAGAGCAGTGGTGATGAAATAATTTATACAAAGTAAAGCGCTTGTCAGGTTACGAACCAACGAGTACGACCAGCGGGGCAATTGCGTAACACACTATTAATCGGAATCGGTTTCATTTTGACAGTTCAACAATATTCGTTGCGTTATTTATGTGGTCGAGCAGACAAAATTTTCGAACATATGAAGCATTGGATTAGCAATTCGCTTTAAAATGATTCGGATTCCGATTGCTAGTGTGTTACGCCATTAGGGTGCTGGACGCGACTCGTAAGCCGCAGCCGTTACTCTGCTCTTTTCTCTTTTCATTTACACAAGGAAATGATATTTTTCAATAAAGTTAAGGGAATTTTCTATTCCTTATCATGTTAAGAGTTCAAATTGATATCACAATGTGACTTGATGTAATCACAATATAGGTACCTTTTTATAAAGATTATATTATTATTTATACGTTCGGTTTTATCTAACGATAAAAATATTTATGAGAATAAAAACAAGTATATTTGCATTTAGCTTTGTTGTGTTTATAATTTAGTATGTATAGTAGAACGCGTATGTAAAGATCCAAGGTCTTTGACCTCTCGCGTGTATTTTGCCATCGACGTATATTTGTAAACACTGAGCGAAGGCCTGTTTACATTTTGATTAGTAATTTAAATGTTGGAGTATTTTATGTTGCTGGATTGGCAGCGGTTAGTCATATACGTTGATAGGTTATAGCATTTTAAAATTCCAGTGGTGAGTCAATTTTTAGTGGTGTTTAGGGAGGCTATTTTTAGCATTTGACGCTGATTTGACCATGATTGCTTTCTATTAGGGATGGGCCGGATGGTTTGAACCGAATACGAACTTTGGCCGAACATTCGGTGAAAATAAAAAAAAATCGCCCGGTTGTTTTCACTAGTAAATATTTCTGAACAAAAACCTAACAGACTCCTGCCAAGTAACGCAGAATCCTTGGTGTTTTACCACCATAACCTGCCTTTGGTACATTTTTAATACCAGTTCGATTTCCTTTAACACTTTTATAATAAAATTAAAAATGATGTTTTTGGCGATAATTATTTCAATGTTTAGATGTTAAAATTCTGATAATGTTTAGAATAAGTACATTTAATTGTTTAATCAGTAATAAGCAATAAATTAATGCTGATTTTATTTTACTGGTTTAGTTTTGATATTTTAGTCAGAACAGTTATTTGAATAATTTTTTTGTATCGAATGTTCATCGGCATTTGAACCGAAGTTCGGTTAAACGGAATGTGGAACGAATTTCGGCCCATTTCTAATTTCTATAACAATTTATAAATAATTCACTAATACTTTGACTAATCTAATCAGACTAATCAAAGTGAATGTAAATGAGCAAGTTCGTGTCATTGTTTCATAAGAAATTCAAGACTTGATTAGAAGTATTTATGTATGTAGGTACAGTGAACCGCACATCAATGGCAATTTAACACACTGACAGCAACTTAATGCCGTAGCAGTAAGGGTGATTTGATTTTCGTAGTACAAGTGTTACTGATATGCGTTTGACTGTAGGTAAAACTATTACTATTATTTTCTATAATTAATATCTGGCAAGTCATTGAACAGATCGATAGTCGATAGAGAGCAGTGGCGGCCCAGTGGTAACGGCCGCGACTTACGAGTTGTAGGTCCTGGGTTCGAACTCAAGCAGGCCCTTTGATTTGTATAAATTATTTCATCACTACTCTCAAAACGGTGAATGAAAACATTGTGAGGATACCGGCATGTCTTAGAACCAAAAATTTGAAGACATTTGGCATCCACCAACCCGCACTGGGCCCGCGTGGTGGATTACAGCCCACTCCCTCTCACAGACGGAGCAGGCCCGCGTCCCAGGCAGCAGCGGGAATATTACAGGCTGATTATACTTAGGTCATTGAACCCAAACGTGAACCTATTGCCACAATATATTTATGGGAACGTGCGAAACGGCACACACACATACGCGCGCATCAACGAGACACCTAAGCCACAATACATATACTGAGAGCACCGCGACTATACCTGAGTTAGCCGAGTATCGCTTGGGGCCTCGTCGGTGTGTGTTGGTTCGACCGTTTGTACGTAGATTCCTTACTGTCCATATATTTATTGTGTTATTAATTAAAATTTGTGGTAGTTATTAATATCGCTATCGGTCCGGAAATTGACTCGGTTTAATTGTGTTTATCACGCTTGTTACAAAATACCTACAAAATTCATCCGGAAAGTATTCCGTGAAATATGAAAAATGTTACTCATGAAATGCTTTTTTTTGTGACTAATATAAAGGCTATGTTCACGTGGCTTAGTGATTAAAACATCCTAACGTAACTAAAATTATTCACAAACTAAAGTAATGGCGTCGAAAAATTAATCCGCATCGCTGTCCGTTTAGGGGCAGAATGTCCAATTCCCAAAATATCCAACTCCCAAAAAGTCCGATCTTTGAGAATGTAGCAAAGGGGTTTGGGTAATTTTGTATGAACCAGTGGCATGATTTTTTTTTTGAGCGGCCACTAAGTTCATTATTGCTAACGTATAGTGGTATATATAATAATAATGACTTATAAAAGAACTTTGCCCTAAGTAATATCGGAGCTGAAATATATGATATCGAAGTAGGTAGAATTTCAACATCATGTCGTCTAAATAGAAACGTAACCCCGTATGTGTATTGTACAAATACAGCACGTACGGCACAATACATACATTCATTAACTTACGCATGTTATTGGAGGAGTATGTATGGCAGTATTATACGATAATTAAATAAAAAACAATATTACTACAAAATCACAATATTTTTACACAAACCTTAATTAGTTAAATAGATTTAAAACAACTTGTCGGGTGTTTTATCGTTCTTCAGACGGTTCATCTTCTATTTCATGTCTGATTAGTTTGTCGAGAAACTGCGCTGGAGGGGAAAGATTTCCTTGATATCTTCCCCACCCTAAATACCATATGATGGCCATAATGTGGGAACAACAACCTAGTGTGCGTTTTCCTACAATACAAGAACAATAATGTCTTATTATGGCATTTATTCCTTGGCACCCTCGTTATATCAAAATATACACATAGTATATTCTGCTAGATACATGACGGGACTGTATCCTTCCCCTCAGCAGCCATGGGTCATGGTAATCGGGACTCCGTCTTCTAAACTCGTTTATATGGAGTTCCATAGATATTTCTATTAAATACGTTCAGTTTTTGATATGCTCAATATAATAGCTGCGAGCTTGATGAATTTGGTAAGTACCCAAAGCGTATATGACGAGGTCATCCGCATTCAATACTGGAAATTCATCGCCATCAGGGATTACAGCATTTATAGGCTGAAAATGAGCTCGTCTTCGATTAAGATTATTATCTAAGACATATTCACCTAGCCGAGTCTGATCATAATTATTTTCTGTTATTCTACTTATTATTTCATTGACTAGTCTGTGATCAGTTAAAGGCGTACTGAAAGCGTTTAGTAATGCTCCTGCAATTTTTATTTCATCAAATAAGTGCGTCGCAGCTACATTAAGTTCTGAGATCGTAGGTGACGAAATTGATTTTCAATCTACCGTTTACTGTTTCTATGACCCAGCGACACATTGTGACTTTCCTAGACTCATTAGCCTGCTGTACACTCAGCTGTGTTCTGCTTCATCTTTTGTGGCTGGCAGCTTTTGTGCACGGTACCCACAGGACTCCACTGTACCTATGCAGTCTCTGAAGCCTCTGTCCAAGATTAACACATCGTCTGTGCGGTACCAATGAAACGGATCAGTTTGACTGTTCATAATCTCCGACAGGATGATCGCATCAGACTTAGTTGCTTCGTATAATCCATATATATCAATGATATGACCATCGGGGCAAACTAGCAGAAATGGTTTCAGTAGGTGACGGAATTTATGAAGGCTATAAGATTTCCTTTGAAAATAATAATTCCTGCTTTTTTGCAAGTAAACGTAGGTGCCGTCTAGTATAATTATGGCTCTACGATCACATAAAGAGGCATCTGGGTTTCCAAATAGAGCATTTGGAATGGATATACTTCGGGATATAACCTCTTCACGGGTCATGTGGTTAAAGCCCAAGTGCTGTGGCACGAATTCTGCGATTAAATCTCTTCATATTAAATATCTTAGACAGTCTTTCATTTGAGTTCCCAGTGTGAAGTTTAGCAAGGCTGTTCTTGGATTTTTCTGTACCGCTGTGTGAGAGTTGGTGTTGTATGAAGGATTTGTTGAAAATGTTCTTTTGAAAATCTTATGTAATATTGAAATACGCCATTATTTATTGATGACAGTTTTTCAAAGTCTAAAAAGAGTTTCTTTTACACTAACCCGATCGGCGATGGCGAGAACGTTCGGCGTTGCAATTGGCCCGATTTGGCTCGCTCTAAGCTCTTCACAACGCCGAACGCTCTCGCCATCAGGTCAATGTAAAAGAAACTCGTAATAGATCCTCAGACACATAATTGAAAGTCTTTTTCTAACACAAGTCTGGAACATTCTAACTCTTGTAATAGACTCTCAGGGCCCTTAATGTTATAAATATCTCGATAAGAGTAATAGTTCTCTATGTTCTATGTTATCGGGTTTGGTTTTTGCACTTAGTCCTTCAAGTGGACCATTGTACGTGAGCCATGGCGGCCATCGTCGGTGGTTATTCCAACCAGCCCACCTCCCTCTAGAAGTTAATCACAGCTTCTGGTTTGTTCAGAACATCTGTGAAAGATCTGGGTACCCCGAGGGTTTCCATTCTTATTTGTGTAACGCCTGGCATTCGAAGAGCACGTGCGCAATTCAATTCAATTCAATTCAATTTATTTATTGCAGATAATAAAAATCCATAATATTACAAAAACAATATAAAAAACATAAAGATGAATAAATAAAAAATAAAAAAAACAATAATTTAAAAATATTATAAAAATTAATCGTGAATGTCAAAACATGTATAAAAGAATAATTAAGTCAAATAATAATAATAATCAAATATAATTTAAACTGTCAAATAATACTAATAATGAAAATATAATGCAATGGTTTGGCGCAATGGTCCATGCAAGCTCTGCACAGAGGGCTGTCCGTTATGCCCATTGTGTAAAAGTGTTTGTTTAGCGAGCAGTGTCCTGTGATGGACCCGTCACCAGGCGCAGGCCATTCTTGTCCAGGCGTAAAAGTGACCTGGTTAGTTTGCCATCTAAACTTGGCATAGCCTCCCTGGATTGCCTGCAAGCTGGTGTCGATGACTACCACTCGTCTGCTTGTGTGTGGGTGAACTCTTGTAGCCACCTGCGTAATTGGTTGAAAGGGACATATCCCTTATACTTAAAGGCGGCCAAAGCTGCCTCTTTTCTCACGAAGAGGTGTAGTGGATGCAGTCCAAGCATTGCCTGTAGAGCGGCCGTGATAGCTATACAGGCGAATCGCTGCAGTTTTTCGAGATCTTTCCGGGTTGTACTAAAGACTAGGACAGTCTAGTGAGCCATAAGTGATGATCGGTCTGATAACTGTGGTGTATAGCCAGTAAGTGACCTTGGGGTTAATCCCCCAGTTCCTGCCAAGCAGTCTCTTACACTGCCACAGGGCTATGCTGGCTTTTGTGGTGATGTAATTAGTATGTCTTGCCCAGTTCAACTGTTTGTCCAAAAAGATGCCCAGGTATTTGGTTTCAGTCGATAGGCTTAGGGTAGTTCCAAAGAATCGTGGTAGTTGTAGTGTTGTCAGCTTCCTCTTTTTTGTAAAAAGAATCAGCTCGGTTTTGGTAGGGTTCACTGATAGTGTATGTTTATTGCACCAGTCCTCTACTATCTTCAAGGCCTGACGCATGAGATTACATAGTGTTCGTGTGTGCCATTTATGGTGATGGTTATGTAGTCGGCATAGCCAACAGTGTAGTATCCTTTGTCATTCAGTGTCTTAATGAGGCTGTCTACGACTAGGTTCCATAGCAGCGGAGAGAGGACGCCCCCTTGCGGGCAGCCCTTTGCCATAATGACCCTTGTAGTGTTGTTCACTGTCACTTGTACTGCTCTTAGTTTAAGCATGCTTATGATCCAGCCGCTCAGGGTTGAGTCTATGCCATGTCTGCCAAGAGCCATGCCAATACTATTGAACATGGTTTTGTCATAGGCGCCCTCAATATCAATGAAGGCGGCCAGTGATGAGCATTTGTGGTCCACTGCGCACTCAGTCTTGGAAACCACACTATGTAGTGCAGATTCCGTTGATCTGCCAGTGGAGTACCTACGCATGCTGTTGTTTGTGTTTGTGTGTCCATCTCGGATGTGTCTATCACATAGTCTCTCGAGGGTTATCAGTAGAAAAGATGTGAGGCTTATAGGCCTATAAGCCTTGGCTTGTGTATAGTCAGTCTTTCCAGGTTTGGGTATGAAAATGACCTTCACTTCTTGCTATGCGAGGGGTATGTATCGAAATGCTAGGCAGGCTCGGTAGATCTCCACCAACCATGGCATCAGATGATCTACCCCCCACTGCAGTAAAGCTGGGAAGATGCCATCGAGTTCTGCGGACTTGTATGACTGGAAGGTATTTATGACCCACTTTATTCGGTCTTTTGTTACTATATTGTGGGCTGTAGTCCAGTCGTGATCTGTTGGGGTCCATTCTGGTTCATCCCCCCATGTCCTGTCCCGCAAGAGTTTACAGTTTTGGAAGTGCGTCTCAAGAAGAACCTTACTTTATTGGTCGATTAGTGTATATGTATTATCAGCGTGTAGGTTTTTTCAGCGTGCCGAGGGTTCGGTCCTGATCGGTTGAGAGGATCTTCATTACTCTTGCAGCTTCGTTGTAGAATTTACGCCACGCAGTACTCCTGGCGGTTTTGATCTGCTTTTTGTATGTGTAATATATCTCGATATAATAGTATATATAGTAAGATAAAACGCGGATCAATATTACACCAATAAATATTTTTACCTGTTGTATTATGATAACTCCTAAACAGTACGACATTAAAAATGGGTGGTTTTGTATGAGCTCTGCTGTTAAGATCATCAATCGCCTGCGAGCCCCACCTATACGGTTTAAACTTCGCCGGCATATTGTACTTGTAATATTAACTTCATCCATGTTCTTAATGCCAAATCACAAAATAAGAAAATAACAAAGTCCAGTAGGGAAGCCAAGTTGTTGTGATTTAAAACAGATACAAATAAACACACTAGCACTCACACTAACGCCAAATGGGGAGTGAGGTTTGGTGCGCAGACGCGCGCGCCGGAGTGTGACTCGGAGACTCAAGTAAACGAATCCTGTGCTATGATTAGCAAGAAGATTGCTGCTTTTGGTGGGCTCATGGGAGGCTTTCGTGTTATTGTTTATCGCTACTCACGAGTTAAACAGTAAAATAGAAGTAAAACAACAATGTAATGAATGAAATAGACACAATTTATAGCAAATGGCAATTTGATTTTATAGATTGTTTACATTAAATATCTCGGCTTCGATGGCCGTGGGAAAGTAACGTTCATAGAAAAAAAATAATGTCTTAATGTGTTCTTTTTAACGAAACATTTTTCGTTAGTGGCCGCGTATTTAAAAAATCATGCCACTTTTACCCAAACCCCTTTGTTCAATAACTCATCAAAGCGCTTATGCATAAGACAAACAATAAATACAAAATACTGAAAGAATCAAAATATGTATTATTTTTAAGTAACAAATGACAACCATTCTTACCAAGGGGTATCGTATTACCCAGTAACTGGGTTGTGGAGGTCAGATAGGCAGCCGCTCCATGTGAAATACTGGTATTCAGCTGCATCCGGTTAGACTGAAAGCCGACCCCAACATAGTTGGGAAAAGGCTAGGCAGATTGCAGATTGATTGGATATTTTGACCATTGGACATTTTGACAATTGGACATTTTGACACCGTTGGACATTTTAATAATTGGACATTTTGCCCCTGAACGTCGCTCTCGACTGCTAATGTACCGAAGGGACTGGCGGCATTACCACGTTGTATGGCAATGCTTAGCCTCTGGCCAATGTAAAAGCCAGCCCTTGGGTCACGGGAAGTGTCAACCAGCCGTTTCGAGGTTTTTTTAAAGAGACTATGAGCACTCAGACCCCACAGCCTGAGCGTTTCAACCCCAAACGGCTTGACAATATAATTAACAATAAGGTTTTATATTTACGCCGCTTGAGGTTTTCCGCAGCCGCAGCAGCGGCGCCAGCACAGCACGCTGCTGAGCCAGGATGATGGAATGGCGCAAGAGAATCAACACACGTTGTATCCCCACTAAAGGCCCATCTTCCATAGAAATAAAGACATGCCGTCCGGTGATTAGATAATAATCATTGACTGATTAATATCTAATCTCAAGACCTATTTTCAGTGTAAAGGAAATCTCATGAAAAATATAATAATACTAGCGGATACGGCGAACTTCGTAGGTCCAATTGTGTTTTCAAACCATACAGGAATCCATTGAAATATACACAGAAAACTTCATCCAAATCGGTCTAGCCGTTTAGGAGTTAGGTGACAATACACGTACAGAAGAATTATACAGGGTGTTAGGTTAAACGAGGGATTTACTTCAAGCGGTCATTGTACTCATCATTATGAACAATTTTTACTCCGCAGATGTGATGGGTATCGAGATGTAAATACGACAAAATAAAAAGATTTGGTTTTTTTTGGGGCAATGACCGTTGGTTGTAGTTGATAAAATGCTGTTTTATCGTGTTGAAACATCAATACCCATCACGTCTATGAAGTTTACACAAGATATTTTAAGTGACTACATTACAGGCGGTTGATGACCTCAAAAAATATCATTAACTTAATTTCTTGTTTGTTTTAACATGTTTTGATATCAATGCCATCACGTCTGCAGAGTTTCGCTAACAAATTTACTTTCTACCTGTTTAAATAACAGGATAGGTTTACTGTGTAAGGAAAATGAAAAACCTGGATTTGAGATCCTTACCCGCCGCTTTCTAATTGCGCCAATCTTTTTAATGTGTAGAAAACTCAAGTCTACTGAATATTTTAACATAGATATTCAGTACCGCTTAAAATTAACATTATGTATTTTATTTTAACTGTTGAAACATTAAAGCTAATACCCTCTGTACTCATAGCTAAATACGGTACATTATTAATAAACCCTACAATTATGAGACGTAGAAACCATTTAGCGTTGCTCAAATATCATCTTAATAACAATAATAACATTGCAAATACTTATACGACCTACATTAATTTATTGGCAGGAAGTTACATGTTAAGGCGAAATTGCTAGAATTTAGACTTAGCCAAATGCTTAATGCTTAGTGGGTAGTAAAATAGAATTACCGGAGTAATGGAGTAGTGTAGCAAGCGCCGTTTGAACCATAGGTCATGGATACCCAGATTATTATGAAATGGAGTTTTCGAACGTTTGTTTTAACATAACATAAACTCACGCTTTCTTCCCATGGGGGTAGGCAGAAACTACAGAACGCCACCTGCTACGATCCTTACATAGTCCCATAGTCATACTTGTTGGTTTTAAATTGCTCTCAAATGTGACACAAATCGGTCCGATGGACTTCTTTTATTTTTTTATTCGAGATGGGTTTGCTCTTGACTCGTAATCTAGGTCGGAGATGACAATGACAAAGACGGGGGGCAGTGCAGGCAGCTCATTTGTCAACGCTCAACGCCCCGTCGCTCATTCGTCAATCCCGCCCCCAGCTACGCCGCGCATTCCTTTTTTTTTTGGTGTAGAGAATTGCTCATGCATACTGCACTACCACGGGGTAATAGTGCAGTTATGTGGGACTCCAACCCACTAAAACTCCACGGTGTCCTCCTCTGCCGCTTGTGGCGGGAACACAGGTACGCGTTAGCACTCACCGCGAACCCATCGCGGCTGTCCGTCACCGGACAGCCGCGGTGGGTTCCGTGGGTGGCGTGTCCACCCCAGGGACCAAACCAGCACGTGGCTGCTAGACGACCCCGTGCCTAGGCACCCTTTGTACCCCTGCGACCTGGTAGGTTAGTGGCCCGGCCGCCTACCACTTTTCGTCGCAGCATAGGGAGAGCTCCTCAACCACTGCGACCCCACTGCGTCCGCCATCAGACGGTGGCGTCAAAGCCGCGGAAGGTAGAGAGAGCGGCGCACCGCAATATCGGCACTCCTCTCCCGCCGCGGCCTCCAACCCTTAGCCGCGATGCTTCCAATATCACATCGCGGCCCGCCTCAGTTGCGATGTCGCCCAGCGACACCGCAACCTACTTGTTGGCCGCTACGTCCGTCGGCTTCCTGGGAAAAGTCCCAACGAGCGGGCCTTCCTCGGGTTCCTCTTCGCTTCACCGTGGGTGACCAAGCTACGGCTACTGAGCCCTCTCGCCTCGACAATGCGGGAACTCACCAGGGGGCGGGGGGGACGCCGCGCATTCCTAAGGCGCGGTACAGCGGTATCGGTCAAAACTGGTTACACAGAAAATCAGATTATAGGCAGATTGACAACAACATTCCGATTTCATATTTGTGAAAAGCATTCAGAGGATTCCTATTTCAACATTCGTCTTAGATTCGGAAAGGTATGCTTGCTAGGCTACCAGGGTACAAGAGGCCTTACCGAAGGTGATAAAGACTATTTTAGCTTTCTATCATGTACCTTATCATCATCTGCCTAGCTTTTTCCCAACTATGTCCGGGTTAGTTTCCTTTCTATCATATAATATCGTATATCAGTTTATAAAGCCTAGAAATATCTCCTTTTCGACTGTCTGCGACACTGATGTTCTCGGTCGGTATTTTTTTATGTTTTTTGCAATTTGCAGCTTAATGTCAGATTTTATGTTGATCAAAATATGATACGCGATAGCAACAAATATGTATTTACATAATTATAACCATAAGAATCATCATCTCTGTAAGTTAGATTTGTTCTAATTTCAAGATTTCGGAAATCATGACATTTTGAAAATTTGAATTTCGCAGGGTATATATTGTCCCAGGCCGAAAGTAAAGCTTCTTCGTCCCGAAATCTTTGCCCTTTCAATTTACTTTTCACGAAAGGAAACTGTCCAAAGTCATGTGACTTTGGACCGTTTCCTTTCGTGGTGCCAAGTCTGGCCTGTAAGGCGGATATTCAAGAAGTTTCAAGCCGGCATCTCGCAAAAATTGGCATGTAACGTCACGTCAGCACGATGTGCCGGAGCATTATCATAATGAAGATACCAGGTGCAGAGTTGTGACTTTGGACGAAGCTTCTTCAATTCCTGAATAAGTTGAGGAAGGCAGACAATGGCGTACCCAGCAGAGTTTACAGTCTTCTGCTCACGGAGAACTACTTGGCCAATAATTCCCTGAATACCAAAAAAAACCACGATAGTTTTCTTTTTTATCGACTTAGATTTTTTTACTTCAGTCGGAGGTTCTTCGCCTTCTATCACCCATATTTTATTTTGCTGCTTCGTGGGCACGTCGTAATTATAAAACCACGTTTCATCGCCCGTGACGATTGATATGATATCTTTGGATTTTCCGTTTTCAAATTTTGCAATCATTTTTTTGCACCATTTAACTCGCTGTTCCTTTTGTTCATCGGTAAGTTTATGTGGAATCCAAAGAGTACCAACTTTTCTATAACCTAAATGATGGTGAATAATTGAATGTAACGCTGCTGAGCCAATCTGCAGTAAGGACTCTATTTGCCGGTAGGTTATTCGCCGGTCAGTTTCATTTAAATGTTTAACTGCAGACATATTTTCTGGAGTAACTGCTGCTGGTCGTCCTGAACGCGAGTCGTCTTCTAGGTTAAAACAGCCACGCTCAAACTGTTTGTACGATCGGTACACGGCTGCACGAGAGGGACAGTCATCACCAAGCCAAGCCTTCATCTCTTCTAAACAGTTTTCTGGACTCAATCCACGAAAAAAGTTATAACGCAAAATTGCGCGATATTCGATAGTCGTCCACGAAGCCATTATAGTGAACTTGTTCGAACAGGATCTGCGGCAATACTGAATACAATCAAATGACAACTGACACTAACGTATATCATAAACTATACAATCAAACTACGTGCTCGCATCGGCCATCCGCCTTAGTATTATTATCTCAAGACTTTTCCATAACGTACGCTACGTATTAACCAATCCTGCTGGTTTCAATAAACTCTGCGCTACCTAGGAGTTGACGGCCTTCGCAGTCTACTTGCAAAATCCTGGCTGTTACAGTGGAATCTTGGATTGTTACATTACAGGCGAATGCTCCCGGTGAGGGAGCGCCTGAAAGAGATATTCATTGCATGTAATCGCTGTTGCAAAATTATACGTGTATCATACACAGGTGGCAATTTAACAAATGTATCGTCCCCAAATAACAACCGCATCTTGTTTCAGAGAACTGCACCTGCTCAACAACTACCTCCGAGTGCTTCCATACGAGCTCGGTAAGCTGTTCCACCTTCAACTCCTGGGATTAGGAGGGAACCCCCTCAGCAAGGAAATGCTCTCGATATACAACGACAACAACGGGACCGCGAAGCTGTTGACGTATATGCTCGACAATTTGCAAGGTAAGTGCTTGCTTTTGAGTAGATAGTAGAATAGAGTTTTGTAAATTGGACCTAGTTATGCGGAAAGCAGCCATATGGCACTTTTTCTAAAAATAAGTTATAAACACAGCCATACTAATTCCGACATACAAGATTTTTTGCAAAAACAGCCATGTCGATATCTCTATATAATATACAGGGTTATTGGTAAAACACCCTCAACCTCTTCAGGGGTCATTGTACTCATCATTATGAACAACTTTTACTTATGGGACCCAACCTGAAATCGCGAAAAAAATCAGCTGTTCAGTACATTTATGTTCGCATAATTTGTCAAAATGTACTGAACAGCTGATTTTTTTTTTCGCGATGTCAGCTTTGGTCCCATAGTAAAAGTTGTTCATAATGATGAGTTTAATGACCCCTTCAGAGGTTGTTTGTGTTTTACCAATAACCCTGTATATTTATCACGGAGATATGAGCCGTCAAATGCAGCTATGTCCATGCATCCATGATGCAACCAACGATAGAAAAATGCTTATAACTCTGTACTTTTCCCGAAATGGCTGCCTTCTGCATAACACGGTCCAATTATGGTACGCCCAAATCTATAAATCTATGCGTTCAATGTTCTAAATGATGTATGTTGTGTCCTTTCTGTTGACAATAAATAATATCTATACAGGGTGTTTTTTAAAACATGCGGCAAAATTTAAGGGGGTGTTCTACCCATCAATATGAATAACTATGGGACCAACTCGGAATTCGCAAAAAAATTTCGACCTTTTTATACAAAATGGTCCAATCGGGTATGTGCTTTTACATGGGAAGGTAATTTTTTTTTTGGGAATTCTCAGTTGGTCCCATAGTAAAAGTTGTTCATATTGATGGGTAGAACACCCCCTTAAATTTTGTCGCATGTTTTAAAAATCACCCTGTATATCTAGCCAATGGCTAAGTAATAAGAGCCGCACGGGTCGATCGATCAGGTTAAGCTACGCTTGCCGCGGTTGGTCCGTGGATGGGTGACCATCTTTACATACCAAGACCCCTCTGTGCCTTGGAAAGCACGTTAGGCCGTTGGTCTCGAATGTCATTCGTGCATCTTTGACAGTTGTTACGGTTTGTCAGTTGCCCGAATGTCTGACAACCAAGGGGTATCGTATTACCCAGTAACTTGGTTGTGGAGTTCAGATAGGCAGTCGCTCTATGTAAAATACTGGTATTCAGCTGCATCCGGATAGACTGGAAGCCAACCTCAATATAGTTGGGAAAAGGCCTGGCAGATGATAATATCTAGCCATCTGTCTGAAGAACGAACCCGATAAACATATTACGATTGTGTGAAGCTCGTTCAGCATTTGAGGAAACAACTTTGATATTATTTTTTAAATATTTTATTCTTACGATAAAAATTACATTTTTGTCACCCGCCTAATTTTAAAGCACATAACACGTAATATTAAGTCACCCGGTCTATGCCTGGGTCAGACAAGAGGCGCATGAGCAAATAAGGGTTCATATCCCGTGTAAATATTCTTACTATATAAAACCTAAATAAACGCTGTTTAAATTAGATAAGGCCACATGTTGGGGTGACCCAGGTTGCTCCTCTGGGATACTAATCGCTGCTAGCGCTTATTTATACCCATTTTATAGCACGGAAAGCATACTCCTTTAAAAGTATGTAATTAACAAACTATAATGTCATTAGCTATAATTAATTTGAAATGCGATACAATATTATTGTTAATAGGTATCCCTCTTCAATTTTGTAACAGCCAACGCCATCTATCCACACAAGATATCATTATTTTAGTGCTCCTGTTGCAAGCTAGATGTCGCTACGAGTAGCGTTCTAACTTTATTCGCACGTATAGCTATAGCGCTAATTAGGTACCTACTAAATCAAAACTTGATTTCGTCCTCGAGACTTGAAGTCGCCATAAATTCTTACTGGGTTAAGTTAATTTGAGCGGAAAGGTCACCGTGACACCGCGTTTTTTTGTTTACTTACTCTTTTGTTGTTTTCAACAATCTTTTGAGATGGTTGTCACGGAAGAAAAGTTTTCCATGCTCCAGTTTTTTAAAAAGGTACCTATGCTCATTGTTACAGTGGGATAGGTTAAGATAATCACGATTTCGTTTAAAGTTTCACTACAAAGATTTTGGTTTAGAGAAAGTTGGATTAAATTATGATTGCGTAATGTTTTCTAATGCGAACAGGAAATGTATTCATAGAATTATGAAAGACCGAGAGGTAATTTAATGTTAGATTAAATAACGCTTCTTGAATTGGCAAACGATTCTGCTGGAAAGACGTGCTTTGTGCAATAATCGAAAAAGGATAGAGGAAAGTAATTTAGAAAACAATCTACGGGGTAAAAATTAAATAAATAGAAATTCGAAACTCTGTACTTCTTGAGATCTATTTATACAAAGCGCGTGAGTATCAAAATATGACAAAACACGCAATAAAAAAAAATATCATGCAGTTGTGAAAAACCAAATCCGATGAGTTGATTTATGGTAGCTATTATTTTTTATTATTAGTCCAAATAAAATAGTAGGTAATAGTTTTCGGCCTGTCATAAAAATGATTCACGGATCCATAGATTCTCTTGTTCGATCCCCATGTTTAGACATGACCACATTATAAAATCAGATTGTTTAGTATACAAATAAAACTTCTGCAAGTTTGGCTGATACATTATAATCTTATTTGCTGATAGAATTAGATACCTGTCTAGTCTTGAGGCTTTGAGCTTCGACTTTTCTATCCGTAGTTTACTTTTATTCAAAACCTGGGTTTAGTAGTCTCCAGTTCGAGCAACCTTGAGGGGTTTGTCATAGAAGTTTATTCGTGTTCTTCATTAATATATCAATAATTACATCCACGATTCCGATCATTAAATCATAACACAAAGTGTCTACACGTGATCAAAGTAATCCTTTTATAAAGGAAAATACTGCATACTTATTAAGCGACCTTTCTCATTGTAAAACCTTTCATCATAGAACTCTCTAAGCCCAAATAACATTTAGCAAATTACCCCCAAAATCATCAAACAATGTGGATATTATTTTATAACGAATGGTAAAAGATCTTTCCTCATATTTACTAATTGGAAGTATGTTAACATTGCTAATATGAGTTAAAATTGTAATAAACGCAGACCTAAGTGCAATCAACTTTGGTGTTAACTAGTGATAATTGTATTGGCAAACGTTCGATAGCATCATACATGTGATAGGTACCTAGTAACAGGAAGAGTTACAATTTGTTTTAAGATGATTACAGGACCTAAACGCTAATAACGCAAGTTTTATAATGCCTAAAAGTATATGATCTACTGCAGTAAGCAAAATTAGAAACATATATGATATTCTTCAGGATATCTGCTAGTTAGATAGTGTGTTGAAAACATGATACAATTAATTTGATACGATAGAAAAAATCACGAAGATACCTCTAAAAAATTCTTTTAACGATTAAATACCATACTAATATACATGCAATCATCCAGATTTTTTTGTCAGATTATTCTAAAAGCAACATATTAACGTGATAGTGTTTTAATTTTTTAGTCTTAATCACTAGATTTTTTGTAAATCGATAATTGCTTCATACTCGTATTTTGCAATAAATTACCAGCGTTGTGTCATCGCGCTTCTCTTTCTTTTCTATGCAGTCCGACAGTGACCGCGCTTTAGGTCATGTAGTCCCCTTAAGTCAACAAAAGAGGTATCAACAAGAAACGTTTTATTACACATAGATACATAACATCACGCCTGTATTCCACGAAGGACTAGGCAGAGGTGTAGCTAAAGGTATTTTATTATTGCGTGCGTAATACATTTAAAATACACACTCACACGGACGACGCCAATGATTCGACTACAATGCAACCAAAAAGGCGAAATGGTTAAAAAAAACTTTTTACCAAAAGAAAACCTAGGTACTACAAAAAACAGTACAAAGTGAAAAATAACTTTTTAATTTCGGAAGTCGGTCTTTGGTTTCGTATTTTCGTTTTTTGCCACCGACTTCCGAAATTAAAGCTATTTTTCACTTTGTAGTGTTTTTTTTTTCCGTAAAAAGTTTTTATTTTTCACTTTTTATTTGTGGTATCTACCCTACACAAATTCGAATACTTGCAAAATAAATTAGAACATCATCCACATAAAAAGTGAGAAAAATACGTATTATTGAAGCTAACTCAAAAACTACCCAAGCAAAGTTATTTTACATGGGACCATCTTCGAGGACCCCTGGGGACCACCCCTTCCGAATAAAACAAAAATCTTTCAAATCGAACTACTCTATAAAAAGTTATGCGTGGTCATACATAAATATATATATATATATATATGTATATACACATAGGTATATATAGTGGTCGAATTCAGAACCTCCTCCTTTTTTTTCGTCGGTTAAAAAAGGAATTGTATTTAGCTGCCTGTGACAATATGGACCGGCGTTTTTTTATAGTAGGTACCTATTTTCTTTTGGTGGAATATTTTTCTCTTCCCTTTTTAGTGTATTTTTGAACACCCCAAAACTAGCAAAAGTATAGGTACAGTAAGGGCGGATTACTTTGACCTAGGGCATAACTTTGGCCCAAATCGAGACAGAAGCCCTAGATCAAAGTAACCCTCTTAAACTTAGGTTAAGAAAAAAAATCGCCAAAGTTTCTTTCGGGATTTGTGTGATAGTGGGAGTAATAAGGGTGTGGGAAGATCACGTGGCGGGTCTAAATTTGTTTCCAAACAATAATAAAGCGTAGTCGGTAGAAACATTGCCTTTTGTACACATACGATGAGTGAGAATTGTCAAAGCATCACGGTCGCTTACATTCGATTACGTTTCGTTACCCACGATTTTTAAGAGTTCAAATAAAACTTTATTATTATAAATTTCATTAATTATATTATTTCCTTCATATTGAGTTAATTGCGGTAGCAGCTATTCAAAAATGAATTTAACTTAAAAACTTACAATAAGTATGTATACTAAAACAGAACGACCTAGGAGTGAAATTCGTACATTATCTGTGGTAAAATGTCATTTACCTATATTACGTACATAAGTTGATATTTTTGAAACTTTTTTTTTTTTCACGGAAACTATGCGTTTCCTTGCTGTGTCATTTTGCAAAAGCGTTATACATACCTACATGAATACAACGCAAAAAAAAAAAAAAATTGAAGCTTGTCACACGCGGTCCACAAAGTACAGTACAGAGCCAGAATACCTGTACACATATTTAATTTAAAAAAATCCCGAATCGCCTATCCGTCTTGAGCAAGCGTGGGTATCAGTTCTCGTGCCTTGTCTGTATGAGAAGAGGCCTTTGCCAGTGGGAAATAGGGCTGGTACTACTCGTATTACTTTACTTATCTCTTTTGTTGACAGTACCTACCATACGAAATCTCTGAACAAGTTGGCACAAAATATCCTAGTATTTTTATTTTGTAAAAGCTCAAACCGGATCGTGTGGTCACGCAACTTGCATAATAATAAAAATAGAAACTACTACTACTAGCCATTTTGATTTCATAATGTCTAGAAAACAACTATCAACGCTTGCATAAATATCTCCAAAATGGAAGAAATGAAAACTTGTTTTGTCTACATCATGTACAAAATACGATATCACCCACGTCTTGAAATATATCCTTATCCTGCAGGTATTGACGCATCCAAATAAAAAGAAACCGGTACTGATAACCACGACATACTTTAAAACCAGTAAAAATGTCGGTACCAGTCTGAAAGTTGCCTTTCGTAGTTGCATTTGCATCTTTTCGAATATAAAAATAAAACGAGTGTTTTTGAATAATGTTTTGTTGTTGAAATTATTAAGGCCCAAAAGTAGCAAAACTGAACTTTAAATACCTTAAAAATACCAATTTTAATCATGTCTTAAAAAAAAACTGATTAGATAATGTCTCTAGAGAAAACGATAGCTTTTGGAACAAAAGTAACAATTTCTGACAGAATGGCCCCAGATTACTTTACGACCAAATTAAGAATAGAATAGGCCTTGTATGGGGTCGGAACTAACTTCACTTTGATGATTCAGCACATTCTATACAATTCTTACCTTTTATTATCATCCGGAAACCTTATGGATACTCCCTCCCTTCGATAGACGAAGGGCTATGTTAAATTCTTGCTGACTACGCCCACACAGTGGGCCTCCACTTTTTAGACGAGGGAGCGCATAAAAAATCTTACCTACGTGACTCAACTGAAATTTTAATAAGATCAACAAAAATGTCACAGTTGGTATGGCAAAAACCATTTTTCTTTTTTACTCTGGAACACATTCCCAAATAAAACCTCTACTGATGCAGTTGGCGGCAGTACTACAGCATGCAGCAGACAATGCAGTAAGCGTTGATGTATTTCTGGCGTTCACAAAAGAAAGTGCAATATCTAGATTACACATTTCTATAAGAAATAATACAGTCGCGATTTCATCAAGTTAATACAACACAGTCAGTTAATAAAAGAGACGCGATTGTTTCAATAAAGTACAATGGAGCTAGAAAGTGTGAGAAGACTGTGATAATATTAATTGTTACACTGGTCTTAGAACTATCGGGGTGAGCCGGTCATATTATTGTACTTTATGTCCGTGTACTAGAAAGATGTGCTCGAAAGATGGGTGCATTACTTTGTGTATGACAGTTAATTTGCTTTATGTGTCGCAGCACTATTTATATGAACGATTGCTACAGTAACCGCCATGTCATGCTGCAGACACTAAAGTGATGCGTAGTTTCTAATTCTGGCCATTTATTTTTGTTTCGTGATGTTGCGTTTTCGAATTTTGTTAATTGCTTGAATTGAACATCTTAATACGTTTCTCTCTTATATTTTCAGCTCTTCGTCTTTTCGGATGGGTTCTGAATGTAGGCCAGCGTTTTTTTCTCAGAAAATACAATCTCATTGGCTTAGTTATTCTTAAGTTATTATACGTTCATTATTTTGCTTTACTTGTTAAGCCAAATATTTGTCGAAAAGAACGATTTGTTACTTGAATAGCTTTACACTTCATTATGACGACAGCACTTTCGATATTTATGTTTATTTACTCTCTATATTTGTTTTTCTCACAATAAATCTACTTTTAGCACATTTTACTTAAAATTCTTGTCAAGCTAGAGAAATATTTATGAAAGTGGACGTCCATTGGACAAATCGGTTAGGAGACTGATTGCTTTGTCACGAATTTATTTCGTCTGTTCGGGTCATATTGAAACGACATTGAAAGTGTCGATTTTTGTAAAGAGAAATTGCCTCATTTGTGGCAGTTTCACGTTGTTAGTTTTTATAGCGCTTAGCATATTCTGAACGTTTCTCTCAATTTATATTGTTTTTATATTCACGTAGTAAAAATCAACAACTCGTAATCGTAGCTTTTCTATAATTCTCGATATCCTATAACTTTCTGATACGTAAACATCGAAACACCTATAATAATACTGGTTACGATTGGCGGTAAACGAATTACACTCTCTTTATGTTAGACGTAATAAATGTGAAACAAAAAATGATTGCTGCTATTGCTTTACGTGATCCAAATAGCTAAACAAATTCGTTCTCGGTTACGTAATTTCTTATGCATATTGCTCACGCGCACAAGTAAGGTGAAATTCGCCTTTCGCGAGCTTCCAAATTAGAGAGCCCAACTGTGTTAGTTCTGACGGAGGTGATCACGTAGAACTAATAAACAAACGGAATGTAGACAAAGCTGTTTGTGAGTCCGAGGGCAAACATGCCTCGAAAAAAATACCTTCTAAATCTTGGTGTTTCAGAAAACTCGCGAAGGCCTAAAAACATAACAACCGTGTTCCGTGTTTAGACGCTGTTTTTCAAGATTTTATTCAAATGAGCTTGCCTCTATTTTCATATAGGTACATATGTAATTCATACATTTCAGTACCTGCCTATATTACCTATTTAAATAATAACATGTTTTCGTTTCCAACACAACTGAGCTTGTAATAACAATTATCAAGTCACTTAATCATCAAAAGAGGTTTCAAATACGCATGTTTTCAGTAAATCCTGTGGAACTGACATATGGTAACATAGTGAATAGTGTTTTTCGAATAAATAATGGTGTTGATTTTTAACCGGTCATCGATAGTCACGAGCGGAATGACAATGGGCCGGGTGTTGCCGGTACCGCCACACCGCCACACGTCGCGTCCGCCGGCGCCATGCCTCGTCCGACCGGTGAAAGTGTTTCGCGAAAGTGAAGCCGGAACCAAACGCGGTGACGTCACAGCGATTTGCGCAAGAGCACCCGGCTATGGTGAGACGTTGCGAAATGTTACCAACCTCCTCCGTATTGTTGAGGATACGTTCGGTGATGCTGTTTTTGTGTTGCGCACCGATGTTACTTTGTTAAGTAAATTACGTCGCTTGTGTAATAGTATTCTGGCTTTTCAAGTTCTAGTAATGAGTCTTGAATAATGTTTATAGTCATTTGTTAGACATACACGACGGTCTTTTGTTGGAATTAGGAGTTCTATTCAATCCAGCGTCTTTATGTAAAGATACTACACATACGTTTTCAGAATGACTGTTGAAATACCTGAATGCAACCGCTACTACAGCAATTGAGAAGTGTAAGATTTCTTTGCTTTCACAGAATATTTTTAATTAATTCTCACTCGTGCCGCTGAACAATAAGAAATTATGTGATCATAAAAATGGAAAGAAAACCTTATGACGACTCAGTCGCATCGTTTCATTCTATTTTAGAATATCAGTAGCGTCGAGTAGCAATTATATCTTATTAAATTGCAGCCTCGTGGGATAAATGTTCTTTGACAATACGACATTAGCTAGAAAATTATTTTCATCATTACAGTTGGCGTTAGTAGGTTTATGCACAGTTTGAATGGGGTCGCACTAAGCACGGTGTGTGACGGGTATAGTTCGATGCGGCTCGGAAATTAGCTGCGGGTGCGGACCGTGCAGGTACAGTCAAGTCGACTATAATTTTGACTCCATTTATCTAAGCTCTCTGTTAAGTTAATTTTTATTTATGATTTAAGATTTTTTTAAGATTTAGCTCTATTAAGTTTGAATCGGACTATACCTGCACTCGCAGCTAACATCCGAGCCGCCATTAAGTTTGAATCGAACTATAACATAAGTGCAGGAACACTCTGGGGATTAACTTGTTTTTTGTACAAAGCATCCAAAATATACAATAGTACTATTGTTTTAAATAGCGGCTATTTCGCTCACGATGATTTATGAATTTCAATAAATCAATTAGACACTTTTGTCGAACTTCCCACAGTCATTTATTTTATTATTTACAAAGGAAGTAATTTTAACACTTAAATTAATATCCTCTCTTCATACGAAGATATCCTCATCCTTAATTTATCAAATCTATATATTCATCACGACTCACGCGCACAGCTCGTTAGTCTCGCACTTATGGACGTTCGAGCTTTGCCATAACGATTTTGCCCAAACTTTATTGCTTTTTGACGATCGGGTGTAATCAGGAGTAGACATTAGTATACTCCTCACGTAGGTACGGAGACCAGGCAGAAATATAAATTCGTTTTAATTAAAACTTTGGAGAACTTGTATCATCTGGAGATTAATACAGACATACGTTGGCTTTATTTGTAGCAAAGGCATACAATGAAGTTAGGTATAGGTGATTCTGACCGTCCTGGATACCCTTAGGAACAAATGACATTGGAGAAACTTCTATAAAGGCTCTTACACACTACGTCGGCTGTGCCGCCGGCATAGTGTGTAGGAGCCTTTACTACGTTTCAGAGCGAGAATTAATGTAGTATTAGGTTTGTTGTGTAGATGTCTGATTACTTTGTTTTTGTTGCCGTTACGTGCTCTTTTATTTTTGGAACTAGATATTTCGACCCTTTAGAAGCTCATGTGTCATCGTTGATTTGGTGTAAAAGTGGTAAATCTATTCGTACATAGCCTGGCTGTTTTCAAAAAACGGAGGTTATCAATTCGACACTTGTATGTAATATTATTTGAACTGCTATACAGGGTTATTGGTAAAACACCAGCAACCTCTTAAGGGGTCATTGTACTCATAATTATGAACAACTTTTACTATGGGACCAAACCTGAAATCGCGAAAAAAATCAGCTGTTCAGTACATTTATGTTCGCATAATTCGTCAAAATGTGAATAAAACGATACCTTAAATGTCGAAATCCATTCAGCCGTTTGGTAGATACGAGGTAATAAAGAAATTTACAAACATACAAGATACGCGCGAAAAACATAACCCTTCCTTGGCAGTCGTGTAAAAACTATTAACTACTTATTACAAACAAATATTCCAGTTTTTACTAAAAACTAAAAATTACGAAATAAAATATACTTAATTTAAAAAAAAAAACGACTTCAAAAAGCAATCAACTCAAAATTGTGAAATAATTTTAATTTCGGAAGTCGGTGGCAAAACAACTAAAATACAGATCCCAAGACACCGACTTCCGAAATTAAAATTATTTCACAATTTTGAGTTAATTGCTTTTGGAAGTCGATTTAATTTTTATTAATTATATTTTATTTCGTAATTTTTTCCTCGATATAATATTTTATTTTGATAACTGAAAGCCATAACGTATTTCCACTACCACCCACCTGCGTAATATAACCTAATAAACTTTTGCAGTTGAAATTGAAGACTGATAAAAGTCATATCTGCTATACTTATTAGTTAGGGTTCGATTACACAGTTGCCGATAACGTGCTTTATACAATACAAACTAAGATTAAAGTACTTGTTTACGAGCTGTTGCCATCCCAACGAGGTCAAATAGCCGATTGAATATTAATGGCGTCAGGTGCTCAATTGAAGCAGGGATTAAAATGGATAATACGCAACGTGGAAACTTTCCCCTCACAAAATAAATTTACGAGAAAAATGGGCAACTTTCTGAATGGAAATGAGACTCTGAATTTTAAATGTGTCTGGTTTTTAACTTTAACAAAAAGCCTGCGAAAGTACCTATTAGAGGTAATAAATTTTGATATTAGGTTGGATAAGGGGCGAGCGCTTGTAGACAAATTGTAAATTTTATCCCGTTGCGTTGCTACGCGAGGGATTGTTCGAGCTTCTGCCAGATCGTAGGGATTAGATGTAAGATGATAGAGAATACCTACGTGTTTTAATTTGAAGTATTTCTTCTCATTAATATAAACTAAATAACGGCGTGCGTGTATGATCAGATGTATGAACGTAAACGAGGCAAAAATAGTACCTATATCTATGTGTATAAGGATCGTAGCAGGTGGCGTTCTGTAGTTTCTGCCTACCTCCCATGTAAAGAAGGCTTGAGTTTATTTTTGTATGTATGTAAATTAAACTCTTGCGTACACGTAACAACTTATTGCTGCAGAAATAATTGAAACTTTATCAATTATGTCTACAGCAATAAGTTACGCAACTTGGGGATGTGTTAAAAAGAAAAGAACCTTTTTTATGCTTAATTGCATCTTGAAATAATTTGAACGTTCATATCTGAAAATATAATACAATAATTAATTAATTAATATATAATAATAATAAATAGAACGTGCTCTGTAAGCACAAAAATATGACAAAATATAAGTACTCGTAGGTTTATTGTATAGTGAAAGCACAGAATGCATAAAAACAGCGACATGTCTAGAAACTAGCCTTTTTGCAGGTATATGAACATCAAAATAATCTAGTTTTCTCTAGTATTTGACTTAAAAAAAAAACTGAAAACAACTGCATTGTAATAAAAAGGCAGTAATGTAGCCAGTTTGCCCCTTCTTTTTCGCTCATAAACTTTACTTTCAAGAGCTAAGCTTAAAGCGCAGCGTGCACTGGGAACGAAGCTAAGTTCGTTTAACTTCGCTCATGTTACTTGTGTAGCTACCGCGTCTTTTCATACTTCGGTTCATAGTTCGCGGTGTGAACCGAAGTATGCAAACGCGGTAGCTGCATGAGAGAAGCTTAACGAACTTAGCTTCGTTCCCAGTGTGGCCTGCGTTTAAAAGTTTTCCATTTTCAGTCAATTTCACAATAATTTCTCTCTCAAATCAATGTCATTATATATACTACAATTTTCCTGAAATTATTAGTTTTTGAGAAAATCGTGGACACACAAGCATACATACAGGGCGTGATATTTTGTTTATGCCGTTAAATAGCTCTTGGAGTTAGTTACCGTAATACGGCAAAGGGCGGACATTGGGCGCGTTGCAAGGGCACGGTGGCGCCCTTGTCGAGACTCGGGGCGCAGTCTGGAGGTCGCGGATGTACCCTTACTTCGTCCCTAAACACTAACTTTCCTGCCACAACCTCAGACTATGATAACTTTGTTATTGCCACAAATCTATAAAGACTCAGCCCGATCAAGCTTCACACCGCGGCGTGGGGCGCGCTACTTTCAGAGGGCGGACGTCGGGTGAAGTGCAAGGGCGAAACGCCCTTGTCCTCGTGAAGTCTGAAGGTCGATATGTACTGTATCGTCCCTCCCAACTGTTCCCCTACTACTTTTCTCTATGTTAACCCGTTATCTTTGCGAAAAGCAAAAAAGCTAAAACATTTCGCTTTGGACTCGACTGCCATGCATTTCTGGTAGGTTGCCAAATGAAACATAAAGTAGTCGATTTAAATATATAAAGTGCAGTGAAGCTTGGCGGGAAGTTAGAAACCCGTATTATGTCCAAGTAAATGGAAATTGTTTTATGACGTCATGACGCTCGCTTGTTTGCAAAGCTGCATTTTCCGAAGAAGACATCGCCAAGACCGAGGTCCGGCTTTATTCGCACGCAATCTGCATTGAAGTTATGTCCTTTTGATTGTTTTTTTTTCTTCTTCTTTGATTGAATAATTATTGACAAGGCCAAGAAGGTTAACAGTTGCAGCTATAAACAATCTACAATGACCAATGACAAACGTCTTTTAGCCATGTTTACTGTCTGGAATCCATTAACTTGTCCCGCTAACCTTAAAAAGTGACATTCAATAACTTTTGAGAGAATAATTTCTATTAGAAATCATGTTTGCATATAATTAGATGGCTGCGGGTGCGGTATGTGCGTTTATCATGCAAAGAATAAATTTATTTTTTGGAATTAATTGTTTAAAAGATTTGAAAAGGGCTTTGTTTTATTCGACTTGTTCGTAAAAATCTAAAACTGTAGTAGGTGACACAATTCGTGATTATTGTTGTTTGGATAAATCCATTTAATCAAACAGGGCATTTGGAATAACTTTGTGCCTTTACGATAATTTCTTAGCAAACAATATCCTTTTATTACGAGGCTCGCATTTCAACAGATTTGCTTCCAAAGCTCATACATTATTGCGCTTAAGAAGTGATGACTTGAAATCAAAATCTCAATACTTAATAGTCAAACCCCGAGTTAGTACCATAGATCTGTTCGTAATGACATCTGTACAGATACTTGGATACAACAATCTTCCGATTTATGGTTGAGTGGAATACAAATGAGGTTGGGCATAGTTCTTAATATTGCTCAGTCATAAGAGGCTCGACACGTCATGGTTTATTGCCTCGTAAAGTGAGCTCGTGCCGCGAAAACGCATAACTTAGTATTAAGTTACAATTTCTTTGGCGAGATCATCCATTATACAGTGTGCGCCTAGACTCTACTCTCGCAATAAACCCTAAAACTGGTCTGAAACCGTTATAAACTTTTAACGTGCTGTTCCTCCGCAGTTTCTGTCTGAAATTTTGATAAGCACAGCAATATAAAATAATGGCTGGCTATGTTTAAATATAAGGACATTAAGATTTTAGTCGGTTAACTATATAAAAAGTAGAGAAAGTGTGTAATCGATTCAATGTGCGCTAGATTGAGATATATGCGATTCACGTCGTGATTTTCAATCGAGAACTCGTATTACAGACTAATGGCAGTAAACGCATAACACGAGGTTTAGTGAATGTAACAGATACAGACTATAAAGAAACCATAACGTAAACGCTTCACGCGTTAGTGAAAGTGCAGGCTTTAAGCGGCGCCAATCAAAATCGCATTAGGCCTCGATACAACGCAGGCACAACTCAATAATGTTTTTTTTTTTTTTGTTACACGAATACTTATATTTCTTTTGTGAAAAATGGAATTTAAATACATCGTTTGTGTTTATTTCAGTGAATTTGTATCATCTAAGTTCCATTGCATATTTGCATACTTATTTAAAATAAATCTGCTTAGCCTTTTCCCAACTATGTTGGGGTCGGCTTCCAGTCTAACCGAATGCAGCTGAATACCAGTATTTTACATGGAGCGACTGCCTATCTGACCTCCACAACCCAGTTACTGGGTGTAATACGATACTCCTTGGTAAGACTGGTTGTCAGACTTTCGGGCTTCTGACGACCCGTAACGACTGTCAAAGATCCAAGAATGACAGCCGGGACCAACGGCTTAACGTGCTTTCCGAGGCACGGAGGAGTCTCGGTATGTAAATATGGTCACCCATCTACGGACCAACCCCGGCAAGCGTAGCTTAACCTATGGATCGACCCGTGCGGCTGTTATTACTTAGCCACGAGCTCCTTAACTCCACTTATTTAAAATAAATAATGAGTCTGAAATTAATAAAGTATGGTTCAGTTTCAACGATAATGTTGTCACTTAATGGTTCCGTTGCACTACACTAACCAGACAGGTACACACAAATGCCGCATAATATAGAGTGCCCATTTAAATTAGCAATTAACACATCGATGACTAGCGTAAACAATAGGTAGTTATCGAGTAAACGGGCCGAACACTTGCGCCGGCGGCGCTTGCTGCAACTGACGGAAACGCAATTACGTGAACATTCACCGGAAGACATTGCGCCTGCACAAATGACTGGTAAAAAGCGCTAAATGTAAATGTGGGCCGATTGTAAATTTAAATTTTTGAGTAAAGAATGGAACACAAGACAAGTTTTACTTTAAATTGATGGACGTTTTGTTGACGGTGCAAACTCCCTTCACTGATAAAAAGGTTCGTCAGGTAGGCGTCCCCTTTTCGTAATAAAAAATGGCTTCCTTTTGAATAAAAACAGCCTTTATTTTCTTGGACCCTTCTTCGTATTTTCTGATTGTTAACCCTACATGAGCAAATTAGTAATTATAAGATACCAGGTCTGGCTGTCTTGCGACATACGCCTCCACTATTTCCCTCCATGTATTCCTTAGCTTTGCCTTCCTTTTAATGTTAATAAAAAATGCTCTATATCATCTAATTTTATGTGACAAATGAACTGCGGTCTGTTTGTCTAGCTAGACACGTCAGCTCTATAAAATAATCCATCCATCTGTTTATTTGCTGTGTGTTACTGGCCTTGAATTAGCGTTAATATAGCGTGGACGCGTTCAGAAAATTAAATTGTTTAATATTTCTATCGTAATGTACGTTACGTACCTACTATGTATAGTAACCTTGTTTTTATGTATGCCTATTGTATATTTTGATAGTATACAAATAGGTACGTAAGTCTATTCTATGAAGTAATGAAATAATGCGGTATTAATACTGGGTTGATGCCGTAACAATTACAATCATGAACTTCAAGTACCTACCTATGTGTTGATAGCATAAATTCTCCATAAGGAAACCAATCCAATACCCTTTTGCTGTGCCCTACAGGGCCCATAATGATCTCAATTATATAGGGTTATTGGTAAAACACCAACAACCTCTTAAGGGGTCATTGTACTCATCATTATGAACAACTTTTACTATGGGACCAAACCTGAAATCGCGAAAAAAATCTGCTGTTCAGTACATTTTGACGAATTATGCTAACATAAATGTACTGAACAACTGATTTTTTTTTTCGCGATTTCGGGTTTGGTCCCATAGTAAAAGTTGTTCATAATAATGAGTACAATGACCACTTAAGAGGTTGTTGGTGTTTTACCAATAACCCTGTATAGTTACCACCTAAGTACACATTATGGTAAAGCAATAAAGATATTGAGTATTGAGTACATAATTTCTGTTGATAAAAATTGAAAGGAGTGGAAATGGAAAGTGTATCCGGTAATGGTGATAATTAACCAGCAAATAAAACATTTGGTTACTTTCGAATGTTTGGTATTTTTGTAGGTAATACTTTTTTTTTGTTGCGGTCGCTAAATGTCGGGGTGTTTGGTTATTTAACACCTGTAAAAGTCATCGTTTTAGCGTAAGTCAATATTTTTTTACTTCTTTTTTTATACACCGAGAAATAAATAAATAACTTTATTTTGAAATTTACAATTTACATAAATGCGCTACGTTAATACTATGACAATATTGTTTTTAAATTGAATAAATCACTGACTATCTCCTATGTACCTAGTAGGTAGTATTTTATATAAATTTAACATTTATTTGACGTTTTTATATTGCAACCAATTAGCACTGAGAGTTGTTTTCGTGCTGAAAATAATACGTTTTCGATCTCTCTTTATCGCAAGAGTTCCAAAATGTTGGTGACAAAAGTCTGACAGTAACAGCAGGCAATATGAACTAATCACCTCCTAAAATAATTCTAACTAATATTATAATCGCGAAAGCGAGTTTGTTTGTTTATTTGTTACGCTTTCACGCCAAAACGGCTGAACGGATTTGGATGAAGTTTGGCACACGGGTAAACCATGACCTGGAGAAGGACATAGGCTACTTTTCATCCTGGATCGCAGACGAATTCGCGGGCAACGGCCTGTATACCATAAAACAGTTAGTGAAGGGCTGACCAATATAATTATATCAGATTGAGATAAGTAAACGTAGCTATTAAGCTAATTGCCCGGGAAAATGCTAGGACTATTAAGAAACAGAACTATTAAACCAGCCAACTGTATATGTCATTACTGCAAGAGATTATACGCAACAGCATTTCTAATTACTGCAACTCGATACTCTGCTCATCCGACAGAAGAGAAAGCTCCACGATCAAAATATGATGACGCCTTCGGGGTAGCGCACAGACCTGTTTGGTACAGCTAATAACTTTCCCTTAGAGATATAATCAGCGATGCTCTCGTAACAAACGTAACACGTAATAACCACGGTGTTAGTCGGTTAACGCATCTGGTCGAGAGCGAGAGTGGATGCTAAATTGATTTTGTCTAAGCACGCGACGGCAAGGGTCAATGAATCTGAACACTTTCTCTGATCCGCCGTGAACGATCTGACGATGCACTGCAATGTTACGTGACACTAACTGCACGCTATTATTGTCTCTCTGCACATGTACTATGAACTAAAGTTGTTTATGCTTGAGGCAGATTGGCGCCGGGATAAAGTCATTTATGGAAAGCGAGTAAAAAGTTTAGCAATCATGGTGGATGGTTTGAAAATACGTGCGGCTAAAAGTTTTCAAGTGTCTCATAACCCTCTATTAAAGTTACTTGGATCAAGTTGTATTATAAGAGTGATTTAATAATTTTAATATCATGCCTCCTTTTCGTTTCAACCCTTTTGAACTGACATTCATAATACAACTCACTCATTCCTTATCACTTTATTTGCGTAAACCATACAGATAGGCAACTCACCCTTTTTAATACACACGTATAAAAAATACAAAAATCAACAAAGATACATTTTTATTTCATTTCGACCCTCCCAAGGTGGGGTCGACGAGTCATTTGCGTGATATCAAACTTTTTTATGGGTCTCTTTTCCTGTGACAATGATAGACACAAACGTATATTATGATATATGACTCTTTCAGCCAACATTTGACCTCTTTGTCCGACTTACTGGTTCTAACAAATAGAATCAAATGACTGACAAAATATGCAGTTTCATTCAGCAATTCATAAAATACTTGGGTCTGAAATAGACATATCATTGTGTGCTCTTTTTTTATTTCTTTTCATTAAAACTTGAAAAGAACAAAACGTTTTCTAACAAATTATACTTGTCGAGAATAAAGTAGGTAGAGAGAAAAGTTCTTTGTTACCTGTCTTTTTTATGAGACAGACAATTAATAAATATCTTAATCGAAGCAATAGCGAGGCGTTATAAAATAAAATCTATTCGAATGGCCGCTGCAACAGTGTTGTAGAATCAAATAAAAGAAGCTCTTGTTATTGATGTTTCGGAGCTCCGAGGCTTCTTGCTCTAAGAATACATTGTATCAACCATTTGGCATTGTCCGAAGCACATTATCTGCTAACCGTAACAAATCAATTCCTATTCTATACGCTTTTACTAACTCGAAGATACTATCGTCTATAAAAATATACAAATATTAAGCAATTGTTTACGATAATTTACTCTACGTATCGTGTACGCATCAGATTCACCTAACTTTCATTATTCGCCTCGACTCGATGAAAGTTCTTGTTTTAATATGAATATGCTAAATGTACTTAGTATACGTATCTGCATATATGGTGCTACTGTACAGTCGCGTGCTAAGTGTGAATACGAATGGTTGAGCTTGGTCATTTGAATTTTAGTTTTTGTGGTAGTTTCGGGGTTGAGGCGTACAAGCAGTTTTTGAAAATACATAATGAGGCTATGGGACACCCGTCGTAAAACAAATACAGTGTAAACTCTTTATAACGAAACTCAAAGGACGGAGAATTTTTTTCGTTATAGTTTTCGGTATATGGAGTGAGAAAGAGACACATCCAAATACTAATCACAATACTTTTTAATATTTTTATTATTGGTTTACGACTGATAATACGAGAGGTGCCTGCAGTGACAGAAAAGTTGAAAGGAAATCGTTTGGCTTGGTATGGGCATGTGATGAGAAGGGACGAAACGCATGTGACTAAAAAAGTGATGAATATACATGTTGATGGATGGATTGTGTGAGGAATGATATGAAAGAGAAGGGAGTGAGTGGAAGCGTAATGGTTGACAGGGGAAAATGGAAGAACAAAACGTGTTGCGCCGACCCCAAGTAACATGGGATAAGGGCAGGAAGATAATTTCACCCGCGTAAATCTAGAACACGTAGGAATATCGGGATAAAAGTATCCTATGTGTTAATCCAGGTTATAAACTATCTGTATGCCAAATTTTATGAATATCCGTTTAGTAGTTTTTGCGTGAAAGAGTACCAAACATCCATCCATCCTCACAAACTTTCGCAATTATAATATTATAGTAGGATAGGAAGTATGATGGATGGTACGGAACCCTCGGTGCGCGAGTCCGACTCGCTCTTGACCGGGTTTTTAAATAAAATAATTTACGAAAACACATTATATACATTCTTTATTGCCTATTTTATAAAATAAAAGTTAGTCATTCAAAGTGTCCCTCTCTTTGCTTTGACATACTTCTTCAATATCCGACCACTCGTCTATCACCGCACGCATTTAATATTACGAGACTTTGAGCAGGTTTTCTCCTCTAAAACTTCCCATAGACGGTAGTCCAATAGGTTGAGGTCGAAACTTCCAGAGGGCCAATCTTCGAAGGCAATAAAATCAGGTAAATTGTCCTTTAGCCAACGCTGCATGGTTCGCGCTTTGTGTGCCAGTGCCGAGTCCTGTTGAAATATCCAATACCTATTGGAGAATAGCGTTTGGGTCAATGGTTTACCACAGGCTCCAAAATATCAGTCTGGTAGATAGCTGCTTTGGTTTTACTCCTTGTTGACAAAAAAAGAAGCTTAGCGATTCCCGCGTCTGGCCAGGGTTGCGGGTTGTTACCGTGGCCCTGGCACAGGCAACTGAAGGAACACGGGTGGGTTTTAGTCAGTAGAAGTCTGTCACGCTCTCTCGCTCCGCCCAGAGCGGGAGAAGTTATTTGATAATCTATTAATTTATTATTCAATCAATCTGCCTAGCCTTTTCCCAACTATGTTGGGGTCGGCTTCCAGTCTAACCGGATGCAGCTGAATACCAGTATTTTACATGGAGCGACTGCCTATCTGACCTCCACAATCTATTAATTTATTATTATATAATAAAAAAGCGACTCCCTCGTGCGACACGCCCTACCAAACCATGACTGAGGCCGGGTGATGGCCTCTTTCCACCTTGGCAACCTTTTCAGAAGCTTCTTGAGAGCTATGTACCCTGTCATTTTGGCGATTGAATGTTTCCTCTATGGTGAAGATTTTCTCATCCGTAAAAAGGATTTGTCGATATCCGTTTTTTGCGTGCTGCTGCCACAACTTCTTTGTTCTGGTGACTGATGCTGCGTAAGGCAGCCGTCAAGCGATGTCCAGTACTTCGTCGATAAGCGCAAAGCTTGGGGTCATGTTTAATGATGCCAGACATGGTCCTAGCTGGAATTTTCATTTTCCTGGCCATGATTTTCTGTTTGAGGAGAGCATTTCGGCGAATTCGCTCACCAACGGCTATGATCACTGCTGGCGTCTTTGAATCACGTGGGCGGCCGCTCCTAGGTCTGTTGTCGACAGAAGACATCTCGGTGAATATTTTGCTAGTACGATAGACGAACTTGCTTGTGTAGAGCACTATTACTGCGACACGATTCTCTTTGACACCTCCTCCCTATTTTTAGCTGGGATTGACGAGACCAATAAGGTTTTTATAGAAGAAAGCCTATTTATATCATTATAAAACAAATGAGTGTCATAAGCTACTCAATTTATGAAGTATTCGATTTTTAAAGGTAGGACAGAATTTTTGGCCAGACTAGGTCATTACTGACGTCTAGTATTTTTTCGTAATTGAGAATGGCTGTTGCGCTTTAAAGAGTGTATCAATGTATGGGTTTTAAGGTAAAACTACCAAATTGAAGTAATTTCTACGTTATAGGGAGATGTTATAAAGAGTTCTGTACCTATAACAATGTTATTTTGGAGTGAAAACCAAGTGAATAATCACTAGTAAATCTAAAAGGCGGGACACAGCTGATCATTCATAATCATAATCTTTCCAACCTTTTATTTTACTTTTGACATAAGCCCACCTCTGAAGTTCCTTATTTATTGGAATAGACGAAATAAATTTACATTAAAAAAAAAGTAAAAACCGACTTCAAAAACCTATAACGAATAAAATAACTTTCATTAAAAACTTAACAGTTTCTGAAGTCGGTTCCAAGCTATTAGTGCATTGAAGAACTGAAGACACCGACTTCAGAAGCTGTTAAGTTTTTTATGAAAGTTATTTTATTCGTTTTAGATTTTGAAGTCGGTTTTCACTTTTTTAAAGTAAATATATTTTTCCATTTTTAGTTGAATATACAACATACTGTAAGCTCAAGACGAACGAAAAGAAAAATAATTAAAATCCGCTTAGAAATGCCGGAAATACAGTACATTTATGCATATAACTTCGTACATCAGAATAATTACCTAATGTATTATACCTATACTAAAACCTTCCTGAAAGTATGTAGATCATGTTAGTTGAAAGAATCATCAAAATTGCTTCATGAGTTTTTGAGAAAATCGTGGACATACATACATACGGGTCACATAGAGAACGTTATTTTTTTAAATCGGTTAAAAATGCAATACTTCATGTACGCTGTTTTTTCTAAATAAAATATCAATGTGTTAAATGTATTAAAACTTCTTCATAAATACCGTTGATTGATATAAGAAATCGAATCGGTACCGCATTAGGACATCACTAATTGATTAGTACTCGAGCTGTAAGTAAAATAAATGTGTAAACGAAAATCTCGCAAATATTTTTCTGTACGATCCAACAAAGGAAACACATTTATCAAAAACATTTTTATTTACTACAATCAAAACAAAAACTCAATCCTGATCTCCAAAACAATCACTTAAGCACACAATAGTACAAAAGTTAAATGGAAAGACGTAGACGCACGATAATATTCACAAAGCTGACGTTTATCGAGAGAGGTCTGACTCATGAAGTTCACTTTCACCGTCCCTCCGATAAACGTTGTTCAGAGGTCGACGAACACGTCACGGGGCATGACGAAAATTAACAAAGAACTTGGGTAATACCTACAAGCTTTTCTAAAAATTAACGCTTCGGTCTGCTTTAGATGATCTAAAATTAAGTTAGAAAATTTCATGAGACAGAGATTCAGAATTTAGATGTACAAACGCTCTTGTTTTGACTGAAAGATTGTGTATGCGACATTCACAGTAGGTACCTTTTTTGAGTTAGGTGCCACAGAAAGTCTATGGTCCTATGTATCGTTTCTGTAATTTAATGAAATCATGATTTCGATTTGAATTCCTGTAATGATTCCTTCTAGCTAGTGTTACGAAATTCATTTGGAAATTTTTAACAAAATTAGGCTAATGCGTAGTTTTTCCAATGTCACTAACAATTAAAAGAGGCATGTTACACAATGTAATTATCATGAAGTGGCATAATAACGTTCTTTAACTTATACAGTTTTGTGTTTTACGAAATATTCCAGTTACGTCACAAATACATAACTTTTGATTAAAAATCAAAAGTTATGTTTTGAATATGTCAGATTTTCATTACTTTTTAAGCTTGTTCAATTTATTTTTATTCGACACCCCTGGCAATAAAGTGTGCCATTAAACACCCATAAGGTAGAGCAGTTTTCAAAACAATTTACAGCCCAATAAATGCATTTTATTAACGTTGTTTGTTAGTAAAACGTTAAAGTTATAATGTCACTTTTAGGACTACTTAAGTTCCTTATGTGTGACGGTGCTTCACTTTAATATTCGTTATTTTGTTGTTACAGGTAAGTTCACGCAGCACCCTATAGTGTCCGGGGAAAGCGGTAAGTGCGTTTACAAAGATTTATTTTATTACATGAACTTGATTTACTGTATAGTATACGTACAGATTATACCTACAAACTGTTGTTTAAATGTATGTATGTGTGTGTTTTCACGCACGTTGCGTGAAAATGTTTTCCTTTTAGCACGTGGAATAATAAAAAAATACAAACAAAATAAAAAGTACGGTGTACCTATTAAACGGAGCTGTGGTTTTTATCTGCTTCGTTACCATATAAATGAACAATTACAAAAGTTGTTTTCTTTTTTCTGTACACCGCAAGGAAAGTAAACAATGTCGAGCGGTTTAATTGTAAAGCGATTAGGGTTGTAAAGTTTTCCGGTGCATCGACGCCGCGATAGTCGCGTGGCGCGGCGAGTCAGAGGCGCTCCCACTCAACACTCGCGGCCGCCGCCGGCTCGCACCGCGCTCATTCACTCCAGTCTTCTGCCGACTGTCGCGGCGATAGGACGCGCGCATTTCGCTACTCGCCTCAGATGTTAGTGTACGATTACGACATCGCGTTGCAACTCGGATTATTACCGTGACAGTGAAACGTATTTTCACGAATATGGGTTAAACACCCCTTTAAGCGTGATGAGTCCGGGCGAGCGCGCCGCCCTAGGGCGCCGCGAACCCGCTCGCCCTCAGTATGCCACCACCGCTCCGGGTTTCCCGCCGCCCTACTATCCGCCCTATGGCGTTCCGCACCCGAATGCATGGCTCGGCGCCCCCCTCATATCGATGGCGGGACGTGCACCACCACAGTCCCGGAACACACCAGTATCCAAGTTAGCTATGCACGCACAAGGAGCACCCCTCATCATACAAAATAGGCAAGACCGACGAAAGTACAGCACGGCACCGGAGCAGCGCAACCATCGGCCGCTCGCACAAACGGAGCACGTCACTCGAGACCGGTGTGATGCACCCGAGGGAAACAGGCCGCGCAACCAACAGCAAGCACGATCCACGCGAGGCGGACGTAACAACAACACGGATGCGGTCAGTGTCGCGAGCGATGAAAGTTCCGGCTCGACCAACTCTGAGACTATGTTGCCAAGGATTATCAAACCGCGGAAACGACGCAAAAAGGATAGAAAACCTAATAATATCTTACCGCACGATTTAACAGCGGGTGCTTTGGATCTCGGTGATGTCGATCATTGTGCGGTCGCAGGCTTATCTTCGTCACACGGCATATATGAAGATACTTACTGTCGAGAAATGTCTTTGCCTTATCGTTTGGATGTAAAAGTGTTAGAGTACCCCGAACCAGTGCCAGAAACGTATCGAGTTTCAGCGTTAGGGGAAGCGTTAGAAGCGACCCGATTCGGTTTAGCGGAGGCCGCTTCACCTGCGGAGTCCGCGGTTAGTTCGTGTCAGTGTCGTCTCTGTGACCCTGTGGGACAAATCTGGGATGCCGATTCTATCGCAGATTTGCTCGACGAAAATTCTTGTGGTGATTTCGCGCCTACTAAATTGGAAGAGTCTATGAAAGTGGTTGGACCTCTTGGTAAAAGGGGAGTAGACACGACGTTGCGACGCAGCTGGAGCGATCCTTCATCGAGGGTTCCGGAACGACGAGAGATTAACACCGGCGAAACATATTCCGCCCCTAATCTTTACTCATTGTTCCCACCAACCAGAAGGGCCAGTTCGCCGGAACCTCGCTCTCCCCTTGCTCTAGACATATCCTCTGAGATTGTCACCTCGATGAACGGCCACCGTGACCTGGAAATCAAGTTGTTTTCGACCTCGCCCCCGGCTACGAACTCCGACCGTCGCTCCTTCTTCGCCGATAAAAGTGAAAGTGCTGTGAACAGATGTATCTCGAGCAAAGATCTAAAAGTGAATAGTGCGGTGAATAATAACAACACAGCCGAATCTAGTGTTAAACAAGATTGCAAAAACAGTGAGGATGTGTCTGATACGGGGTGCTCGTCGGCATTCATAGCCGGCAAGCCCTCGCGCAACTTTTGTGATTTAGCCTTAGTTACTGCCTGAGGTACTCGTGTTCGAGTAGCGCGATATGTTAAGTGGAACTTAAGTGTTGTCGAGCAGTCCAGGTGGCTCTACGCTCGCCATTTGAGCTGGACTCAAATTGTCTTAGCGAGGCATGCACGGAGCGTCTCACCGAGGCCCACTAAAAATTGAGATCTCCGAATCGGTTTCCTGTAGATTCTATAATTAATTTATTGATAACAATAGCGTAGGAAACTGACGGGGGACTTTATCTGGATAATCGTCGAGGTTTATTATTCGCCGTTTATCATAATGTTGTTAGGTGGAAAGTCAGATGTGTTCATCAACATAGAAAGTTTATTTGATATTATAACGGATGAGTTATTGAAAGTTACTAGTTGTGAGTAGGCGACGATGTCAAACAGTTAATGTATGATCAGAATATTCGCGTACAGTTAGTAACTGAACGTGGTTCAGAAATGTTTCTGTCGAAGTTGTGCACGTATAGACAAGATCGCGATGTATGATATATTATAAATCAATTGCAATTTAGTGAAACGAGCGGCTGCAGCGATGTTGCAGCCGGGCGCGCCATAACTCGCCGTGTGCAATTAGCGTTTCACACTACTGACACGGTTCTCGCGCTGCGGCTGCGCGCTCACTATTGCGGTTTCCCGCGGTTTTCACCGCGCGCGCCGTTCCGGGTGGCGCCTCGTGCGCGCACACCGGTTCATACCACTAATGACTTTTTTCATTCCAACTAAGTCTTAGCTCTCTCCGACTTATGAACCTGCATGAATATTTAGTTCACCAAACAAAAACGAACGTAAACCTTTCAGGTAGTGCTGCGCGCTTACCTAAACAATCTATCGATCCCAATGTTCTAATCAGTATTTCTAATTAAAAATTTTACAAAACAAGCATTCGTCACGATTGAACTACCTATCAAGGTAGAGTTAAGTATTAAAGTTATTATAATATCGTAAGCGATGAGCACGTTTGACGATTGCATCCATCACGTCCAAGCATAAAATTCACGAAAGTATCATTATCATAGTCATTGGAGGCGTTATCGTCAACACTGCTCATCATATTTATCATTATTTGCACTTTACATCACGTTTCATCGCCGCGATCGCAAATCTTTGTTAGTGTTGAAATTACTATTATTTCCTGCAGTTACGTGACTAACTTACTAAGTTAGTTAATATCGCGTTTCAACGTTTCCTCATAGTTACATAACAGGTGCGCTGTGGATAAAATGCCATGATATACGCTTTTTATACCAGTTTGTTATCTATACTTGTTAAAACTGTGTACAGAAGGGGCCTTTTAAGAATTTAAGATGTGTTTTACGAGATATGTAAAAAACAAACTGTATAATGTTTCGCTCACAAAAAAAAAATCAGTGCTATGATAGTCAAATAATTCTAAAAGGATTGTTTTGAGACAGTGCTTCAGTTACCAATAGGTGTGGTATATACGGCACGAGACATCAAGGTCCACATCAAAGTAACAGGACATTTTATTATCCGTCATAAAATAAATTAACAACGTGATAGTATTATCATATAATATTTAAGTTGTAAAAAGTATCGTAAAATCCATTGCTAAACGGCGAATTAAAATCTCCCTTTTCCGTATGTTCGTCTGTCTTTATGTTTATGCGAGGGTCAAGCGGAGTAAGTGATGCCAGATAAAGTTCCATAATAATGTAGATAATGTGAATATAACTAAGTTATTCATGGACTGTACAGTTGTTCGCAGTCTCTATCGTTGGGTTTTACATTCTACGGGCTGTGTCTATGTTTTACGTTTTTATTTTTATGTGTGTCTGCTTATATTGTTCGGCGCGTGCGTGGGACGACATGATAAATTGGTTTTTGTTTCACTTTTTTTATCTCTACGACAGACTCGGGCGAAGACGAGGAGTTAATAACATCGCCTTGTCTTCTTTATATTCAGTTTAATGCGTTAGCGCAAACCCCCCGATAGGGTTATTTATCGTTGTCTTCATTATTTGTGCAATATGCAATAAAAACCGATCACTATGAAGTTGGGCCTCCTTCATTCAATGTAAACTTTTTATCGAAAAGGAAGGGGGCAATAGCTTCTTTATTACGTGACGATACGTCTAGTGATGTTGCCTTGACTATAAACGATGAGTAATCGGATTAGATAGCAGAAGTTATTATTACGTCTAATATGTGTTGTAATCTTCTCGTCGATGGACTTGTATATCGAAAACAAATACGCCCATGTGTCTGTTGCTGTGTTGGGATTTATATGGGGCGAGGCAAACGTGGTTGTAAAACTCAACGATACACCTCACTATATTATAAACAAAAATAGGCTATGTCTAACATACTGAGTGAATGCATTTTATACATAAAAAAACCTAGGTTTAATATTTGTTTGTGTATGTTTTGAGGCATGAGTTCACGCTCGCACACTATTTTTGTACAATAAATTACCATGTCCTGATGTAATAGTGATTGTTTTATTTCAATTTGAGTGTTTCGATATAGTAGTTAGTTTTACACGTGTACTTGAACGGTCAATATTTCCTACCGCATATACTTAGGTCTCGATTTACTTTTTATCGAACCGCGGCGTAATATTCCGAATTATTTGAATACGCTCTTCATTCGAGTGACGTTATTTCACGTTATAAAAGGTTCTACGCAACAGTGTATAAGAAAAGTAAAAAAGTTGACCGCGATACGTTACAAAGGCTTGATTGACTGAATCACACTTACGAACAACACAATAAGGAAGCTATCGATTGTGTTTAGCGGCTGGAGTTAGAAAACATAGTTTGTAAACAAACTGGAGGTGTTTGCGTAACTCTCCAAAGCGACTCTCTATTGTGGTACAAACAGCTGGTAGTCGGTTACGCATAGTACCATTGTGCTCTGGTTTGCAACGGACACGGTTTGGGTGCAAACATAACACAAACTAGCCACGTCATAGATTCATTAGGTAATCACCATTGATGTATAGAAAATTTTTTAATCGACTTAAAAAAAATCGACTTCAAAGAGTAATTAACTCAAAGTTATGAAACCCAGCTGCCTACATTTTTTAAAACTTGTCCTCTTAATGAGGATTCCAAAATGGTATATCAATATTTCATATCTTTTGTTATTATAGATGATACATAGTTGTTTGTACAGAAACACATTTTTTTACTTTAAGATTAAAAAAAAAAGAAACTACATGAGGTACTCTAAAACTGTAATACACATCTTATAGCACGTTATTATGCAGAAATCAGATAGTGAAAATTCCTTCATTTGTGAACACGGTGGCCGAGGAAGTGACCAAAGGTGGCAATTAAAAAAAAAAAAAAAAAGAATGCGCGCATACGCATCGACTTCGGGGTTTGACCATTTTTTAGGATTCCGTACCTCAAAAAGAAAAATTGGAACCCTTTAGGATCACTCGTGTGTCTGTCTGTCTGTCCGTCTGTCACAGCCAATTTGCTCTGAATCTAATGGACCGATTAAGTTGAAATTTGGCACACATATGTATTTCTGTGACCCAAACACGGGCGTGTAACGTAAATAAGTAAATTTTGAATATATTGAGGGACAATTAAGAAAATTAAAAAAAAAAAGTTTTGTAAACTGTACCGTGTGACATATCAAATGAAAGGGCTTACTTAGAGTCTCAGATGTATTTTTTATAATTTTAAAATAAACCAGTTTAAAGTTATTTAAGTAAATAGACGAAAATTGACCCCCTTTATCTCCGAAAGTACTGAGCCTAAAATTTTGAAAAAAAAAAAAAAAAAATAGAAAATAGTTCAATACCTATAGATTACAGGAAAACCTATAAGAAGTCGATGGTCTTATAACAACATGGTTAATCTCTCAATATTGTGCGTAAAAACTTAAATTTATCCATAGTTAAATAAAAAGGATCCAACCCACATTAGGTGTAATGTGGGTTGGATCCTTCTCGTTTAACTATGGACATTTGTAGTTGGAATGTATGGGAGAACATGTTTTTTATCTACAGTGTTAAGTTTTTCTTGGGATAAATTCATCCCAACTACGGAACCCTTCATTGTGCGTGGTCCCACACGCTCTTGACTGGTTTTTATATTATATGGCTTGGGGTCCTCCACCCGCAGATACGGGTTATCCATTAAATACGCTACACCCTGTATATTGTGAAGTTTTAAATCTATCGCGGCAAACGTTGAGATAGGTTTAAAGCTTTTGACATTAAAACATTTTTAATCTAAAATATTCGTATTGCCATTTATCTCCGCAGTGAAGCATAAAAACAATTAGGAAATATTTAGCCATGTAAAGGATAAACCAGAACTAAAATGTTTTGAATTGTTTATCCAACCGATCGGCGACCGATATTATAATAATATATTATTATTGTTTGCAATGTGTCCCTAAAACATCATCATGGGACCATTTTCTGTACATTTGAATCAATAGAATGGAACGTTCACAAGAACGTCGTCTTGGTTAATGTCACGAATATTTAACTTTTTTGGGGTTATTGCTGTTTTATGAAACTGCAAAAATTACAAATAAAAAAAAATAAAAAAATCGTAGTGTTCAAGTGTTTGTTCTACAGTAATAATCTAATATTATGTTCTATTGTCTGTGTACCTATCTATTGTGGATAATTCTTAGAAACTCTTCATACAATACAATACATCATACGCCTCTTTTTTTTTGGGTAATCAATTTGGCAACCACATCCAACGCAATACGTGGATAATGTAGATATAATTCAGTACGCTCGCACTGGAAGCGTTTTTGTTTCAAGATGGACATATTAATCAGGTGTCACTGCCGTCTCGCTTCACATGTTCTTGTCCAGTCTTTAGTTATTTAAAATTTAACCTCTATGTATCCTCGAGACGCGTCAATCATAGTCTTTAACGCTTGTTATGAAAAATACTTAAGTTACATTTTTTGCAAGTATGTATTAAATTGCAGTTTGTGAAGTGTGAACACGAATTTCTAGATTTTATTTGATATTTTGATTATTTTGGTTGCACGCTTTATGAGTATCGTATCTACGATTCTTATACCTAGTGATATTATTTTCGATTTCTTAGATTCAGAAGCAGGATTGCTTTTCTGTCGATTTATCCGAATCATGGATATATCTATATACCAGGTTGTCACTGAGATATCAATTAGAATATTGGGCCACAAAAGCAATGAATGAAAGGCAATTGCATGCATGCAGCTGAGACGAGAATGTTAAGACGCGTAACACCACACATCCCGTGTGGTGTTACGCGAATGGATAGAATAAGAAAAGAGTATATATGAGGAAGTCTTTAAGTGACATCGGTGACTGAAAAGTTTTGTGGAAATCGGTTGTCATGGTATGGGCATGTGACGAAAATGTCATCAGGTAAGTTTTTAGTATGAATGTGGATGGCTATACGAGTAGGGAAATACCAAAGAAACGATGGATGGGCTGTGTGAACGATGACATGATCGACATCTCGGTAGTCAACCACTCAGGTTGACTACCGAGATGTCGACTAGTAGAGAAATATGGAAGATCATGTTAGGCCGACCCCAAATAAATTGGGATAAGGGCAGAATGATGACTGAGATATCAATCAACTAATTTTAAATTGGTAGAGCTGCTAAAAAAAAGAAACTGGCCTAGTGTGTCTGGGTTCACGCACACCGTAGTTGGGATGGTTATCCCAAGAACAAACAAACTTAACATTGTAGTTGAAAAACATACATTTATATAAACGTAAACGTTCCTCATAAATTCCAACTGCAATGTAAGTTGTACACAATTTACCGTGTTAAGTTCATAGACTTATCAATTTTCCTGTACGTAGGTAATCTTTATGGATAGAACTATTATTATCGGTATTATTTTCAAAATTATAGGCTCGGCACCCACCACCCTTATCTCCGAAACTGCTGAGCGATTGGTAAATTTTCTTTAATAACTTTAAAACTTTTTATTTTAAAATTATAAATAAATATATATATATATATTTGAAATTCTCATAATAGTAAGCTCTTTCATTTGGTATGTCACACGTTACAGTTCGTGAAACTTTTTTTAACTCTATGTTTCCCCCAATTAAAAAGTGAACCCCATATTAAAAAAATTACCTTACATGTTCGTTTTTGGGTCACAGAAGTTCATATGTGTACCAAATTTCAACTTAATCGGTCCAGAAGATTCGGAGCAAATTGGCTGTGACAGACGGACAGACAGACTCACGAGTCATCCTATAAGGTTTCCGTTTTTTCATTCGGCTGTAAGGAACTCTAAAAATGAACAGTCATTACATTACTTGCCATTTGCCAACTCTCCAATTCGCAGATCTATCCAAGAATAAGCTAGCAATCCGATGCTGTGAACTATATCCAATGCAGATTGTTCACGCATCTCGTAAACCACGAATCTGGAGCACAACTTCAGTTGATCTCGTAAATCTGGGCATGCTATCGTACCTTCAGTTATTTGTTTACGCAACTTCACATATCACGCATTATTACCACGCATTACTGTTTCTGCGCGGACATTATTACGGCTTTATTGCCAGTTGCGACACTTTCGACAAGCCACAGCTTTGTAATACATAGGTACCTACTTGTATTATGTGAGGCTACTGTGGGTATATACTCATATTTATTGCCACCTTAGGCTCTGCTCTCTGACCTTTTTGAGAATGTTGGAGGAATTTGGCTTAGGTCTACTTGGAATATTTTGTTGTAAATGTTGAAATTGGGGGCAGGAAAATGCAATGTGAATTCTCTTTTACATCATTGAAGTTGTCGGTCTACTGCCCTTAAGTAAATGACTTACGATTAAAATTGCGAAACCCAAAAATCAAGCATATTATACGGATTACAAAAACGTTCACGGACGTTCAATCAAATACGAAATTGCTAGACCACTTCATTACATTATTCACATGACCAAAATAATTATCTCAACTCAAAGGCCAATTGTAAAGGAAATTATTTAATTTGACATCAAACACATGGAAGAACGTAGAATAATTTAAATCAAGCAACTCTGTTCACACAATACAATGGGCGATCGCACGTGGCGGATGACCTTGCCTCGCTCGGCTATAGAAATCGCCACTTGTATATTATAGTCTCGACAATGAAAGGTAAACATAACACCATGTAGTCAATTGTAGACAATGTTACGCGTAATAGCCGTGGAACATACGATGGTTGGTTCTGCGCTGTTGCCCTGTCGTGTAAGGGATTTGTGAATGCTTTATGGCCTGTAATGTTATGTTATGGCTTTATTTTCTATTAGGGTCTGCGCCCGCGCACGTGTTTGGTTTTTGAACTATGGATTTGTAAAAATTAATATATAATATGTTCGATTTTGTTAGATTCATCGAATCTGTCATTTGACTAAAATTAGCAATGATGGAACTTGATATTCAATTACAATTTAACCAAAGAAAACATGTGGATAATGTTGTGTCGCAGAGCCTGCTCTGTTTTCCAATAAATTATGGTAGAGTAGTGTCATCGATATTTTTAGAGGTTGTCTTCTAGTTGTAATGTGATTGACTTGCAAAACAAATGAATTTGGAATACACCACATCTGCCAATACTGAAATACGCTAGAAATAATCGGCGTCCTCGACCACTGTTTGCCCGAATTATAATCGGTGTTCACAGTTATTAAACATACATTAGACTAACAGTCAGTTTCGTAGATTCTCGTAATATAGAAAATAGTTGACCGAGCGAGGGAAGCGTCGCTGCTTCAAGTCTGGCAAAATTTGCTTTCGTCTGTCAGTTTGTTGGTACTCCTCTACAGGTCGTATTTTACAACCGATGTGGACGAAACTTTGTATACTTACAGGTTTTACGACTTTATAGATTTTTTTGTCGTTGGGGATTTTTTATTGTAGGGGTACTTCCTCCAAAAAGGGGGTTACTGGATATCTCCACCTTATGAGATCCGATTTCGATGGTTCTTTTTTTGAAAGGTAGTACTTAACTTAGTTGGCGCGAGGTCTACTGTTCGCAGAAGTACTAGTAACAGTTCTGTAGCAGTTGTCATTTTATGTGATTTAAAATTATTATTATAAATTAATATTAATTATTTTAAATTATTATTATTTTTTTATTTATCTTGGGACATTTGGAAGGCGTACGAGGGGCCTATTCCACTAGACTATTTCAGAACATGAAAACAAAACGCATTGGACTATGGGCTTGGGTGGCTAAAAGTGGATTGGGTAACTTGAACTATGGAAGAACTATGTCCCCTGCCTGACCAATGTTATATATTATACACGGATAAAATGGCAGGGGGTGACTTGCACACTCAACAATGAGAAACGGTGGCTAGCACATATGACGTAGCGACAAGGGGGCAACACTTCCTGAGGTGCTCAAGGAGAGGAGAATCGTGTATGCCGAAATTACGCCGAATGTAGTGAGTATTGATGTTGTGGATGTGTTTACTTGCTGTGTTTATTGAAATATGAGAGCTGGGTTCTGTTTACCTACCACTAAATAACCCTGTAGAAGATATAATCCAACTCTAATATATCCAGGAAGTTAGTGCGAAAGATTCAGCAGTTGTGTATTAACTTTACGAACCAGGTCCTAGACTTTTCGCAACATTGTACCGTAGAAAGTTTAGTGTTGTATTACATTTTACACTTAAATGGGATCGTAAACCGCATAGCTGTCAACGCCCTATCTATGCGGCAAGTAGTTGCACAGGGTTAGTTTTCTTCGCTTGCGACAGGAGGCGGGGTAGAAAGCCGGCTGGCTTCCGTTCGGAAGTTTCACGCGGCTTTCACTCGCCGCCCGGCGAGATATGACGCCTTACCGCACCGCACCGGATTGATATTATATGCTTGAGCAGATTCGATCTGCACTATGTAGAAAACTGACTTCCTTTCCATAGAAAATATCGTTCTCATGGGAAAGGAGATCGACGCCTTTATGTTACTGGCGATAGTGAAAGATTTATAGCCAGTAATTTGTTTATGTTCATTATTATTCTTCTTAAACGAGTTAGTAAAAAAAACATTTGGTATCTCCTGTTCCTTTGTAGGATAGTCAGAATCATGGGCGGTACCATTAATTTAACAAAAGCTCAAATTAAATGTCTAAACGAAATAATTTATCATACTTTATTTCCAGCTCCGGAGGAGGTACTCTGCCTCCTGTATCTAATTACGGGTTAATTCAATACACTTCGAAATATTTCGTAGTACTTAGTTCGTCGGTTTTGAATTGTGACTTCACTTCAGTTGTTTTTACAGCAAGTATTTGGGTAGTTGAATATGAATCAAGCCTAAACGCTGAACAAAATTGAAGATGATTTCAATGTTTTGGTTTTTGTACAGTGCTAATGAACCTTTTTAGAAAAGAAACAATGAGCGGTCCTCGTTGTTCACACGCCGAGACATATATTTGAAGACAAACAACTATCAGATGAACAATGTAATTTCAAAGATGCTGCAGTTGTTAGGTCGTCGTACTGCCTGAGGATCGTGCAAATCATCGTTATGTGTGGAATAAAAAAGGCATTTTTTCTTATGACCGTACGATTTGTATCGGCGCAGTGTTAAATCGCATGTCTTCACGCGATTAATGTAATGTTCAATGATTTACGTTACGGTGAAAATTAAAATCCATTTTTGTTCCACGTAACGCGCGAGTTCGGAAGGCTGGTTCATTTAAACTGTGTTTAAACTGTAAATGTAGTTGAATAAGTTACTTTATTTGATGATTGATATGAAGTAGGTACTCCTGGGTTCGATTCCCGGGTCGGGCAGTGTTATTGGATTTTGCCATCTGGAATTTCTCAGTAGCAGTCCGAAGTTAGGCAGCAAGGTTGCCTGCTTGTCGGTCTTCTACAGATTGTACTTCGGAGAGTGTGCCCGAGAACTCCACGACCTCATTCCACCGGCCCCCTTCTACCACCGGACATCTAGACGCACTGCCAGTTACCATCCCTACCTGGTTGCTATTCCACCAATTCGCACTAAGCGCTTCCAAATGTCTTTTATAATGCGCACAGCAAAAGAGTGGAACTCACTATCTGCGTCTGTGTTTCCGAACGTATACAACCCTAATCTCTTCAAAGTGAGAGTGAACAGGCTTCTTCTGGGTAAGCTCACTCCATCGTCGACTTTGTCTCTGTCACCTCTGACCTAGACTAGAGTCAAGAGCAAACCCATCACAAATAAAAATAAAAAAAAGTCTGGATTTGTGCCCGGTTGATGGCAATAGGCTCGCCCCCTATTTCTTGGGACTTAAACATACTATAGGTACACCTCTGCCTAACCCTTCTGCTGTACTCCCCACAGGCGTGATGCGATGTTATGATGTAAAGTATTAGGTGATGTTTAATTATATTTTTTCAGTTGGATGATAATGAAACGCGTCGCAATCTGTTTAATCTTAAAAATCACACTTTCTTATACAATATACTCACTGATATATCATATAAAGACTACGCATTATATTGAGTTCCAATAAAAAATGAAAGGAACCGAGTGCTCCAAATAAAATTATACAGCAAATTGTGGATGACCGTCAAGTCAAATAAGATCCTCGGATGATGTGCAAATGTATTGTGTCTGATTATATATTGCACCTCTCTGTCGTTTATTAACGATTCCGTTTAGTCATCTAATGAAGTATTCAGGGCTGAACGTCATGCGGTCTCGAAGCATCCAGCTCGGTCAGGTTTTAATAACAAATCATCTTTACCATTGTGTACGGATTATTGAGAATTACACGCTGATTTCATTACCATTCCTTCGTGTGTCGTTTTATTTCGAAACATTACAACATGATCGTAATTTCTGATTTATTCATAACGTTCTTTCTCACAACAACAAACAATATTTCTGAGTGTTCTCATTTGCTCTGTTTGTCTGTCTCTTCTTTAGATAAAGTAACATTTATTTTGTCTACGTTTTTGTTTAAATAAGCCTAATAACAAACAAGCGATATAAATCGTTGAACCAAAATGTATTTCGTCTTCTGTAGTTTTATCTTAAAAACATCGATTAACAGTACATTCAACCTGCCTTTTACAAGACGCATGTAAATTAATTAGTCGTTATTCATGTATTCCATTCAATCTTTGTCCATATTTTCTTTGTATTTTAAAGCTGGCGTGGGTACCCCATTTTAATTAAGAAATAATTAAATTCAGCCACCACACTGTAATAATAATTTCTGCCTTGTTCGTTTTGGTATGATCACTTCCTCGAATCGCGAGATGTATCTGCATGCTCATGAAAGTTTATCTCTACAAGCCCACGCTAAGGAAGAAGCGAATAATGTCGCTATAAATATATGAAAGTAAACCGTTACAATATAAAGCGGGCGTAGGAAATAAAGTTTCATTTGTGCAAGTCTGCGACGGGCGCGGTGCTCGGCGAGGCTCGATGGTGTGATTTCATAATTTTCTCCTGGCCGAGCCGATAAAGCTGTTCGAGTCGCAAGAGAAAGCCGATATAGTGTTGCGTTTCCCGATGTTCTTGCACTTAGCTCGTGTGTGCCAAGCGATGAGCGAATAGCATTCATTCATTAATTAACGATAACATCTATTTATCTGTTTTCCTAATTATTGGGTAATGCCATTTGGCCATTTTCTATTTTGTTAAGTACTTGTTATCAGCCTACACTGTCCTCCCATACCTAATAACAGTGTAATTTGAAAATATTGTAAAAAGCCAATTATAAGGGTTCCTAACTGTGGAGTCGTTGCCGGCTCTTTTCCATAGTAAACGACCAAAACGTCAGACTCAGGCCTAGACCTAGCTTCTGACGTTTCATAAGTGCCAAGGTACGTTTATGAGATATAAAATATTTTGAAATTTTTAATGAAAACTATAGGCATCGATATCATATTCCCCACCACCCGAATTTATTAGAGCTTGTCCATATTGCTATTAATTTATTTATTTACTAGATTCCGCCCGCGGCTTCGCCCGCGTGGTATGTTGTTAAAAAGTAGCCTATGTCCTTTTCCAGGTCATGGCCTACCCGTGTGCCAATTTCATCCGAATCCGTTCAGTCGTTTTAGCGTAAAAGCGTAACAAAAAAACAAACTAATTCATTTTCGCATTCTCAGTTAGAAGGATGAAAAACCGTTCTTTCGACACTCTAGAGTCACAAAACGTATGAGGTACATTAAAAAAAAATCTACACACTACTAAAGTTTCAATAGGTATAATTCAATCATGATTCAAAAGACACTTGGCGCCTGCTATTACCATAAGAACGTTATTGTGGTTTTCCTCGGGAACAGCATTTTTTTTTCGGGATGAAAGGTACCCTATGTCCGTATCTGTACACTTGACAACGTATATGCAAAATTTCAGGATGATCGTTTTAGTGGTTTAGGCGTGAAAAGGTAACAAACAAACAAACAAACTTACTTTCGCATTTATAATATTAGTTAGGATTTTAAATAGAACGGCCGAAGCCAATTACTCTATTTAAACACAACACATTAAAATAAAGTCTATAAAAAGACACATGGTATAATACCTAAATCCTATAAAAAGCAGAATTTAAAAGATACAGCACAGTATGCACATCAAAGGATCCTCAATTCACTTTGATCACTTGATGAATGTGAATCGTGAAAGCCAATGAATAGGAAACAAGACTTTTTTTATCTTAATTGCGATGAACTGTAAAGCGTTTAACAATTTCTTAACCGACTTCAAGAAAGGAAGTTATTAATTCGAAATGTATGTACGCAATATTATTAGAACTGCAATATATTCACATCTGATAATCTATTAAGGCTTCCAAACAAATATAGAACATTTTATAGGTATGTATGTGTTTGTCCACGCATTTCTCCGAAACTATTAATCGGATCGTGACCATTTTTTGATTGGCTTACATTTACTTCAACTTAGGGAACAAGTTTCATCAAAATCGGTTCAGGAGTTTTCAAGATATGGACTAATATGTGTAAGTGTGTCGCCTAGCTTATTGATACGAGCTACAGGTGTGGTGTCAAAAGGAAAATAACTCAAACCCTTGGTCATATTCTAGTGCAATATTTATAACAAAACTATTACCTATTTATTACAAACAAATATTCCAGTGTTTACTAAAAACTGAAAATTACGAAATGGAAAAAATAATTAAAACAAATTAAATCAAAACTATGAAATAACTAATTGCGGAAGTCACTGGCAAAAAACTAAAATATGAATCCCAAGACACCGACTTCCGAAATTAGTTATTTCATTATTTTGAATTAATTTCGTTATGAAGTCGATTTAATTTAATAATTGTGGTTTTTTGTGGTGGTGGTGGTGGTTTTTTATATTGTCACAATCGCATTAATAGTTTCGGAGAAATGCGTGGACAAACATATAAACATACAAAGATAAGATAAGATACGATTTCTTTATTTGTTTAAACATTGATACAAGAGCATGCACGATATTATATAGTTTGAGACCAATCATGTTTAGCCGATACTTAATCGGCGTACAAATATTTCCATAACATTGAAAATAATTAACAATAAGAAAGTCGAAAAATTACCAAGACTATGCATTTCATTATTTTTTTTTTATAATTTAGAAATATTATAAATTAGAGATTATTTTTGTTATAGTGTCAAAAAATCAAAATAAGTCAAAAACTATAATGCCAATTAAATACTAGAATAGTGTCAAAGTTACTACATGTATGTCAACATTAAAAGATTTACATTAAATTTACAAAATTGATGTCAAAATTACAAGATTAATGTCAAAATTTACACCATTTATGTCAAGAATTACATATAACTTAATTATTAGTGTCAGGAAAAAGATAAAATGATTTAATCAAAAACTTTTTCGGCTAGAAATTCGGAGACACTATGATATGCTGTTTGAGAAAGAAACAGTTTTAATTGACTCTTGAATGCACTACTATTTAGCTCCTTCCAACGTTTAGGCAATATGTTAAATATAGTAGGCGCCATGCAGACAATTCTTTTGCGCATGAGTGCTGTTTTTGCTGGATAGACGCGAAGAATGGTCATATTCATATCCCGTCTGTTCCGCTGTATTACGTCCTGTAGACGTGGCAACAGATTGGGGTTTGTTTTAACAAACATATGTAAATATTTATTACATATTATATTATATTTAGTGTCCGACCGAAAGTTCGGTTTCGGTTTCGGCCGAGTTTCGGCCAAAAATCAAGTTTCGGCGGCAGTTTCGGTTTCGGCCAAAATTGGCCGAAACTTTTTCCGAAACCGAAACTGATTTCGGAAGTTGTCGTGCACGCTCGTCTAACTTCATTTCTCGCGGCAACGCTTTTGCGGACGCTGGCGGCTCTGTTCGGGAATTGTCGTGTGTCGTGAGTGTAATAGTAATTTTAGTAATTATTATTTTTATATAAGAGGTACCTAAAAGAGGTTGATGATTCTTCTAAGTAAAAATACGAACCAAAGTATTAATTAATGAGATTTCAAAATACTAATACTTAGTATTTAATGATACAGTAACAATTAGTCATTTGATTATTGATAACTGATAAACATTTTGCTATGAGAACTTAATTTGAAAAAATAATAAAAATATTATTAATATTTTTTATATTATATTAAATAAATGGTTTCAACAAAATTAATATACTGTGTTTCCATTTCATGTCCTAATTAATGCAGAATAATGGGTGAAATGCACCAAATTTCAGTAATTTAAGGAATGTTATACTTGACCACGTGAGTTTCGGTTTCGGTTTCGGCCGAAACTGAAGCCACGGCCGAATATTCGGTTTCGGTTTCTGTTTCGGCCAGAAAACCAGTTTCGGTCGGACTCTAATTATATTATATACAATATTTTATTACATACATACCTATATAAAATATTGAATATTTGTTTGGAAGCCCTAATAGATTATCATATGTTTCAGTTCCAATAATATTACATACATACGTGTCGAATTGATAACCTCCGTTTTTTTTTTAAATTAGTTAAAAATGTATATGATGCCAGCTATTTATTTGACAGTATCGAATCATCATCAACTTGACCTATCGGAATGCAGCGCTGAAGCACTCTTCTTTCAGATAAATGTAGATTACATTCAGGGTAGTGACGGGAATCAAGAGTATAAAACCTTTTGAAAACTTGGTCCTTGCCTTGGGACGCATCTCTGAGATGCAAACGCTGTTAGTTTGCGTCATGCGTCGTCAACCGTACGCACCAGTCTCGCGTCGATACGCGAGCGGTGAGAAAGTTGTTCAGCTGCTCTCTCAACGCGATTGATTCTGTCTCGCGTGCGCGCAACTGCAGATGCCTCCGGGATCGCTGCGTCTGCGTCACCTCGATGCGATAAGTCAATGAGCTTTCCAAATCCATCTCCACCTACAAAAATTATATCGATACAAAGACTGCTAAACTACCTACTACTTCGCAGCCTTATTTCCATGTCTGTTCTCTTTTGATCAGTTTTTCAGCCGAAATTTTTTTTGGGGCAAATGTAAATGAAATCTATGCTCAATTTGAATGTTGAGTGGTTTAGTTTTGTTGAATCTGAAATGTACATTGTATTCTATGGCTTCTGTTAGTTTTTAGTTTTCGTCTAGCTTTCTATAATTTTAACTTGTAGGATAGATCAGGTCATCTGAAGAAATTTACATTTCGAAACATAATTATATAAAGAATCACAAGTATTTCTACGTCAGGTGTTATTTAAAGGAGAATTTTATAAAGGCTCCACTAAAACGAATATCGAACAGTCGGAAGGCAAGGACAGATAAGGCTGGAGCTTTATGAAACCGTTCCAAGATTACGTCGGTATCATCGTCAGACACAACACGCGATAAAAGATGCTGAGAGGTCACCGTTATCTTCTTCCTTATTTGATCAGGCGCGGCTTTCATACGTTACAGGGACGTAGGTTTAAGGTTCCTGATAAAGCACTTTAAGGGGCCATTACGACGCGGGCTCGAAAAAAAATTAGGTATTGAAGCGCTACTCACACAGCGAAAGACGCGCTTACTCCGCTCACGCACACATCTATGTGTATATTTTTACATAGTGGTCGGGGCAGTCGGCGTATGAGCATAAACTCAATAATATTTAAAATAGAAGTGGGTACTATTTTGTTATTTTTATTGCATATATACTTTGTAGGGAGTGATGGGAGAGGGGTTGGTTTATTGCACAGTTTTGTATGACGTATCAATCAGCTGTTATATTATTGTGATTTTCAAACAAAGTCAATAATACATAGGTCTACATCAAAGTTTTTATCTAGAGTGTACGTGTTTTATGTGTTGTTTTTTCATTTATTTTTGACATGCCTGTCATTTAATGGTTTTCAAGGTCGCTGGTAGCAAAACTAGGGATTTTTTTTTGGGGCAAAAGTAAACGAAGTCTATGCTCAATTTGAATGTCGAGTGGTTTAGCTTTGTTGAATCTGAAATGTAAATTGTATTCTATGGCTTCTGTTAGTTTTTAGTCTAGTGACTAAGACAAACTTTAGATTTCATCTAGCTTGGTATATTTTTAACTTGTAGGTTGTCTAAAGAAACACTAAAAGTATTATTATTATTATTAGTATTTCGAAATGTAAATTTAAGAACCACAAATATTTTTACGTAGCTGTTATTTAAAAGAGAATTTTATCAAGGCTCCACTAAAACGAATATCAAACAGTCGGAAGGCAAGGACAGATAAGGCCGGAGCTTTATGAAACCGTTCCCAGATTACGTCGGTATCACCGTCAGTCACAACACTTGATAAAAGATGCTGAGAGGTCACCGTTATCTTCTTCCTTATTTGATCGCGCGCGGCTTTCCTACGTTACAGGGACTGGGCCTTGAGACGGTTAAGTGTTTCAGGTCATTTAAGATTTAGGTGCGAGACTCATAGAATCAACACGTCCTATATTGAATTAGCATAGAATGGTTGATGATATTCATGGTAATAGCACTATTTCATTAACGGAATAAACAGAGTGTACCATTATGATAATTTACTTAGCTTCAGACTTTAAGAGGCCGTTTAGGAAATTTGGCCGATTTCGCTGATGTTACAGACATGATTTTACAGTTATAATACTGTATAAGTTTTAATGCACAGCATGAAAGATCATTTCAATAGTTATGATTTATGATCTAATGAATGAGCTACTTTTTTATTTTGCATTGAGATTATAATGCGAGATTTAGATTGTTTTAAAAGATTTATTATTGCTAAATTATATTCTTTTTTTTTTCAGGAAATTGATTGATTTTGAACTTAAGTTTATTTACGTTCTAAGTAGCCAAAATCAAAAGCAAGTAGAGTCGACTCTCGATAATTTGAATCTCTCGATAGTTTGAAAATTTGTAGGTACTGGTCCCTTGAAAAATACTCGATAAATTGAATAAAATCTATGTTAATTGGTCCCGTAATTTGAAAAAAATTAGTCAAAATTATATAATACAAAAAATTATAAAAAGTAGCTCATTCATTAGATTAGATCATAATTGAAATGATTTTTCATGTTGTGCATTAAAACTTATAGAAATACAGTATTTTAACTGTAAAATAACGTCTGTAAAATCACATAAATCAGTGAAATCTGCAATATTTCATATACGGCCTCTTAAACAGTACCTAACTAATTGTTTGCAAAGAGCACCACACGAGTACGCGTATAGATAAACTAGCGAAGCATCTATGGAAAATATACTATAATATGTATGTCTTATTACCATCACATGAATTAAACATCTAAATAATACATTCCAAAAGCAATTATGTTCATTGTTACATTGCACGTAATACAATAAATCAACGTCGCGACGAAAGAGTTGATTGAATAATTATGTTTTATCAAGAGGGCGTCATTATCCAACAAGTAACAAATTGAGAGAGATGAGTTGAGTACAGGAATAGAAGCGGTTTGGCTCTTGGTTCCTGATTGAGGACACGTGACTTTGCAGGAGAGATATACAACACGTGGGGGCCCGAGGACGGGTGTTTCCTATTTAAGTGCAGTTTCTAGAAAGTTTAGAATGTTTAATTTAAAAAGAAAAAAAAACCATGAGGTTTCTAAAAAAATACACTGAACTTATCTACTACCTATCTTACTATTGCTTAGTATTCATAAAAGGTTCATGAAACAGAAAAAAATAAATGTTTATAGGACAGGTCATCGTATACACCTAGAAAAGACAATTAGAAAAACCGGCTCAGTGCGTGTCGGACCACGCACAATGAAGGTTTCAGTAGTTGGGATGAATTTATCCCAAGAACAAACTTAACATTGTAGTTGAAAAACATGTTCTCCCATACATTCCAAGTTCAAATGTAAGTTTGTACGCACAGTATTGAGATATTTATTATGTTATTTTAAGACCATAGACTTCTTATAGGTTTTTTTTTTTTTTTGTAATTTATAGGTATAGATTTTCTATTTATTTTTTCAAAATTTTAGGCTCAGTTGTTTCAGAGATAAGGGGGAATGGTCAATTTTCGTCTATTTTCTTAAATAACTTTAAATATAAATTATCTATATAAGTATGTATTTACAAAAAAAAAGTAGTGTATGTAGTATATCAGTTATCTGGTTTCCATAGTACAAGCTCTGCTTAGTTTGGGATCAGATGACCGTGTGTGAACAATGTCCTAGGATATTATTATTATTATTATTATAAAAAAAAAATATTTCAGTTTGCAAAACTTTTTTTTTCTTATTTGCCCCCAAACGAATGATTTTTGATTTGGGGCTCCCCCCCCCAAATCAAAATTCATTTATTTACGTTACACGTCCGTGTTTGTTGGGTCACAGAAATTCATACGTTTACCAAATTTCAATTTAATCGGTCCATTAGATTCGGAGCAGATTGGTTGTGCCAGACAGACAGACACACGAGTGATCCTATAAGAGTTCCGTTTTTTTTCCTTTTGAGGTACGGAACCTTAAAACGATGTTAAAAGTGTTTGCGTTGATAGCTTTTGTAAGAACGAGTAAAATATTTGCATAAAAAATGTCAGTCAGTACATAGCCAATTTTACATTCCGCAGAAAGGCTCTATCAACAACTTATGTTGACGGCTTTCTAAGATTATCACAAGTGTGAATGAAATGTTTTAATTGAATTGCCTTCAGCGTTGCGTGTGCGACCTACAAACGCATGACTTGACGTATAACTTTGCATCCAATTGCTTCCATGTATATTTAATAACGCATCGTCGGGAATTATTCGAAATATAATTAAATGCCTTAGCAGAAAAGCCTTCGTGCAAGTTATCTCCAACAGAAAATTGTGTATTGCTATGTTAGAGTCGTACCGACGGCAACGTTTAGAGAAAATTACTTGCCGTCGAATACATATCCTTATTTATAGACAAGATTTCATTATTCGGTTTTAATTTCATTAGCGTAACTGCAATCAAATTAGATATCATCGGCTTAATTTGTTAACCTGCCAACCGGCTTTATTATTTGTTTTTCAAATTTTTTGTTATGCTTTTAAAATATCAAAGAAACTTATTAGAACCAGCGGGATTTTCAGAATTTCGATAGCTAAAGCGATAAAATATGTTAGTTGGTTTTTTCTTCTTCCTGTAAATTATGGAAAAATGGACTCGCATGCTCCGAGGGCCTCTTAAGCTGCTAGCTTAAGAGGCCCTCGGAGCATGCGTTGTTCATACAAATGAAATACCAAAATAATTTTTAAATCAAATATATTCTTAAGGTAGTATGTATTAATTCCGATTGGATTACAGAATATCTACTTTCCCAAATATATATTTTGAAAGACGGGACATGAGGAAAAGGAGGAGGCGATATGATAATGGCTCCTAAGAAAAAATATTTTTTTCATATTTCATGTTTAAATCAGTGTTCTTATTGAATATATATTTGGGAACCTAGATATTATGTAATCCAATCGTAATTAATACACACTACCTTAAGACTATGTTAGATTTACAAATTATTTTGGTATTTCGTATGTATGAACTACGCATGCTCCGGGGGCCTCTTAACAAATTAGGCCGACGATATCCCGATTTTAAAATTGATAAATTCTGATCTTGCCCTCTGCAAGATGTTCAACTACACAGGTTACTTTTTCTATTTTCAGACTTTTCACATATATTTTTATTTTACAGCTTTTCTAGTCGTTAATAGGAAAATCGATTTATATCCATCCATGAAATAAGAGCTAAGTATTAGTAATAACACTACATTATACAAATACAATTATTATCATACAACTGTAGTGTACACAGTAATAAAATGTAATACTTGCGGCATACGAGCAAAAGCTATCTGTGATATTGTAGATAGTGACCATTTGTTATAAACATAAGTACCTAATATAGTCGTGTTGCGGGAAAGTCCACCGATGCGTGTGGAAGGTCGGATCGTTTACCCCGCAACGTGATATCATATATGTTACGTAACAGTTCAATGCTTACAGTTAGATAACGGAAATTCAAACCCTAAACATAATGAATTTTGGGACGAGTTTCGATCGCTCCGCCTCGTGGTGATTTCTTCCGTATATTGAACTGCGCGTGTAATGAAAGCTTTTCGTAATACCAATAAAGAGAGCACACAATCTTATCGCTGTTGTGTCAATGAGTTAGTATTTTTTTCTATGTTTTTGAATAGATACTTTTATGTGCAGTACATAGCGGCTCTTTCGTTTGAAAAATAGATGTCTGCATTTTTTTATGATCAGAATCAAAACACGCTAGTAAATGTCAATGTAGGTGAGTAATGTGATGATACGCGCCGTTCAGGTCGAGGCACTATGTCTTGGTTAGTAACCGCTGTCCCATTTACTTATTCGGGTGTAGGCAAATCTGGACCACTATTATAAATACTCAATAGTCACAAAACTTTATTAGGATTATTGTCACGACAACCTGGTTCCCGAAAAACGCAAGAGTTTGTTTTTTACGACACTTAGCGCGGTGTGATTTTATTGCCTGAACCAAAATTGAGACATTTTTAGGCTTGGAAAAATACTTTGTTGGCATGTAATGCTCAAGCATTTCCAAGTAAAACAGATGGAAGTTCAACTTGAAGTCACGTATTCGACTACAACATTCTTTTTTTTAAAGCGATTCATGAACTGGATGTGAAATTGGCACCCATAAAATATATTTTACCAATAAAATTAAATCGAAGTGGCGCCTCGTTTAACTTAGACGATAAAGGCGAGCAATAATAAAAAAATAAAAAAAACCGGCCAAGAGCGAATCGGACTCGCTCACCGATGGTTCCGTACTATCTAAAAAAAGTGTGCTATTTAGAGACATAGTTTTATTTTTCCTGTAATCTTTACATAAACTTCTATCACATGAATAATTTCAGATTTTTCTCTATGCAAACTTCGCAGATAAGGGGAGGGGGAACGGTATTATTTTTTTTACATTTTTTATCCAGTCGAAAACTATTCGGCTTAAAAAAGCAAAAATGTTTGAAAATGTGCAAACAGCGCTCTTTCATATGATACCCCACATGCCCTAGTAGCCCCACTTCGAGTTTTTAAGACCCCCTTTCAGTCCCTGTTGCAAAAAATATATACAGGGTTATTGGTAAAACACCAAACAACCTCGTAAGGGATCATTGTACTCATAATTATGAACAACTTTTACTATGGGACCAAACCTGAAATCGCGAAAAAAGAATCAGCTGTTCAGTACATTTTGACGAATTATGCGAACATAATGTACTGAACAGCTGATTTTTTTCAGCGATTTCAGGTTTGGTCCCATAGTAAAAGTTGTTCATAATGATGAGTACAATGACCCCTTAAGAGGTTGTTGGTGTACCCCACATGCCCTAGTAGCCCCACTTCGAGTTTTTAAGACCCCCTTTCAGTCCCTGTTGCAAAAAATATATACAGGGTTATTGGTAAAACACCAAACAACCTCGTAAGGGATCATTGTACTCATAATTATGAACAACTTTTACTATGGGACCAAACCTGAAATCGCGAAAAAAGAATCAGCTGTTCAGTACATTTTGACGAATTATGCGAACATAATGTACTGAACAGCTGATTTTTTTCAGCGATTTCAGGTTTGGTCCCATAGTAAAAGTTGTTCATAATGATGAGTACAATGACCCCTTAAGAGGTTGTTGGTGTTTTACCAATAACCCTGTATATTTGTACTTCTTTCTTATAATTGCAAAATAGTTGGACAAACGTCATCTAAAACTATTTCAAAATTCAAGTTCATAGCATTAGTAGTTCTTGAGATATCCAGCTGTGACAGACAGACAGACTGATCCGCACCATAAGCGTTCCTTTTTACCATTTAGGTACGGAACCCTAAAAAAAATGGTTTGGTATATTTTTTTTTTAGATAGTATTGGCGCTTTGTGGTCAAACGGGTTACTGCTCAGTGTACGCATTAGTGAAACCACAGCCGGTAGCGATTTCGCACTAAAACTGATCGACCTCGCACTAAAACTAGATTTATCGCTCGTTACTGGCAAATAAAATATTTGTTAGGAACGCTCAAACTAAATAATACCAACATTACCAACCCTCGCTTCCACGCTGAGAAATTATAGAGTAAAAGCGTAGAATATCTATTTTTGTACACCACGTGCAGAAACGTTTCATTTCATGATCGCACACACGTGATATGTTCAATCCTTTGTTTCCAAATATGTACATTTCTTATTTGGAGAAGGAATATTTGAGGTCAGCAATTTTGTTAAAGTAAAGCGTTTATCAGAAAAAGTTTCACAAGGAAAATAAAAGGACCCAGTATGTCGGATGAAAAATAGAGAGAAAAAAAGCTCTAATGGCAGAAGTCTGTAACGTAACAACGGTACGTAAAAGTGGGTGTTGATAGTAGTTTCCATTACGTGTTTAGATATTTGTTGTTTGAGTTTTGCTCTCCTTCTGTTCTTAGTTCTTATCCTTTATTTTAGTTCTTATGGGACGGTTTTTGGGATCATCTGCAACCTAAAACAGCTGCATGGAAGTGGGGGAATATAATTAATTATGTCAGTCGCGTAAATGAACTTGATTATTGCGATGGCACATTAGGGCTAAATTCGAAAGTATGGGTAGTATGGTAGGGCAAAGCGGTCAAAGGAACCATGACTTCTATTTTGAAGGGAAAGAAAACTGCATTTATGTTTTGTTGAAAAAGCTTCTGCCTGAACCGGAAATTACTGACTTTGGACTTTGGATACCCCGTTGGGTGTGCGGGTGACTGTCTAATTCATGATTAGTGAATATTAAGCAACTACTTGAAATATTATTTATCCACTATAAAACGGGTTGCAAAATCGAGCAATACCCCCCCCCCCCCCTGCCCATACTATAAGTTTCTAAACCCTAACCCCATAAACTAGAATAAACATCTGCGAAGCTTAAAAAAGTCCATCAAGATATTATTTTTAATTGTTTTAGCTTCAGAATCAAATAAGCATTCACGTCTTTCAAGCTTGCCTTAAGGCTTTCGCAGACAGGCGCGACGCGCTTCTGGTAGAACAATATCCATAAAGTTTTAATAGAAATTGTTCTACTAGAGCCGCGTCGCGTTGTAGCGTCGCGTTGTCACGTCGCGCCCGTCTGCGGGTGCTTTTAGCTTTTAATATGCATCTTGCGTATTAATGTAGGCAAGCTTATACTAATAAAAAGGATTGTAAATACATTTCATACGACTGTATTCGAAATCATGGCAATAAATACTGGATTAAAGGTACGGCCATATAAATAAAGACAATTGCTCATTCAGATGCCCGAGGATGACCAAGATAATTAATTTATTTAGATGATTTCACCATTTAAATGCTCATCTAGATCGTTTGATTGCTTTTTATTTATTAAGATATTAAAGTACTAACGATTATTTATCGCACTCTTTACGCAGTACGCAGTACGAGATAATTATTATGAAAGTAGTCAACATAAAGTTTAATTTGTTCAATTAAAGAGTTCTATCTCGTTATAGCTGTTAGGAAAGGATGTGCACTATTAATGTGATTTATTAGATGTTAATCAAGCAGAGCGTTGGCTACTGCTTCATCGAGGAATTCATACGAATACAGAAATTCTTTCTAAATTAACCGGAGATACCGTGTTAGTTTCTCACGTTTGTCAGCTTTCTCAATATTTATTCCAGTTTTATCTCTGTTAGAACATTTTTAATTCGTCTGCATGTCGGTACTAAACTAATGAGACAATATTATTTATCATATTAATAGTAATTTCCGTCGCTGCATTTCGGTTTATACATATATTGGGTTGTCACATAAGTAATGAGCAATTATGACAAAATGAAATAAAACTTCTTTTTATAATTTATTAGTCAATAACATAACCGCCATCGGAATCAACAATACGTCACCTAAAGAATAGCATCCCTGTAGAATTTGTTTGATTTTGGCTTGAAGAATTCGTCTAGGAACTGTCGCAGGTGGCCCTCATGATCGATTTTTTTTTCCTGATCTGATTAGGTGATAATCTGTTGGTGCCATATCTGATGAATAAGGAAGATGAATAATTATTTTCCAAGAAAACTCCAATAATTTGTGTTGCTCTATTCTCGCGATATGCGATCGAGCGTTGTCGTGTAAAAAGACAATTTTGTCAAGTTCTGGACGTCTACGCTCGATTTAAGTTTTTAATCTTTCCAGATAGTTACAGTAAAGTGGCCGTCATGGTAGTATTTGTAGGAAGGACGTCCCAATATATGACTCCATTGACATCCCACCAAACGCACGGCATCACTTTTTTCGCGTGAAGTTCTTTTTTAGGGTTGGTTTTCCGGGTTCATTTGGGCCTAGGCATTGGCGCTTGCGAGTATGGTTAATATAAAGAATCCACTTTTCATCCCCAGTAATCAGATGGTCCAAAGTTGTATACAGACGTCTATGCGATACTAGAGTTGACATTGAGTCAACTCATGAGGTATCCAAACACCACATACGTATGTACCTTTTTCTAATTCGTGTAAATAAATGTCTTTCTATTGTGGTATGAGAGTATTCGAGGAGAATAGCCAATGCACACAACGAAATCCTGGGATCTTTCTCAATAAACGACTTTAATTAATTTATATCTATTTCCACTGTAGTCGCCACTGCGAAATCGGATGAACCATTTTTTGCAGTAGCCTCCGATACGGCATGAGGCATATGTTGGCATATGTCCCGCACAGCTTTGGTCGCTGAAGGACATTGGTATTCGTAAACATTGGCGCCGATTCCCTTGTTCACAAACTAAATTAAGTTTATGTTCAGTGCATCTTTCTCTTTCTATTTCATTTAGAAAAGACAGAAGATGAATATTGGTTTAGTCCTGTCAAATGAAGATACTCCATAGACAAGTTTAGACGTGATTAAAAAATTGCCTTTTAAAAATACGTCAATTTACGTCAGGCGCTGACTAATTTGACAAGACTAAACTAATATTTATCTTCTGTCCTTTTCTAAATGAAAAAAAATGCACTAAACTTAAATTTAATTTAGTTAGTGAACAAGGGAATCGGCGCTAATGCCTATTCTAATATAATAGAAAAAGGCATATATGAAGCAATATCATCTTTCCTGACTAAATTTTGATATACTTTGCCATGAGCAATACGGGTTTAGACAAAATAGGAATATAAATAAACATGGCAATTTTTGACCTATTGAATATTATTATGTCGAATGTTTATACTAAAACGCCTATATGTGCTATATATGCATATATGTCGAAAGCTTTCGATTTTGTCAACCACAACATACTTGTACAAAAACTAAATGACTATGGCATTCGAGGACCTAATAATCCTGAACCTAATAAAAACATATTTATCTGGTCGCAAACAGATGATAGAAATTTACAAAATATGTGCCAAGTCTAAATTAGAACAAAAATACGTGTCTTCCATTAGAGAAATTACATTCGGTTTACCACAGGGAAGCGTCCTTGGGCCTTTATTATTTTTAATATACATTAACATTAATTACCTGTGGCTAAGTAATAATAGCCGCACGGGTCGATCCATCAGATTAAGGTACGCTTGCCGGGGTTGGTCCGTAGATGGGTGACCATCTTTACATACCGAGACTCCTCCGTGCCTCGGAAAGCACGTTAAGCCGTTGGTCCCGGCTATCATTCGTGGATCTTTGACAGTCGTTACGGGTCGTCAGAAGCCGGAAAGTCTGACAACCAGTCTTACCAAGGAGTATCGTATTACCCAATAACTGGTTTGTGAAGGTCAGATAGGCAGTCGCTCCATTTAAAATACTGGTATTCGGCTGCATCCGGTTAGACTGGAAGCCGACCCCAACATAGTTGGGAAAAGGCTAGGCAGATGAAGGTACATATTTTCTTAATATTCATGTAACAGCGCCATTAAAATTATAATAAATTGGCTAAATAGTAACAACTTACAAATAAACATACAAAAAACACAGATAATGCATTTTTACCAAAGACTTCGTATCAATGATCTAAACATTATAATAGTCAAAATGTGGACAGAGTAGATGTTACAAAATTTCTAGGAATTTTATTTGACAGGCAACTGACATGGAAGGCACAGGCAGAAGAAATCTGTAAAAAACTTAGCGCATCTTTATAATCTTAAAAAAAAAGTTAATATCAAAACTTAAATACTAGCATATCATAGACTTTTTGGTATTATATTAGGTTGGGGAAAAAGTCTTTTCGCATTATAGTATGTATGAACTTGTAATAAAATCTCTTTGGCTATACTATTTTTATCGGGCTGGTTTTGGTATCATTGAAAGTTTAAATTTTAAAGAACATAATTCCAAATTCAAATTAGAAAAATGTGTGATTTTCATTTGTTTTTCGTACCGTCAAGATGAGTGAATCTAATGAAGAAATTCGATACATTTTAAAATTTTACTACAAAAAAGGTAAAAATGCAACGCAAGCCGCGAAAAAAATTTGCGACGTTTATGGACCTAGTGCAGTGTCTGTGAGAGTAGCACAAATTTGGTTTAAGCGTTTTCAATCAATTCAAAAAGTGGAGCAAGATCGGCATATCAGTAGTTACGACGTAGCTGAAGAACTGGAAATTGACCACAAAACAGTTTTGGCGCATTTGAAAAAAACTGGGTACACAAAAAAGCTCGACATTTGGGTACCTCACGAGCTCACTGAAAGAAACCTAATGAACCGTGTACTCATTTGTGATTCTTTATTACGACGTAATGAAACTGAACCATTTTTGAAGAAGCTGATAACTGGTGATGAAAAGTGGATCACGTATGACAAGAACGTGCGAAAATGGTCGTGGTCATAGGCCGGTCAGGCTTCACAGACTGTGGCGAAACCCGGGTTAACTCGCAACAAGGTGATGCTGTGTGTGTGGTGGGATCGGAAGGGCATTATTCATTATGAGCTGTTACCACCAGGCAGGACCATCGATTCTGAACTCTACTGCGAACAACTGATGACATTAAAGCAAGAAGTTGAGAGAAAGCGGCCGGAATTAATCAACAGACGGGGTGTGGTTTTTCATCATGATAACGCTAGACCTCACACATCTTTAGCCACTCAGCAAAAATTAAGAGAGTTTGGCTGGGAGGTGTTAATGCATCCGCCGTATAGTCCCGACCTTGCACCTTCAGATTTCCACCTGTTTCGGGCTCTTCAGAATTCTTTAGGCAGTGTCAGGTTAATATCACGAGAGGACTGCCAAAACCACTTGTCGCGGTATTTTGACCAGAAGTCCCAAAATTTCTACAGCAATGGGATCATGTCCCTACAACATGGCAAAAAGTTATCGAACAAAATGGTACCTACATACTTTAGTTAAATGTAAATAAACTATATTAAAAAATGTTTTGAAGTTTCTTAAAAAATGCGAAGAAACTTTTTCCCCAACCTATTATATTGGGGCAATTGTACCGAAAGAGAGAGTATTTATAAAGCCCAAAAACGCTGCCAATATTCGGTTTGAAACTTACTGACAGCTTTTTTTTTTTTTTTTTGTGGATGGGAAATCATCAAATAACTTCTCCCGCTCTGGGTGGAGCGGGAGGGCGTGTCAGACTTTTACTGACTAAAACCCACCCGTGTTCCTTCAGTTGCCTATGCCAGGGCCACGGTATCTTTTTCAAACAACCCGCGACCCCAGCGGCATTGGCCCTATTGGACCCCATCTTTTGCTGACATCTCTTTGAGGCGCGCGTGGAACACAACGCGCCGTCGATCCGGGCCTGGTCCTCACCGGACGGCGAGCTACCCACTACTCACCGTCCGCAAGCCCGCGCCTACGGTGGCCGGGAATCGGCTATCAATTCCCGCCGCCCAGGGCGTCTCCTGCGGCGACTGAGGGCGTGAGGCTGCCTCTCCCTCACGCGTTCCGCCTCCTCCTTCGCGAGCATTACCGCTTCGCAGAAGGAGGTGACGGCCTCCCGTGCACTCTCGCTCCGCACCATGGCCTGGACCAGGCTCGGACGCGAGAGATCGCCGCCGCCGATCGCCTCCGTGAGAACACGGCGGTGCTCTGCCCAAGCCGGGCAGACCTCCACTGTATGCTCCACCGTGTCCTCTGGGCGATCCACACAATGGTGACACCCGGGCGTTTCCTCCCGCCTTATGCGAAACAGGAACCTCCCGAAACAACCGTGTCCGGTGAGGACCTGCGTCAGGCGGAAGGTGAGGACGCCGTGGCGCCTCTCTAACCACTCCTCAAAGAGGGGACTTATCGCCGCAATTGTGGCGTGCCCAGCGCTGGGCTGCGACAGTCGCACTCTCCATGTCGCCATGAGATCCCGCCGGAGTTCTGTCCGCTGTACCGTGATTTCTCGCGGCAGCGGAGTTACGCCCCGGCGTTTTGCCTCCTCGCGCCACTCCCACACGTGCGCGAGGACTTTCGCCTCCAGATCCCACGGCGGCAATCCGGCAAGGAGGCTCGCCGCCTCACCGGAGACCGTGCGGTAACCCCGGACTAGCCGAATGGCCATGACCCTCTGGGACGCGTTCAACCGGCGGACTGGCCGCAGCCTCAGGGAACGCGCCCACACCGGTGCCCCGTAAAGGGCCATGGACCGCACGACCCCCGCGTAAAGCCTCCGGCAGGAGGCGTTTGGACCACCTACATTGGGCAGGAGCCGCTTCAAGGCAGCCCCAGCCCGCTCCAGTCTGGGAGCCAAACGTCGGAAATGCTCCACGAAGTTCCACCGGCTGTCGAGGACGAGTCCCAGGTACTTCATCGTCGACTCGACTCCGATGCGAACCCCTCCTACCGTTATTTGGGAACCCGACGGTGGCGCATTCCGAGGACCATGAAAACACATGGCCTCGGACTTGTGCAGGGCCACCTCGAGTCCCAACTGCCGGATCCTCTCAACGACTATCGCAACCCCGCGTGTCGCTAATTCAGCCGCCGCCTGGTGCGACCTCCCCTGCGCCAGGACCAGCGTGTCGTCAGCGTAACATACTACGCTGACGCCGCTAGGGAGGTCGGCGCGCAGCACCCAGTCGTACCCGATGTCCCACAAATGCGGCCCCAGGACCGATCCCTGTGGGACACCGCACGACATCTCTCGCCGGTTCCACTCTCCCTGATGACCGGGGTAGATGACGGCCCTATCCGTCAAATAGGCCTCAACCACTCGACAGAGGTAGGTCGGCATCCGGTGATACCGGAGTGCCTCCCTGATGCAACTCCAGGGCAGGGTATTGAAGGCGTTGGCGATGTCTAGAGACACCGCCAAGACGACCCCACCCCGGGCCACAGCATCCCCCGTCGTGAGGGCTCGCACGCGCATGATGGCGTCCACCGTAGAGCGCCCCCTGCGGAAAACAAACTGGCTCTCCGCCAAATCCGGCCCCTCCTGCACCAGCCACCCGACGAGGCGGTCTGCAATAACTCTTTCAAAGAGCTTGCCCACCTCGTCGAGCAGCACGATGGGTCGGTAAGCGGACGGAGAGTCCGCAGGGCGCCCCGGCTTCTTAATGAGGACCAGTTTCCCCGTCTTCCAACGAAGTGGGAACTGGCCCCTCTCCAAGCATGCGCTTAGGAGGCCCCTAGTCGAGGCCCGAGAGCCCCAAAGGCCAGAACCCAGGCTCTTCCAGGTAAGCCGTCGGGTCCTGGGGCGGCATTTTTGGCACTCAGCCTACGTACCGCCGCTCTCAACTCTACCTCGGTCACTTCCGGAGCATCGTCGTCGTCGTCGGTGATGTGGTCCGCAATGGGCACCGCAGGAAGCGGAGCCATGGGCGGGGGAGTATGTTCCCCTCGCGAAGGGAACAGAGCGCTCACCACGTCCTCCACGAGCTGGGGCCGGAGACTCTGCGTCAGCGGGGGCGCCCATGGGCGGAGTTTATTCCGCACCATTTTATAAGGGCGTCCCCATGGGTCCCTGTTTAGAGTCTCCAGCGACTCCTCGCGAGCCAGATCCCTGGCCCGCAAGATCTCCGCTCGGAGGGCGGTCTTCGCCGCTCTGTACCCCTCGTACAGCTCCGCCTGAATGGCTTCCGTATCCGGAGGGCGGATACGGAGCCTGCGGTGCCTGGTGTACCGGTGCCGCGCAGCAACGCACGCCTCGCGCAGAGCCGCCAGCTCCGGCGACCACCAATACACCTGGCGCCAGGCGCGACCGGGCTGGACCCGGGGCATTGCCACGTCACATATTTCGGACATGGCCTCCCGGAACCACTCCGCCTCGTCGTTGATGTCGGCAGGCCTGTCCGGTGGTGACACCCAGGCCTGCACGATCGAGGCTTCCAGGAGGAGCTCCCGGTCCAGCTTCTTCAGCGCCCACCGCGGACCACTCGGGGCCTGTCGGACCGGCGCGCTCGAGGTCTGGGCGGAGACATCAAACCGGATGTACCGGTGGTCGGAGTAGGTCTCCACCCCCTCTATGACGCGCCAGTCAACAACATGTGGCAACAGAGCGGGGCTGGCGAACGAAATGTCCACCACTGATTCGCCCCGCATCCGCACACACGTGGGGACAGAACCCCGGTTTAGGATGACCAGGCCTGTCTCCAGAGCCCAGTCCTCCACCATCCTGCCCCGTGTGTCCGTATACCGGGTACCCCAAGCCACATTCTTGGCGTTGAAGTCCCCGAGGACGAGCACGGGAAGGGAACGAAACCCGACGACGACGTTTTTCAACTCCGCAAGGGAGTTGTGGAACTCGGCGAGAGTTCGGTTCGGGGAGAAGTATACCCCTACCACGACAATCCCCCCGAACCGTGCTGCAACGCAACCCTGTCCCCTTTTGACGGCTTCGAGGGACAGGGTACCGGCGGCGGCCGACGAAATGAGGGTCACTGAGCCGCTCAGGTCCTCCACCCAGTAATCACTGTGCGGGACAAAGTACGGCTCAGCGACCACGGCGATGTTAATCGACCACTGCGCCAGATCCTGAGCAACAGATCCTGAGCGGCGACGCAGTGGTTGATGTTCGCCTGGAGGAGGCGTAATGGGGCCATTACTGGCACTCCATATTAGCCCCCCCCTGAGCCTCCTGTGAGGGCTCTGCCGCAGTGAGTACGGCGGCGACGGCAGTGGAGGCGGCAGCGACGGCGGCCGTGGCGGCGGCTGCGGCCGTGACGGCGGTAGCGGAGGCGGAGGGCTTGCCCCTGCCCCGGGCTTTGGTGGGTGGACCACAGCCCTTGCTTCCAGCCCGGTGATCGGCCGGCTTGCCAGCTGCCGCACATAGATAGCAGTGCGGCGTGGCATTGCACGAGCCGGCCTTGTGACCGGGCTGACCACAACGGAAGCAGTGACTGCTGCGATCCACCTCCGAGGTGCATTTTGCCCCCACGTGGTTGCCCACTTGGCAACGGAAGCACCTCAGAGGTCTGGGTTCCAGCAGTTTCACCCGCGTGGAATCCCAGCCCACCTGGAACCTTCGGCCCTCCCCAACTATTTTGTGGGCCGCCGATACGGGGCAGCTCACCGTAACGGCTCGCATCCCCGTGAGGTCAGGACGGATGGTGCCTACCTTCACCTGTTCGAAGGCACACCCCCCAGTCTTGACCACGGCTGCCACCACCTCTCGCTCCGTCACGGAGTCGTCCAGACCCAGGATGCGCAAGTCAACGCACTTGGCGGGTCTGGACACTCGGGCCTCGTCCGCATTTAAGGACGCCCTGAGCCTTTCGGCCAGAGCGTCAGCGGTCGGGCCACTGGCCGCACCGGGGATCTCGAGCATCCGAGCCCCAGTCGCAGTGACCCTTACCCGCAAGCCCTCGGTAACACCGATCTCCTCCAGGTTCACCGCCGCCCTCGCCTTGGCGAGCACGTCGCGGTAGGACACGCCCTTCTTCTCCGCCTCCGGCTGTAGTGTGATCACTACAGCTGCGGACTTTGGGGCACGTAACCTCGCCGCGACGCTTCGCTCTTTGCGCCGCCGCCGCCTCTCCCTTCGCTTGGCCGACCTTGCCGCCTTGCCCTCCTTCCTCTTCTCCCCAGCTACCTGCCATTCGGCGTCAGCCGGAGGAGATTTGGGAGGCGGGGGCAGCCGCTTCGTCACCGCCACAGCTGGGGCCCTCTCAGGCGCCTTCGCAGCCGCCTTCGTGGGCGCCTTCGCAGGCGCCGTCGCAGGCGCCTTCGCAGCCTCGGCCCCGCCCTTAGCCTGCCCTGCCGACCCTGGTTTGGCCGTGGCAGCCATGGCGGCATACGAAGCCGCCTTTGGCTGGCCCGAGGCCGCCGGTCGGCCTAGCGGGGGCCGCAGGACGATTCCCTCAAGGACCGAGAACCGGTTGCTAAGGGAAGCCAACTCCTTCCGCACCAAGGCCAGAACTCGGTCCTCTGCAGGCCCGAGGCCGCCTTGCCCCTGCTGTACCCCCTCCTGAGCGCCGGCTCCGCGGAGCCTGGCCAGGTCTGCTCGGAGCTCCTCATTCTCCTTTCGGAGAAGCTCCATGGCGGCTGTCAAGCGGGCGACCTCCGCCCGCATTTCGGTCATTCCGTCCGACGGAGGCCCTTGGAGTAGAGCCTCCGCTGCCGCCATAATGGAGGCCTTGGCTGCGGGTATGGCCTTGTCTTTAGATGACTGCTTCTTCTTCAAGGCCACACCCTTGACTGCAGCGGCCACGACCTCCTCAAACCTGGCCCGGTCCGAATTGGAGCCACCAGCGGCGTCCGACTCATCGCCAGACGCCTCCACGGCGCTCCCCTCGGCCGACCCGGCTGAGCCGTCCTCTTGTGCGGCGTTTACCCGGCTCTTGCTCTTCCGGCCTAGGCCCCGGCGAGCATATTTTGGAGCCGATTTAACTCCGCCGTCCGAGGAAGACTCCTGGGCATCTCCCGGATTTAGGGTCCGCTTCAGGAAAGCATTTTTCCTTCCAGCGGCCCCCACCACTACGCACTCCGGGCTCTTAAAAATGCCCCTCGCGCCCTTCACTCCCGATGCGGCGTCGGACTCCGACCCCGCATCACTCCTCTCCCTCTCCTCTTCTCGTCCATTGTTTCTAGTTGGTTCCATATTTGTTCCCACGAGTAAAAACTTTATCACTGGCTCAAAACTGTGGTTCGCACTAGAGATTAATTTAGCTACCCATTAATCAAGCTACCAACCTCCCTCACGGTGCGCCGCCGCTTGAAGGTTTGGGGTAATTTTTTTATAGAGGTTTTCTTCCTCGCGGTCCGGGCGGTTAAGCCAAGACCCTCGACCCCCGTCAAAAGTCAGAGACATGACCTTGAACAATCTTCGGGGCTACGAGACTAACGGTGGCAGAAGGAAATGACTTCCTCCTGCCTGCCCGGCGGCAGGGTTAGTGCACACCGAGCCCGCTCTTACTCCGCCGCTGTGCGTCTCTGCTTAGAGCAGAGGGACACACGTTGGAGCGTACCTCCGACAGGATATTGGCATACGGGCAACAAAACCCCTTAGGCACACGTGCCTAAGGGGAACCATTGCCCGCACCCCAGGGTGCACCGTCCCGGAGACTGGCCTTCCCCCCGGACGTATCCGTAAGGGAACTCCAGCCCACGGGCACTCGGGGAGGTTTCCTGTCCACGCACCCCAACTTACTGACAGCTGTGTTCCAATTTTTAAAAGTCATAATTCACTGACATATCCGTGCCTTTACATTTTAGAAATTGCTCTTTTTGTTAAATGTAATCCACATTTATTTTTAACTTTATCGGAAAGCAGATACCGAGATGTAACTTTGCGATCTCAATACCAAAACTTGTTACGCACAGGTGGATATAGGACTGCTTTGTTGATGAAAAGTATTTTTTGGTATGGCACCGGCTATTTTTAACCACATTCCTAATTCCATAAAAGACTAGTTCCTAGTAGCAACTTTCAAAAAGAAACTCACTGCGCTTTTATTAATAAATGTTACTACTCCGTATCGGATTTTATAGCTGATAAATTTTAGTTGTGTATCAATGTGTGTATGTTTGATGATGAACTGCATCAATAGGCTAGTCAACAAGTTAAAAAAAAACGTGTTAATTCTTGATAAAGCTCCTAAAAATATGAGCGATAGCTCATTCGATTTGTAATGACGTCTAGAGGAACGGATCTCGAGGATGTATTAGCACATAAAAAAATGCAATTATTATTAACAAATTTAAAAAAAATAAGATGGCATTTCGTTTTTTTGTTAAAGACTCAAAAACTGAAAATAGGGCGCCGCGAGGCCGTTAGCGTTACGGCATGCGCGGGTCGCCGCTAAGGAGAGTGCACCAAATACATATTTTTTTGTTTATAAGATTTTTTTTTAAGTTAACAAAACAGGAAAATTCCAATAAATATTGTTTTTTTTTCAACAAAAGTAAAATTTTTGCTGTTTTCGTATCTAACAATGGCATTAAATAACACTGGGAATTTTTTTTTTCATCAATTGTTAAGTGTGCGATAACTGCACATACATCTAAAAGTGTCTCGTATGCACAAGCGGTAAAACCAAGTACTAAACCACCAAGTATTGAGGACAAACTCAATCAGATCTTAAATTACATATCCTCTTTTGACAAGAGACTAGAGAAATTAGAATCAAGCGCTATAAAAACCAATCATGAATAGCACGCTAAAAATAATGGCATGGAATTCCAACGGACTGCTGCAACACCAACATGAGTTGCAAGTAGTGCTAGACACAGAAAATATTGATGTGTGTTTGATCTCTGAAACGCACTTCACTAAACACTCTTTTGTAAAGTTTAGAGGTTATAAGGTTTATCACTCGCTGCACCCTAACAACACGGCCCGAGGAGGAAGCGCGGTTATTATTAGAGAAAATATCTGTCATTACGAACAGTGTAAATACGAGGAGCCAGACACGCAAGCTGTGGCGATATCAGTTAAAACACATAAATTTAATGTTACAGTAGCGGCCGTATACTGTCCCCCAAGACACATGATAAACAAGGAAAAATATGCACACTTCTTAAGACTGCTTGGACAGAGATTTATATTAGGCGGTGACTTTAACGCTAAAAACACTCACTGGGGATCGAGATTAACTTCAACTAAGGGAAGACAGCTTCTAAGTGCAGTGAAAGACATGCGTTGTGAGGTCATAAGTACTGGAAAACCTACATACTGGCCTACTGACCATCAGAAACTACCAGACCTCATCGACTTTTTCATAGTTAAAAACATATCAACCAATTATCTGAGAGTGGAAGATGGGTACCACATGAACTCCGATCACTCTCCGATATTACTACAATTAAGTCACAAAATATTACTAAGAGAAAACCACCTGACGTTAGGGAAAAGTTTTAGCTTAGATCTACAAAACATTATTGACCTAAAAACTTCATTAAAAAGCAAAGATCAGCTGGATTCTGAAGTAAACAAGTTTAGCAATAATATCCAACAATGTGCATGGAACAACACACCACAGATTATTAAAAAAATTAAAGGAAATACCTACCCTAAAGAAATAATAGACCTATTAAGTATATGAAAAAAGAATTCAAAGAAAAAGATGGCAGCAAACCAGATTTCCGCAAGATAAAACTCTTTTGAATAACCTTACGAAAAGACTGAAGAGAAAAATACAAACCTTTCAAGATGAAGCTCTCAATACTAACCTACGTCAGTTAACCAGCGACCATACAACGCAATACTCTCTTTGGAAAGCGACAAAGTCACTCAAAAGGCCTATTACACCAATTCCCCCTATCAGAGATGATAACGGAAAGTGGGCCATAAGCAATGAGCAAAAAGCTCGAAGATTTGCGCATCACTTAGAAGAAACCTTTCAGCCAAATGACGGGACTGTAGACAACCTTCAGTTTGCCAATGTTCTTCAAGATAAAAGAATTAAGCTTGTGACTCCAAAAGAAGTAGCAAAGGAAATTGAAATCATTAGACTAAAGAAATCCCCAGGATATGACCTTATAACGGGAGAAATCCTAAAACATCTCCCGCGTAAAGCCATAGTTAAGCTTACTAAGCTCATCAATGCTGCATTCGTGCTAAAGCATGTTCCTGAGCCATGGAAAGTTGCTGAAGTGATTATGATTGCAAAGCCCGGTAAACCACCTCATGAGGCATCATCATACAGGCCCATTTCCCTGTTGCCTATACTAGCAAACCTGTTTGAAAAATTGTTTTTAAAACGCCTAAAACCAATAATTAACGAGAGAAACCTGATCCCTGACCATCAATTTGGTTTCAGAGAGAAACACTCAACAATAGACCAAGTACATAGAATTACCAACATCATTGAGAAAACGCTTGAAGATAAAAAAGTCTGCTCCACTGTATTTTTAGATGTGGCACAAGCTTTTGATAGAGTTTGGCATGAGGGTTTGATATACAAGCTTAGATTAATGCTACCCAATGACTTTGCCGATATCTTGCAATCATACATTACAGATAGAATGTTTCGAGTAAGACACGAGGATGCCTATTCCGAGTTAAAATTTATTAAAGCTGGCGTGCCTCAAGGTAGTGTGTTGGGTCCAGTCCTCTACCTGTTGTACACGTATGACATACCAGAGCTGGAAAATAATACTATTGCAACCTTCGCGGACGACACTGCAATTATGGCTACAGGATCATGCCATACAGAAGCAATAAAAAAGGTACAAATCGCTGTAAATGAAGTTCATGACTGGGCACAAAAATGGAGAATCAAATTGAACGAATCGAAGTCACTTCACATTGATTTCACCTACAGGAATTGCGATTACCGCCCAATCTTCATAAATGGCCAACAAGTGCCATACGCAAATACAGCCAAATACCTTGGCATAACGCTTGACGCGAAACTGCGCTGGAAAGCGCATGTTAAAAAGAAAAGACAGGAACTAGACATGCGCTTTAAAAACATGTATTGGTTGATTGGACGGAATTCATGTCTATCGATACATAACAAAATTTTATTATATAAGCATATTCTTATGCCAATATGGACATATGGCATCCAACTTTGGGGCTGTACTAAACCGACCAACATCAAAATTATACAAACATTCCAGAATAAGGTACTCAGGAGTATTGTTAATGCGCATGCGCCCTGGTATATAAGAAATGACGACCTCCATCGTGACCTAAAAATGGAACCCGTCACCAACATAATACAAAAATTCGCTGAGGCCCATGAACACCGACTCCACCAACATGTGAACATCGAGGCAATTCAGCTGTTGGATCAGACAAATATAGTGCGAAGACTAAAACGAACAAAACCTTTTGAATTAGTGTAGTATAAAAAGTGTAGAAATAATAGTGACAATGACACATATATAACACGTGAACAAAGTGCTTATATTATCATATCAGACTCTAAGAAAGTGGAACGGACTTGTGTAAAGTACAACCAACACTATTCTAAGTTTTAAAATAATTATTGCGTAAAAAATTAAGTTAGATTAAAATTGCTTATTAGTCTTGTAGGCTAGATTGTAATTAATTATTAAGAACCTGGTTCTTTTTAATAAAGGATAAAAAAAAAAAAAAAAAAATTGTTAAGAATTTTTTTTATAAACAAATAAGCAAATTTAATATTATTTTTTATTTTATTTTATCATTTTATTGCCTTGGCAAAATAATGATTTAAAATATCTTAATTTTTTTTATTGTTTATACTTAATCGCTTTTTATTTCGAGTGTTTAAATAATTAGTTAAGGAATTATTTTCTCTTTAAAAATCATAATTTACTTATAGGTTAAGAACATTTTTTTTTCATTAATATTTTAATTGTTTGTCCATGTCTTCTTTTTATCATCACTTTTATCCGTCATCTCAGTAGTCAATCCCTTTCTAGCCGTAACATCTTTGGTTTTCTCCTGCTCTTATAGCTAACCATTTTCATACACAACTTTTCTTGCGACATTTTCTCACTTCTCTGCGTCACGTGCCTAATAGCGTACCAACAATTAACGCATTACATCATATCACATTAGACGCCTTAATACCATCCAAAAATCAATGTAACACGAGTTTTACATTGACAAATCGGAGCGTGCAGTGGCGTGACTCGTCACAATTTAGCTGTTGCCGAGGGGTTGTTGGTGACCCCGGCGATATCTCCGACGGCAATACACGGCAGCCATGTCATGTAGGTGTTCCTACCGAACTTGTCTACTTAATACGATTTTTATAACTGTAGGAGTGTAAGCCAACTTTAGGTGCTGCCGCGTTCTTCGCGTCCCTGAAATCAAGGTTTTTGGCACTTATGTATAGTATACCTGAGTTGTAGTACACATTTTTTTATACATCCCGTTTTGTACGTGCTATTTTTTCAATGCGTAGTTTCTATATGAAGCAAGAATTGGGCTAAATTGATGGTCATTGATATCTCTCAGAATACTGAAGTACGCGACACCTGTCCACCTTCGACGTAGGCTGTAATGTAAGAATAACATGTCATTTCGTTCTGGCAATATCACTCGCTTCGTCGGTAAACACTATTTTAGAATTATTGCAACATTTATCAAAAGTATCAAATGTATAACTATGTAGTGACGTACGTGACTGTTTGTTACCATTGTAGTGTTGTTCGCACTTAAATCATGCGTGATCGGATGAAAGTACGATTGTGGCGCTATCGCGCATCTTCCCACGGGCGACGCGCGACGGACGGCCTGTGCCGCCCTATTGTTTCTTGTTGATATTATATCGAAAGAAACTACCAACAAAACAATACTAATAGGATGGATCTATTACAACGATAACCATGGCATGCTATACATCATTCATGACTTTTTGGTATAGTCCTATAAAAACAACAAGCCATTTAGGGCCTTTTAAAACACAGCATGAATATAAAAATATAAAATGCTGTTAATGATGTTGAGAAAAATCGCAGAATGTATTCAACAAAAAAAGCGGCACGTCAAATGCCGCAAATTAATTGTACATAATCAATCAGAAAGTCTTGTGAGGCAACCGCTCGTCGTCGCGCCAAATAAAGAAGTCTTACAATACACGCTTCATTTAATAAATCAGCTATTTAATTCGACCATCAAAATTCGACAGGTAATCCTTTGAATTCGTTGGTGCGTGATAATGCCGTACTCCAAGCGCCAAGGGACCAAACCTTTTTTCGTCTTCGGCCACATTCGAAGCATGACATCGATTAAAATTCCACGACGCGATCCTCCATTTTTGGGAGTTGACATATTTCTTAAGCGTTCACTGGTTGTTTTTTTTACGGTAAATGTACTTGTGGGCATGTACAGTTTTGTGTCGCAATATCCCATATACCTCGATACGCAACGCGTGACCACCGGACGTTTATAATGAACGCGTCAGGTTAATAACCCACACAGTACATAAATAAGGTCCGGGAGATTCCTAACATAATAAAGTTGTCATTATATCGCCATGTCCTCTTTAATTACGTCTGGGGTAGCTATGTCTACTGTGAAATGTGCCAGGCAATACTGCCGCCCCGTAAGGAAAAAGGACGTATGTACATAAATATTGAAATGGAGAAAAAAATATATTTTGTCCTGTTTAAACTATAACATACAAAGGCAGATACGTCTTTTTATAGTAAGAATTGGACCTAGTTATGCAGAAAGCAGCCATATGACACTTTTTCCAAAAATTAGTTATAAAAACGGTCATACTAATTTCGACATTTTTTTTACAAAAACAGCCATGTCGATATCTGTATTTATCACGGAGATATGAGCCAATGAGTCAAATTCAGCCTTGTCCATACATCCATTATGCAACCATCGACAGAAAAATGCTTATAACTCTGTTTGTACTTTTCCCGACATGGCTGCTTTCTGCTTAACACGGTCCAATTATTAGGTTTTCGTCAAGTTTACGCCAATTTAAAAATACTGGTAGATTTATCTTTGTTTTCTTATTTTTTGCACTTATGGCATGTGCCGAATAAACATGTTTTCTTTCTTTCTTTCTGATTCCGAATATGTAAATATCTCTATTTCGAAAAAAATGTCAGATAAGTCTTTTTTCTTTATGACGGCAGAATAGGTTAGTACAAACTTTACTGGCAGCTTCTAGGAAATTTTCGGATTCTCAAGACGAAATTGCTATTCCGTTCAGGTTATCGGCACATCCCATCTGACACCTCGGGCGGCACAAAGGCGTGACGTGAGAAGCGACACTCCCGTCTAATATATTGTGCAGTATGGCCGGCAGCATCAATTGCATCTCGATTCCCCTGAATTTCCCGCAATAACCGGAGCTCTTTTCAATTGCCCGTACGTTCAGAACGCGTGCCGCCAACCACAGCTATCGACGTATCTTTGCCCACAATTTTGATAAAACCCTGTGTTCATCACATCATCTCGTTGAGGTGTGCGGTTGGCGCTCAAGTTTTATGCTGACCAAAATTGAAAGTACCAAATCGATCACGAGCATGTAACTAAGTATATGTCTATATCACGTTATAGCACGGCAAACAACGTTTCTCAACGTTACCGCAAGGGCCAATTTCAGAGTCGAGCCTTCCGAGCCACCCACCGGAGTCGGCCTGATTGATTGCTAATGACTATTGTTACGCTGTTACGCAACCCCCCGGGCGAGCCGTCCGAACTGACACCGTACATGACGGCTAACATTACTTCCATACTTCTGCGTCTCATGGATGGACTAAACCGTTTATTTGCGAACAACAATAAACGGATATGTTGGCCCTCGGGGAATCGACGTATCAGTGATACCGGACACATACGGGACTGATCGAAGCCCTGTAATAATCGACGATATTCACCTCCTCAGGCCAAGCAATTTAAAATGACATCAGTCTATGATTGCACTATATTTTCATTCTCTTGCCATATAATCTGGAGCAAGGTTCTTTACAAATATAAAGATGTATTTGCCGTGGGCTGTAATTGCTATCCAGTGGACCTGATTGATTATTAATGGATATTGTTACGTGATCGCCTCTATTGGGAACATAATGCCTGTACACAGAGCTCCGTGCCCCATCTGCTTGATTGATTTGACCGTATGAGATTTCTCTCACTCTTGCTTGCCTTGGTGTTTACGAGTTAGTACGAGGTTTGCTCGGACGAAAACATCTAAAGCTCTGGCTTGCAATTATGTTTCATTATAGTATTCTCAGCAGTTAAGTTACTGCTAATGAAAAGTCGAGGGAGTGGTTAATGTTATTATATCGCCCTGAGGGTTGCTGTTTAACGGTATGCCGCAAATTAAATAACTATAATTTTATTTAAATTCAATAGACAGACTGAAAATTCTGTAGTATTAATAGCGCTTGCGACAATCGTTGCGTGTGGTGTATATACCCTGATTCGCCAGCAATTCGTGACGCGCGATAATCGATCCGCGAGCATCGCAAACTAGCGAGTTGCGATGCCCAGCGACCCGGCAGACCTCGATCTGAATCAGCACGCGGCCGATTCAGCGAACAGTACAATCTGACCAAGTTGGAAACGCACAACACAGCCAACGACGCCAGAGCTACACACCGGCCTCGGTCGATTACGATCGCGACGCTGCATCGCCGCACTCCCATTATGGCCTTTTACGTGGCGATTGTATCAATTGTGACGTCGATTATCGAAAACGCGCCGAGGTCAGTTCTCACAAAAAATTCTTTGAATCCATTCATGTGTTAAAAGGGTATGTTGTTTTTTGTCGATAGTCGAAGTAGATATGGATGAACATAAATATTCAGCAGGATATCGTTTAAATTGTATGCTCTTAAACATCTATTATCTGAAGGTGATCAGTAAAGTAACGTAGTGGGTAAACAAAGGCAGCAGGGTCAGGGCAGGCTGCCGGGGGCGATGTGCTGCTTGATTTATGAGTCCTCGATACCGGAGCCCTTCCGCGGTGTCCGTTGACGGTAACCGCACGGATCTCGATGGGCCCTTTAAAACCACCAGTAAATCCCTACTTCATACTATCGACGTACAAAGAAGGGGTTGCGGTTATTTTGTGTATCGTGTTTCCGGTTTCGTAAGGTTTCCACTTTATGCAAGACACCCAGAGTCATTGTAATGGATGTGCTTGTCAAAGGAAGGTGGCATATTCGTACCGTAATTCACAGTTCCACACAATGAAATATGCGTGGATTACGATCTGATTATGTGCCATTATTGTACGTAGTGTTCAGTTGTAAAATTGATGGCTAGACTCGAGATACACAGCTACTATCAATGAAAAATACACCATTCGAGACCTGTACTTACTCAACGGGGGAATACAGGCCGCTCCCTGCCATTAACGCATTAATTTTCATCTTAGCAAGAAGTTCTGCGGTCGTATTGGAAAATAGTAGTCGGTGAAATTGGAGCAAAGTTAAATGACTGATACGAGTGCGATCGAACATGTTCTTTGACCACTACAGGGCGCTGCGGTTTCTACTCGGTCGGTAACATAAGTAGCCCAGGACAGAATTAATTATCGACGGGTAGGAGTGCTCAACGGTTTCTTGTGTAAAACGAGACGAGACGCACCATGGGAAAAAGGTTAACTGCATATGCATACATTGCGGACAAGGTGAAATTTCCGACTCGTACGAATGTTCGAGTCTTTTAACTTTTTATGGTGTCGCATAGGGATATTGAATGAAACTTTTATTGTTCAATTAGCTACCGTTTCCGAAGTTAAACTTGGCTTAGCGCTTTCTGAGAATCAATATCTTCTATTCAGCGATCATGTACTTTTTAGGGTTCCTTAACTCAAAAGGAAAAAGCGGGACACTCGAGTGTTTGTCTGTCTGTTTGTCTGTCCGTCTGTCACAGCCAATTTGCTCCGAATCTAATGGACCGATTAAGTTGATATTTGGTACACGTATGAATTTCTATAACCCAAACACGGTGTAACGTAAATAAATGAATTTTGAATATGGAGGTCAATTTTGGAGGCAAATAAGAAAATTAAAAAATAAAAGTTTTGTAAACTGTCTCATGTGACACATTAAATGAGAGGGCTTGCTGTGAGGGTCTCAAATATATTTTCTTATAATTCTAAAATAAACTGTTTTAAAGTTATTTAAGAAAATAGACGATAATTGACCATTCCCCCCTTATTTCCGAAACTACTGAGCCTAAAATTTTCAAAAAAATGCATATAATAGGTCTATACCTATAGATTACAGGAAAACTTATAAGAAGTCTATAGTCTTAAAATAACATGGTAAATCTCTCAATATTGTGCGTACAAACTTACATTTGCAGTTGGAATGTATGGGAAAACATGTTTTTCAACTACAATGTTAAGTTTGTTCTTGGGATAAATTCATCCCAACTACGGAACCCTTCATTGTAGTGGTCCAACACGCACTTGGTCGGTTATTTTTTTTTTTTCAATATCACTTTTTACTATAAAATGGGTTGTCGTCCGAATAATATTATAGAGGTGGTAATAAAGGTGCATATTGAAAACGGGTCATAGTTTTAATATTATTTTTAACGATAAACTTTATGGTGTAATACATCACGATGGTATAACATCGGTGTAGGGTATCTAAGTAATTGGATACACTTATCGTGGCGGCCGCGGGCGGGTCTGTCCCCGTCTACCGCGTGGATTTATCGCCGCAGCAAATCATTGCGTTCATATCACTCGGCTTTAGCTTCCCTTCAGCGAAACCTTTACAAACCGCTAAACTTCCATTAGCCTAACTTCCGAATCTTCGTCTAACTTATAATGTCCCCAAAACATGAAGACAGGAAAAGTTAGTGTCAAATGTGTAATATAAATTCGGATACTTCCACGAATCTGCCGTTCTGTCGAAAATATATTTATGAAAGTGGTAGACTCGGATGTCCAATCTGCTTCATTAATACACAAAAAAGAATATAAATAATGTTAACGTCAGAGGAATGCTACGTAAGTTTTAGTTGTCTTTGTTTATTATATCGTTAACTCTTTCATTTACATAGGTATTTGGAGAACCGATAAACCCATGAGATAAAACACCAATCATAATTTTTGTTTTTAACAACCAGAAACTGTGTTATTCGATTGCGTCACAGTTCCAAGAAACTTACTGGAATTAATAAAAGCTAGCTTGTGGTCCTGATTGCCACACCTTATAAATTGTTCGTCTAAAAAACCTCTTAGTACGTCGCCGACTAAATAACGAACGCGGTCATTAAGTCCTCCATTGAATTTATCACTGCCACAAATTATTTATCAAGGTAGAAACGACATAGTAAAAAAGTTTATTTACAGTGTGTACTTCTGAGGTTATAGCACTGGCTCTGTTTTGGGGGAAAAGCTATTGATACCGAAACTAAAGGAAAGTAATAAAAAGTTTTAAGTAGGGATAGGTGCAGACGAATAAATTGTAAGCGATTTAATAATCATCGTACTTTTTATCGACGAGGGAGACACTCATTGAACTGTTTTCGATACAACATGTGAGTTCGACCGAATCGCAATGTTGATCGTTGTATTATCTCACATCGGATTCGTCAATGTCAGCTCGATAAACGACTCTACTAAATCGGCAATGCATTATCCTTTGTGTGGCTTAGCCGCTAAAACTGTTCGTGATAAATGAGACACGTCTAACGTGAGACAATAAATCAGCTTCTTCAACCGACAAATGCTCTCGCGTCAATTCCTTACTTTTCCTTGTAGCTTTTCGTCTACATCATTTCCATCGATGCCCAGTTTTACCAACTAATACATTGACGATTGTTTTACCAGCATTGGACGGAGAACAGGACGCTTGGACGTGACCGTTCAAACGCTTGGTGCATTGTAACGACAGTTCTACAGCTGGGACCCTAAAGGTTAACGCGGAGACGATCATTTGTAAAGCTTTTGACCTCTGATGAACAATGTTACCCTTCGATCGGCCCCGTGATAAATGTGTGCACCTGCATTTATTTTGAACGACCGTTCAACGATTCTTTTGTTTATAAATAAATCACTTTCGAAAGGATTTATATTGCATTTGTGCAGCGTGCCAGCGGGTTGTTCCGCGAACTTTGTTTTAAGTAGTGTTTAATGGGTCAAGTTTTTATTCACTGTCAGCGGTTGCATAACGTGTACACGTATCGTGTGTCGTTCACGTGTTGGGTTTACGCCGTTAAGTGTGTCCGGTGACAAGTATAGGGCTTCGAAACGTTACGAACTCAGGCCATCCCATGCCCGGGCTTGTTTGTAATTTAACGCTTTGTTTCTCACGCATCGGGTTACTTTAATGCTATTTAATGTTAAAGCAGAATTTGCAAGTGTTACACGGAACGTGAATATTTGCAGCAATTTGTGAGTATGCTCAGCAAGCAATAACTGAATTAGGTTTTTAGGGTTCCGTACTTCAAAAGGAAAAAACGGAACCCTTATAGGATCACTCGTTTGTCTGCCTGTCTGTCTATCCATCTGTCACAGCCAATTTGCTGCGAATCTAATGGACCATGTATTTCTGTGACCCAAACACGGACGTATAGCGTAAATTTATTAAATTTGAATATGGGGGTCAATTTTGGGGGCAAATAAGAAAATTAAAAAAAAAAGTTTTGCAAACTGTACCGTGTGACATATCAAATGAAATGGCTTATTGTGAGGGTCGCAAATATATATAATCCTTATAGGATCACTCATGTGACTGTCTGTCTGTCCGTCCGACTGTCTGTCACAGCCAATTTGCTCCGAATCTAATGGACCGATTAAGTTGAAATTTGGTACACGTATGTATTTCTGTGACCCAAACACGGATATGTAACGTAAATAAATAAATTTTGAATATGGGGGTCAACTTTAGGGGGCAAATAAGAAAATTAAAAAATAATTTGCAAACTACTGTGCGATATATCAAATGAAAGGGCTTACAGTGAGATCTCAAATTATTTTTTTATAGTTTTAAAATAAACTGTTTTAAAGTTATTTAAGAAAATAGACGAAAATTGACCATTCCCCTCTTTATCTCCGAAACTGCGCTGACCTTAAAATTAAAAAAAAAAATACAGAAAATAATTCTATAGCTATAGATTACAGGAAAACCTATAAGAAGTTTATGGTCTTCGTATAACATGGTAAATCTCTCAATATTGTGCGTACAAACTTACATTTGTCAATAGTTAAACGAAAAGAATCCAACCCACATTAGGTGTAATGTGGGATGGATTCTGTTCGTTTAACTATGGACATTTGTGGTTGGAATGTATGGGAGAACATGTTTTTCAACTGCAATGTAAAGTTTGTTCTTATCCCAACTACGGAACCCTTCATTGTGCGTGACCGGTTTTTTTTTAGTAATACGTTGTTATCCTACAGTCCACAGTGGTGAATTTCCGGTTCAGCACAAGTTCCTATTTACATTTAAGCACGCGCTTCACAAATAAATCCACTAACGGATTTATTATTTAAGCTATAGAGTTTGTTTATTTATAAACAGACTCTGTCTATCTAAATCTTCATCTCATGATAGCTTAGCATATAAATCTTGGAAATTTAGATCAGTAAAGCTTGCGTGCTGGCCTGATTGCGACTATAAACTACTCATCCTGAAACTAGAAGTGCAGCTAATCCTAACATTATGTGCGCACGATCAGAATCCAACGGACGTATTGTCGTTGATTCATAAGTAGGTAGGTACCTACTGTTTGTGATGAAGAATGTAGTTATCTAGCGTCAATTTGTCAGAAAAATTATATTGTCTGCTTGGGAATTTTGTTTTATAAGATGAGCACATAACAGTATTGTCATTATCATCATATTAGCACAGCGGGATATGGGCCATCTAATTGTCAGCTACAATGTAGGTACAGTCGCATGAGAATTTCACCATAACTGCACCACGCCTGGCACACGGATTGACATAATTCGCCTTTTACGACACCCACGAGAATAAAGGAGCTGACCTATTCGTTGTTAGGAACTGCACGGTGCAAACAATTGAATCGACAATGCATTTATTTCCTTTGCATTCGAAAGACATGCAGTGATCTAAGCACTTACTCAAGACAGCGTCATTAGGTGAGAGAGTCAACTGAATCGCTGATCAATTTAAACCTTGTAACAGTTGTACATCTAAACTTTTCTTAATTCATGCTTATGCAACTGTTTCACAATTAATCGTCGAGGACTGTTCTGGTTACATCATTACTACGAGAGCACTTTTGATTTTTATTTTAATGATTTAACTTATTAATTTGAATCTAATATTTATTGAAAAAAAAAACATTATTGATTAAGGAAGTATTTACAAATTCAAATAGGATTCACAGCACACTAGGATTCCTTGGTCGTAGAGACTGGTCTCCTTTTTAGTATCTACACCATCTTTAAATTCGACAATATTATTATTTCCGCAGGTCCCGCGATGCATAGGTAAATGTGAATTCGATAGCGTGACTATTCACGTTTCTTCTGTCTGTAGTAGGTACAGTTCCAGCTTCCTAATGCGTCACGCGGTCACGTGACTTAGCAGCTGTATGAGAACGTGAGTTGACGAAATAGGGTAAAGTAACCACGCCGAACGCCTCGTGATCTGCGGTTTTGTTTTAAATGTTACGATCCTTTGGCGTATATGTTAGTATTAAATCCCTGGCCGGAACGTGAACACGGGAATATTCGAAAGTGGTTTAACAGTAAACTGCGCGATATAAACTAACATTCCGGTTGCTAAGACTCGTTTTCATGTAAATGTCTGTTATTCTGTTACAGCTCCAGGGAGGATCTACAAATTGAAAGTTATTTTATAGACAGTAGGAGTTAAAACATGGACGTTTATTCGACTATCACTTGAGCGAAGCCGCAGGCAAAGCTTTGTTTGTAATGATCAGTAGTATCCGGTCCTTATAAGTCTTTTTCTTTACATCAAAGCTTCTCAATCAAAGCACAACATTGTTTAGCTTCCGGGTCATTAAGGATTATAACTGTGAACTCCGTCTAGAACTGTTTTAGTGATAAGTATCTACTGGTAGAAATAATCAAAGTTGTTAAATTGATATTTTCACATCTATTCGACCTTAATGATGTGCTGACAATATTTTATTATTATTTATGACGTTCAGTGATTTATAGACAGCCGCAAATCCTGTTCAATTAAAATTAAAATGCCTTGTGAATCTCTCCATTTGTTTTTACTCACGTAGGGGTATTTATCACTGATTATTATCATTACAATTAACGAATTCCCCGGTTTAACAAGCATAAACAGGCTATGCTTCTCTTCCAATTAAGAGAAAAACGAGCCGAAGCGTCGCCTCGCCTCCACACCGGTCTTAGGCTATTTTCTACTTAGATTTTTTGTTCTTCGATAATTTCATGCTCATCCTATAGCCTTTCTTTTTTATACGTTTCAAGTTCTTGTGAGCGTCCGATCTTCACTAATAATATAACATTGTTATGAGTTGACAGCGATTACTTTAACAGCGCTACTACCAATTTTAATGTAATTTATCCTTTTTTGCGCTGCAGGTTGACGACCAAACTTATAGTCTGTAGTTAAACATCTGATCGGTTAACTTGCCTCCATACACGCTATGCTTGCGTCAGGTTTTCGACAGTGATGTGCTGCGCTTGTAATAAAGTCTGACATTTGTGCGTCGGTAATTGAGAGCCGATTCCCGGCCACCGTAGGCGCGGGCTTGCGGACGGCGAGCAATGGGTAGCTCGCTGTCCGGTAAGGACCAGGCCCGGGTCGACGGCGCGATGTGTTCCACGCGCGCCTCAAAGAGATGTCAGCACTAACTGATGGGGTCCGCTAGGGCCGATGCCGGCCAGGGTTGCGGGTTGTTTAACACGTTAACTGCCATAGTAAAATTTTGATGACGTTTTTTTTTTATTTTTGTTTTTTGGTTGTATATTCAAGTAAATCACATTATATGACTATTTTAATTTGTTTCCGGTGATTATAATGTAAAATAAAGCAAAAAAATAAAATGTCTGGCATATGTGCCTGACGAGGCCCAAACGAAACAAAACATAGCTATTGGGCCATGTCAGGTATTTTGTAAATTATATATTATATTAATTAATTATAAATTATATATTATTTGTATCTAAATTATATACTGTGGCGTCAGTCACCCGGGACTGACATGGCCTTAACAGGTGCTATGTCTGTCAAGCACCGGTGCCTGACATGGCAGTTAACGTGTTAAAGGAGTTACCGTGGCCCTGGCACAGGCTACTGAAGGAACAGGGGTGGGTATTAGTCAGTAGAAGTCTGATACGCCCTCCCGCTCCGCCCAGCGGGAGAAATTATTTGATAATTTCCCACCCAAAAAAAAAGTTGACGACCAAACTTATAGTCTGTAGCTGATCGGTTAACTTGCCTCCATACACGCTATGCTTACGTCACGTTTACGACAGTGATGTGCTGCGCTTGTAATAAAGTCAGTGACATTTGTTTAGATACCTATAAACATCCTTTTTATTCCGAGGCCGGGGAACGAAATGTGTCAGATGAGCTGTGCTGTGTCGTTTGCAAAATGGAAGGTTAATTCGGAATTTTACGACTCTCACCGCCCACTGTATTACTGAAAGTCGATTTCATTGCTATGCTCTCGTCTGTCGCTGTTAATACAAGAGGTTGATGTTCGAAAACGTCCTATACTTAGGCATGTATGTGGACGAAGTTGAACTTACCACTTGCATTTCAATTCATGTTTTTCGCTGAAATTAATGAATAAATCTCAGCTCGGTGAGATTGCACTAAACCATTAAAGCCAGCAAGCAATAAATATTTTTTATTGATTATTTTATTTTGTATGACCGTCTGGAAGCGATACAATTAAATACTTCTGCAAATATTCCCTCTTACAAAATTGGTTCGAGTTACGTGTGGCCCGAGGCGTAGCGGGCGCGTTTTGAAATTGAAAATATAATTAACACGGACCGCGAACTACTTCATTATAAAATTGAACTGTCTTTTGAACGCCTACTGCATAAATTTTATTAACATTACGTCGCTTATGGAGCTGTTCGACTAACTTGTTACGTTTTACAGCTACCAGCGCAAGCACATCTTGGGATATTTTTCTACAAATACTATTTTAACTATTACCGTATAAAAAATATTACACTATTAAGGAATATTTAGAGGATAAGTCGATAGAACCTAATATAAATTTGTAATAATCTTAAATAATCATAATTATGTAATGACTTTGTCACTGACATGAAATTAATGTATTTGCACGCCATATCCAAAATTACTTTTACATCTATTGTAGGTACCTACCATATTCAGGCAAAAAAATAATTTTGTTTTGATTTGATTTCACTAGCTTTTTACAGTACGAGTACGCATGGTCTAACAAGATGTTATATACCATGCGGGCGCAACGAGTAGCTACCGTATAATAAAAAGCATTTATGTTAATAAAAAAAAATAACAAACGCTTATCTCAATTTTGTTCTCGTCGTTAACTTATGCCCCTTGGCACTAAAATACAATATCTGTAATATAATTTGAAAGGTTACACAGCCAGTAATCAAATCCTAATTGTGAAAACGACGTAACATCATTTTATTTATGACCGACTGACTTGACAACCGTTAGAACGATGGTCAATCGTAATTAGTCACACCGAAATGCAAAAAATGTCAACTTGTCGGTCACGCGATGCGATCGTTTGCGACCTGTGTATGACGAAACATTTTATTGATTAATAACAAACCAACCAGATCCTGCGCATTGCGTTGATCTAGATCTGTTACATTCCAGATTTAAAACCGTCTTTATGTTAATGACCTTCGTAATTAATATCAATCTCAAGCACATATGTATATATAAGTTATTTCAACCTTCTGCGGTTTTGTAACTCGGATACATATATTATTTTCATATGTTGTAAAGTCAAAGCATTATGAGGTCAGCCGATGTGGACGGTTTATTTTAATGTTAATTTCATTTATTGTTAATTGATTTCAATGATAGTATCACAATGGATCCATTGAATGATGGCCCTATAGTTATAGACGTTCATTGTCCATCAAACACAAGGTTAGTTAGTACACATAGCAAAGAAATGTTGTTACTGACACTTTGTGTAGAACTTACTTACTGTCTTTGTTTGTAACTTGGAAAGAATTTGTGATTTCAACTCGTGAGATCAACTCTTCAAGGTCTTCAACTGAACTATATAACTTTGAAAAATTCGGTATTGAAATATTTATAGCTTACAAGTTTATGATGACTACGAGTATTTTATAGCCTGATAAAAAGTAGAACAATACTTTAAAGTATTGTTTACTTGTATTATATTTACATTACGTACATTGAAGATAATAACTGTTGTAAAGTCTTAAACTTACTCGCCGTCAAGATTTTCTTTTGTTAAATCTCAACATAAATCAGTATTCAAGAAAACATTATGTAGGTATCAGGTCGTCCAAGCCATAGCGAGGTGTATGTAGGTCAGGCATAATAGGCGATGCCATGGCTCCATCAGCGGGGTTGTTACCAGCCTTGTCCAAGATTGAACTAGTTTTTCTATCAATCGAGACGAGGGCGAGGTGATTGTGAACTACGATACCGACACGAACAAGTTATAAGAGAAAAGTGTGGGCGTTTTGACCATTACACTGTTTGACAAATGCCAGTGAGCATAGCAAGTATAGAATCAATTAAACAAAATATAAATTGAGTTCCACTGTTTGGTGACGCAATATCTAAAAGCATTACATTCATCTACATTCTTTCTGATTTCGTTTACATTTAACCTTATCAAGACTAATCACTGTTCTACGGTCTGTCTGTCGTAAGTATGAATTTTGATTCACCTAGTTGTTGATTTGTAGTGCAAACAAGTTTCAGATGATTATTTAGATAATGATAAAAATCACATTTGAAGATATGCACGTTACTTATCGACCTTGACTGTACTAAAACACTTCGAGATACAATATTTCAATATCATCCCGCTTCGTTTGGGTGACGTTACTTGAAACATTGCGTTGGACGGAAGCCAATATTATGTCTATACCCGATAATCTTGCTTTTACCAATATGTTGCAATATGTGTCAAGGCAGAGCTTTTAAGCATTTCATGTTAGCCGCCGGCTTTATAATGGACATTCTTATAGGAATTTCTAAATACAGTCTGGGAAATATTCAAGTCAGTTTCAATCGTTCTCTTAGGCACCATTGTCTTGCTATATATTTTCGAGTTGCACCAAGTCGTGAATTAAAAGGTCGCGTTGTACGAACGCAAATCATTCCTTCTATTGAGGTAATGAACTTTATAGATGTGGCTTTGAACTAATAGAACGTGATTGACGTGAGACCGTTGTCGCTGGTGCCGACCAAGGTCGCGGTCTTCCCTCTGCTCCTAGTGCGTAGTATCACAGGGAACTCTCCGTGTGTTGATAAAGAGAAACATGTGAGCACGTGCACCGTTGCGGTTTCCGTTAGCTTCCCTTCGAAATCTGTACGAAATCTTGGCGAAGATTGTCTCCGAGCTGTCTTCATTGAGGTCACGAGGTTTACGATTTCACTCAATACGTCTAAATACTCACGCTCCGCGACTGATTCGCTTGTTGATTTTGGAAACCGTTTTATGTTGCCATAAAACTCGCACTGCTATATTCCAACTCAGAACTTTAAAGGGAAAATGCACATCTTTGCGTCATATAATCTCGGAGTGCCATTCGATTTACGACATGTAAATTATTTATCAGCCGTAAATATAGAATTCCATTTCGTAAACGATCTTTCCATTTTATTAACACAATCAAGATAAAGCGGAGCTGAGGAACATAAAATTATACGCGCTTACGAGGATGACAAATATTAAAATGGCTTTATCAGCTAGCAGAGATGTTACGTCTGTAATTCTGTATGATGTCTTCGATTTAATCATATCCTCTCGTTTGAACTGCAATGTTAACTAGGTAGCGATTGTTACTAGTTAATATTTAATAGCACCATCGGCATTGGTGTCAGGCTCGCTAGAGAATGGAAGGTTGTCGATCGGCACACCTCACCTACCGCTGCGGACATGCAATTTACACCGCCGCTGCATTCCTGCCCTTAACTATCTCACCGTAAGACATAATTAGGCTAGCATCGAATACACCGGCTACATTAATCTACATGCCGTACTTATTCGATTAACCTTTTACGTGTAAAAAATCGTTGCTTTAAATTACATTAATGGCAGTAACGGTCGTGCGCTACGTCAGACCTAGGTTTTCTCGTGTAAATATGACATCTTATTATAATTATTTGTGAAGATATATGATGTGAATATTATGATCTTGTGCTCCAATATTTCATTTGAGATTAAACACGTTATTGATTGAACACAAAAAGTAGCCTTGTATGCGTGGTATTCACGAAGCTATTCAGATGTAATGTAAATCTTAAAGGGCAAAGGCGTGGCATTAAGTACTTCGGACTCGTAAATATATCTGTAGGCGCAGCAGGTGACCTCTTAGGTGTTTAGTTCGTGAGCTTGCATATTTATTGCATCCAATTCTCTACTGGCTTCTATTGTAGCTCTGTACAAACACACTCACTGTAAGTCATCCTCAATGTGTGAGATAGCATGTTTCCTTGTTTCCCTGTGGGATTTACTACTGTTCTTACTGTATCTGCTTTGGAAATAAAATCAAATAGAATACAAAGCTGTATTTGTTTTTGCTTCGCACAATATTTATGTATGACGACTATCTATTCCTTGGATAATTTAAATAACCGCATTCTCTTATTTGACCTTCAGTAATGTAACAGCTTTGTGTCTACTGACTCTACTGAGTTCTAATGCATTTACGCTCATATTGTGATTGCTAACAATCAACGTTATTGTTCTCTCCTCAACAGTTTGTTATTCTCTAGCCGATAGCAGATTACAAAGGAATCTGTAATTGGCAACATTTGTCGAGTATAATGATTGCATTTGAACACCACCTGTTTATACGAAATCCGCGTGGGAATCGGCGAGCGCCCGCGGCGCGGCACCAGAGTTGCGCAAACGCATCGGTCGGCGGCGACGCGGCAACCGACTGAAGTTTCGAAAACGGTTGCGACTGCGCACCTCGTTAATGCTTCGCTGGCAGACGAGTACAGTTACAAAAAGTTATTGAAATAATTTTAGCAAACGTTAATTTTGAATATATCATAACAATTAGGCTACCTAGACCAAAACTCGTTTTTAGACCGACATAATGTAGGTCAGCTTTGGATGCTGATTAAATGTACAGCGAATCCACTTTAACCCGTTAAGTTGCTCGTTAGAAAGAAAGGATCCTGTTATAATTGGGATCGTGTTTTAATATTTATCATGATATAGCTTTTATCTGATCTTATCTTGATTTTGCACGAATGCGCTTGATAAGTAGAGAGCGTTGTTATTTCTAAAAGTTTATAGTTCTTTTTCTTTATAATATTTTACTGGTATAATTCGAGAATGTGCCTTCTAACTATAGCAATAAACGGAGTTGTTTTATTCATGGTATGGAAACTTCGGTTTAGTTCGCAGAATCATCCATCATTCCTAGATAAACCCAGTCACAGCTAACAGCCCAGGTAATTAACCTGATGAAGCTAAGCCAACAACGTTGTTTTCTAACCTATAAACCTACAGTACAAAAGAAGAAAGCCCCGATACTTTTCCGTCCGCTTCATAAATCATAAGTTCATAACCTACGCACGTCAGAAGCTTTATTTGCCTACACACACGGAAATTGTTAAGACAAACAACGCAAGCCAGCTCCGTAAACGCTTCCGTTGCTCACTTTGACCATTGTTTGCACAAATAGGTGACAAACAACACAACGAGTGAATGCGACCTCCGTAAGAAACGCTTTTCACTGTCCCTCGATTGTCGTTAATTTGGAACTGTTTCGGGCTATTGTAAAAGTGAAATCTTAAACGGTTAGAGCGACTCTCAATAGTGAATGATCCATTTTCACAGTCGTTTACACTGAACTTGAGCAGAATACATGCCTTTGTTGTTTATTTTTATGTATTTTTGCTCGTGTACCTACGACGAATATGAAAGCAGTCTACACGTGTGGGTGACTTGGAAAAATAGATTCACAATTTATGTAGTGGTGATACCCAGAAACAGTTCTTTACTCAAATGACCTTACCAGCTTATTGAGGAAAAACTATTGTACAAAATCTATTTTGAAATTCATTGTAGAGGACATTTGCTAAAATCGAGAATAACTTAGACAAACATGTCCATAATAACCGCCTGCTTTTGAAAGTCGGTTAAAAAGAGTTCTAAATTGAGCTTCTCTACAAAAAGTCAATATCAATCTGCCTAGACTTTTCCCAACTATGTTGGGGTCGGCTTCCAGTCTAGCCGGATGCAGCTGAATACCAGTATTTTACATGGAGTGACTGCCTATCTGACCTCCACAACCCAGTTATTGGGTAATATGATACCCCTTGGTAAGACTGGTTGTCAGACTTTCGGGCTCCTGACGTCCCGTAGCAACTGCCAAAGATCCACGAATGACAGCCGGGACCAATGGCTTAACGTGCTTTCCGAGGAACGGAGTAGTCTTGGTATGTAAAGATAATGTAATCATTAAACTGCTAATGTTAACTCATCTTCATATCGATTTCACTTAGTCCCAGTTTAGACTAGTTATTTTTAAATACAAATGCAGTAGCCGTTTAACTACTTCACTTTCGACTAAACAAGAAGATTTAGGCTTATCATCTGGTCTTAAAATATGTTTAAAAAAACAGACAAGTTCCAGGCAGTTCATTTCACTGGCTGGTTTAGTTTCATAATTCTGACCGACTTCACGCTGGCGCATGGCTCGCTTGTAATTCTCCGCCGTAACATTCAGAAACACAATTACATATTTATCGGTAAGTTACGGTTTTATTTAAATCACGTATTTTATGATAAAAAATAATAAATATAAGTATATTAATATAGTTACTCTAGTATAATAGTATGTAGGTGAAAATATGACCGCAATGTAAATATATTGTGCTATGTACTATTAATCTTTGTATGTACATACTTAATTCATATTATAATGTTCTGTGTTTGTTAGTTTCCGAACGTACTCCACTTGAAGTTTAGCGGGGAATTGACTACTTCATGAAAGTAATAATAATAATAATTCATAATCTAATAAAAACATCTAACGTTTGTGTAATATTCAATTCGTTTCAAGACTCAGAGTATTAACAAAAATATGGCGTAAGTGTTGTTTTTAATTAATATTCAGTATTTAACATGATATAATGTTATGTAATACAATAAAATTGTAATTATTATAATGGTACATAGTTCAGTGGACGAGAGATCACGCCCTCGTCCGTCAGCGCGTAACTAATATGTTCAGATGGAAACATTGTGGGAGTTTTTATATTCCCACAAAGAAGTGACGATTGGGTATTATACACTAAATCTACCCAAGCACTTTCTACAATTCTCAATTCAATTCTTTCTCTTCACTTTCGGTTGGACGTATGATGGCAATATGACTGCAATTAATACAGCCCAACACTCCCGGCATATCAAACTTATTAAAAAACCTAAAAAGAAAGTTATGCATTAGGTAAAGGCATTGATTGACAAAACATATAATTCTGAGAATAAAATTTTTAACATTTTTTACGACATTAACTTGGCGTTCTTGAGATGTGCTTGGAAACTTAATATATTTTGCCTGAGTATGCGGCAAATTCAATATCCCAGTGATTTGCTTAATTACTGTTGAAAGTGTCGGCTGGGATACTGAATGAGAGCCTATATCACCAGTGGGGCGTTGATATGAGCCAGTAGCATAAAATGATAATACTACCTAAAATGAGAATAATGTTTAGTTAAAACTTTAAGTTGGTTCATAATTATGATATGTTAAGCTTACCTACCTAATAAAAACAAATACCTTAGTCTCCATTGATAAATCCGTGGATTTTGTAGGCTCTGACATGTCAGGTCTCAGATCTTCACAAAGATTCAGTACCAACCCTTTGCTAAGTCGATATCGTTGAATAAATTGCACATCAACCATGAACGCATTACATTCATCACGAAGTCGTCTTCTTTTGTTCCTTGATTCACTATTTAGATAAGAAGAATCACTTTCCAGGAACCCAAACAGTTCACATTCGTCACACATTACATTTTCTTTTATTATCTAGATAATACTCGAATAATTTCGCCAAATAAACGCAAAACAATTAAATTAAAGCTCTTCTGACGCAGCGTAAACAAGGATTGTGGGGTTACTTTTTCACAGTTTTAATATGAAAAGAAATGTCAAATGAACGTTCGTAGTAAGGTATTGCCCGGCAGAAGTCGGCCAGGGTGTCACGTGACCGCCGACTGGCTTGTTTGACGAGTTCATAGTACGAAATTGCAAGGTACTGTTTACGCCGTAAACTGTCTGGAAATAAAAGTTCATAATAGGGCTCCAGTACACATTTGAAAAAACATCCGGATTCCCTTTACTCACTTTTGAACTCCGGCCGTGTTTCAACACGAAACTACGGGCTGAAATTCAACGCAATGTGATTTTATCAAACCTTGAGTTTTAAGCTTTGTCATGTTCTATGTGTACCTACGTAGAGAAACGAGTGTTAAGCCTACAGGCTACAAAGTAATTACTAAGCAATCTGTGCTACAGAGCTTTCTGTAGCTTACGGATGTGTGACGAACAGACGATGCCGCTAAAGCCTAGTATGCAATCACGTATCTTTTCAACGCGTGTAGGATTATAAAATATATATTTATTATTATATGATCAAACGATGAGCCCGAATGGCTGCTTGTTTGCACATAGCCTGTAATAATATACGTCATAATTGCTTCTTGATGAAACCGACGGCATAAAACCGTTTAATCTTTAATAGAATCCGATAATTCTATTATAATATCACTAGCTGACCCGACAAACGTTGTCCTGTCAAAATTTCAATACTTCATATAAAATCCCCACTTCCAGTTTTCCCGAAATTTCCAATATTTCTGATAATTTTTAAAACATTTTCTTTTATACAAACCTTGTCCTACAAACACAACAAAATATAATCGGTCAAGAGCGAGTCGAGGGTTCTGTACCATCATATATATATATACATATATATAAAAATAAAACTGCTATTTAGAGACATCGTTTTATTTTTTTACATAAACTTCGGAGATAAGGGTATTCGGGGGTAGGGTATTTTGTTTTTACATTTTTCATCAAAAGTCGAAAACTATGAGGCCTACAAAAAACGAAAAAAATGTTTGAGAATGTGCAAACAGCGCTCTTTCATATGATACCCCATATGCCCTAGTAGCCCCACTGCGAATTTTTAAGAACCCCTTTCAGTCCCTGTTGCAAAAATATATTTATATTTATTTCTTTCTTATTTGTAAAATAGTTGGGCAAACGTCATCTAAAACTATTCCAAATTTCAAGTTGATAGCATTAGTGGTTCTTGAGATATCCAGCTGTGACAGACAAACAGACAGACTGAGTCGCACTATAAGCGTTCCTTTTTACCATATTCCTACGGAACCCTAAAAAGAATTAGCCAAATAGGTGCAACCGTTCTGAAGTGAAGCGCGTACATACATTCGGCAATGGATTTTTATTTATATAGATTAGCGTACAAGTTTCAATTACCGCTATTTACTAAATGGAATCAAGTACTGTTATACGTTATCGAGACAAAAGAATAAGTATTTAACAAATTAACCGTCTCCTTTATCAGCCAATCATTACCACAGCCATTTATGAATAAGGCAAAATAGTAGCCACTGTTCAAAACTTTGCGGTGAACGTCTTCATAATCACGTATCTACTTAATGATTTCGATTGATTCTTCATTGCCTAATTATATCGCAGTCATAATTTATTCAAGCGATCATAAATATTCCTTTATGCATTTAATCAATTTGCGATGTTGATCAGCTACAATCAATTGCATCGTTAAACGTTGATAATTAAACCAGTTGATATTGTTTGTTCGCTTCCTATTTCGGCAGCGATATAAATATCCTATGTGTAGTCTAGGTGCCAGATAACTTACGTAAGCGCTTTTGCTGCGTTCATTCTCGTTCGAGAATCGAGTATCATGTCATTGTATTTTTTTACATTAGTCTAGTATTGGATTTCTTTGCCCCGTGTAATACTTACGATATTTGATGTAATACGTGTATCTATGTATTTATCTCACACGTTTTTACTCTGGCATGCAGCAATCAGATATTGAGTTCAAACATTGTAATTTTACGTACAGGTGAACGGGCTGTTAGCCCATTATGGTAAACTGCACGTGTAAAGCTTCTCTGGGAGCTTGTTAGGCTTTAGAGTATTGTATACCGTAGTGAAATGATAACTTACTTATAGCAGTATCGGTACCACATAACAATCGCTCATTATGTTCCATTCGTTAAAACATAAAATATTAACGTACGTTGGTATCTCTACTAATGTTATTACTTACTAGCTGACCCGACAAACGTTGATATCTCAACATTTCAATAATTCATACAAAATTCCCATAGAAAATGCACCTTCAGTTTTCCCGAATTTTCCAATGTTCCCGGCAACTTTTCAAACATTTTCTTTCATAAAAACATGTCTAGACAATTACAATCACAACAAAAAAATTATTAGTCAAATAAGTGCAATAGTTCTGAAGTGATGCGCGTACATACAATCGGCAATTGATTTTTATTTATATAGATTAGCTCCACAAGAGTTAGACATGGAAAATTGTTTATGAATGCTATATTGACGATTGTTTGATTACAAAACAGTGGAGCTTATAATTAGTGCCTACGTCTAACAAAAAAAACAAAAAAACAATTATTACAAAGTGCATTTACATACTAACATGATTTGGAGATCACCTTTTACGCAAGTATCGCTTGTGTTAGGAGACTCCACTCTTCCACTTAGCATTAATTAATTTGCAACGAAATGTAAACATACACAAAGAAAGTAAATAGGTTAGATTTAAAGTTTAAAATTATAGAAAAAGCAAACTATACATGAATAAGCGTTATACAGAGACAAAGGCAAAAATGCGCGTATGTGTGATGTGTGCGTGTATGGGTTAGTTAGTGTGTGCACAATACAATTAATTATTCGATGTGTAGGGCATGTATGTTCATTCTGGTTATTTTTACGTACGTCCATTAGAAACTGATAATGAGATTCCATTGAGTACAATACCGAATTAAACTCGTACTATGTCACAGTGTACATTGTTATACCGTGGGATAACGTCACTTTAATTACCACAATACAGGCATTTTCTGCACAAATTGAAAATGTAGCATGACGTATTGTTTGGATTGTTTCATGCAGTTCTTTGTTCTTTGCTGGAACGTGCATGCATGCCTGTGTCTCTTTTTATTGTACATCGTACCAAACGAGAGCGAGAGAGATGAAACAGTGTGTCAGTGGGCGCAGGTGAACGGCCGGCATACATTCGCTTATCAGCGGCCGACCGGTAGTGACGTCCCTACGCACCTGTCGATTTCTACATCTCGATACACAGTATTAAAGTTGTCGGATTTCGCATCAAGTTACGGTTATCGGCTAATTTATGCAAATGTAATTACCACAACGCATCATCATAACAACTGAAAACCTTTAGATATACGTAGGTATTATCAACGCATATTCCTAACATTTTATTCTTGCGGCTTCAATAATTTGAATTGAATTTGTATTAATACGCAGTCGAATTACATGTCTGAATAGACAAACGATAATAGAAAACGTCATCGATATCGATAAAATATTAGAGTGCGATGCCGTAGTAATAGGAGTTTTGTCATCTCGAGACGATTAAATATAATTGAATCTGCAGAGTAGCAAGTTCGAACCAATCTAACCTCTCACGAAGTCGGGCGCGATTCTGTGCCGCAACACCGAAGAGTATCGTACCACTCGCTTGGGATTTCGCAACGAAATATTACGATTACGATTTTGCACAATCGACACATACAGTTTTCAAGAATTCCAAATGTCAACTTTCTTAAACATGAAAATCTGGATGTCCTTAACACAATCTTCTGTCCATCGATATTAAATATTCCGATGAGTTATTATATCAACATTGTCATGGTTTTTTATGCATTCTGTAATTGACTTGTAATCGAAGCCTTCTAATTGTACTGGGAATCGATAAGTAAACTGGTTCTTTTTCATTTCAGGTATGTACCATCAGACAACTGCGTACGGTTAATTGGAGCTGGGTATGTATGTACACTAACCGTTTTAATAATGACGGTCGTTGCTGGTATGAAAGTCAATGGACTGTACCCTGATTGCAAACCTGTAACGATTCCTTCGAACAGACTCAATGTCGACTAATGTAAACTCTTCTTGTTTGATTTGGGTTTGACAACAATTTATGTTGAATTTACTGAAGATTGATCGACAACACATTGAGATTTTAATGATCCCATCATCACTAAAAACATAATAGTCGATTATATAGGTAGAACGTACTCGAGTGTTAATATCATTTAAGTCGTTGAATTACAAATAACGCTATTAATCGAAGGTAAATATGGCTTAGAGGCAAATATCACTGAAGCTTTAAACAACGCGGCGGCGCTGGAGTAAAAGTATTTTGAATAAATATACAATTCATCTATGACACTGAGAATAATGCCATTTTAAGCTGCTGACAGAATTTATTCCTAAAATCAAGATTAGGAAAATGTTGAAATCCTTTTTCACTGTACTCATTTGATGGAACTCATTACATTAGTCAAAATCAAAGAAAAGAATAGCAAGTTTTGGCAACAATAACTGCATGTCAGTTTGTCAGTGTCCACAACGACCGTCGTCAACTAATCCACCCGCGTTGGTGTCACAACCACTGAGCCAAGGACGTCTGTAGACCACGATTGACATTGTTTATTGTTTACCCCCTTCATTTGTTCGCTCGTTGCCCAAGAATGACATGTTGTATGAGCTCTTGCACAAAACCTAGCGCTTGGGAATATACGCCCGGATAATTGGCAATTGTTTTCTAAGAACTCAGTGCTTACTCGTTTCTGAAGCAAGGTTTCCACCGACCTTCCCCGTTGCTTACTTTAACTGTGGATAATCTCTGTTTGCAGAAAGTTGATGATGTAATTATTAAACTTTGTTCAATTGTTTGTATTTGCATTTTATAAATTGTTTGAGAAACTTCAAGACGTGAATGCAAATAGAAAATATAAACTCGTTGAGAACCTCGGTTAATGGTAGAGTTGAACCTTTATCGACATATTACTGTCGCGTATCTGTCTTCATTGATAATGTCAGTCACTGCTTACATTTACGTCGTCTATTTCGTTTTAAAGCTATTAGTTTTATTTATTGATTGACGTGTTCTTTAATATATAGAATCGAGGTGTAATGCACCTACTTATTCATGATTAGACGTTTTGATTGATTATTCATGAATAATATTATGAATATGGTGTTACAAATTCGCTCTATTTGATCATTTATATGTGTTTATTCTTGGACCTTGTTATATAAGTATTTCCTTATTTGACTGGTATCGGTATCAGCCGTGACGTGAAGTTTTTTCTGTAACTGTTACAATATTCATTAGATGAATCGTCAAGAACGTCCGGTTAAACTTTTAGAAAATGATTTAAAGTATATAAACATTGATAATCTTTGGACACGAGATGGAAGGTGAAGGATAGGAAATATTTAAATTAAAGCGTAGTAGGTAAAATTGGGGATATGGGTTTCTTTGTTTGAAATATGTGTAAAGTCCGCTTTCCAAAGCGTCACCTTGGCTGACGGGGCTCGTATTTGGTTTTAGACCAAAATCGCTATCTATGTTTATAAGAATTTTAATTTATAAAAAAAAAGTAGGAATATCTCACGTTTGACCACTACCTACCTCTTACGTTAAGAGATGGTAGGTACGGTCTACAATAATGTTGTAAGTTCAGGTAAGAATATTTGCCTGCAAAAAAAAGCATACTTATTTCAATAGGGACTACAAATTTATACTTTCGATGCGGCAACTTTAGTACCTTAATACTGTAAGCTGTTCTGTCGTTTTTCTACCAGTCCTGCAAATGCAGCAACAAAACACATCTTCATGGTTGGCTCTGAAGTATCAGATATCTTTAATGCCATTTAATAAATACAAAATTATAACCTACGACTGGGCTAACCTGCGGCACCAAGTCTTGATTACAGTCAAAGCAGTAAAATTAAATTGACAGACATCTTGCCCTTGGAGGTTAATGTTAACATCGCATGTGTTGCGAGCAGCCTTGCATTATGATGTGCGAACTAAATATTAGTCGTCTTAGTACATTAAGCAATGCTGGGCTGGGATATCACGCAACGTCCTTGCGAACTGCCTATGGACAGTTGTCAAACGATCTTATAATTTGGATTGAAGATAATTTTATAATCAGCTGACCCGTCCGACGTTGTCTTGTCAAAATTTAAATTTTTCGGCTGTTCCTTTGAGTTTGTCCTAATTTTCTTTTATTCGTAAACCACCCTTATATTGAGATGAACAATACAAAAAAAAAAAAAAAAAAAATAATCGGTCGAGCCATTTCAGAGTTTTTGCGATACTAACGCACGACAATTGATTAGACTACCTTTTGCCCGCGGCTACGCCCGCACGGATGTCGTAAAACTATACGTATAAACCTTCATCTTGAATCACTCTATCTGTTGATGAAAACCGCATTAAAATCCGTTCAGTAGCTTTTGAGATCATCGCGAACATACAGACAGACGCGGTGGGGGACTTTGTTTTATAATATGTAGCGATTTAGCTAATGAAACTTTGGATTATGAATATAATTAGCGTCACACCCCTATTCCGCACGGATTTTCTAACTTGACAAAACATCGACATTTCTTTATTATAATATTTACTTTTTTTTTACTTTTTTGACATTATTCACACGGTCATCTGATCCCAAACTAAGCAGAGCTTGTACTATGGAAACCAGATAACTGATATACTCCATACACTACTTTTTTTTTTGTAAATACATAGTTATATAGATAATTACACCCAGACTCAGGACAAACAGACATGTTCAAGCACACAAATGTTTGTCCTGGATGGGAATCGTACCCACGACCTGCGACATGATAGGTGGTATCTTAACCAACCACGCCAACTGGCCTGTCACACAATTAAGTTACACATAAACCCTCCGCGATAAATGCTCTAAATTATGGTGGAAACCACATCTAAATCCATTGCTCACTTTAGAAGATCTAAGCGGGCACAGGCAGACTCGAAAGTGACGTTAAAATATTATATCAACAAACGTGATCCTAAAGCTTTTTAATACCTAGACGTTTTCTTTCATAAGTTCTAGCTTTTGTATTCATGAGCGTTGAAAAACCTATAACTTCGGAATTTTCCGAGTGTACCGCAGGTGGGCGGCCTTTATTGCATTCGGTACACAACCTACAACGTAGAAAAGTTATATAACCCTTAGTACAATCGGCAAAAGGATATAAGGAGTGAAGGTACTTCTGTTCTAAAATTTTAAATAAGATAGTAAAAGTACATTTTTACTGTGAAGTTTTCTTTTAAAACCCGTCGTCATTCGATCTAAAAACGTAACTACATATTGTAACGGTGACTGGTAATAGGGATGATGCCTGGGTAAAAATAAAGAAATTCTATTTAGTCCGTCAGTCAGGTAATAAAAAAATATTAGACACGTATTTTTTGCTTTTTCATATTAATAAAAAAATGACTTAGATAACTCGCATTAAAGTTCGGGAGTGGGGGCTTGCTACGTCACTTCTACGTATAAAATCTACAAAGACGTGACGTCATGCCACATTTTAACTCAATATATCGCCGTAATCTTTTGATTGCGTAAAAAAAGAAAAAATATGTGTGCCATATTTTTTACTATTCTACATGACGGACAAATAAAAAAAAAATTGTCATCATCCCTATTAGTGGAGAACTACCGCATTTTGTCACTTCTCGCTCACACGGGACCAAATTTTTAAGATTCTTAAAGGAAAAAATGCTTTTTTGAAAAATGGAATCAATTGGCGAACTAATAAATAATATTAATTTAATAGGTAATTATTAAAACACATTTCTATTGTGTTATCTAATGAACTCAGCTCAAAAAGTATTACGATCTGTTTTTGAGATGAGTTAAATAAATGCCACAATAAAAATGTATTTTTAGTAATTACCTGTTAAATTATTTACTAGTTCGCTAATTGATTACATTTTACAAAAAAAGAATCTTTTCATTTAACATGTTTAAAAATTGGATCACGTGTGAGTGAAAGAGGTGACAAAATGCGACAGCCCTCTTAAACACATGATTGTACTCATGATAACAAACAACTATTACTATGGGACCAAACTAGAAATCGCGAGAAATAAATCTGCTGTTCCCTACATTTTGACGAGTTATGCGAACATAAATGTAGGGAGTTTTTTTTCGCGATTTCAGGTTTTATCCCATAGTAAAAGGTGTTTGTTAACATTAGTGCAATCATGTGTTTAAGTATCGGTCACTAATTCCAGTCACCCTATATATAAGTGTAATTCAATTCATGGCAACTGCTCTTATGTTTATAAGCTAGCCAAGTTACTAATGGATATGTGTAATTTGTAATTTAAATATTTGTATCGCTTACGCACATTAAAAGCTTAAAGGATTATGTTTTACATGGCGTGTCTTATTTTACCGCAATATTGTCTTGAAGTTACGACCTCTCAGTACCATCGTGTCAGGGATGCCTTATACAAGGTGTCTGAGAAAGGGTGTCGCCAACTTAAGGGTGTGTTACAGACCATCAAACTGAACAAATTTTCCCGGGAAACAATATCAAAATCACGAAAAAAAAAATCAGTCATCCCATACAAAATTTCAATACCTACTTGGCCAAATGTATGGGACGACGGATTTTTTTTTTCACGATTACAATGTTGATCCCCGGGAAAAAGTTGTTCAGTTTGATGATCTGTAACACACCCTTAAGTTGGCGACATCCTTTCTCAGACACCTTGTAAGAAAGAAAAGAAAAGAAAGAAAAATATGTTTAGGTATTTGTCACAGAAATACGTGCATACAAAAATATAATTAACTCGAGTTTTACAAAAAGAAAAATGAAACACACAAATCTCACGACTCACGAGCACAAAACAAAAGTCGGCAGCTGCTGGCACGCCATGACTGTGACAAGAAGGCTTCCACTCAGCATGATGCTGTGCTATGGGGGGCCCACAGCACAGCGCTGTTTATAAGGTATCCTGACACGATGGTACAGAGAAGTCGTAATTTCATGACAATATTGTGGTAAAATAAGACACGCCATGTAAAACAACGGTTGGCGACACCCTTTCTCAGACACCCGGTACATATAAAAGACTTACGTCGTTATACAAATTGTAATACAAGATGCTTACTCGTATTAAAAATACATTGTAACCCAAAATCAATTTGTATTCAAATAATCCCAGATGTAAATAGTTCTGTTTCTAGTCTTCAATTGAAATCCACAGTAACAAAGTATAAACATTCAATCAAACTGACGGTTTTGACAATTATCCTATATCTTTCAGCCACCATTTTTATCGCACTGTTGCTAGTTAGCTATTTATTACGAGCCCACCACACGCACGATATATGGGCTCAATTTCAAATTGAAACTATGAGATATACTCCAGACGTGCTAAATTACCATTGCAATAACTCAATGGCTGGTCTTAACGCATTGAGATTCAATTACACATAGCATTTAAGGGATTCACCCGTAATTAAAATGTCTGTTTAAAAATTATATCACAGTACAAACTTCGTTGTACTTGTTAATATGCCCGAAGTTGTACCACTTACCAGAATTAAATATCAAGTTTAGATATATTAAAGACAGGCTCATAATAACTCCACTCAGCAAGTCAGCACAAAATGTGTTCTGAATAAATAATTTTATAACTAAATTCTCTATTCATCTTGATAAAAGTTTCAAATTGGGACGTTAAAGGTGTAGTGAAACTTGTTTCAAATTCAGTCTCAGAACTAGTCCCAATTTTCGGACAAGGACTACGATGTCGAAAATTAAACTTGAGCTTTACTTGAACTTCACTTAGTTTCTAATTTGGTTTTAATTTCTGTTCAAAAGTAATGATAATCGTTTCAGCATAAAATAATCATATGAATAGACCACAATTCCCGGGAGGTACATTTATTTGTATAGTTATTCATTTGAATAGTTTTATTTTTTTATCATTACTTTTGGATCAGCCTAGTATATTAGTAAACACAACTTGACTCACAACAACGACTATCAAATTGACAAGAAGTGTGTTAAATTTTTTATAGCTCGTCACTCATTCGCATGCTCTCGTGACTGTATGACGTAACTATTTTCACCGTCTGAGACACGCCTTGCTTGCATAATAATGAGTTCACGTTTATTTCGCACGATTTTATAACAAAAAATCCAAGTCGCTACCTAAGCCGATGAAAACTTACATAATAATGGTTGTTAGTTGAGTTACAAGCCTGATAACATTTTCTTAGAACAGGTTTATTGAGCAGTTTTAAAAAATGAAAGCGTTTTTCGCAGTTTAAATTTTATGTTGTTTTTGAAGGGAATGACATTAGTGCTACAATTCAATTAAATAGACTACGGAAAACTTGTGTTGCCTTTCAAAATGTCCTTTTTGTAGACCTTACTCTATGGTGCTTTAACTGAAAATTTAATATTAGGTAATCAGGGTTATATTCTAAAGGCTTTTGCTCCCTCGTCGTATATTTCTAGTGTGCGCAAACAAGAAGGAAAACACGCACATAAACCATGCTAGTTTCCTTATGGTGTCTGCACTAATCAAGATTTACGTATAACCTGATAAACGTTATTGAAAAGACTCGGTTATTCCGCGAAACTGAATCAAACACGTGATTTTATGTGATTATAATTTGCAAAGTAGTTTATGTAGCCGATACACGCCTTCCCGTTATCGAGTCCAGGTTAGTAGATAAGTAATGGGTGTAACCCGCTTCTGGGTAACGATGGACTGATTAAATAAATGTCCGTGTGGTCTTAACTTAGAAAAGACCACCTGTCGCAACCGGAGGTGTCATTTGCCGATCATGAGGCTAGGAATTAGCGTCGATTTGCGTGCTGATAACATCAACGCTATCATCGAATAACGATCCAGTTACCCAACGTTCAAAAACATAACGCGCACACACAAACGTTGACCGCGTTATCGCGGCCTATTCGAAGGGAAATATTCACCACTAAAGCGGACAGTTACGATCCATTATAATGATAGATGCATTACCATTTCTCTTCGAAACATGATATGGACATAGGTTAGGAAAACAAAACGGCCTGATCGAATATGATTATTAGGTACCAGCTTATCCATGTTCCACTTAACAGTATTATCAATGTTCTACAGGATAAAGACGAGGAAAGATAAACGTTTGACGTAAAACACGAACAAATTATTCAGAACGCGGAATTGTTTTGATACGCGCTCAAAAAAAACTAAAACTAGGTGACTAGTGTGACTGGTTTATCAGAGCATTTACCGAAATATTATCTCGCTGTTTCATATTATTTCATGCTTTAGAAATATCTGTATTTATATCAATGTTTTACCTAAGAGACGTATTTCGGCCACCCCGTTACTGAGATTCGTGCCGGTTTAAGTCTCTACCGGTTTAGGTTTGTTTAATCGATTTCGATGTTATAAATAAAGCGGCTTCTCTGCTTAGCTAATTATATTATTAGTGTTCCGTCGGAAATATATTACCATGCTACCTTCGAGGTTACGTTTGACGAGTCGATTCTCAATTTATTAGCTCTCTACATAAATTAGTTTATATCGGCAACGTTTTCTAGCTGTCTTGGGAAAACAAACTCAAATTGCTATTATTAAACTGTAAAACATAAAAGCTTGAATATTATTTCATAGGTATTTATTTAATATGTACAATAATCGTAAAGATAAACGATTATTTTAATACACAAATCATAAATATTAAATCTAAGCGTCTTCTTTATATAAGTATCTGTTTATTAGAGCTTTATGTAACAATACTCGAATACATTACAATACCTACAAAGTTTTCCTCCATGCCATTTGCAATGATTTATTCATAATAAAGTAATTTTAAATTCTATTAAGATTGCTTACAACTTTATATTCGAAAACAAACGGGACTGCTGAAGGCATATCTGGTTAACCGATGCGTCGGCATCACTGCTTCCAATGAATAAATAACATTTCTATTAGAGCTAACGCACGCCGTTTACATTTATGAACAGTCTTATGTTTGTAAAGTGGAAACCCTTTTATTGCTCCTGAAATCAAAATATGGAAAGCGCTGTGTTACACAGGGTTATTGGTAAAACACCAGCAACCTCTTAAGGGGTCATTGTATTCATCATTATGAACAACTTTTACTATGGAACCAAACCTGAAATCGCGAAAAAAAAATCAGCTGTTCAGTACATTTATGTTCGCATAATTCGTCAAAATGTACTGAACAGCTGATTTTTTTTTGCGATTTCAGATTTGGTCCCATAGTAAAAGTTGTTCATAATGATGAGTACAATGACCCCTTAAGAGGTTGCTGGTGTTTTACCAATAACCCTGTATCATGGTCTTATTTGATTATGGTCACATCTTTGACAAATATTTAATCATGTAAACGTGGTTATGTCGTGCCGTTTGCGTGCAAAAATACCTGCTTGCTGCTGTGAGTCGAAGTTGCTTTCATCGCCATTCTCCTTCCCTTATCCCAATTTACTAGGGTTCGGTGCAACATGTCTTTTTCTTCCATACTTCTTAGTTCATTACTTTCATAGTCGTCATCTCGGTAGTCACTCCCTTTCTAGCCATATCACCTTTCACACAGTCCATCCATGGTATCTTCGGTGTTCCCCTACTCGTCTAGCCATCCACATTCATATCAAAACTTTCCTGACGACATTTTTCTCATTCCTCCCATGCCCATACTATGCCAGCAGATTTCATTGTTCTAACTTAATATCTAGAACTTAACACGTTACTGCTAAATGACTGTGCAGATTTAAAAGAGTACAGTGAACGTAAACCAAGCTTGTTTTGACAATACAACAAGTACTTATCTTTTTATAGATTTTTTTTTCATCATCGCTAGGAGTAATTATAGTTCAAGCTATCAAAAACAGGTCACGTTTTTATAAGACCTTATTACACGCAGATTTTTTTTACATTTAAATTGAGCTAATGTAAACTGCTGAATTTGGAATGAGAATTGTTTGTATGGAATCCGTTGCGAATGTTCTATATCTTTTTCATCATCATCACTGCCTAGCCTTTTTTCAACTATGCTGGGGTCAGCTTCCAGTCAAAACAGATGCAGCTAAAAAAACAAAACAACATTTTATATGGAGCGACTAATTAACAGGCTTCCAAAAAAGACTAGGTTATATGTTCGACTCTTATGTATTTTTTTATACGTCCACCGATTTTGAAAATTCTTTCTTTGTTTGAAAGGGTATGCTCACGAGGTAGTCCCATTGTCACCAAGTCAGAATCTGATGAGGGGATCCTATGAAAATCGAGAGAAACCTTCAAATTGTATAGGCACACCTATAGCGATTTGGGTATTTTTTTATAGTAACTCGTGTATTTGCTCTCGGGTTAAAAAATTTCAGAAGTCACTGACTTCCGAAATTAAAGTTATTTTTCACTTTGTAGTGTTTTCTTTTTTTTGCAAGTCTGTAGAACAAATCATTGTCATGCATAATGAAGGGAAAAAAAACATAAAACCATTCGAAATAGAAGGCCTTCTATTTCGAATGACTTTACGTGAAACAGTTCCAAAAAGCTTTGTTTACCTTAGGGACTTGTATCGTGAAAGTGCTGCGTGTCTGTTCGTGTGTACGCTCGTTTTATTAGTAATGCAACAGAATTCCCCGCGCTCGTTTCAACTCTGTTTCGTAGGAATGACGTGTTTGCCTTGCCGCTATTTCTTTTTAACTTAAACATAAGCTATTCATAGAACGATTTTCTTTTTCGTAGCGGTTTTTTGACCTATTTATCATGCTCTGTTTTCCTTGGAAAACTAGGATTTGAACTATGATTTATTTATGATTTCAATTACAAATATTGCTTATGTAATTTTCATTACAAGTTCAATGACCATCAATTGACCTACCGTGAGCTCTTTCTCATATTATGATAAGTATTTCATATTATTATAAGGATGAAATGTGCGTGAATAGGTAGAAGAAAATATTCAACAAAAACCCAATCGTCATCGTTACCATTATTTAGATAATAACCGTGAGCTATTATATCATCTGCAATACTTACCTACTCTTCTTGTTAGTTGTTTGGAAACAAGTTATCGTGGTATATTCCTTTTACAGCGATAAAATCAAATAGCACAGAATGTGTGCCAATCTTGTGGTCAAACATTTAATCAATCATGGTAAACTCTCCATCTAGTTTTTTATCAAAGAGTTCAATTGAATTACCTATAGATTTTTCAAATAATCGTTCTGTAATAAAAAGTCGATTTATTTTGATAGCTTCAAGCGGATTTTTTCATACAAAGATCATTCGGTTTTTGTGCACGATCATTATTAAGTTACACATCTTGACTGACAAACTGTGACGGCCATGTTTCTTCATAACTATAATTAATATTTTCATATCTGTCATTTTTTGTTTAGATATATAATACTCTTGCGATCTCCAGTTAATTTGGTGTATTGTTTGGCAATGAAGGATCTTATTAGCTAGATGACATATTTATCTTATAAATGATTTTTAGTTTTTGAAGTTCTTGCTTGCTGGACCGTATTACTGATGGTTATTTTGATGAGATCTGAGAGGACCTTGAGAGCATCTATTAATAATAAAATTCAAAACTATAAAAATGCGTACGTATATACGTACGCTGGTAAACCACCAGATTAATTTTGCGGTTGTGGGAACTTATTGCGTTCGCCAATAAAGCTGATGATACTTTAAAAGTAGTTTCAGTGGTTGACAACACATTTAGTATTTCAATATAGTATGGCGTCGCGGGAACGAGGATATCATTGGAGTGGTAAAGGTCACTTGGTTTGAGGAGAGACCGGTCAGCCTTGGGCCGTGTAATTCACTTTCGTACTCGACTGTATGGCCCTTCGTGTGGCCTCATTTCTCAACTCTGTTTGTTTTGTTAGCAGACCTGCGATATACAAGACAGCCCTTTCTTTATGTGTGTAATCATATCTTCTTAAGTTACGGAGCGAAAGTTTATTTATTGAGGGCTAACACAGACAGACCTTCCCTATTTGACTGGCGTTTAACCTTCTTTAACTTTCAGACAAGTACCGAGTGTTAAGATTAGTCCGTATAGAATAAAAGTAATCTTATTCTTTTGACATTGATATAATTTTTGCTTGCTTAACCCAAGTCAATTATTATCCGCCTTCAGGGTTTACCAACTAAACATGTGCCTATTATATGAAAATTACAATCATACGCATATAATTTACACGCCTTTAATTTGGTACTACTCGTATGAGTAGTTGCTTTGTGGTTGCGTGGTGGCGATTAAACCAATTGCCTGGCTTTATAACGAGGAAGCTCATTACTCAGGAGCAAGGCATTTACAAGCTGTTATTGTTCCTTGGGACTGAAACACTATCTTAGTACGATGTACTTCCTTGCTTTAAATTGCCTAACATGATTTTGTTTGTAATCTATCTATTATGTTGTTAAAGTAAAAAAAACAAAAAATACCTTACAAAGAATATCTGGTGTGATTATTATCTGCTTATTTGGCAAAAACAAATTGTTTCTAATTGTGATTCCCATCTCTACCAGTGTTTTGTGCATGCTCATGACGCATGTGCTTTCTAAATGTATTCAACACAATTTACATAGGATAATCATAAACAAAATTATATTGGCCATCAAATGTACGACCAATCTAATCGATTCTGCATTTTCTCGTTATCTAAACGGATGAAACACATAAAAAACATATAGAAGGATGGAGTTGTGTTACAAGGAAACATTCTAAACTTCATTTTACAGTCGGCTTATACGAGCTTTAAATCTAACCTTTCCTGGTTAGCATAATGGTAAGCAATAGTTTAGTTTTATAACTCAAGTTTCCATTACCTCGGCATGCAGAGTCCTGTGCAATACTAGGAACACTTACACGTACATATAATCGAGAATCGATTCGATTCAATATTCTGTCGAAGGTTATCGTTTGTTTCGGAATGCCCGTATGTGAATGAACCGATTATTCCTCAAGATATTCCTTATTTTACAACTAAATCGTTATACTGAGAACATGATTCTATTTCTATAAATATAGCTACATTTATATATCGGTCGGTATACTTAAATTCACGAATTCCGCTCAGCGGGGCCCACGCTTTGCTGCTTGCAAGACTTTACCGTTATGCTGTAACAAAACATTGCAACGTAAACGAGTGCATTATTCTAAATGCCCATAAAAGGCACTCACTGTGTGACTCATGTTTAGAGTTTATTTTCTAAAGAAGTATTTTATGCACTTAGACATGTCAGGGTGGTCCTTGTATACGATCGCGACGGTAATGCGACAAATACTCTGTAAAAAAACCGGTCAAGAGCGAGTCGGACTCGCGCACCGAGGCTGTACCATCATATAAAAAAAATTGCTATTTAGAGACATCGTTTTATTTTTCTTGTAATCTATACATAAACTTCTATCACACAGAATAATTTCCGATTTTTCTCTATGTAAACTTCAGAGATAAGGGGGAGGAACGGTATTTTTTTTTACATTTTTCATCAAAAGTCGAAAACTATAAGGCCCAAAAAAAATAAAGATAATGTCTGAGAAAGTGCAAACAGCGCTCTTTCATATAATACCCCACATGCTGTAGTAGCCCCACTTCGAATTTTTAAGACCCCCTTTCAGTCCCTGTTGCAAAAAATATACACAGGGTTATTGGTGAAACACCAACAACCTCTTAAGGGATCATTGTACTCATCATTATGAACAACTTTTGCTATGGGATCAAACCTGAAATCGCTGAAAAAAACAATCAGCTGTTCAGTACATTTATGTTCGCATAATTCGTCAAAATGTACTGAACATCTGATTTTTTTTTTCGCAATTTCAGGTTTGGTCCCATAGTAAAAGTTGTTCATAATGATGAGTACAATGACCCCTTAAGAGGTTGTTGGTGTTTTACCAATAACCCTGTATATTTGTACTTCTTTCTTATAATTGCAAAATAGTTGGACAAACGTCATCTAAAACTATTCCAAAATTCAAGTTCATAGCATTAGTAGTTCTTGAGATATCCAGCTGTGACAGACAGACAGACTGAACCGCACCATAAGCGTTCCTTTTTACCATTTAGGTACGGAACCCTAAAAAAAATGGTTTGGTATATTTTTTTTTTAGATAGTGGCGCTTTGTGGTCAAACGGGTTACTGCTCAGTGTACGCATTAGTAAAACCACAGCCGGTAGCGATTTCGTACTGATCGACCTCGCACTAAAACTAGATTTATCGCTCATTACTGGCAAATAAAATATTTGTTAGGAACGCTCAAACTAAATAATACCAACATTACCAACGCTCGCTTCCACGCTGAGAAATTATAGAGTAAAAGCGCAGAATATCTATTTTTGTACACCACATGCAGAAACGTTTCATTTCATGATCGCACACACGTGATATGTTCAATCCTTTGTTTCCAAATATGTACATTTCTTATTTGGAGAAGGAATAATTGAGTTCAGCAATTTTGTTAAAGTAAAGCGTTTATCAGAAAAAGTTTCACAAATTGAGGAAAATAAAAGGACTCAGTATGTCGGATCACACAGAATAATTTCCGATTTTTCTCAATGTAAACTTCAGAAATAAGGGTGAGGAACGGTATTTTTTTACATTTTTCATCAAAAGTCGAAAACTATGAGGCCTACAAAAAAATAATGTTTGAAAATGTGCAAACAGCGCTCTTTCATATGATACCCCGCATGCCCTAGTAGCCCCACTTCGAATTTTTAAGACCCCATTTCAGTCCCTGTTGCAAAAATATACATACATTTCTATTTCTTTCTTATTTGCACAATAGTTGGGCAAACGTCATCTAAAACTAATCCAAATGTCAAGTTGATAGCATTAGCGGTTCTTGAGATATCCAGCTGTGACAGACAGACAGATTGACTGAGTCTCACCATAAGGGTTTTACCATTTTGGTACGGAACCCTAAAAAGATCATTCACACTGTCACAACTGAACATTTAATTAAATAATAATAACCTTAATGGACTAGACAAAACAATTCAGAGGCCGAACACGAAGTTAGAAAATACATAATCGCTCAACAAGGCATGTTTGCCTTATATGAAAACGTAAAACTTGCTTGATGAAAGTACACCTAGAAATGTACACGACCTCCTGTGGCGTCGTAGGTACAAAAAAAAAAATCTTCTACTAAATACTAACAACACCATTAAATGCTCCAGATATAAAATAAATAAAGATGATCAGTGCCACAACTAGGACGTTCTCTATGTCAATTAGAGTAATTAACTAAATACCAACTCGAGCAAAACTATAACATACCTACATGGTACCGCTATTAAGGTGAACTCAGTGAATTAATATGAGAAGTGCTTGGGTAGTAAAGTTTAATTGTATTAGGGGAGGCTGATAGAGACGTGCTGAGTTCTCAGTAGATTTTATAGTGTTCAGAGAATACTCGTTAGTAAAGCGGACAACACGCCGACGAGACACCGATTCAGACACACAGATCTATTGGAAGGCACATCAAATTGGCTAACACGTTCGGATTACGGAACGACGGACGCCATAATAATCAAATGTGTCTGAGAAGCCTGATGAGATACCGAGTGTGTTTACTGCCTTAGTGGAAGATTACGGCAAGTAGGAAAACAAATCAAAGTTGCCGACATACAGCTCTTTAAATTAGCAAGTTGTAATGGCAATGTTTGTGCTTGTAGTTTCGTGGCTCGATACTTCCAAAGAAAAATGAAATTTGTTACAAAGGTTTTGTGAGATCGTACAAGTATTCCCAAGATAATTACCTTTTACAAATTTTGTTATGATTTATAATTTTAGCCATGTGTATTAAAATTATTATTACCGTAGAACGATCTAATATCAACAATCAACATTCTCATGTCGGAGAGTATCAAGATTTACGAAAGAATGTTGCACTGTGGTGTCAAAATATCACGGATTTGTATAACTATTCTATTCTAACTGGTAGCGGTATTGAAATGGCTTTATAACCACATACTAAGATAAGATAAATACCAATAACTATAAAATAACACGTTGAAGTATAATATCAATTTATATGATTACATTAGTCTTTAGGCTTGAGCACTTTTGCTTATTTCTCATACCCATCCCATCGTGTTATGTTATATGTATGATGCAATAAATACTCCTTAGACACTTGTGGTCAGTGTGGTTAACGTCGAAACCACGAATTACGACTGTTTACGTATTAGAAAACTGAATCAAACAAACCCATTTATTTAGCAGTGATGTAAATGGAGCGCACTAAAAGCTGTCCCAAACTATTCTTCTCGGTTTGTTTTTTATTAGGCTCACTAAATGTGTAAAGGACTAGATGATAATCTCATTCATTTGAAAGTTCAAACAATATCAATTGATTTTTTTTTAACCGACTTCAAAAAAGGAGGTTCTCTATTCGACCCATATGTAGGTATGTATGTATGTAAGTTTGTATCCCCGCGATTTTCTCAAAAACTAATGAACCAATTTTGATGATTCTTTCTTTAGCGTGATCTACATACTTTCAGGAAGGTTTTAGTATATAATACATTAGGTAATTAAAATTATGTACGAATTTATATATATAAATGTACTGTATCTCCGGCATTTCTAAGCGGATTTTGATGATTCTTCTTTTCTTCAACTAAAAATTGAAAAATAAATTTACTTCAAAAAATGAAAACCGACTAAACCTAATACGAATAAAATAACTTTCATAAAAATTTAATAGCTTTTGAAGTCGGTGTCTTCAATTCTTCAATGTCAATGCACCGTAGCTTGGCACCGACTTCAGAAGCTGTTGTGTTTTTAGGTTTTTGAAGTCGGTTTATACTTTTTAAAGTAATTTTTTGTAGATGCAGGATAGCTTACCATGTATTCTGTAAATTAGTATCTGTGGTCAGACGATAATCTTAGGCTCGGACTACTTGCATCGGGAATCTCCCGGGCCCGAAAATAACGGCCCTGGACAAGCTCGGATTCAATTCTTCTCTCAAGGAATCATTTGAATTGTTCCTGCATTGAATACATAGGATCAGGGGCCATCCGATCCCGAATTTCACCCGGAAGCAACCGGATCATGCTCTGGTTCTCTCCGACCATCCGATCCGTTAATTTTCGGGCGGGGTGTTTCAATGTAGTATGTAGTTGTATGGAGCTGACCACACGACTCCGAAAAACGTTCGTTCCGGGCGCTTGCGGACGAACCAGGCGTCAGTGCAACTACTGATTTCTTTTATTTCTAAGGTTTGAATCCTGTCTGCCACGAGATATTTTAGCTCATGATATGAATTCACTGACATTGTAGTAGTATTAACCTTATTTTTGGATATGACTCGTAGAGTACACCTTCCGTTACGCGATCTACGTGAAAAGGATGAACCCTGTATCTTTTAGCTTTCCTTTGTTTGGTGTTTCTTTTTTTTACTAACTATACTATTTAGCGCAAATTCTAGTGGCCGACTATTTCTCTCCGCATTCGAACGGGCCGTGTGTAGATAGCATGCCGAAGGGCGTTTGTGTACTACAATAAATTTTACTGTCGCCGCAGTCTGATTTTTTACGGTCCGATGTGGCATGAAAAAAAACGGATGGCTGGCTTGTGCACTTGTCCGTCTTTACTCGGATCGGTGCGGCGCAGTTCAGGGTAGCTCTCTTTGAAACTACACGCGACGCTTGCGTAATTACGCTAGGAACGATGAGTACGACCCCGAATGGGGAAAAGTAAAATGTCGGACGGTAAAATTACGTATAGTGCACATACTACTAGTATATACATTATGGCGTGCCACATCGGACCGTGATAATCGGACTGCCGGACAGTAAAATTCCTTGTAGTGCACAAACGCCCGAACTCGGATTTTTCTCGGACCGGGGAGATTACGGCTGCTTGTAGTCCAAGCCTAACGTCACTGCGTTTCTCCGTAGATCCCCGTTCCAGACCCCCTTCTATGTGCTAAGGGGCGGACACTGGGCTTTAAGTCGGTAGGTGTTCGACAAACCCCTTTGCCATTCCCAGACGTTGAGCATACATGAAGATATCCACACTAAAATGAAAGAGAAGTCTTGCGTATCGAAGGACCGTACTATATCTAATCCTTCGATTTAATATCCGTCTTTACAAGCATCCTTACAAATACCGGCACACTAAGTAGGTTGTACAATATACAGTATTAAGTTATGCAACCAGTAGCGCATTAGTTGGTGGGTATATGCTAATACTTCTGTAGGGCATGGGCCGGGTCGCTCCGGCCAAGGATATCGCACTGGAGAAGGGACGTTGAGTAACATTCCATAGCTTTTCGTGGGCTTTGAATATGAATACAAATGATCGGCAACAGGGACTTAGTGGCAAAGTAATAAAACTATAATTATACAGTTGTGGACAGATGTTTCGTTATTTTATTGATTTTAGCACGCATGGTTAGCCAGGAGTTGCTTGAAAGGTGAGGTGCGACCGCGGCACCTGTGCGCGTTCCTGTTTTTAATAGATCTGTATCTCGACGCGGCACCTTTGCTTATTCTACTTTACTTGCAGCGCTTTATAGCGTCATGAAAGGTTTGTTTGTTCATGAGCGTTATTTAAAGTAGGAAAAAATCGTATGTTTCTGTTCAAATTCTTGGTTTAACAATCCGGTTTTTGTTGTATACGGAGATGTACCTAATATTTATTCATATAAACAAATTACTATTGACACTAATAAATGTGCCATAAAAGTATCAATCGCCGCATTATGTTGATCGCTCAATAATACTTGACAGCTTAAGAATAGATTGTACGTAAATTCTAAATCGTGAATGAAAATGTATTTTTTGTTCGTTGAACAGTCAAGGTGAAACCGATGTCAGCGCACTTATTATGTAAATCCTACCTCCTATCACGATGACTTATTTCCTTCTTTGGCTGCGTATAAGGTTATCTACTACATCTCAACAAATTATTTACTGGCATTGGCTGGTTTGCCATATTCGTAGTAAGGATTGCGCTTTTGTTGCCAAAAAACTACTAAAGATGCATGTGTTATGATATCCTTACTAAACTTACATATTTAGTCAAAACGGCTATTTAACCTCCTGGATGCCAGCGTCATGCCTACAATTCATGCCTACATTACATCTATTATATTTAAATAAAAAACTTTTTTTTTTGCATTTTTTTGACGTGTACAGACCCCTGATATACCATAAAACCTAAGTTTCAAATAATATCCAATAATATTTTTTTTCTGGAATCCAGGAGCTTAAACCGTTTATGTGTGCAGTGCAGGTAATATGGCTTCTGGCGTAAAACCAAAAGCACCTTGGACATCCAATCCAGTTCCAATCCAGTTTGTCCCCTCAAACGGAATTTCATGAATTCGCACTGTTTACCTCTAAACGACGCAAATTAAATTATTCCGAACGTAAACGAATTATTCTGAACTAAATTGATTTAATTCATCTTGTTTCCTGTAGTTCTTCCGTATGACTATCAATATTGGAGATTTTTCATGCCAATACAGGCATTGGTTTTGTTCAATCAAAGCTATTTGGTCTTTATGTCAATTTCTATCTTAAAATGGGTGCATAGCCACACAGCATGGCAGGTAATGTATCGCGGTGTGGTCACGTTCTAAATAACCCACTTGTATTATATTTCACAGTGTTTGTGTCACGAATCGTGACAAAGCTCCTGTCTCTGTATCATCGTTCACATTGTGCAACCCGATGTGCTGAGCTGAGCCGTGTGCCTGTTCACAGGGGCACGATTACCCAACCAGTTTCAGTTGCGCTCGATTTCCTAAGCCTCTCGATGCGCCATCAGGTTTTTGCCTAGCCATTCGGGTTGCTGGATTTATGAAGCCGCATAGTGAAAGTGTTCGTCGCTTATGAAACACCCGAGCGCGGTGTATAGTTCGAGAAGTCATCAGCTCATGTCACGTTTTATCAAACATTTCATCCTTTGAAGCGTACTCGCAGTATTTCATCGTACGCGCCAGTTGGCAGCGGTGAAATTGGTATTCGTTTGGTTGGACTTTCAAAGGGGACATCTGATGAGGCACGCGCAACGGAGCGCATATCCTGTGACATGCCCATCCACATAACTTAAACGCATTCACGTTATTTGCACGCTTTAACTGTAGCCTAGAGACAAATACACACCCACTCATTTAGCAGGCATGTCCCATAATTACTACTAATATGCTACCCATCGTATGTTTCAGTCATTGTTTTACAAGCTAATGAATTTCGCTTCATGTCTGGCCGAGCGCTGGCGCTTGCACTGAGAGGTGATTGATTAATTTCCGTTTACTCTCCGGCAACGAACAAATTTACTCTCGTACCTGCCGTCCCGACATTATGATGAAAAATGATGTGTTTTCTGCATCGTCGAATGAATTTTGAATTTGATTAAGAGTATAAAACAAATTATACTTTAATGTTGTCCGCTACGTGAAGGTTTTTAGAAGGGCGTGACCACAACGCAAGGTCGTTATAAATTGCGTGTGACATCATGTTCATTTTGTGGGTCCTCAGCCCCGACGTTTTGCGTTTAACCTGATAAAATATCTGCCCATTTTCGAGGATGAAGTTCTCCACGAATTTAAATTTCTTTGATGTTCCTTAACTGATTGTGATTGACTCAATCAATTTTGTATAATCATCTCAGCCAGCCTTATCTAATATCGTTATAATTACCGCTATTATTCAATCGCTTATTTCCTTCCACCTTGTCGTTGAAGAGAACCATTCAGATGAAAGGTTTTGTAAATACTGTATCTAAATTACAAGCTTGCTTAATATGCGAACAATTATAATAAATTCTCTGTGACACGTAGTTGTTCAACTCTTTGTGTAAAAAATGTAAAAACGTCGCTTTGCATCGGGCATGCTGCCAAGAGATTATGCTCATGATGGCAGTTAATTACGACTTCTTATTAGGATTATACGTTTCTTTGACTTCGTCCAAATTGTTGTTTCAAATACAAATAAGCGTGGGTGGTGAGATTTTTAAACCGTCTCTTAAAATAGCCTGTCAAACTAGTTCAGTAACCTATTTAAATGAGGTAGCTATCTTCAGAAAAAAAGAAATGTTCACTGCTTTTGTTTTATGTTCTTGGTTTTTATGTGAGAATAAGATTAACCATGTCTTGCCACAAGGAAGGGAAATCCGATTTGCGTAATACTTTCTGACATCTCAGGCTCAGCCTCAGTACAATTTCGGACAGGATGCATAAAAATGTCTTTTATTGATTTAAGGCATACATAAATAATATTTACAATGTTTAAAATGATTGTATCAGGTCGTGTACCTTGTGTCATATTGCTTACCGACGAGTACATGAATAGCGATACAAATATCCGGCCAGACAATACGGGGTGGGACTTTCAAAGTCAAGCAGTCATGCACCGAAAATAATTAGGGCGGTGCAGCGAGCGAGGCGCAGGCAGCGCAGGCGTGCCGCGCGGTGACGGCGCACCTCTAACAAATGCGCGAGCGCAACGGTCACCCAACTGTATAACAATATGCTGTTTATAAAGTGAAATGACCGACTAAAATGATTTCATTTAACGGCCATAAATTGTGAACCGTTTTATTTGAAGAGGACACACATTATTCATGATTTTTCAAGTTAGATGAACTGTATATGTACATACCTACTCGTATATCGAGAAAGGTTTTATGTCGTTTCCACTGTAAGTTGTTACCATAAAAGCACAAACAAAGGCTTGTGTAATATGCAACTTTATAGCACTGATAAAGAAATTATATTGAGCTAATTATAGCTTTTCTTCCTTTATTTGGTCGTTTTTATTCGATGTTGTCTTCACATTTTGACATTATATAAATAAATGGTGGAGACAGTAAACATAAAACTAAATTCAATTATTCTTTCAATTGCCGATGCTCCGTCATAGATAACTACTGCCTCCCACATGGAAACCTATGAATCTTTGGTATTTATCTGATATTATGACTCTTGGAGTGCTCACCTCATGGTAGTCTGTCTGATCATCCTACGCTTGACATTCCAAAGATGGCATCGAGTGATTGTTGGCTTTCTAACACCTCATTACTAGTTTGATCTTTGTTCGGCTGCTGTTTCTCTCAATTCGCTTTATCTTGTTAATTGGAGAGCAACACTGTCGCTGTCTGCTCCACTTCTGTCCATTGTTCGAGACACGACACTTTCTAAACTAATCTCTACTTCATATCTAGTTATAATGACGTAGGGCCTGAGCTTTTAAGCCTCTAACGCTTAAGCCGTGTCATACTGCATGTATTTCTTAAGTATTTTTTTGATTGGCAGACTCGTATTCAGTTTTAAATTTATTTCTTGCTGACTTTAGTTACCGTGCAGTAACTCTATGTTTCATTTAATTAATTATCTATATAAGTAATTATTTACAAAAAAAAAGTAGTGTATGTAGTATATCAGTTATCTGGTTTCCATAGTACAAGCTCTGCTTAGTTTGGGATCAGATGACCGTGTGTGAAATGTCCCGGGTTATTATTATTTATTATTATTATTATTATTATTTATTGTTTTGTCTTATATTTTATTTACACTTCAAATAAATAAACCTAAGATTTTATCTCGAGCATTTGCGTTTTTGCTTGTTTGCCTATAATTATAGCTGATTTACGCAAATTTCATACAGTAGCCAAATAAATGCATTTTGCTGTTACATCAGATGCGCGCTCAGCGTTATTGCGGACTTTCGACTCAACATTGGACTCTTCATTATTGACCTTAATTTGAGCACTGATTAAAATACCGTGTTTTATGATGCGTTTGTTATCTAGCCGTGTCTGGGTGAGTGGGTGTGCACGAAATAACTCTAGGATAATTACGATCTCGACTTAGCTCTAATTCGTGAGTCACGGCCGAGTGAAATGGCACGCGGTCCATGATCGCGCCGCCCGTTCATTCAATTACGCTGCGTGATGTGAATTGAAAATTATTGTACTCGGTTCAAATTTGTCGTTGGTTCATAACAGATTCTCGAGCTTTCACCTTCTATCAAAATATTGACAATCGCAACAACGATTAGTTCACGATCGACATCGCGTTACAACTGAGATAAACTCGTATTGAAGCCATTGGTGTAGGTATCGTCTTGATCTCTCGACTTTGACTAGAGCCGATAGGTTGTAGTTATAGGTATTGCACTTATCATGTGTTGTACCGATAAACACACAATCATTATATTGTCGCAGACTGCCGACGGGTGTGGGTTGTCTGGTAACGGTGCGCCGTCGAAACTGGGACACATCGACGTACGTAATCCTATTATGAGCTCGTTAACGTAATCCCACTTGGACCTCAATTCTGCTTCTGTCTTGGCTGAACTGAGTTAACAATCTTCTCGTATGAATAATTTGTAGGTAAACTTAGAAACGTGCACAAAGATTAGGTTCGCCATCTCCCCCCTGATGACAAGTTTCGCTGATTCATCAGGAATGACTTATTAATTCACTGAGAATAAAACTCTGTAATAAATGCGTCGTCAAGACGCCTAACACGTAGCTTATGACCAATAAGACAGTCGTTATTACCTACTGTCTAACATGTAAACAGTTCGCGCATTGTTTTGCTGACTCATAAATTATGATAGATGACCGACTCGGCTCCGCCCTTGATACTGCGTCATAAAATAATGACAACAAATTATACCATTATTATGACTGGACTATCAGAACACGGCGTAATGGTGCGATTAATTCTTCAGGGAGTGCTTATGTACTCATAAAACACTTTCATTTATCAAGCACCTCACCAAATGCAGCTCCTTGTATGACATGTATTTAACGTTTTCCTCAACCTAGACCTTTGGGGCAAGCCAGTTCTAACAATAGGTACATTATTCAAATGGTTGTAAGATTGCATCTCGGTTGAGATAATAAAAACCCATACACAAATTGTTTCCGAGTAGAATACGTGTACCCGAAGGCCCAATTCCTTGAGCCCATTGTCGCCGGCGCGATGCTATCGTGCGTGGGCGATGTCATGATAAGTTAGTTACATTTGTTAGATCTCAAGTCTGTTTTCATTACTCGTTTACTTCGTGACCTTTATGAGTTGGGGTTGTTTGTGCGTGTAATGAAGATCGTGCACGTCGCCAGTTCATATTCGAGACTGGGCGTGTCCTGCTAGTAACTGGATTGTTGTAGATTTTTGACGAGATACGACTCCCTGCGGAAATATTATGCGGTCGACCTGACCGCTCTGACATTTAAAGAAAGGAATTTTACTGTGTCGAGGTAATTCTCTTTATTAGCTCGTAATTGGTCTTGTTTCGCTAAAGTAATAGCCTATTACGGTCCTATACCTACAGTCTGTAGTTGTAAGAATAATTACAGTAAATTGGCGTCTAATAAAAAGTCGAGCTTATTAGTGGACACAGTTATTGTTATTATGTCGTTAGATATAATTATTCTAATGTATTCTCTTTGTTGATGCTCATGAAAACAGGGGATTAAAACTACTATCAACATCACTGACTCGTAATTGACATCCACGTCGCTGGCGACCTGTTTACAGTCAAGTCTTGAACCAAAATAAATGTAACCTCGTTTCTGCAGAAGCGCACGACAACTCTCCATATGTTGTGTAGCTGCTGAGACGAAGGGCGTCGTCCTCATCTCATCGAATATGCCAATGTTTACCTACCATATGTATGAAGATATGAAGGCTAATTCATTCAACACAATTTATTAAATTACAGATATTTTAGGCTTTAACTGATATCGTTAACGGACACTTATGGATCTCGAACCTTCGAGGTGTAGATGCGTATGATGTACAAAATATCACCAATGAGGTGTCACTAGACCGATGATCGAAGCTGCCGATCAGTCGTGGCATATTCGTTTTAATTATTTCAGATCAGTAGGATTAGCCATGAAAATTGCCGGCAATGTTGCCAAAGTTGCCAATACTGCCGGGAATGTTTCCAAACTTCCCGGTAACAATGGGCAAGAAAGGTATAAATAGAAAACAACTTTTACTAATATAATTGCTTAGTAGGATAAAATTGCAGGGTGGTAGTTTTTAGGGTTCCGTACCTAAAAGGTAAACCGGGGTCCGTCTGTCTGTCCGTCTGTCACTAGGCTGTATCTCATGAACCGTGGTAGTTAGATAGTTGAAATTTTCACAGATGATGTATTTCTGTTATACGCTATGTGTTACGCTATAATAACAAATACTAAAAAACAGAATAAAATAAATATTTAAGGGGGCTCCCATATAACAAACGTGATTTTTTGCCGTTTTTATAGATAACTAGCTGTTGCCTGCGACTTCGTCTGCGATCCAGGATGAATGCCTATGTCCTTCTACAGGTCTACCCAAGTGCCAAATTTCATCCACATCCGTTCAGCCATTTTAGCGTGAAAGCGTATTCAACAAACAAATAAACGCTTTCACTCAAAACGAAAAAAAAATAATTGTGAAATAGATGCTTTTTATGTTTTGATAACCTCCATAATCTTAACATAAAAACAACCAATTAATACTGCTTTCATTTATCAATAAAGTCACAAAAACTCCATGCCATCAAATAAATACCTTTAAATACGTGACGTCACATTCTGGATTTGAAGAACATCTCAGTTTCTGGAACGCTGCCTTTATCTTCCGATGCCTTTTCACTGGGTTCAATATAACAGAAAATGTCGGAGGTACCTACTTCAAGAGATATCAAATATACTTTCTGGAAGGAGTATCGGAAATTCGGACTATTTCTTAATCAGATTAGGAACTTTTTGTGTCTGGGAGGCGGGCGTCCGGTTTTATACCTTGAATATTTGTTTGTTTATATTTATATATAGTTAGGTGTATATATTATATTTATATGTATGTATCTTTATATTTATATTTAAATATATATCTATTCCTCATCTCTCGCTGTTGCACCTACCACTGTTTGTCTCTGCATCACCCAAAGGTCGACTGGTAGAAAATGCCTATGGCATTAAGTCCGCCTCTGTACATTTTTGTGTGCTTAAAGTATTAAATAAATAAATAAATAAATAAATAAATATTTTAAAATTGTGTTTGCCTAAAAGTTTGAGCATCCTTCCGTTCGTGTCCTCAGGCTAAGTTGCTTCGATTAATCCTTTTCATCAGATTAAATTAGATTGGAATCGTAACATTGTTCAAATATTAAATATCTACGAGCTACAAGAAGTGTTATTCCTCAATCAAATCCTAATACCCTTGCTTATTTTTCTTGTTTATCACGATTGTAATTTTTACGATGGCCTGAGCTGAGTTATCTTCTGATTACATTTCTTTTACCTGGGTACCTACTAAGCAAGCACCGTGAAAAGCACGTAGTAAACCAACTAACTCAAACATTTAAAATTTCACACGTACACCTTATAAATATTTTAACATAGCGTGGCCCATCCAGGAACATTATATCTGTGGGAAACCGCGTTTCAAAGTCCTATTGAAATTGTTTAATGACCCGCGTAACTTGAATGCGGGACTGCTAAGTAATGAGGGGAGGTAGAATGCTCCCAACTGACTCACTTGTGGACTTTCGATTGGATGTTCCACTTTCGGAACGGTTCGTAACAAAAGCATCGTAGGTAGGCAATAAGTGAGCACTCAGTTAGCTCGGTAGTTATACAAGTATAGGACTCGGGACCTAACCCGGTCCTAAGTAAGACTAACCAATTATTTTTCTTCTTCGGCCTGTCCTGGTCCCATTTTTTTTAGATCAGCTAGGTTTTCTCTTCCATGCTCCCCTTTCAGCCGTTATATTATCGTTGACTCCTATTTCGTTCATATCATCCCTCCTACCATCTTGAATAAGACTAACTAGAACCACCAATATTGAAATCTATGTGGGAGTATATGCAGCAAAATATTTAATTATAAAGGTATGGCCACAAACACTATTACAATACGGCCTACTCATCTTTTTAATGAACGTTCATTAATTGTGACATTTAACTTAACGGCATACAAAGAAAAATCAATAATAATTTGTACGGATCCTGTTGCATTGAAAGAATCATCATCGTACGATAATAATATTTAATAGCAGTCGTTAACGCCAAGCGACTATGAATTAATTATTGCTTTACGGCTTTTGCAATTAACACCAAAATTACGACTATGCCGGAACAAATGATTAAATGATTGCTTGATTTCTCTTTTATCATTCACTAGCTGACCCGACAAACGTAAACGTTGTCCTGTCAACATTTCAATAATTCATACAAAAATCCCATAGAAAATGCACTTTCAGCTTTCCCGAATTTCCCAATTAACCCGGCAATTTTCCAAACATTTTCTTTCATACAAACCTTGTCCAGACAATTACAAACACAACAAAAAAAGAATTTGCCAATTAGGTGCGACCGTTCTGAAGTGATGCGCGTACATACATACATTCGGCGATCGGATTTTTATTTATATAAGTACATTTAATTTGCAGTGAGTGACACACGCAAAATGCATTGAAGTAAAACAAATCGTTAGTACGGTAAGCCCTCTTTTCCTCGGGCAATTTTTAAACGCTCCCACAGCCAGGCGCGACGCAACTCTCTAGTCGTACAATTTCTAAGAAAACTTCATGGACTTGCCCTTGATTTTCAACGTACTGCTTAGCACCGAGAGTTAAAAATCCAACGGTGTCGTTTTTGACGAGCTGGGATGCACTCTGTTGCATTCTCAATGCTCGGCTAGACATCGAGAGTTGAAACTCCAGTGCGCGATACAAAAACGTCGCTTTAATAATAAAATATTAAAAACAATTAAATCGACTTCAAAAAGAAATGAATTCAAAATTATGAAATTACTTTAATTTCGGAAGTCGATGTCTTGGGATCTGAATTTTAGTTTTTTGCCACCGACTTCCGAAATTAAAGTTATTTCATAATTTTGAATTTTTAAATTAATTTTTTATTTCGTAATTTTTAGTTTTTAGGAAAACCGGAATATTTGTTTGTAATAAGTAGTTAATAGTTTTAATATAAATAATGAATGCACTAGAATTTGACCAAGGTTTTGAGATGTGTTTCCCTTTGACACCACACCCGTAGCTCCAAGGCCGTCACACTTACAAGTAAATAGTCCATTATCTTGAAAACTATTGAACCGATGTTGATGAAACTTGCACTGTTCCCTAAGTTGAAGTAAATGTAAGCCAATAAATATTAAATGGTCACTATCCGATTAATAGTTTCGGAAAAATGGGTGGACAAACATACGTACAAACAAACATATAAACATACATACATCTATAATATTTTGTATATTTGTTTGGAAGCCCTAATAGATTATCATGTGTGAATATATTGCAGTTCCAATAAATATACATACATACCTACATGTCGAATTGATAACCTCCTTTTTTTTGAAGTCGGTTAAAAATAGCCCGTGCGTCCCTGGGCTGGCTTAGTTAACATCATCAACGGTCTACTGCTATTCCAGTTGGCACTTGGCACCGTTTAGGTCAGTACCTCATCCTAAAAAGGGCAGGACCGAATTCGATACTTACTTTTACTCATTTCATTTATCAAAAATGTATGCTAATTAAAAATCGATTAACCCAATATTTATCGTTCAGTAATGTCATTGTACTATAAAATTGTGGACACGTAAACGAACGAAAAGTGTACACTGCTATTATTTGAAAACGCTAAATTACCATACCAAATATCTAATCAGCTTATCACTAATCAGATAGAAAAATAACTTGATAAAATATAATTATAGTTTTTTGCCATTTTTCATAAAGGCGAAGACATATTTTGAATTTTCAAAATAATGCATACTTGGAAGCGGAGCAGTTCCGTTCTATTCCAAGCTTCCGCACGAAAAACTGTCAAGTCTTCGCTTTTACATTTTTGAATCCCTAGACAAATCGTGATCGTTTTGAAACTTTTTTTTTATGTGGAATATCAAATCTAAATACATCTCTTAATAAAGTTAGTTCAAAAGACTATTAATCTGTCACTAACAGATGAAAAATATGGGAACATACTGTGAGCGTTATAGTGAGTTTCCAAAGACGTAGCCATAATAATATAATCAACTACATACTAAAATATAAACCACTTGCGAACCCCAGGGAACCCACTTCACATGAATGATCTATGCGTTCACTTTATGTAACTAAGAAACTATTAAGTAATCTGTGATATACTGTTAGTACTGTTGGGTTTGAATTAATCGGATAAAATGTATTTACTCGAAGCCTTCACAAACAAACTCGTCCCTATTAAACTAAGTATGATGAAGGAAGCTATTAATTTGTCGCTACATCCTAGTCTGACACGCGGCTATACTCAGGTCTTCAGAAGTCGCCTGTTCAAATTACGATTAACCTATTCTATACAAGATACCATTGTGTTATATTCTAATAGTTCCATTGAAACGATCTGAACGCATATTTAACATTGTCAATTAGCGTTATTATTGATGATCACAAGATAATCTGTCATTGATGTATTGTTTATGAGAGATCCGTTACAATGAATATTGAATTACTCGAATAGGATGTAAATGCTCATTGTTAAGTAATATAAATGACTGCTCATATATTTACAGAAAACATATTATAAAAGCCAAGCCTTGAAAAGTAACTTCATAATTCAGTAAGAAACAACATCTATAAAGCTAGTCAAAATCTGTCTATTAGTAAATTTAAATAGATTCCCCTCTTCGATACGTGATATCCTTGGCCGCAATGTGCCCGTCCCCTGCCCTACAAATTTACCACAGCCTAAAGGCATTCTGTATTGCATGTTAACGTTGACACCAGAATATACACGCATGTTATGTTGATTATAAAACTTAGCAACGAAGGGGAAAAAAACACATGCTCGTATTAAAAAATAATACTTTATTCTTATTCACAGCTGTACGAAAACTTAATCGACTAAGTATTTTACACTATTTCTAGAACTATTCACTGTCTTCAGAATCATGTTGTACTTTAATCACTGTGCCATTTTGTGCGTCATAAATTGCTCTGTTTAGAGGGTCATCGTCGTCTATTATAGTAAACTTTTCAAAACAATGAGGTTCGTAGTAATTCTGATCAGCTTTGAATATCACCTCACAAATAGCTTGTTGCACGGCATTTTTGGTCGCGTCTGAGTATTTCTTCATTTTATTTCCTATGAAGGATGTAAATGATTTGATCTCCTCATCTCTTTCTGCTGCCGTTTGACTGGGCCCAGGTATTGGATGCGTTTGAGGAGTCATAGGCGTATCATCATCATCTTGCGCTGCTTCTACTACCTTTTGGATTACTTCTCTCTTGACGGAGAATGATTCGCGACGGAATCTTTTCATTGGTACAGGTGTGCCGATATGGTTTCTCAATAGTGTGTTTTGTAAATAATCAAAAGAATCATCATCTTCGTCGTCTTCTGTACCCTGGAAATAAATAAAAAAATCTAAATGCAAATCGTTATGCTTGTTGACCGCCTAACAAATGTAGAATGCAGTTTGTTTGAAACATAAACAAAAAAAAAAAAAACAAAACAATAACTGAGCTAATCAAAAAGTAGGTACAGTACCAAAGCAATAAGTGAAATTCATGCAGGTAGTTAAACGGATGACGGTACGACAGACGGTTGTTATCTGCATTCGTACTGAAAAAAGATTCTTACATTTAATCGTCGTTTTCTTTCATTTTCTTTATCCATCAAGAAGGCCATATCTTTAAATGCGAACCACGTGCTCTTATAGGCTTGAGATGGATCTGTAAATAAAAATATATTCGTAAGTAAACATACATTACCATTATTAATACATTAGGAAAAACATACAATAAATAATTATGTCACCTGATGTTTCCTTGATGCTGTGCATAATTTTGGCTTTTTCTCTTCTAAAAGATGACATTAATATTATCATCTTGTGTTTACATTTATCCGGAGAAATATTAACTTTGCCGCCTATCTCTTGCCAAGCTTTAGGTTTCATAGTCTTTTTAAAAAAGTATGGATCCTTTGGGTCCCACAGAATAGGTCTTGCTCTAAATTCTCGTATCAGCTGTATACATTTTTCTTCAGTCCAATCGTCTGTTATTGCCGTCGCCATATTTTAAAACTTGCAACAAGACACGCGTCAATTCAGGTTCGTGCGAACGCTACACTGGGTACAAAATGGCGGCCGCCGGCTGAATACGTGGTCGCGCGATGTGACGTCGCTTAGACGCGTTGCAGTAACCAACAGATATCCGGTCGAACTGCCATCTCTTTCGCTCGGTACGTGTCAGTGGTAAAGTGTGAGTGTGTCAGATATGCTTATCGCGTCACACAAGATAAATCACATGTTTACTATACAGTGACGGTCAACGTACTGATACTGTAGCGGATTTGTATTAGTGTGTGTAAAAGTGAACATGTGTTGGATAAAACGAGATTCGTTGGTATTGTTGTTCGCTGAACAGCTCGGTATTTGCGTGACGCGCATCATTGACAAATGGCTAACGCTTGATGATAAAGTAAATTATTTATTTCTGAAAATTCATCATTTATATACATATTTATGTGTCAATGTTTAGGCGTTGTAAAGTAGATGACGCCGCCGGCTCCTTGGTTAACTTACAAACAATAAACCAATCTTTTGATGGAGATGGAGATTATAAATAAAATTGCGGACGAAGCAACTAGAATGTAACTTGCCGTATCTGTAGGTAATACTCTGTTTGAACAGGATTTATCCAACGCGTATCAGCTCAGACTCCGCAACTTCCTGTTTACGCTACAACCAGATTTAGTTGATCCTAACCGCTTACAATAAAAATGAGAAATTCCTAGACCCGTAAGGAAGTCATTGTTGGAATAAGAGCATTGCATGTTGTTTGTACTCGGTTATAATTATAATTCAACAACTTGCCCATTGCGTAGGTGGATAGGTAGTCGAGTGAGGTCAGTACTTTATAGCTTACAGCTCGTAAAATTGTCACTTTAAATGCTTAGTCTAGGTCAGATTGTGGAGTATATTCAAATAAAGCCTTCAAAACGTCATTCACGTGCATTTCAAAGTCACTTCACCTGTCTGTTATTAGGATGTATCTCTGGATGCCAATGCGTGAATGCTAAATCCAGATGATCGATTGTTAGATAGCAGTTTAGATAAAGACATGAGAATACAAGTTGTCTTATGCAGCAGCGGCAGTGCCGGTTGTCTGTCATTTGTACCGCGATGCGTGCGATTCATGTTATCGGTAAAGTTCAGCTCGCTGTGTGAATGCTAAGAGGGTAGATTAGTCATGCGCTGCACTCCAATGTTGTCGTTCACACGCGTCGAACACAGATGTACAAAAGATAATAAACGTACCTACCGGCTTTATGTAAGTTTTCCTTGGAAGGATATATCTGTCGTTGACGTTGTTATCTATCTAGTAGTTTTTATGTCTCCATAACCTCTTCATAATCATTATCATGATGATGATTATTAGAAAGCTTGCTTCATTGTGTTCTGTACGTCTTAGCAAACACCACGGTTAACTATTCCTTGTGGCCAGGAACTTTTGATGAAAAAGGGTTCTAATTAAGCCTCAAGATAATCAGGAGACCGTTAGTGGAAGTTAATCTCAAATTTAGAAGTATCATCAAGAAACGTTCCTTTCTGAGACACTTTAAAAACACGAAAAAGAAACTGGCCCGGCTATCATCGAGGTTCTTAGACTGGCCCTCACAGTCGCCTGCCTGATGCTAACCTATTAATCTGCCTGACTGTGAGAGCCAGTCTTATGAACCGCGATAATTTCTCGGCTTTTTTTTTAACTTCTTCGATACGTGGCGTAGTGGTGGAAATGACGCAATTTTCTGCCCGCGGCGTTGTTGTTTCTGTTTTCAGCAGGAGAGTGACTTTCATACGTGTGCAAAATGTTATTATAGTATATCCAGCCCACTAAATCTTCATGTTCTAGCAAGAAAAAAAAATGGTAAAATCGAAAATGTTGTTTACAAAACATTTACATTTCAATTCGTATGGATATTTAAAGTTACTCACATAAGGGAGATGTTATTCTATGAATAGAAGTTATCAATTGACTCGGCTTATCAATGCCCTCGGCCTTTTTACTGTTGTTTGACGTCAATTCGTACAATAACATCTCCCACAAGTGAGATGTTATTCTGTGAATTTACGTTGTTAATTGGCTAGTCGGCTTATCGATGCTCTCGGCCTTTTTACTGTTATTTGACGTCAATTCACAGAATAACATCTCCCGTAAGTGAAATGTTATTCTGTGAATTGACCTTGTCAATTGACTCGTCGGCTTATCGATCTCCTCGGCCTCTTTACTGTTGTTTGACGTCAATTCTTACAATGACATCTCCCATAAGTGAGATGATATTCTGTGAATTGACGTTGTCAATCTACTCGTCGGCTCATCGATGCCCTCGACCTTTTTAGTGTTGTTTGACGTCAATTCATACAATAACATCTCCCATAAGTGAGATGTTATTCTGTGAATTGACGTTATCAATAGATTCGTCGGCTTATCGATGCCCTCGGCCTTTTTACTGTTGTTTGACTGTTTAACGTCAATTCATACAATAATACACACACACACACACACACACACACACACACACACACAAATCACATAAGTGAGATGTTATTCTATGAATTGAGTAGCTACGTAACAAGACAGTATTGTCAGTTAGGTATATCTGTCTGACATACTAAATTGAAACGTAAAATGACTATACATTTTAAATTAAAGCACCTAAAATAGTATTTGGAGAAGAAGCATGTTCTTGATTTACGTCTTTGGATATTTAAAAATAATACCTCGTCTTTTAGCGTGACATAATTCGATGTCAGTCGCTTTGCCTAAGATTACAAAATAATCGCAATCGAATTAATCACTGGTAATTATTACGGTCACAACTTATTAAAAATATCTGGTTCTAGTGTTATCATGCACTTACATAGTCTTCTATCGAAATTGGTAAGTCATCATAAGGCTCTTGCTCCTTCTGAAACATCTTTAACCGTTTTCTGTCAACTTATGATCAAAAGCCGAATTTAAAAAGTTTTTACTAGCCTACGCTGTCCCACTCCTGGGCAAAGGCCTCCCTCCTCTTCTTCCATCATTCGCTACTCCGCGCGCCCTCTTTCCAATTTTGACGGAACCTATCCAGCTCGTCCCGTTATCTCCTACTTGGTGTGCCGCGACCTTGCCTCACTGTTTCAGGACACCAGTTCTGTGCTATTTAGGCCCACAGTTTAGTTTAATTCTCAAATTTCAAGTTGCATGATATGTATATAGCTTACTTACTACAGCACTCTATGATCTATTTGATCACTTCCTATATTCTGTGTAAGATATATGCCGAAAAGAAATAAGGTGAGGTATCCAAGGACCAGAAGATAGAATCTTATGATAAAACGTACATAATCTGCATATATATCTTCTATCTACATTAATAATAGAAGATATAGAAAAAAAGCTGAAGAGTTTTGTTTGAACGTGCTAATCTCTGGAACTACCAGTCGGACTTGAAAAAAAAAAAAACTTTTTGCATTAGATGGCCAAAGTCTAACATCACGTTAAAGACACTTAGGTGCCGAGCAAATAGTAAAAAAGGCAGGAAGAACTAAGCGAAAACGAAGTAAAAGCGTGGGCAGGCAATGCGATGCGAATGAGATCCGTCGCAAATTTCTTGTTCCCCGCACCCACCGGGGTGGGTGCGGGGAACAAGAAATTTCACGCGGACGAAGTCGCGGGCATAAGATAGCATATGCTAATTAATGGCCAACTATTGATCGAACTACTAATGAAATAACGGCCGAGTAGCGATGTTTCTAATCTTTTTGCCTCCGCTGTAACTGACAATTAATTACAAAAAAAATCTATCTCCACTTCGAGATAAGTGAAACATTATAATACCGTTAATACAATTCCATTTAACGCTATGCGTGCATACAACATTTTCTTGGTCCAAGATAATGTCGCCCAGTTCAATTAGCACGATTAACCTGTCACAGTAATGTTTTATTTCTATCAATTACTCATGCAAATGGTTCCGTTCCATGAATATTCATTCAGCTAGGCTCACGAAGTTATTCTTTTTAAATTACCACCGTTACTCACTTAATTTTCTATATAACATGAAATAAAGGCTGTCCAATTAAAAAATCCAAACAATAATTATTGACTTTCCTTCGTAGCTATAGAGTTTGACATTGAAATTCATTAAAAATAAAATTTATTGGATTAATTTGGACATACATATATGTCCCATAAATCATGCAGATAGAAACAATAAACAACATTTACGAATTCTTGACCATGTAGGTATGTTCTATAAATGATAAATGCATGTGCTACCTATCAGTATGAGTAAAGCGATATTGACTTGCGAAGGCCGCTATTCCAACGTTCGAAACGCAATTAAGCAATGTTTAAACCATTGTCCCATCCAAATCCGGGTTTATTGAAATATTCGCGTGTGTGTGAAGTGATGACAGTTAATGGTCACCATTATTCTTGTCGGTGGACGCTGTGACGTTGATTTAAGCCGAACTCTTCTGAAAGCGGACGTTGGCGCTGTTGAGTGTTGACCAAGTTATTGTTATGTCCGAACAGCTACTATGAATTATTGTTTTGTTTGCTCTGCCTCTTGTTTGGAGTTCATGCTGGCTGGGAATGTTAAATTTTACTTATTAAACTAGAAAAGCTGGTTTCATTTTCAACTTGTGCAATTTGTGTGATGTTGCAAAGTAGGTTTGACTTGCCATTTCAACACTTTTTTTCACGTATTTGATCCGCGGTTCTACTGCCTCTTCGATGTTTTACTTATTTATGTTCTATGTCATTGATTTGAGTTTAGGTTTCTCTTTTAGATTTAGTTTCTCTTTTTTAACAAATCCTTTAGTTAAAAAAGTAATTCGTAGGTAGGTGTCTAGTTTTTGCGTCTCGTTTCCCGCATCCTTAGTAGTGGTGGTTGCATTGCAGCATCGTGTCCTGACACACTAAACCAATAAGCGCCTGAGTTTTATATTGCATAAATCAATCGAAGCGTGAGCTGCTTACTTATATATCTGGTTCATATAAAATATTTGTAACACAATAATGACCTATCATAGTGATATTGATAAAAGTTCCCACGCTGCCAACTAACATTCTACGTAGCCCGTAGGGCTGTGACTTTGTATACTCATCGTGTTAATTCGTTTATTTCCTTTAATCTTCTACAATCCTCTACCCATTCATAATTCCGACGTATCTGATTATATATAGATTTAACATGTTTATTACATAATCCCTATTTTGTTGCAGGTAAGCCCAGGAGACGTGGACTCGGTAAGCACAACTTTATACAAACCTATCATCTACAACAAAATAAGGCGCCGCGTTATAGATTATTATAGGCTGACCTTTTTTTGTCATCCCGTTATTTGTTATGTAATTACCTGCGCTGGACATTCGGTAAACATTTTTTAATAAAAGTAACATCTTCATTTCTTTGTATGAAACTACCTTGTATCAATTCTTCGTAGTTTATACTGGTTGTTTATTTTTTCATTTGCATACAAAAAGTGACATTCAACTCGACCGGTATGCTATTCGGTACGTATTGCGGTTGGTGACGGGCGGACGTTTTGGGGGACTGTGTTATGTAATTTTGACGTTCAAAAAGTGCTGATTCTCAGCCTAGTTTGAATAAATGACTTTTGGTTTTGATTCGACAGTGATTGTATAATTATTACTGTAGTTTATTTTCTAAGACAAGCCTTAGTGTGCCTGCTCGTAATTACGTTTTTGTCATCGCTTACAAATGGCACCTGTGCGTCGCATACGTAATACTCAGCCATATTATCAGTAGACGGTCTTTTAATATTGGACTGGCTTCTCGTATTACTTAATAAATTCTATTTTATATACTGTTGATAAACTCGGAAAGATTTTTTTCACGTCTGTGGTTGCAAACACGTTTTCTAACTCTTGGCGCCAAACAGTCGATGAATTACTGAAAAAAAATCCAAAAAAATTGTGTCCTTTGTTCACTTCAAACTGAGTTTTTAAGTGATTTTCCGAAGTTGCATTAGGTAGCCACCACGTTTTAGGTTATCCTGGAAAACTGTTTCCTGCTTTAGTTAACGCATTTTCTGTTTTTAGAACGCTTTTGGTATGATCCCCGTCCATCGCTTCTAAACTACTTCAACTTGCTGCTGATTTATGTGCTTTGCGAATTTTCTGTTGCTAAGTTGCTTTGTTTGCTGTACTCTTAATTTTTTGCATTTCGCGTCACTTCCTCATTGACATTAAACGATAAGTATCTGATTATATCGTTTTTCAAATTTCCTGATGAACGTAATCTTTTAGTGCAATAACAAAATTACAAAACGATCATGACGCTGTAAAAAATAATAGAGGAAAATACATAAAACGGTGACCCTACGTTTGACTCGAGTCGTAATACGGGTAATACGTGACTGCAATAAGGAAGCCGTTATGTCTACAATAAAATCGCTGTTCCGTCCCAATACGGTGGCAATCTGCACTAAAATCAACTAGTCAAATGAAGCGTCCGTATTCAATACGGTTCCGTTTGCTGGCGGCCTTGAGTAAACTAAATCCGCAGTGATCCGATTGAACCTAAGAGAGCGTACATACGAGACCAGATTTTTTACTATCAGTCATCATGCTCATTAAAACTCTACGTCTAACGATAAACATCATTCGATGTATTGAATGTATCCTTATCCGAGATCTACAGCGATCGCCGCACGCACGAGTGGTTTCAAATCCTTTCGATCCTTCACGCGGAATTCGCTTTTTATCTCTCCTTTGATCACTCGCTATTCAAAGGTAGGCTACCATTTGCTTTATTTCGTGTCTCAATTTGATATATCCCTACTGCGATAACTTAATTTTGTCAGTACATTTAGTACCTATTTTTGGTTAGTGACCTTGTCCCCTCGAGTTGCGTACGCAACTCGCACTGTGAAAGAGGTCAGAGGATGAAAAATCTTGCTCCGAAAAAGTGGGCTTTCTCTTGTAGCTCCGTGGGAGGTGAAAGTCGGACGGGCTTGTCCTTGAGTCCCTAATGTAAGTTAGAAACTTGGTGCGGGAACAGTATCTAGTTTTTATGTCTCTTCCCACCGTGTTAATCGAAAGAATAGATTCCGGTTTAGGATTTTTTAGGTAAAGAATTAAGCAGCACAATGGACAGTGACCAAAGCATTAAAAAAAAAAAGTAGTAGCTTTACGTGTATACCTTGCACCAAGGCCTTACCATACATACACCTTCATGGTCGAGGGATCTAAAAACGGACAGAAAGAATAATTACCATCACTATTATGTTAATCAATTCTTTTAACGACGCCGCATGGGGCCAAACTTGGAGCTGCACTCGAAATTTGAGACAACCCATTTAATAGTTATTTCACAACTGGTTTCAAAAGAACGATAAATTATGCACAGCTGTCGCATTTGATGCTTTAAAAACGTTACCTATCAAAAGAGCAAAGAACAGTAAAGTTACTTTTTCGTTTTCACGCGGCGATAGCGCGAGTTTCGTATAGTCACGTCACTTCAAAGCAGGACGATTACGTATATTTAATGGGGTCCATTTCAGAAAATCAAATAAATGATAATATCTACCGTTATTGTTGTTTACTGTTACAAAAAGCTTTAGTGCCGACCAACGATACGGTCCGTAAAGTCGGACTAAATGCAGTAATCCGAGTGCTAACATTACATTGTGTTGTTAGTGTTTATCAGTTTCCACCAGTTGTTAACTGCTAAATGCATCAAACTCCATTTACACGGCCCAAGTATATATTAAAATAGAAGGGCAAATATCTGGCATCGTTTAAATAATACGTATGTACAATATTGTTACACGATACGTGCCAATTAGTTGCCGTTAAAAACTGGTATAGGTGTAAACAGCACATACAATAAAATTGCATTCAATTCTGGCATGAAAATTTTCTATCATCCAAGCATGAACGAACGAAACAAGACGTACAATAAAATTTAATGAAATATTTGGCAGCGCAAATACGGGTAATACTTGATTTAATTATACGAGGACGTGCAACTCTGTGTTTAGACGAGCCAAAACTTGCATGCAATAATCGCCTAATTTTATTGCCTCGGTGTAAGTCGTATTACCCAGTAACTGGGTTGTGGAGGTCAGATAGGCAGTCGCTCCATGTAAAATACTGGTATTCATCCGGTTAGACTGGAAGACGACCCCAACATAGTTGGGAAAAGGCTAGTAGGCAGATTGATTGGTGTAAGTCGCATGCGATTTTATTAAATGGCAAAACTTGCATTAAATTATTGTATGCTATTTTATGGAATCGCACGCGTGTAAACACTTGCATGCAATTCTTGAATGGCAATAAATTTAAATGTAGTTTAATTAGGTACATGTGATTATTGCTTTTGACCGTTCCAGAAACTTGCAGTGTGTAAACAGAGCTTTACTGGCAGTCAATTGTTATCCTTAGTCAAAATGAAAAGAAGATGCTCAAATGCTTAAAGGTATTAGCCGACCTCAAAAAATGACAACTTGATAACTACACGATATGAAAAGCACGCTTATAAACTGTGAAAAGTTTTACCTGGAACCCAGGGCTGGTATAAAGTGACACCATTCCACGACTTTAGTGGAGTATTTATAAAAGAGATGCGACATCGCCTGTTACCTGAGGGTAAATGACCACCTGACCCATATCCGCGTCCCGACTTTCACCGGCGGCCATTCACCCGGGAACCAGCGCGTAAACATACGTTCCAATTTCCAAAATGGACTCGCACGGAACGAACGTAGTCCACATTAATTGGGGCGCATTCCAATTAAGACCTCGTTACGTACGCCTCTTACGCAATTAGCATCGTCCGGCTAAACCATTAAGTGAACAGGAGCGTCCAATTTTTGAAATGAGAACACTATTTTTTTCTGATACGATTTTAGTTGTTTTGTTCCTTTTTTGTATATCCTACATGTTCTGTCAAAATGACACTTGTAAACTCTGGAGGCATGGTTAAATGGTGGCTGTCCCACATTCGCTTTACATCCTGCCTGATTACGCCTTGTTTAAGGATAAAGGTCGAGTGCTTGTTAATGAGCCTGCAAACTTCTGGTTTTATGTGAAGCTATTGTTGGGCCCCAGCAACCCTTAGGGAAACCAGACATTTCATAATAGATATAAACCGGCTTTTACGAAATGTGTGAAAAAGACAGGCTGTCACATAAACAGGATAACTGAACGGTAGTACTTTGAACGATAAATATCCGCAACATCAATATTCTTTGACAAATCGGTTACTATTCACGTTATGGCATGCCTTGAGTCTATTGTCAAAATCGATTTCCCACAAGTATCGAAACTATTCCAAAACAATCGAGTTTTGTAGTCAATGTCGAACGGGATGTTGATGTTAACTAACTTATAATAGAAGCCGAAATGGGAACCGATAGATCCGATAGTATACACTAGAAATTCTGTTACACGATGAACTATTAAGATTATTTATTAAAGTCATCTGTTTAGCATTCATGTGGTCCAAAACAGACGTGTGTTATTGTTTTCCGTATACAAAGAGATCCTTTTGATGCCGCTGCCAGCACAATGATCTGTATTTAACCAATTCATACCACTATTGTCCTTGTGCCACGGCTGTACACAAAAGACCTGTTTGCATAATGTACTTATCTTGCACCATCTAATTAAGATCAAAATGTACGTGTATTTTCTAACACACGGACGGGCTGAAAATTATGTATTGCACCACAAGAACGTATTACTGGAAAATAGCATGTGGCTGAATTCACAACTCCAAGGATCGATAAGCAGAATGAAATGGTTATAAATGGCGGTTATAGTTCGAAGAAATAATTATGTTCGAATGAACTAACCAATCGCCAATATATAAAAAAATATATATGGCTTTGCGACTTAAGGAAACATGTAGCTGAGCCAAATATAATTAAATCGAGATTTAGATGACGTTATTTCAAGAAAACTTAAAAATATAATCAAAGTAAGTAAAGCTGGTCCAGTTCGTTCTGTATAAAATCGAACGGAAGGAAAATCGAACAACGTCATAACAAAAGACCAGTAGAATCTAAAAAAAAATATTCCTACAATATGGAGAAGTGGAAAGTCTAAGGCAACAGCAATTTACGTAGTAATTGAAAGTCGATTCCAATTCAGGTGCAACGAAAGCGTTTACTGCGCGTAACACGAGTTTAGATAATATAATAGCTGTACTTTCTAAAACTTTTCTTATTTATTTACATTGGCTTTAATTTACAATTAGTTGATAACTAACTAATTGATTGTATTTAAGTAACTATGATTAAATTCTCTACAAAGAAATAACGCAGTTGAAATTCTCACCTTCAATTAAATTCTGTTCGAAATACCGAGTGTCAGAGAAATGTTGAGCTTTCTACAATGTTATAGACCTCAACATTTTTACAACTGCATCTCGGTAATCTTAGCTTGAACTCTGGAACTGGATGCAATTATACCTCTGAGAACCTCTCATTGCACGCCCTTCCTCATAGCATGGTCCTTTTTTGTATAATCATGCTCAAAAGAGCTACTGTAGTGCATTGAAAAACTTGTATCTTTGGAGGTAAACCGGGTCCGTATTCAGAACTGAAGGGACAAGTGGGCCTTGAAGCAACGTCGCTCCGGCCGACCGCAGCCGACATGCAGTAAAAATAAATAGGTACACAAAAAGCCTTCGAACTAAACAAGGTTACATACGGATAGGGGGCATGATTCAGACGCCGTGATTCGACGTTCACTCGAATGCATCGCGATTATCTGTAATATGCGCGCCATGTGCGTTTCTGTTTGTACGGTGTGTACTCGTGATTTCGCCGTATAAATGCTGATTTTAATTACATTAAAATACGGTTCGTTTTACAACGTAATTGCTACCATACGCAAGATGTGCGCTCTGAGTACTCAAGACAAAGGATTCAAATTATTTTTATTTGCCCCTATTACCGTTCAATCTGTTCTTAGTTGCGTTACTCGCTTATTTTTACCGTTGATTGCTCAATGGTCCCATTCACTGTAAAACCTTATTGTCTACTCAGTGCCTGTACCTTTTGTCGAACTCGTTGTTTTTGTGTAATTCCAAATGATACTTATCTCGGCCATCACGAGCATGTACTGTTATATCAACTAGTAACAAGTCAACAATTCGGTCGCAATATTTATTTCCTGCGCGCGCATTAAGAGCATCTCCAAAAATTCAATCGGCAGTTATCTAAATTGGATTATAGTCTTATTGACTCTCGTTATAAGAAAGGTCGTGATTCAGCTCAACGATTTCACCATTTCACGCTGAGTTTTTCAAAAAATCGTTTAAGAGATGCATTTCGAGGTCCGGGATCTTTTTACCGGATAGCTTATCGCTAGCTGACTGCGGTTCCGTTTCATTGGTTTTTGTTGACGTGTGTGTTGAATAATCAGTTTTGCAACGTTCGGTCGCATTGTTGGTGCGGAGCGCGTGCGCCTCACGGGGGCGTCGCCCCAGTGAAAGTGTGAAAGTGAGGCGAATGCGCTTGCACACCGCAACTACGACTGTCTATAAAACCTACCATATATGTATATTGCGCTTTTCAGATTTATTACTAAGTTATTAAACTAAACTTGCTTTGAAAGACTATTACTATTTTTAATTTAGGTACGACTTTCTAGCAATTAATCAATCTGCCTAGCCTTTTCCCAACTATGTTAGGGTCGGCTTCCAGTCTAACCGGATGCAGCTGAATACCAGTATTTTACATGGAGCGACTGCCTATCTGACCTCCACAACCCAGTTATTGGGTAATACGATACCCCTTGGTAAGACTGGTTGTCAGACTTTCGGGCTTCTTACGACCCGTAACGACTGCCAAAGATCCACGTATGACAGCCGGGACCAGCGGCTTAACGTGCTTTCAATTAATATTATTTAGTAATTGCAAATAGTTGTATCTGGATTCGGTCTCAATATATCCATTTACTTCTAATCCTTTTAAGATTCAAGTCCACACAAAATCTAGGCTAGAATTGTAACTCTGTATATATATGTCGCAGTTAAATTATGAAACAGTCACGATTTACCAAGAGGAAATAAAAAGTAAACGAGGTTCGCGAATAATGTATCTAGAGCGCAGTGGTGGGCTGCCAAACGCCGGGAGGGGACGACAGACCGGGGACGGACTAGGAGGACATACTTAGTGACCTTATTGGTGATGTTCTTCAGAAAGGTGAGGTGCGTAGTACTCTCACCCGGCGTGCGTTTATGACCAGAAATATGGTCGTAACAAAAGGAGTATGTAAGGATCGTAGCAGGTGGTGTTCTGTAGTTCTGTCTACCCCAATGAGAAGAAGACATGAATCTTAATTCATATCCCAAACAAATTAATAACTGAGAATCTCACGGGTATAGCAATAATAAATTATATATAGACGGAAATTAATTTCGTATGTGTTGCTGTTCGTTTTGTAGCTGATTTTTTTCGAATTAATTGATTCCAAATTAAAGCTACCATGTTTATTATCTTGACAACCTTAACGAGTATACACCTGAATTATAGTAATTGTTAAACTATTTAGACGTTATTTATATCGAAGACCGTCATTAGCTTAATCGTATCGAGATATTTTGTGTTTAATATAGTAATATTAATCAATTTTCCAGCAACATGTAGTATCCGGGCGCTGACATCGATTAATTGTTATTGCGTTGTTTCCGATCGAAATACGCCCAGATTTGTCTTAAATCATCACGAAGCCAGGCTTTCGAAATGTATGCGACACATAAATATGTACAAAGCGAAATAATGATAGTAAATTATCGCAGTGTCGAGTCATGTAATTGTACCGCAATCGATGCGTTGCGATGCGATGCGACCTCCATAACAGTAAAGCATCCTTCTCGCCGATGAAGTGTGGCGAAACAGATAATATTTTAGCATCTCTAATGGTCACATCGAGGTATGTCGCTTGACGCTTTAATCACGACAGTTTCACAATTTGATATTTCCGCGCATTAAAGTTACGAAGTCGGACGTTCATTTGAATGTTTTTATCAATTTCATGGTTTCTTTTTATTATTGAGCAATTTCTGTAGGATCACAAGAGTTTACGACAAATAACAATTAATTAATTTTAATTGAGTAGTGGTTCACCTTTTTAGGGTTCCGTACCAAATTGGTAAAAAGGAACCCTTATGGTGCGACTCAGTCTGTCTGTCACAGCAGGATATCTCAAGAACTACTAACTAATGCTATCAACTTGATTTTTGGAAGGATTGAAAGTGAATCTTAAAAATTCGAAGTGGGGCTACTAGGGTATGTGGGGTATCATATGAAAAAGCGCTGTTTGTCATCGATATATATGTACTACGTCTAGCTCTATGCTGTTTGCACATTCTTAATCTTTTTTTTTGTGTTTTTTATTTAGGCCGCATAGTTTTCGACTTTTGATGAAAAACGGTGTGTCTAAATAGCACACTTTTTTAACATATCGAGGGTTCACGGGCTATTTGTATTAAGCGACATCCTGGCCGATATCGAGTTATAATCATATTGAGTTATAATATGGTTATAATCGATCTATAAACTGAGATAGACATTATTGATTCTTAGCCCTCGATAGGCCACTTTTTCGTAAAAATATTGATACATTTTTTTACATGTTCTTTTTCCGAATAATGAAACTTTGAAATGCTCGCCTGTAAAGTTCCAAAAATGTCGCTTAATACAAATAGCCCGTAAACCCTCGATATGATAGTACGGAACCCTCGCCGACTCGCTCTTGATCGGTTTTATTATGAATGTTGTGCATATGTGATGTATTTACACAGTATTGAAGACTCGTCATTACCTATTGTTATTATACTTGTAAATATGTCGTTGGTATGCCTTGCTCAATAAATAAAGACAAGAAATCCAATATTAATACTCCAAAATCACTTTCCATCATCAATGTTCTATTTCATTCCAAACATTTCTCTGCCACAAAATAATTTTTGTTTTCTAACAACAGCAATCTCGCAGATGGAACGTTCTTCCAAGACAATTCAGAATCACTCTGTTTTACATTAGACATTGTATTGTCGAAAGCGACTATGAAATGTGTCGTAATAGCCGGTATAAACGCTTCTACGAATGCTATCATTTTCAGGCGCGTGCGCTACACGCTTAAACTTGTTTGTATAATACCCCATGAATATGAATTAAATGTAGATTATGTTGCAACAAATTGCATTTTGTCATCTGTACCCGCGCGACAATGTCCCATTTGTATGTGATTATCGTCGCTGCGTGGTAAGTAATTTAGTTAGTGCTCCGGTACGTTAGAATGAAGAAGCAAGTTTTAAATTTAATATCGCCTTGTGTCTCTGAATTTATGATGAAAGATGTTCATGTAAATTCCATCTTTGTTATTTGTCTGCACCGACAATTCCAATTAAAGCTTAACCACGCCTTAGGCTACGTAGACCGTAGTAATACAAGACTAGATTCTGTTCTGAATAAACCAAATTCCTGTTCCACATAACTATGCTAATGAATGAAACTCATTTAGTGCAATCTATTCAGCTGCCTCAAAGTATATCGTAACTGCTTTTAAAACTGACATACCTACATGAGCAAGTTTTACATTCGATGAAGTTTGCGAGTATTGATTTGACACACCTAAACAGAAGAAGTTTGAACGCAATGAAAATAGTTCTTAAAGGCTTGAATAAAGATTGATATCAAATAAATAAATTATGCGAATAGTAAAGTGTGTGGGCAGTCGTCTCCTAGGGTCGTGTCGTGCTTATCGCACAGTCGTTGCATTGAAGCTGGCTCAGATTGTTATGAGACGCATGCTACCATGATTAGTAATGCATGATGCTCGCTCTTCGTGTCGCTCTCTCCATTGTGCAGCGCATGACGTTTCACAATCTTTTGTATATGCCACGCCAGAACTCATCATTCTTTCATTGTAGACCACAGTTGAAGTTTTTGTACGGTTTTTCTTATCTATCCCGCTTTGTGTTGGTTCTCGAGCATTAACTAATGTCCCCCTGTCTGTCAGATGATATCGGGCCTCTCGTTAGTGGCATTGTGGCACCCACGCCGGGCCCTGCGCGCGGGTCTAATGGACCACTGACAGGATTACCTATGAGGTGTACGATCAAACGTTTACCTGAATGCGCTGATGATTTATAGAGAAACAATTTTGCTCACGATTTAGTTATGCTAAAACTAACTGTATTTAAAAGATGTAATTTTTCAAGGCATTCCGGGCTATGATTCATCGGTGTTAAAACATCAGATTTGCGTAGGTGTGTGACAGAAACGAAACCTCAAGAGCGTGTGAACCGTGATAATATGTTATGAGAAGACTACTAGCGATGTATCGGTCTCATGCGCACCTGATTTTATCTGACTTCGCGTTCCGAGTTCCGACCTCCCCTAATCATTGATCTTTACGTGTCTAATGGAAAATATTATGAAAATTATAACAAACTCAGACTTTTTGGTCTTGTGGTTGCAAGCGCGTCTCCTGAGCTTGGGGTCCTAAATTCGTCGACTGGGTCGGATTTATGTCGACTATAATATGCTCGGCCCTACTTACATGGGGCTCGACTGACTAATTGTGGGTTTACTACACTCACCGTACACATTTGCATGTCGCTTCGGGGAATACTCGAGTGATATGTGTGATGATGAAGACACTAGGTATTTGATTCGGTTTGTTGCTCTGTTTTCCAGCGAGAAATCGCTTTCACTCTTCAAATTCGAACGCGAAATCGTTGTGATTGTCTTGTGCGCGCTCTCGCGAGCACGTTATCTAATACACTTCCCACAATGGATCAGTGCTGAGCGCTCCGACACAATGCTTCCGTCGGCTTCGGTTCCGCTCTCGTAAATTAGGTAAGTGGTGCATTTGACGAAACTTCACTTTTTCACCGGCCCACTTTACCCGCAGCGCGCTGTTGGATTTACCAATCTATAATTTGTTTGCTGCCGATTAGCAACGCATTTATCCATAAAAGTTGATTTTCACGCCGTCTCGAGGGTCCATTAGAGAGCTGCTGATTCGCGACGGGAATTCATGCGATCTTTTCGCACGACAATCGGGAGCGAGACGATACAACTAGAGCGACTAATATTCAAATGGACCGGTTTTAGATCATCTAATACCTGTTGCTTGGACCGACGCCGTTCTGCATGTACTACTAGTTTTCTAGTTCATTTATAATCTAACCTTGAAATACACGATTCTCTATATTTAATTCGTCAATGTAAGACGCCAAAACGGTTTAAGTACGTATGTAAAAGCATGCATGTACCTAGTCCGGCCATAAGTTGTGCTACAAATCAAAATGCATTTATTTTTCATGAAGTAACGTAATCTTAATAAAACTTATATGTACAGACGCCAGCAGGTCAAGCTACCCGAAACTGTCAAATTTTCCTAATCAACCTTGAACTTAATGCTTTAGCGATAAAGTAGAAAATCTATTAAAGAAATTTGACAGATTGTAGTAGCTTGATGTGCTGGCGTCTGTACTATTTATTGAAGTCTCCTTAAAAAATAATTGTATTTGAAATGGCCACCTTTGACTTTGATACAGGCCTTTAATCTGTCTGGCCACAAATCTATGGATTTACGCACTGTTTCCATGAGAAACTAACCACTGCTTGCTCCAGAGATTTCTTGCTCAAGGGACACAATGTCGGCGTGTCGTTTAGAGCAGACCATGTCCTCTAAAACTGACCATAATTTGTAGTCTAAGGGATTCAGATCTGGGCTAGACGAGAGGGCCAGTCTTCAGCTCTTATAAAGTCCGGAACGTTGGTTTCAAGCCAGGCTTGGGTAGTTCGTGCCTTGTGACCAGATGAAGAGTCCTGCTAGAAATCCACGGCACATTTTTAAAAAGTGTTTGCTAAGAGGTTTCACAACACGATCCAAGACGGTCTCATGATACACTGGCTGAAGTCTTCACTCCTTTTTCACAAAAATGATGCTTTGTTACTCCTTGGTAAGACACCCCCACCAAACCATTACTGACGCAGGATGATGACCACGTTGTACCTTTCCGGCCACTTGGACGGCTTCTTTAGAACTGTTAGCGTACACTTTGTCATTTTGCTTGTTGTAGTGCTCTTCAATCGTGACATTTTTTTCATCAGTAATGAGGATGGATATTTCTGTGCCTCACCATGCGTATCAGGACAGAAGGCATTTTAATCGATCCACTCTCTTTAACTGTAGGGATTGATTTAAGGCATGTCCTGTATACCGACTTCAGGTTCGGCTTCAGGTCTTGTTTTATTCTTCATTTCTCACGATAAGATTTTTTGTTTCCTAATGGGGTTTCGGCGAATTCTGGCTTTAACAGCCTTTGTAATTTTAATTCTAGTTTTAATATCTTTTACAACAGAGGAAGTGTTGGTATGTCTATCGATAGTACGATTTACGGACATATGGCTGATTCCAAACTTGTGTAGTGTCTCGAATATGACCGACGTCTCCATACCCACTATATGCAAGGCAATCACTGCAGTCCTATTTTCTTTAACACTCCATTCCATATTGTAATTTACACAAAAAAAAAAGTGAAATGGCGGGGAATCGAAATAAGTTTTTAACATAATAAACGCGTTCCAAATTCAAAATAATTAAAGAAAGAAAAGTTTTATGTAACAGTATTTATGGCCAGACTAGTTATAAAATTAGCTGCTACCGGCGGCGTGTGCTTCGGTGCGAGTATGTAGGTCGATCTAACTCAACGCTACACTTTCGTTGGCGATATGCAAATCAGAGCGTGAGCCTAGTAGTTAGTCGGCGCGGGCGCCTACACTATAGAATGGTTTGGAAACTGCCTAATCGACTCGTCGTTTTGCAGGCTGCACTCGGTTTCTGCAATATTGTTGTCATTACAGTCATTATTATCCGGTAATTGTCGGATTCACCGCGGCCGCTTTCACCTCAATTCAAACAATTTCCTCTGGCTCAGAATCCGCTGGGTCCTGCCGCAGCCTGTAGAAGTAAGTGCTCATATTGCAATACAGTCGCAGCATTCACCCAGTAATGTGTGGGAAATGGGCGTTTCAACTTTTTTTAATTGCCTTGTGTCGGCTGTGCGGTATGTTATTATTGCGGAGCGTAATACAGCGCGGGCCACAGAAGTAAGGCGCCTAGCTGTCTCCGGACAATTTCGTTGTTAATTACGTTCCATCGGTTGGCTGGCTGCTCGGTGGCACGTCTGGCCTGTAACTGCTGCTTCGAAAGTAGGCAACGAGTGTGTGGTGCTTGATGCACGTCAACTACTCTCGAATAGTATTTTCGATGCACAGCTGTTGTAGGTCGACGACCTATCTGCGGAGAGCCCACCGTGCTGTTTTGTTTATGCCTCTATTTCTGGAATAGACGTTCTACGAAATAATTTATTAACGCAAAAGTGTTTGGCTTAGAATATGACACTAGAGACCCTTCACACTTTACACTTTACGAATTTTGTAAATAAAATACACGTGTTTTCCATATATATCTTTCAATTTTCAAGTCTTTTCATTTCAAAAGTAGCGTACAGTTAAAATACACGCAGAATTTCGAATTTGTCGTTGCATTACAATCATGACCCAAACTCAAAGACAACCCGATTCGAATTCGCGGTGACGATTGTCTGTGCAGCCTCGTTTCCGCACTCGGTGCTCACGCCTGCGACGAATCCGGGACCATTTTGACACGCTCACTAATTAACTTAACTTATGAACTCAAGTTTTTTCTTCACTTCTTTTGCTCGTTAAAAAAGGTCAAGTCAGCTTTAAAGAACAAAAATGGTCGTTAATGAAATGATTATTTATAAAGCATATGGAAAACTGTCTTTGGGCTTTCGCTTTTCGCTACAGCTTATTCAAAAATATACCTAATGGAATATCTGAATTCAAATATATAATATGGTCGACCGAGCTCTGCTCGGGTGAAAATAAAGACAACGAATTTTTCAAGATATGAGACCTAGCTAGAGACCCGAATATAATATTTGTAAACCATTGCCAGTGTAGGAAATATATTCGGCATTGATGAAGTTTGATTTCTACAAAAAAAAGGCGGATATTCGGTGGTGGCGCCACCGTCTACGCACCGGCACCTATTGGAGCCACCAGTACTATAGAGGTTAAATACTTACACAATTTTGGAGCTTTTTTAGACAAATGAAAATTAAAAGTTATAAAAAGACCGGCGATGTGCGTGTCGGACTACGCACAATGAAGGGTTCCGTAATTGGGATGAATCCCAAGAACAAACTTAACATTGTAGTTGAAAAACATGTCCCATACATTCCAACTGCAAATGTAAGTTTGTACGCGTAATATTGAGAGATTTACCGTATTGTTTTAAGACCATAGACTTCTTATAAGTTTTCCTGTAATCTATACGTATTGAAAGAAAGAAAGAAAATACGTTTATTTGCGATAAACACGGCGCAAAGAAATAAAATAACAAAATAAAATAATTAAAGAACAAGAAGTCTTTATTTTCAATAATTAATTATTGAACTATTTTCCGTATTTTTTCAAAATTTTAGGCCCAGTACTTTCGGTGATAAGGGGGGGGGGGGTCAATTTTCGTCTACTTTCTTACTTACTTCCGTGTTTGGATCACAGAAATACGTATGTGTACCAAATTTCAACTTAATCGGTCCATTAGATTCATTCATTCAATCGGAGCAAATTGGCTGTGACAGACGGACAGACAGACACACGAGTGATCCTATAAGGGTTCCGTTTTTTCCTTTTGAGGTACGGAACCCTTAAAGTATTGAATATGTTTGATTTTATTCTAAAATTTAAAAAAATAAACACTAAACTATTTTTTTTTTCAACCTCACGGTTAAAAAGTATGCATAGCGGTGGCGGCGGCGAAAATATGAATCTTTTGGCGTGAAAACGAATTTTCCCAGATAAGAGACCTAGCTAGATCGATTTTTCGCCCCCGTAAACCCCTATATTGCAACTTTCATTGAAAATTGAAATCGTCAGAGCAGTTTTCGAGAACGTGGATACAAATATTGCTCATTTAATAGGATATCAACAAAATTCAATGTTGTTGACCTTAAAATTGACCCTTTGTATTGCGACCTCAACGTTTTGAACTAAGTAGTAACAACTTATCTCATTTTATGACATCAGATAACAAGTTCGCATACGTTGACGCTCATTGAAATTCTCACCGTCTACATTCCCAATCTGAAAAGTGCTTTAAGCTGTATATTCATTATAATTTTAGCAAATTCACCTCACCCGTTACTTAAAGGCCTAGATGGCAAAGCGGCTGGAAAGGTACGTTTATTATCTGGTATTTGGCACAATACCGCTGTTTCGCTGTAAAATAACATTCTCTCTTGATGAGTCTATTACGTAGACATGAAATTGTACTTTGCTACTTGCATCCATGTCCCTACCGCAATGATGCTATGTCGTGTCGTGATAGACATGCATTGCCATTATTGCTGTGGAATATTTGATAGTCTATTGAGTATCGACATCGGTGTATCTAGGGCTTTTATTACTACTTATTTGTCGTTATGAAGAAAACTGCTCATTCTCCAGTAGATCGTGTAACTGTATATCGCATCTGCAAGTACAGGATCTAATCAAAACTGAAATAAAACCCAAATGCAAATAATCAAGCTATGCTAAATTTTAAGACGTTCTTAAAAGTCTTTCTGTCGCTACAATAACCTACAGCATGAGACTTATCGACGACTGAAAATTGAGTTACATTTGAGCGTTCGACCGTAAAACGTATGAAGTAAAAGCGATTTATAACAATGACACTTTTAACGCGATAAGGACCCATAACTCATACTAATTTTTGTACAAATTACACTTGCTGAATTTATGAAAGAGCTTTATTTTCTCTTAACTCTTTAGCTCTTAATTAATTCGTATAGGCAAGTCTTAAATACTTTAAGGTGCGTTTAGAATAAGCGAATATAGGGCAAGAACCTTTACTCACCGCCCCAAATTATTCAGCGATTCTCGGAACCTTCGAAGTAAAATATTGCGGCTCCGAAGAATTGCCTTAACTTTGTCTAAGATCTGAAGACCATAATATTCTAAACATAGTACCTAAATACAGAAAAGATGAACTTATCAGATGTTCTGGCTGCATACTAGCTCCGTTCGTCTTATCTAAACGCAGCTTTAGATGTGAACTGAGTCATCGGTAACGACGACTCGCTCGTGACGTGAAATGCTAACCTGTAATTTGGACTAAGATTTACGAGGCGACTCTCGCGGTGATTATAGTCATTCTAAAGTGTGCGGCTGCCAAAATTAAGAGGTTACAACGCGCAATGATAAGTGGCTACATACACGATTTAAATGTATTTGAATTTTCGCTTAACATACAGTCTCTTAGGGAGTCTGTTGATGCAGAAAAAATGTGGAGTAATTTCGTCATTAATCGCTATTTTTAAGAATTCGTGTCACTGGATGCAAATGTACCCACATTTATGAAATGACACATTCTCATAAACCGCTACAAAGACTAATCCTGGGAATTGGCAAAACCTGCGTATGGTGATAGTACATGCTGGCATTTTCCTGGTACAATCTCAAGTTGCATCTTACGACTGTTAAGACCATACAACACACCGCTGGCTTTATCTATGCTTTATTATACGTAAATAAAACTATTACACGTATTTATATGTACTAAGATCAAGGAATTCATAAAATATAATATGAACAGAGTAGTATAAATCTTGATAGCAGCAAAAAACGTAACACAGTAACAAGTAGATTGTTGCTAAGCACACTTAACTGCTATCTGATTGCGCTGTCTACCTGGCTTACTGGATTAAACTACCAAAAAACGCTCCGAGCAATAATTAAAATTATCAGAACCCATAAACAAATTCCCATAGAACCGACTCAAGTTTTTTATGCAATGCTTACGTTTATAGATTGAAGTCATCACGTTTTTTGTTAAGTCATAAAAACATACACCGTTCACAAAGCTCACCTAAAATGTTATTTAATCATAAGCTTTCAACTCACCTTTCAATTTGAATTGCTAGCGATTTTGCAGGTTTAATACGTTTTTATGGTTCCGTACCTTAAAAAGAAAAACGAAACCCTTATAGGATCACTCGTGTGTCTGTCTGTCTATCTGTCCGTCTGTCACAACCAATTTGCTCCGAATCTAATGGACCGATTAAGTTGAAATTTGGTACACGTATGAATTTGTGTGACCCAAATACGGACGTGTAACGTAAATAAATGAATTTTGAATATAGGGTCAGTCTTTAGGGGCAAATAAGAAAATAAAAAAAAAGTTTTGCAAACTGTACCGTGTGACATATCAAATGAATGGGGCTATTATTTTTAAGTTATTTAAGAAAATATACGAAAATTCACCATTCCTCCCCCTTACAACCCAAACAACTGGAATTTTGAAAAAAATACAGAAAATAGTTCTATAGGTTAACCTAAACATACAACTATAGGTTAACAGGAAAACCTATAAGAAGTCTATAGTCTTAAAGTAACATCGTATATCTTTCAATATTGTGCGTTAAAACTTACATTTGCATTTGGAATGTCCCATACATTCCAAATGCAAATGGTAAGTTCAAAAACATATTTTTCAACTATAAAGTTTGTTCTTGGGATAAATTCATCCCAACTACGGAATCCTTCATTGTGCGTGGTCCGGCACGCATTTGGCCGGTTTTTTTTTCTTTCTCTCCCTGTACTATTACCATCAATTTTTCTCTCATCACGACTTTAGTCAGTGTGTACCGCCAAGTTTTTTTTTCTAGAGCGGCTGCTTTGCCCATAAATGGCGTTATTTCCTGCCTACACCTGCGCCAATGGTCATTCCTTGGCAGCCGACGCGTCGTCGCCCGCAATCAATGCCTCACGATTAATAGTAAGCCGCAAAAACGTCGGCTTAGCTTCCTCAATAGATTATTTTTTTGCGGACAAATGTGCTTTCGGTCGATTTCCGAGCACATGCATTTGGATCAATGAAAAGCGGTCCGGGAACCATTTTTATTATTTTATATGAATTGTCAGTAATTTAATTTGATTTGTAGTGTCTGCCTGCTGTTCGATGTTAAGGGGGAAGCGTCAGGGTAGCCCGCGAAATTCAAATTTTCTTACGTTTTTTGCAATTTACAAGTCGGTATTATATTGTACATTGATCAAATTCTAATTTGCGGTCGTAACAAGTATCTACTTACATAATTAGAATCTTTAAAGTGATCAATACAGCTTTTTAAGACCAGGTAATCCCAAAAAATGACTATTTCATGAAATCTTGACTTTTTAGGATTATACTAACTTAAAGAGTTGTATTACTGATTCTATTGTATATAATTCTGTAAAAACATATTTGTTACGGCCGCATATCATCTTAATACTGACTTGCAAATTGCAAAAAACGTAAGAAAATTTGAATTTCGCGGGCTACCCTGACGCTTCCTGCTTAATAGATTCGGTCTGGTTTAACACACAACTGACTGACTATCTGTAACAGGACAACGTATAAAACGGCTAATAACTGATTTATAATGTCTGTTTCTTGAAACAACACTGAACAATGTTCTAAAATAAATGTGAACGTCCCGCCAGAACGTTACCTCCCATTCATTTTAAATACATTTTGTTGAGATCAAAGTTCAAATCGCTTTACCAACGAACTGTTCTCGTTGCTGAGACAAGTCAACACTAGACATCAGTTTGAACTGAAGCTCAACTGTTCAAGTCAACGCACTGTGAAATTTTCTTGCGAGAGTTGGCTCTGACATTGAACCCTCGTCAAATCTTGTACGAGATAGCGGTAATACCGACGTCTTTACTGCCACCAACGTCATTTGCCAAAACCCTTCAAACAGCTTCATTACGACCAGCGAGTTTGACTGGCGAGTTGGCCGCCTTATTGATTCTTAATGGGCGGTAAACGTGACAGTTGGTTACATTACACCCACTGGCGGTTTCATTGTAGAGAAATTACTTCGTGAGATCCATATTTTATGCTGATAGGTCTATTGACTTCGCGATGTACGTGTTTGCATCGTTTATTATCAACATTAACATTGCGCACTAATTGATTCAACAGTGTGCCGCTTAGTGTTTATTTGTGGGCGTTTTAAATGTTATGTTTTAAATGTTGCACATGAATGGAGGTCTTTGTTTTACTCTCAGATCTATAATAATATTGTTACTGACCAAAAGTCGAATAATAAGCTTATCTACAACACCTGTTCACACAAAGGGCAACGACAAGATTTTGTTATGTCCAAACTGATAAACAAAGTACACAACAAACAGGACAAATGTTTACCGTGCTGTCACAATAATGACGTCACAGGTCTAATGTAGTGTGTCTACTTGTCGAGATAACGACAACTTTAGGTTGTTCACCTTTCACGAGGCTCATTGTACTAAGACCATCGCATGACAAAATACAATGAGTATGTTTTGCGCTGCGCCTAATTTGAAAGCCAAAAGTATAACGTACAGGTACAGTTCGCGAGCAGTTCACGGACTATTGCTTTGTGAACGCTCCGATATGTTTACGAGTGGAAAACGTTGATACACGCTCAACAGTGAAGGCAACGAGGGCAACATTCGTTGGCAAGCTCCCTCCAACGTATAAATATTCAAAGTAGGAGATTTATTGCTACGACATGTTGTGGTTCAGTTCCCACTGATACTAACAGACGACTGTGTTGGTAATTTTAGACTTATAAAATAAGAATACCACACGACGGTCGTAATAAATGATGATTGGTACTTGCCTGTCAAGAGAGTTGTGTAGCAGAAACAAGATATTCAGCCTTACAAATGTGTGAATGGTTACTCCTGTACGTTATGTCGGAGGCTATTAGCTGATATCTTGATGGTTCAGCCTCTTTTTCTTAAGGATTTAATTAAAAGCAAAATTAACGTGAACCGCTTACGGCACAAATGCGTGTAGGGCCTTTGAGTAATCTCGAATATCCACATTAATTGTAAAAGTTAATTTAGCGCCGCTCTTTAGCAGCTTTCTCACGCAAATTGGGCGTAGGAGGACGTTTTCTAAATATTTCACCTCGCCGCTGCGGCGTAGGAATAATTAATGATTTAGTTATTTATTATCAGACACCGCACGCAGAGTTCAAGCAACCTACACATGAACTATCGTGAACGGCGACTCCTCTACATTACCGACGGTGCCTTCTTACCTTTCAAAGTAATATGACTAAAGAGACAGCTGTAACTTTATGTACAAGATGAGCATTGTGCAGTGCTTTTGATATCCGTAAATCTAGTCATACGGCTTTCCAAGTTATCGTGATTCATTGCGGGGAAAAATACAATCATATTATCACGTAATGTTCATTTAAATAAAGTATCTTTGAGAAGTCTAAATATTAGTTTGACCGTTAAAAATCTCCACCGTAAAAATACGACTGAACAGTCTTCATAATTCATTAAAACACGGTCAACGATCTTTCCTCAGAAAAAAAAGGCGAGCAAATAAACATCTTTTTGAATACGACAAGAAAAAGAAAATGTATCCATTCGTTTGAATAACAAATTCGGCTACCAAACTAACATAGTCCGGACGAAAATATGTATAAAGTGTAGTAACAAAAGCGTTCGGTTTATCTGCGAGTTCCGACCTCCGGATTTGTTCAAAAGCCTATCGCGTATTTGCAGTTGCCTCACGACTTCGCTTTCACTAGCAAACTATCAATCTCAACTGTCACGCTTAAAAATACATTGCGTACTTTGTATTTACTTCATATCATCAAGGGACTCCGTTTTACTCCTTTTTGTGACATTAGCTATCTAAAGAATTTGCTTAAAACGTGTTGAAGTTAGCATTTATTTCTACTACATCTGCCATCTGTGTTTCAGTGGATTTTATACTCGGTAAAGCAATAGCAGGTAACTAAGAAACTTATATTTTACAATAATCCATCAGTCTGGTCCCATTGTCTCGTCTTTCTATGTCAAACGGGAACTGACGAAAATTTACTGTCGGACGGATGCTGAGCCCATTCCACTTATGTACCAGTTTACTCAATTTGGTACAAAACAAGAACCTAACATTTCTCCTTTACAATAATAACTATCTTATTATTAATCTTAACGATACCTTCTATATTACACTAGGTAATATGAAAAGGTTATTGGCCTACCATTGTTTACAACCAATTATCTGCAGTATCTTGTTAAAGTAATAATTGAAACGAGCGTGGGTACACAATAGACGATATTGCGCGCCTATATTCGGCGTTTTAATTACGTTGCAGCATTACGTAGACTAAATAATTACTCACATCAGACGAGCGTTTAGCCCCTAGTTCATGTAATTTGATCTATTGCTTTTGTGGCGTCATTAGTTAGGCAGATAGGTATCATATTTAAATATTAACATTTCAAAGGGAGCTAACGAAAGTTAAGGAATAAGTTAGCTTAGCAGACTTTCTCCACGTTGTTTAGGAGGCTGTCTTTGCTTATACTAATTTGCTCTCATTGTTCTGTACTTCAAAGAAACGAATTTGTTTGTTCTAGAATCTAGATCGTCGATTATTTGTGTCTACAAAGTTGCTACGAAATTCGTAACCTCGTAGCAACAAGGTTACGGATTTAAGAATGTCAGTTCTTACAAAGCTGTCTTATTTATTTCATCCGATTATGGACGCTAAGCTACGCTATACTAAACATTATGTACAATTACAACTTCGCATTACTTGTTTGCTTGTTTCTCGCAATATTATGAAAGCTGAACCTAATCGAACTTTATAATAATACTAATAACAATTTGATAGTTGCTCTTTACTTCGTATCCGTATTGCTGTGGGTATTAAAGTAAACAGTATTAGTTCCTTATCTACCATTTAAATGGTACTAGTAGGCTGAACGTAATTAAAGCAATACATAATCAGAATACACGTACATGCCCATTGATTTTCACCGTTAATGCTTTAATACAATTAAACCTTTTAACGAATTAAAATGAATGCTTAAGAATTTCATAATGAGTTCTTAATTATGAGCCAATATTAATGTTAAAGAGAATTTCTTTTACGCAAAAATATTAAAGGTTTCAAAATCCGGCCAAGTGCGAGTCGGACTGGCACACGAAAGGTTCCGTACCACTGTAGAGTTTTTAACACTACATATTTAATAACAACTGTTTTTATTTTCTTGTCAAGACGAATCAAACGAGCCCAAACTCGATAGAGTCGCATCGTTTTATTACCGAGTTCCCATGGCCACCATCAGACAGCATGAGGAGATGGCTTCATCATCAGATCAGCTCCATGTCATAACAATATTGCATTGTCAACCAACTTCCATAATGCATGTAAAATTTTCAGATCAATCTGAAGCTGGGAAGTGGGTCTTTAACTTGGAAGATTCGATTACAGAAAGACACCGGGATAGGTCAAGTAAAAGCTTTGTAAAAATACTTCAGTTAAAAAAAACACGTTTCCTCTACGTATGTGGACCCCTTTAATCTTTAACTTTATTTAATTATTATTATTAGGTATTTGTTGTTATAGTGGCAATAGAAATACACAATCTATAAACATTTCACCTGACAGACACACGTCTGTGAGGGAGCTATATCTCATGAACCGACGGAGGCTTAGTAATAGGGTTCCATTTGGCACCCTTCGGGTACGAAACCCTAAAAACGAAAGTAAAGAGACCTATAAAATATACAGCGCTTCTTAAAGCATTGCAAAACAAGTCATATATGAAACCAAGTATCCAATTAGCCGTTTAACTACCCATAAATCAAATTGCATAAGCGCAGTTGACGCATCCGACACTTTCCCGCCGCACGGAGTGACCTCTGCACGCGGGGTGGTGAACTATTGCACTGCGGAATATTCTGCGGCCCAGAGCCTTTCACGAGTAGGTTCACCATACTTCTGGATTTGTCCTAAGATCAGGCTCTTTACAGTTTCACGGGCGGATTTAGAAAATCTCTGGATTGTGCGACAGTACATTTTTCATGTTTTTTTTTTTTATTGGAAAGTTACTATTTGTAACTTTCCAAACAAAAACATACTTTTTTTTGATAATATCACAAATTAACTAAATATACAATCAATTTAATTTAAAATTTAGACTAGAATCAACTTTTACTAATTGAATTGCATAAATAGTCAATACTTTCATCGCGACGTTTGCGACACAACCTCTGGACTTTTCTATGGAAATCAGGATTTTTGTCAGGATTATTAAATCTGGTAACCCTGTTCACGAGGAGGTTCAACGCACTGACGTTATCTACGCGTTCTATGACGGGACGGGAACTAAGTAATTGCTACGTTTTTTAGGGTTCCGTACCTCAAAAAGAAAAAACGGAACCCTTACAGGATCACTCGTGTGTCTGTCTGTCCGTCTGTCACAACCACTGTGCTCCGAATCTAATGGACCGATTAAGTTGAAATTTGGTACACGTATGTATGTCTGTAGTAACCCAAACACGGACGTGTAACGTAAATAAATGAATTTTGAATATGGGGGTCAATTTTGGGGGGCAAATAAGAAAATTAAAAAAAAAGTTTTACAAACTTGTACCGTGTGACATATCAAATGAAAGGGCTTACTGTGAGGGTCTCAAATTTGACCAGTCCCCCCGTTTATCTACGTACTGAGCCTACAATTTTGAAAAAAATATAGAAAATAGTTCAATACCTATAGATTACAGCAAAACTTATAAGAAGTATATGGTCTTAAAACAATATGGTAAATCTCTCCATACGAGTATTGTGCGTACAAACTTTACATTGCAGTTGGAATGTACGGGTGAACATGTTTTTCAACTACAATGATAAGTTTGTTCTTGGGATTCATCCCAACTACGGAACCCTTCATTGTGCGTAGTCCGACACGCACTTGGCCGGTTTTTTTATGATAGCTGCGACTCGTGTGTAGTTATGCTTTTCCTACTCTCTAAGCTGGAACGTTTAGCGTTAATGTGTCAGCGTTTGAAATCATGCAGTGTTAAGAATTAACTGTGATGTATTAGCTTTTATTATAATAGGAGCAAATACCAAGTTCCTCGTTAAGGGGATAAAGCATATTGTCACCAATTCTTGCGATGAAACAAAGAGATTTAGTAGTAAATAATAAAACTGTTCATTCATATCATCATCTAGGCTAAAGGGTACATGAAGACCTAAGTATTTCGCCAAAAGTCATAACAAACATCTTACAAAAAAACTACATATGTAATTAAATTGCGGTTTTACCTTTTAACATACTCAATCGACGTACATTAGGTAGGTAGGTCCTAATTGTATTGATGAAGTAGCAGACTGGCAAGACTTTGTATGCCTGCAGAATCTTCACTCGTCAGTCAATGTGGTAAACCGCATTAATTATTTTTGAATAAATACCCCCAGATAACTAGTCTTTGTTGTTTATACCTAGCCACACCACTACTCAGGATCAATTGATAAACTCTTGTTTGTTTGACACTTTCTCCTTCCAATAAACTCAAGAACAAAACTCACTATGGAGACTGCTCCAGTATTCAAACCTCAAGAGCAAAACTCACTATGGAGACTGCTCCAGTATTCAAACCTCAAGAGCAAAACTCACTATGGAGACTGCTCCAGTATTCAAACCTCAAGAGCAAAACTCACTATGGAGACTGCTCCAGTATTCAAACCTCAAGAGCAAAACTCACTATGGAGACTGCTCCAGTATTCAAACCTCAAGAGCAAAACTCACTATGGAGACTGCTCCAGTATTCAAACCTCAAGAGCAAAACTCACTATGGAGACTGCTCCAGTATTCAAACCTCAAGAGCAAAACTCACTATGGAGACTGCTCCAGTATTCAAACCTCAAGAGCAAAACTCACTATGGAGACTGCTCCAGTATTCAAACCTCAAGAGCAAAACTCACTATGGAGACTGCTCCAGTATTCAAACCTCAAGAGCAAAACTCACTATGGAGACTGCTCCAGTATTCAAACCTCAAGAGCAAAACTCACTATGGAGACTGCTCCAGTATTCAAACCTCAAGAGCAAAACTCACTATGGAGACTGCTCCAGTATTCACACGATGCCCTAGTGCGGAAATAGTTAGAGCGGAAATTTAACACGCCTATTCACGGCAAATAAAACTATTCGATACAGAATGAGTAGTCAAAGTATTATTTAAACAAGACTAAACTTTAAACAAAAACAAGAATTAGTAACGGAAGCCGAGCGTGTTCGGTTGATTAAGCGTCGCCTATACCTATACCTTTCACCGCGGCCCGTCCGACTGACGGGCCGCGGTGAAAGGTTGCAGTGTTATAGGGTTAAAGTTCACTAGTTATTATCACCTCGTCGCTTGTGAAATTGTTAGCTAACTAGCATCCTTCGTGTCCTGAAAGCGTTATGCTCATTAGCGAGACACACGACAGATGAGCGGTGATTAAACATATGAAGGGTACTATTTTGGGCAGACATCAAAGTCCCTCAGCGGCGCGTATTTTTAGCGCTCCAAATTTAGGTTACTCTTGTACTTCTGCGTAATTAAGTGCGTATAATTCAATGCACTGGATTTTATGACGTCGTATTACTCCAGCAAAGTATGTAATGGATGTTCTATTGAATTCAGATAGGAAGACGTTGACCAGACGCCATAGACCTGGCACGTATCTGTCATCCTAACTGTAATTAAGTTAAAAGCTTTGTAAAAACAAGAATACCAGTAACAGGCTATAAACAACCCAGTAATGTGTTAAGCGGGCTTCCGTTTGTATTATCGCTTCAACTAGGCAGAAAAAAGAGTTGTAGACCACATTTACAACAAAACGCTTGTAACAAGTTCAGATAACACATGGTGATATGCTTTATGCAGTAAAAACTACACCAGCCCGCTTGTCTAAGCTTCCGTTATACGCTTGAAAATAGTTTGTTTTTCTGTCAACTCTGTTTGTACTACTGAAACTACTATGACAAAGTATTAGCGGGCAGAGCTACACAGAAATATAAATTGTTTTACAAGTTAAATCCAGACACGTGTAATTTTTTAGAAGAATTTGTTAACTTTTCCATGAACTAATGTTTGTTTGTCATTTGAAATGTTATGCGATCGCATTTGTAACCATTCATCATCATCTTATTTTCAACACACACGAACGTATGCTATGTATGTTTATACTATATGCACGAGGATGGAAAATTGATCACTAGGCACTTTCACGTGGTACGAGCATATTAGCTCACTGATACAATACACCTCACCCGTTCACTTTCGCCTTTCTTGGTCACGACCGGCCATAGTTCACGATCGTCACAGACTCCTTAGCCACTGGTATTCAAACGATACGGGAAAGTTTTCAATTGACCTTTACATAAATATCATTGCTACTACTACTCTCACTTGATAGTTGGCCTTTGCCTTGTCACACTGTTAATGGTCCAGCAACTAAATAGTAATTATATTCACGGTAATGTTAGAAGAAGTGGGACAATGTCTCTATGTGGTATAAACATGCGACTCACTTGGTCATTACTGCTTATTTAGATACTAAAACTAATTACCTTGCAACCTTTAGCGATAGTAAAAGTTACTGGCTGCTTTAACAGCGTTTGCCTTCGCACATTGCTGCAGTGAAGATGTTCAAGATTTCTCTTCATACTAGGGGTTTTCTTGTCAGTTGTCGGTGATAGGTTCAAAACGTACAGTTCATTTACCAACAAAACTATTTTCACCGCCTATTTCACCGTTTACTGGCGTGATTAGTTGCATGTCAGACCTGCAACAACTTTCGTGTCGAGTTATCTTCGGTGATCTTTTGATGTGTTGCAAAATTGGTTAGCAATAACGTGAGTCATGTGGTTTCACCTGTAACTCTTGAGAACGTGCTTTATGTATTTCGATTTATGTGCCTTTTAAATAACTTCAAGTGTGAGTTGTTGCAGCGGACTTGACTTATGTACACTGAAGTGACTGGTATACTTAAAGGTAGAATAGCTTCAAGGGTATTTTCTTCTCTAAATCGGCTAATTATTTTAAAGATGGCAGTTATTGCTGAAGCCCAGGGTCAAAATAAACTGTGTTAAATAATATGCCGTAGCAGTATGTAATCAAAATGAATTTAAATTAGGTATTTCATACAATATTCTTTAAACGTTACCGCTGTCAGTAGCTGCTTACAAATCTGTATAATAATGAGTTCAGTAGTTGCATTTCATCGAATTCCACCCACAATGGCACAGCCATAAAGTACTGCAGCGTTAATATACCTCTTCTGAGTAAAATCAATATTTCAAACAACTTTGCGAAACGGCATGTGTTCACACCACTTTCCACACGTCATCATTACTCGAACTGTCATTTACAACTCGATTTTATTACCATTCATACAATATTACAACAATGCTAACGAGACTTGATGAAGTAAAAGTTGCAAATGTATACTAATGCCCCATTGTTACTTTCTACAGAGTCGTTATAACGTATTGCCGACAGAATATGTGATTGGAGGTCGAAACAGTAATAGGACCCGATTGCAAACGGAAAGCGCTGAGATGATTGTTTCAATATTTACCTTCATATTTCATGGGTTGTCTCCATAAGTACTCAAAGTACATACTTTTTGTAGAGTATTTCACGAAGATATTAGTGTAACTGCGCATTAGACACCATTTGTGTATGGAAGTTAATGTTCTTTATAATGCACGCTTTAGTACTACTGCGCTAGTTTTCAGTTTCAACCGCTGAACTTAATTCCTCAAGTTGGTCACGGTTTTATTGCATTTTTATGTGGCATTACTGTTCTATTGCATTTTAAATGTTCATAACTACACATAATTATACATATTGTGTGCGTTAACCGAACTCAAATATTTTTTTTTGAATTTATTCCTTTTTTTTTTTTTGTTTATTTACCTATAGGTCCTATAGGTATTGTCCCATTGCTGGGCAAAGGTCTCCCCCATACTTCGCCATTCATCATTGCCATTTCCAGCCAATCAATTTCTTTCTTTAAAATAAATATATATAAATATACCAGACGAAGCACTTACGTTAGAGAAACGATAACATCTCACAAAATGAGCATAAGGACACAAAGATGTTTCATTTTAAATGTGTAGCGATATGCAAATAAGAATATACAAATTGAATGGATGGCTTCAACGTGGACATATTGGCCACCAGATAACGCGAGGTACGCAGGCGATATTTGGTCGACGGCTGTTCGCCGTGGCGTGTGCGATAGCGATCTGACTGAACGAGCGAGCAATTGCCTTGTTTGTCGTGCCGATGCCGGCGACGCACCCGATACTATGGTATGTTGATACCAGCCCGATTGGAGGCGGCAATTTGTTGGTGACGATTTATTTTATACACACTTGGGCCACCTGACCGCTCCTGGCAATTATACCCGATATCATGATAACTGCTTGCCCATCTGTCACTAAATATTATGAAGATCGTTTTAAACCCTCGTGATTCCGACCAGCAATATAATCCACGATTTATATTTCGCGCAACGCCTTGCCTTCGTTTTGTCCATCGTTAACCTCGTTATTATAATTAAGGTCTCCCACTTTCATAATCTTTATCGTTTTTGGGTAAATGTATACCTACTTCAGCAACTTAATGTAAAGCTCATGTAAGGTCCGAAAGTTTTATGCTGATCTTGAAATAACTTGTCCATAACTGTTATTCAAATGCTGTTACGAATACGAAGATAAGAATTCGCTCATGCGTGCTGCACGTGAATGTATGCAGTTCTAAATGTCCCTCGTTTGTAAATGTTCAGAATATTAGTCACCGAGCATATAGTAGATGGCTAGATTCCTAACTCTGGGGAGGTCTGGTAAAGTGGGTAATACACAGTCGGCCGTGCCATCGCAGCTGGAATGACATGACTGAGCCGTTTTCGAGCTGGCCCTACGGACATGGATACATTGACGTCGCCATTTGTGACATTTTGATGGTAGATTGTTCTGTTTACATACGAACTTCTATGGGCCACCTTCTAGAAACCTGCGTGTATTTATACGATTTATCATATGCGTACATCTTAAGTACGCACAGTTTCGGTCATGACTCCATTCTGTATGGTTTCTACGAAAGGAATAGCAAATGAAGCGTTCACAACGGACAGATCACTTCAACAGAAGAAATATGATCTTGAAGCGTTGGACAAAGTAACTTTTCACTTCGCCAACACCATTAGTTGTATTTGGTAATCAATCAACATAATGTTCACCTATTAGTCAGTCGGTTCGTTCACCTCGCCTTTCAAGGTCCATGCGTGCATTATTTTAGCGTCGGTGGCGACCCACACACGCACTACTATGCACATTTCCAAGTACGATGCACTAGGTTGGAGGAATGAGAGCGTGTGATACGAATACACTAGCGATTATCTTTCCAGTGTAGATTGTATCAGTACGTAAAAACCTCCCGAGTACCCCAGCACACCCTCGTGAAACGGTGCGGACAAATTGAATTTTCCCGTAACAAGGCCGTGTAATCACTTTTATAACAAAGTATTCACAGTGGACCATCAAACTATAATAAAGAGAGCATATACCAGGCCGGTAGAGTTGATTGTTTTTGGCATAGAACCTAGTTCATCTTATACAGACAGTAATCCAATAATCGGACAGTGATCTCAGAGAGATTTAATAGTTCCTCTCTTGGAACTAATAAAAGTTTCAGGTACTCTGGGTTAGTGTTCAATTTACTTTACAATAATTGTGTTGTACGATTGTCTAGTTGACAGGAGTCCATTAGCGAAAGAGGTGAACGCGCGGTGATTTACTACGGCCATCGCCCTCCTTGATGGCTCCTTGTATCTAAATGAAACTCTTATACAGTAGCCGGCCACTTACAGCTAACATTTATCTGATGGTGATTTGAATTCTCAGGTGGATGACACGACCGCACTAATAATTTTGGAACTGTTTCCTTCTTTTAATGTGACTCTAGAAGAACTAGTGTTACGCGACAGTTTTCATTAGTAATAAGTTTATTAGTCTCTGTAATTTTCCAAGTCGTTCAATCTTGTAGTAGGGGAGCCCACAATGCTAAATGGTGATTTACTCGAGCATTGTGGGGACTTATTGGAATTTGAAGATTAGATGGTAGAAAGAAAAAAAGGTTATATGATGTATATGTTGCGGGTAATTCTAGATGATTGAGTAAACCTTGGTTTACCCAAGCATTTTGGGTAAAGTCCGAATAATAATTAAAATAAATTTTAATTCCCCATACTCACCTAGGTCGACTTAGGTAATGCTAGAATGATTAAACTTGGGTGTAGGCTGAAAGGTAGGTTAGGTTAGGTTAGGTTAGAATTGTGACCACATAACGCACGAGATTATAACCTAGGTTTTCAAAAATGCAAAAAAAAAAACTGTCACATTATGGAAATACTCGAGCGCGTCAGATATTGATAGCGTATATGCCCCACGTGTTTCTGATAACAGAGGAATATTAATCTGCCGATTTGCATGTTGGGAGCGGCCGTACGAAGGGCTTGAAAATGGAAACAAAATATGATCGAGTGCGTCAGATATTCAGAAGGGATGTTAAGTAAACCCTCAAGGAGCTCCTATTCAAAAGACTGACGATTTGGACGCGGCTAAAACCCATGGCCGATTTTTGAAAATGCAAAAATAAAATCGTGATATTGAAATACTCGAGCGCGTCGGATTAAATATACAGACGGTTTAGCTTGGATGCCCTTGTCGTGCTGACCCATAATCTGACGGTTTGAAGCAAAATATATTTTGCAAACCGTCAGATTAAGGAAATTGATCCACATAATTGTGACGCACTCGATTTTTTTTCCAGTTTCAACCCCTTCGTACGGCCGCTCCCACTATGCAAACCGGCAGATTAATATTCCTCTGTTATCAGCAACATATGGGGCGTATATGCTATCAATATCTGATGCGCTCGAGTATTCCCAGCCGCTCCCCCCACTGGTGAAGGGTATACATCATATAACCTTTTTTCTTTCTACCATCTAATTAACTTCAAAATTCAATAGGTCCCCACGACGCTCGAGTAAATCACCATTTAGCATCGTGGGCTCCCCTACTATTGTGGTTGTGAGAGATTCATAAAGACCCCACGTGGGGCATGCGCGCGCGCTTCTTTTTTGCTCGGCAGCACATCGTTCATCATTACGCGTTTATTATCTGTTTGGCCTTGGCCGTGAACGGTCGCGCAGGAGGACACACTTGCGAGTGGGCAAATACGGAGGCTACACAGCGTACCGCAGAATATTGAATCAACGCAGCAAAAAACTCATTGTGTCCATACCACGAAATGTTTTACTTGACATCGCACAAAAACTACCCATATTAAATTAAAATACCACATCTTTAGACGTAGTTAGAATAATAAACCTATTTAAAAATAAATAAATATGTACGCGTGTGTGTCTTTCAGTTTTTATGTAGTTATTCGAAGAATTTAATTTAGCATTAGAAAAATGTGTTGGATGAAGTATAACAAAAATAAGTCTCTGCCGCCATCCCCTGCTGTGCATGTTAGTGCTAAATGATAGCTGCGTCTACAATATAAACAGTGTAACGTCAAACATGTATGATTCATGTGTTGGATACGTTTAATTATTATACTTATCGTGGTAAAAACGGTTCACTATACATTTGCATAAACTTTTAAGCCATAATAATAAGAGGGCATACTTTTGTATATCCTAATTATATTTACGCATAATTATTTAAATAAAAAGAAACCTAACCAAACCGAACTTTGGTGTGCCCCTGACGTCGACCGTCCTAGGTTAGGCTTTTCGGGTCAGGTAAATTAGCCTACAGATAGCCTACAAGATAATTATGTCAACATAAATAAACTGTATGCCAAAAACAATTATGGCAATTATTTTATTATGCCAAAGAATATTAGGAAAACAACAATAAGCGAAAAGAAGGGGTGCCGGCAAAAAGTGGTAGAGATGATAATTATATAATATTCAATTCTATTAAGTTAGGTGTAATAACGTGTACAACAACTTCGTTGATCTATCTAAGTTATTAGATTAGCACTTCACAGTTCAACGGGGTCCATTTGGGTCAATTGCAACAATCGGTAGGTTAGGCAGGTCGTTAGGTCCACCTACCGTCGGTCGGCGTGCGCCAGCCGACTCATTCGACGATAACGCATCCGCTGGCGTGCTCCTAAACACACATTTGCTTACTCCTTCAGTTACGTAACTCGCCTGTTCACCCCCACATGCGATTATTTACGTCATGCTCCCCAGCAACCCCATCACCTATTTTGCTGTTTATAAATTCATATCATAATTGTACGCAATATGTACCGAATTAGTACATACTTAAAAAAAATTGTACCTTAACAGGTTAACAGGTACAGGCAAATGAATTATGGGTTGCTGTAGAGCATCTCCCCAGCAACCCCCAAGGAAAAATCCTCTATTTTGCTGTTTATAAATTCATACAACAATTGTACGCAATGTGTACCGAATTAGTACATATTTAAAAATAATTGTACCTCAACAGGTTAACAGGTACAGGCAAATGAATTATGGGTTGCTGTAGAGCATCTCCCCAGCAACCCCCAAGGAAAAATCCTCTATTTTGCTGTTTATAAATTCATACAACAATTGTACGCAATGTGTACCGAATTAGTACATATTTAAAAAAATTAGTACCTTAACAGGTTAACAGGTACAGGCAAATGAATTATGGGTTGCTGTAGAGCATCTCCCCAGCAACCCCAAGTAAAATTTGAATAAAGTTTACGTTCACAATTACTTATTAGGCAAACTAATGGTTGATAAAAATTGTAACCATAGTTTTGCTTAATCACAATAGTGTCTATAATTTATTTACTACACAACACCTACCAATTTTATAATAAGGAAAGACATTTAAATACACTTTGCTATTTATTTTTCTCAGGCGCTTATAATCGAGATTTAAAATAAAGGTTTTAAGTAGGCATACCTAGCACATCCAGTGGTAAAAATAAGAGTACAATTTTTATCAACCATTGGTTTGCCTAATAAGTAATTGTGAACGTAAACTTTATTCAAATTTTACTTGGGGTTGCTGGGGAGATGCTCTACAGCAACCCATAATTCATTTGCCTGTACCTGTTAACCTGTTAAGGTACTAATTTTTTTAAGTATGTACTAATTCGGTACATATTGCGTACAATTATGATATGAATTTATAAACAGCAAAATAGGTGATGGGGTTGCTGGGGAGCATGACGTGATTATTTACAATATGTGCGCAATAATAAACAGCTATTTGCTACACGCACTGCACAAATGTTACGCCCTTTGAAGTGAACTAATGCGTACTTCATGCAAGTTTGTTCATCTTTGTAAGGAAGCTCCATTTCCTTACACTAAGTATCTTTCTAAATGTTGTCATCATATCTGAGTTTATCTTCATTGAATGTTGGAGTTTTATTCAATCTGTGACGGTAAAATGATTTTAAAAGATGACATCACGCGCTTTTCGCGAAAATATGTATTTTACGATGTCGTTGCCGCATTGTGATAACATCACCGAACGAGGTCATTGCACCGATCGTTAAAACGAACCACAATTCACGTGAAAATTTCAAGTGGGATGACTTTCCAGAATGAGCTCGTAATTATTTCAGCATACCTAGCCTTTTTCCTCATTTACGATATGCCCAAGAATTGTTTAGTATTTGTTCTATAGCACAAATACATGGAACTAAGCGATTCCGACCAGGCCACGATCCATGAACATAATCGTAAAATCACTTGATGAAAGCTTTGCCCGAACATAGCTCGCTACAAAATCAATAGACTATTCCAATGTAATTCTCGTCCAGTAAAAGCAGCAATTTATTTATATTACTTTATTTGTTTTGTACCTCGCCTAAAAAAATGGCATGTAAACTTGTAAATGCATGGTAACTCTATGAGAATGCATAACTATATATTTGCAGTTGTTCGACGTACGCTCGATGGAGAGGAGAATTTGTCCTGCATAAAATGTCGTACGCGCCTATTGAATGCACAAAACATAATTAATGTCACATTACGAAAATGGATAAATGCAACAGCATCATATAAATGTCCAGAGTGACAGCACTTATAGGGAGTTGTAGAGTCGGATCACGCAGACGACATGATATGCTCGGGGACTGTATTTCTGTATTTTCGCTTATAAAATAACGCCGAGAGACAATGCCGATGAGTAAATGGTTCGGTCACGTATGTGCTTAAGAGATCCTTTATTCGAAGCGTGCGCAAAATATTGAAAATCATTTCGAACCATTATGTAAACTTAATACAATATTTTGATATGAAAAAGTATTACATATTATCAAAATATTGTATTAAGTTTTCACAGCTAAAGAAATAGGCTCCAATATAATATTTGCTCTAGAATTGTCTAGAATGTGAGGCATCGAGGAGGATACCGGATTTTGCTTGATCGGCTCCCCGGCGTCTAGCGAAGATACGATAGTCAATGGACTGAAAATGTTTTGCATGGAATTGATTAACCCCGTGGCCTCGGCGCGTTTGACATCACTCCTATCTTTTTGTCATAACTTTTATGGTAAAATATTTTATTTACTTGGAGTTTTATTAACGTGTTTACTCTTATTTTTAATCTTATTTTCTTCCAGCTTAGTTTGTGGGCTTTTCAGCCTTGTTTGCTGTCTTGAGAAATAACTTAGCCGCCATATACGGTCGTCCGTGACCCGCACGAGCACATTCCATATTCTACTTAAACTGTGATATGACAGATAGTTGTTATGGTAATATTAATCAGATAAAGAATGCTCCTGTTTTGCAAATGTCAAGTCGTATGATACAAGGGGCGTTCTCACGGTAGCTCTTGAGAGAAGAACAGAGAAAGCCTTATCTCATGTATCGGAGCGCGAACAATGTGAAGAGCGTGTCGATGCTTATCACAGCCAGCCTATCTAGTGGCTGTAGTGCATTCGACTTTCACTCGCTCCGCCGCCAAGTTGCTGTCGCTCCTAACACCACTTTGTTTGTGCCTGTCTTGTCTTGTTAGTGTTGTCGGAAATTGTGACGAGGTGAGGAGAATCGATGACTTCTTGTGAAAGTTGATTCAGCACGAATCTGTGATTTTTTTTTTGCCTCGGCGAGTGACTCGCTACTCGAGATAAGTACAACATTGTTTACCTCAAAATATGTAAAGTGCATCACTCCAGCGACAGACGGAACAGCTTTTTTAGCGTTTAATATTCAATAACACATCCATAAACGTCCATTGTGTCGGTATGGATTATGGGTGTTGGGGAACGCCGGTTGTGTCGGTCGCGCATGTTAAAGCGAGCCTGTCGTGATTTAGTGCAGGGCCACGGCGCGTACGCAGCCCACGGGCCTAATTACAAAGTGTAATGAGGCGACGACGACGCCCGCGCTCGCGTCCGCCCGCGACTCCACTCTGTCGCCAGCCGACAGACAATAACTAACTTGTTGAGGTGACAATACCGCTTACGCCTCTTCTAGTTTAACATGGTTACATTTCTATATTTTAAAAGGACTTAAAATAAATAACAGAAATAATACAACTTGCGGAGGAGCTTGTGGCTAAGTAATAACAGCCGCACGGGTCGATCCATCAGGTTAAGCAACGCTTGCCGGGGTTGGTCCGTAGATGGGTGATCATCTTTACATACTGAGACTCCTCCGTGCCTCGGAAAGCACGTTAAGCCGTTGGTCCCGGCTGTCATTCGTGGATCTTTGACAGTCGTTACGGGTCGTCAGAAGCCCGAAAGTCTTACAATCAGTCTTTCCAAGATGTATTGTATTACCCAATAACTGGGTTGTGGAGGTCAGATAGGCAGTCGCTCCATGTAAAATACTGGTATTCAGCTGCATCCGGTTAGACTGGAAGCCGACACCAACATAGTTGGGAAAAGGCTAGGCAGATTGATTTAAACGTTATACAACTTGAGAACAGAAAAGTCATAAGACCACCGTAAAGAAATAACTGTGATCCATACTTTTATGTAAGGGTAAAGGGTGTTAACACGCAATAAACACAACGCATGCATAAAACCCCAGGATATAAAACATTTACATACAAGTTAGCGAAATTAAATGACGCTTCGAGCACAGATGTAAACATTTCATGACTGTATAAAAATCTACCAACACTATCTATCGATAATAAAAATAAAGAATATACAATATAACGTCCAATTTTGTCTAAGAACCTCTTTAATACCCATCCCATCCTTATCCTAGAATCAAATCACAAACATCAGTTACAAGATCACGAAACCCATGTTCGAATTCATATTTTCATTACAAGATTCAATAGATGGTTATCTGAGCGTCAAAACCGAGCACACTGTTAGTCGTATAACTCCGTAACCTATTACATAATTACAGAGCGACGGGCGTTTTCATATTATGATTTACGCACGAGTGGCCGCGGTCCGTTGCTACGGCTCAACTTTGGTAAAAAGACTCGGCAATACCATTCTTAATTTTGCATCCGAATGTTGAACTAATCTCAACCGATTTCTTCAGCCATTTCTTTTGGACCATCTTTTTATGCAAAATATGGTAATCAAGTCTTTAAATTCAACGTACAGGCTGCGAGCAAACATAAATTGTCATCAATATTCCATTGAGCAATCAATCAAAAACAAAGTAAGATAACTATCGCCCATCTGAGAGCAATTTGAGCGAGCTAAAACCATACATCAAGTTATGTAAATCGCCATCTTTTTTTCGTGGCCAAATGTCGTCACATCGTAAGTGATGGACATACAAAATTCTGTTCTATTAATCTCCATTGAACGGTATGAAACACTTCGATCATCTGGACAAGTTACATCTTATATGACACGTTCCGCCGGCTGTTATTAATTTCTTTCAACAGTATCAATATGTTAATGAAATTACTGAACTCGTTCCAGTGACAGCTTAAGTTTTTAATTTAGAGGGAAAATTTATATCTTGAGGAGTTCTTTTTCTTCGGTATTCACTACCATTTCTCACAGTATTTTGATCTCATTAAGCAGTTCCGTTGTTTGTTCTATAACATAGGTTACAGGCATGTTTGTTTTATTTTCATGGATTTTCCGAGGCGAGTCATTAAGTTTTTGCTTGGACCAGTATTTGCAAATGCGGTTCAGGTACCGTTGTGGCAGAGACGACCGCACGCTTGTTGATTTTTCGCTCGAATTGATGTTTCGTTGCGTATACTGAACAGAACAATAGAACAAGTTTTTTAGGTGTCTTTGTTCGTACAGCAATGTAGATAGATGTTAACCAACGATACAAACAAATGAAGTGGGAACTTTTTGTTCTCGCCTTCGTGAAATATTATGAGGTTTCTACCACTGCTGATAGCTTTCAGTAATGAATATACATGCACGATCTACAATTTGAAATGATATCGCCAACTTTTTGCGAATGTATATCTACAAATGATTTATTTCATCCACAATCAGTTCCAGATCTATTTTATTTTTTGCAAATCAAAATCGAATGTAGAGTCCACTGCTATCTACGACTGTCAGATATCTCTTCTCCTATTTATCACTGATATATAATTCTTGTCATTTTGTTGCAGTTTCTGCCACTCTACCGCCACAGAGGCCTTGGATACCATTGACCCGACCGAACAGGACTCGTCCAACTTGTAAGTATTTATGAACCAGGATTACCTACTGCACAATTAGTTTCCCAAAACAAATATTTACAATAACATGAGTGTGCAGTTACTGCTCGTTCAAACATTCATTTAAACGATACCATCGCACTTGTGCCTTTTTATTCGTCGTAGTAATACGATTCATAGCCAAGAACGGCGCGAGATTATTTAATAGTGATAACAAAAAGCTTAGCAACAAGTTCGTCATTAATAAAGTGTCATAGTGGCACGTATGGGCGCGGCGTACGCGGCCCGTCTCATAAATAATCAACCATGAGTCCGCCCTACCATTGCAACGGTAATGTTCCCACCCGTGGGAGACCCCAGGGATACTAGTTTGGTCCTGGTTCGGTCCTAACTTGTAGTCTTTCATCTAATGCCGTTACACAGTTAACGTTGTATGTATGACATTTGAATATGTCCGAGAGGTGGAGCTTCCTCGTCTACGAAAGATTTATCTTGCCATTTCACTAATCAAGTTGCGACCCCCTAGGCCCTTCGATATTGCTGTAGAAATGTCCTATCTGAACCTTGCTATCTCTACTTATGAGATAATAAATTGAGTGTTGTAATAACATTATGAATTGAGAAAATACATGTCCTTATTAAAAAAGACTTGTACTCAAAGTACACCTACTAAGCTATTAACATCTATTCCTACTTGTTCAACAGTATTACCCGTGTGCTACGCAAGATGCAAACGATTTTATCAAGATGATCTGTCGTGGAACGAGATAAACACGCTTACTAGAAAATCTTTATTCAATGCACCTGTAAAGCATATATTTTCTTGCGTTTCCTCGCAAAGCACTTTATGGAGTTCTCTGAAATTTATTTTAGCTTGCAGTTCTAAGTAACAAGTAATCGTGAAGAGTGTGCCGGCGGAGTTTAGATCCCGTCACGCGTTCTTGGCCACTCATGCCGCTTCCCGACGCACGATGCGCGTACCCAATTTACATAAATCAAAGCGGACGCTCGAGCCTGGCAGGCGCTCGAACACCTTACACCTATTGGCAAATAATTAATATCGATGCACATACCACATTCCTGATTTGTTAAAATACTTGCAACAACCGCATGGATATGGACGTTTGCCTCATTGCGTAAATCAGGCCAGCCATCCATGAAGCTGGACACTTATACAACAACATTACGCGTTCGACCTTCTTGTTACATGGCGACTATCGTATACTCGTATTTACTTAAGAATCAATGGACCGTAAATAGGAAGCGATCTACAATACACCTAGAAACCGATTCAGTCGATCGCGCTTAGTTGCTCTCATGGTCAGATTGCACGGGAAGAGAGGAAATGCCCTTCGTCTCGCCATTCGCGGATAAACAATGCACAATGAGAGACATTGGCTGCGACCTCCTCGCATCCGTGAACCTGCGGAACCCGCAAAAATTTTATATTGAAACAAGATAACTTACTCCCTTCAGGCAGTGAATAAATCACATGGAGACGTAAACAAGCCTCGCAGACGACAGCCGACAAACCTTGAGACTCCTTCGTTCTCATAAATGCGACGTATAAAAATCAATTGATGGCTGTGAGGTATATTGCTCCAAGATTGTGTGACAGAATAAATTCCAACATAGCTTGTTTACAATCTGAACAAAGTAAAGTCTTTTTTGTTCACGAGTCAAATTATAATGTGAATACTTTCAACCTTCATATTTTCAATACTTGTTTTCTTAAACTCTTGATAGGTGACCTTTCTAAGTCAGTTTAGGTAAAAATTCATGAAACAATGAACGTTTACCACACTTGAATAAATAATTCCTATGTCTGTCGTGATACAAAATACCCACGTAATGGCATCGCCAATAAACAGACGGCTGTACGCCGCCCCCCATTATATTCAGATGAGACGCGATAGCTAACTGGTTTTTTTTTTTCTGTTACCGACAAACACTGGAGTGAGATGTTCTGATCGACACAATCTTGCATCGTAGGTAATAACTGTTCACACCATCTCCCTGTTCTTAAATCATGCACGATTCTCCGACTCTGAGGCTAGCTAGCTAGCCGTTACCCCTACTTGTGTGATTAATGTGTGTTCATGATTTAGCGAATGCATCTTTGCTCTCTCCACCTGTCAGCAATTCTAAGAGAAATCTCTGACTCTCAACACATTCGATTTGATGCATGGGGTCTATCTCAACTTAGAGACCTGCGGGCAATTTGTCATTTTCACCAGTATAATCTTCTAGAATATTCTAATCGTCTATAATATCAGTAATTGCATTAAATAGAACTAATGAGCGCTGTCATTCATTGTGCAATAATGATTAGCTTTGTTTACTGTCTTCTTCATTGTTATGTCTTTAATCAAAGAATTGAATAGTCTATTCAATAATTATTGAATCATTAATAAACTACCTGTATTCCTCAAAAAGTACCTACAATTGCCTTTGTAGAAAAAGACGTAGTACAACAGAAGGACGCTCCCGTGGCTTCGACGCCAGATGTCGATAGTTCGATACTGCCATGTTCGATACAAGTATAGGTACCTACAACGATTCGACGCCGCTGTACACTTTCATATGCAAATGATTTGGACTCAATTGCAATGACTCACCATATTAAATTAATTCATTCGTATTCCTATGTCCTTACGAACTTTGCCTTATTTATTGCAATAATTATTCTTCCATTACACTAGCTACTGATACAGCAATTAATCACAATTAAAACTGTACCATTAGTTGCTTCTATTGGCTGAAATTAAAAAGAATTTGAGCGAAATCGCATGATTCGCTCCCATTAGCTGAAGGTGAAATCCATGAAGCAGTGCCGCCGTCGGCAACAAGTGCCGATGTTACGTCTCGACTCCCACTAACAACATCTTGTTAGCACCTATTGAGACTTCTTACGTCATATTGTCGATCACACCAGGCTCTGACCGAACGTGATCTAATGAGTTCTTTACAACGCCAATCCAAATGGAAATCTTTGCATACTTAAATCGGTTTTAATGAGCTGTGTTCACTGCGCAAAAAAGGCATGTGTTGATCTCTCGCGAATGGTATTGATATTAGAAATCATTACGCGAGCGTGACTATAACCGACCACGCTAACGGTAACCATTGCCTACGAAGATTTGACTGCTGGACGCCGATTACAATAATGTATGATTTGTGTGCTCGTGTTGCCATCCACGCGCTACACGATGAACATTACGTTGTTCAGGATAAACGTGTAAAAGCGAAGTGGTGCGAGGCTACGCGAGCGGTGCAAATACCCAGCGGGTCGTCGTGACATGCCTCACTAGTCGGCCGACTTCCGTCGCCACGCCTTTTCCTTTTATATTTTTACTAGACGCTCTAGTAAGTTTACAATATATCATACATACATGACATCTTTGATATGCCCACATTGCCCACGCTTCGGCGCTAAAACCATAACGTACAGGGCACAATGGTCGTAGCTATCAGGAATATTGTAACCACACGCAGTTAGTGTCACCTTCTCCCATTGTTTGTGCTTCGTACACGTACTATTTCATCATCGTCGTCGATTTATTTGAAATGAAGACACGCGTCCACATGTTCGACAACATTACCATTTATTATTGTGTTGGTGTGGAGCTTTCGTTTCGCCCGTAGTTCCTTAAACAACGAGCGATTATCGATGCGTGTATTGTTTCGCGACATTTGGCATGTGCGCCGCGTCTCGCGCGCTCGCATCGGGCATACAATGGACGTATTTAAAGCACGTGCTGCGGCTGCGGCCGTATTGATCGTCGCCGAGTGTCGCCAGGTGACTTTGACTTTGTGTCGATTAGCATGAGCGCGAGTGCACCGAGCGATCCTTATCAATTTGTCCGGACTACGGCTCCGCGGACGATCTCTACGCATTGTCTTGTCCTTCCAGCTGTCGTGTGCCCGTCAGCGCCGCTTTGTCTTACAACCTCCACTCCCGGTTCTTTGTCCGTTGATTGACTGAGACCGGCTCGATTAAATCTAGATAATTGCATCGCCAAGGTCTTCCACGAAGTTGACATTTAGACGAGCGGCTCTCATCGTCCTGCGCAGCGCGCCTTTTGATTCGCGTAATGAGACGGGTGCGAGCGCGCCGCGTCCGCATAAATCTAAGATAATGGTGTGGAGCGTGAGAGAGCACGGTCGTGCCACCTTAGTTTACGTAATAAGTGGATACGTTGAAATGAATCCGCCGCTGTTAGCTAGTGGAACGATTATGATGCCCAATTTCCTTGTTCCAACCTTCCAACCTTCACCAATCCGAATGAGAACATTTCCGTTTTACATAAATGTCTCCATTGTGTAGAATTGCTTCATCGCATATGTATGAGAGTTCTAGTTCAATTTGTCGTACGCATAGATCGTACGTATCAAATCAGTGCTAAACTAAATTCCACAACATCTGGAAACTGTTGGCTATTTTCAATCTACGACCTAACACAATAAGCGTGAAGAATAATCAAATGTGGTCGGAGCATCGGCCGCCGCGGCCTCCTGTGAGATATGGTTAGAAAAAGGCAAGCCATTGAGTCGCGTCATGACTCGCGTGCCTGCTGCATCTGGAGCGTAATACGAATCTCATTTTAATTGGAACATTTTTTATCTGTCACGCGAGTTGTGCGGACACTGGTAACAAAGTGTCGGAGGCAGCTAATTGGCGGTGATGCTCACCCAACATGGTGTCGTGAGATAAACGACGTGGTAACACCGACGACCGACGTTGAAAGAATTACAACTTATTCAGAAGCGTCTTCACGTTCTGTGTTTATGTGGTGATGCTGCCGTACCTAAGCATCATCAAAGTGACACGATAAATGGTTGAGTCCAAAATTAGGACAGTTCTCTGTAGAAGTCGTAACTAAAGAAGTTAAATGTTTTAATCTCTTCCAGACATCTGCCTAGATATAGCTGTGCTGGTTAAAATTATACAACATGAACGCTTTCAATAATACCGGTCGTCCACTTTTATACTCACGTCGTGAAGCGTCTGTCGTCAAGTTGTCACACCCAATGCCTATTATTTGAATTATGAGTACTTATTATGTTTTTAACGCAATTAGCGGCTACACTGCTTATCTTTGGAAACGGAAAAATTAGACGCTTTGACAACGGGAATCGGCAGTCAGTTTCTTGATAGTTGTTGACAGTACGAGTACAGTAGGTACTCCAAGAAGTCTTGATATATCATAACTAGAGATCGGATAATCGGATGCATATTTACCTTTAGTTAATTTTTGGCTAAAAAACTATGGAAGCGGCATCTTAATATAAATCCCGAAATTCCAGAAAATCCGGGAATGCACAACGACTTCTTAATTATGTGGTATTATTTATTTTAAAAATACCAGGACACCGGGATCACATATCTATTCTTGAAACTTACTTGAAATTCATTTTTTAACATTACTTATCTTGACGTTTGCTATGCCAGTTTGACAACACTAGTTAGCATTCAATTCCATAGTCAAAAAGTACTAAATTTATCAATTCCGGAATCGCGAGATTTTTACGATCGTTGCAAAAGTGCATTCCATACTAGCTAACACCTGAACGTAATTAAAAATACATTCGGATTGGTCGATCCCGGAATCCCGGGATTTTTCGATACAAAAGTGTAATCCAATATTAGCCAGCACCGGAACGTAAGTAAATATACATTCGATTCTATAATCAGAACTCTAATTGAAAGAAAGATCAGAATTTGTCGATCCCAGAATCCCGGGATTTTTCGATACAAAAATGCATTCCATTTTAGTCAACACCTCAACTTTAGGTATATATGCATCCTATTATCCGTACTCTAATCATAACATATTATAACATAACATCCCGCGTGTATGTTCCGAAGGGTTAGGCAGATACCTAGTACACCTACATTTCGCAAGTTATGTTTAAGTCCCATTACATATTATTATATGGGGTGAGCCTTTTGTCATCAACCGGGCACAACCCCAGACTCCGGGCTGCTACTGAGAAATTCCTGATGGAAAAACCCAATAACACTGCCCGACCCGGGAATCGAACCCAGGACCTCATGCTCAGCAGTAGCGCTTGCGACCACTAGACCAACGAGGCAATCTCTATTTCAACTTACAAATAATTCGCGCTGTTTCGTTTGCAGGTATATTCACAGTGATGTGTTACAACGTGCTATGTGACAAGTACGCGACGCGACAGATGTACGGCTACTGCCCCAGCTGGGCGCTCGAATGGGACTACCGGAAGAAGGGCATCCTCGACGAGATCAGACATTATTCCGCAGACATCATCAGCTTACAGGCTAGTACATCTGTTTATATACCTACCTTCACATTTAGCTTTAATGTGGAAAATGGACTGAGGAGGAGCCGCTGGATGCAGTAAGCGCATGAGCGATCGTTCTGGTGATATTCGTGAGAGGTGGCTTGGTTACTCCAGCAGCGGAGTGCCAAGCTAAAATTTATCTGGCATCTATTATGAACTAGATAACTTGCAGATCGAAGCCCTCAAAGCCCTGTTTATAAGAGTTGTTACCTTTCGTGATCTGCTCTGTATCTAATCCATATAAATCGTTATTTGATGCAAGAATTATGATTGGTTTTAAGTAGGTCCATTATTGCCATTGTTGTCTTTAAATAGGTCAGATTTAAGAACATTAAAATTCATTATAAATGAATTTTGAGGTTTATAAATAAACCTCTTCTTTCGTTGATGACTGTGCTAAAAAAACAAACTAACTGTTTGCTCTGTCATACAGGAAGTGGAAACAGACCAGTTCTACAACTTCTTCCTGCCCGAGCTGAAGCAGGATGGGTACGACGGCATCTTCTCACCCAAGTCGCGCGCCAAGACCATGGGCGAGTCCGAGAGGAAGTACGTCGACGGGTGCGCCATCTTCTTCAGATCTGCTAAGTACGTGCCGTTTTTGTGCCACTTGTTCGGCTAAAGAATTTTGTAGTTTTGATGTCAACGGAACACCGCGGTCAAAACAATGACATCGTACGCCAGTCATGATCTCGGTGTAGGATGATGTAAACTTCTCTAAAAAAAAAATTGCTGAAAGTGTATACCTTTCATGAAAAAGTCTTAAATATATTTATTTAGTCCTTATTTGGGTCACACCTAAAATAAATAATTGACGAGCAACTGCCGATTATTTTTAGATTCTCTCATCAAAGATATTTGCAAGTTACCACGTAATATTTTTCCCCTAGTTGAACATGTACCTATGTCTAATCGAAAGCTCTGCGTGTTTTTCTGTTACAACAAGTAAATAATAAAAAAACTTTTCAGCATGAAACAAAATAACATCTATAAGCTCCTAGATTTATCTTCATAACAGCGACGATGTCGATACGCCCCCACAAGATATCGCTTACCATACGCATAGGTTATAAGGCAACACACTCTTTACTGTACAAGAAAAAGAATATTAAAAGCTTATGACTTCATTCCATCGCGCCGTTTATAAAATGTGTTAATAAAACTTTTATTAGTTTCTTTTTTTACTGCTCAACAACGGTTAGTCAAAACAAAAAAAAAACAAAGGACCGCTACTAGGTCGCAAGCGCTATAGCTGAGCATGAGGTCCTGGTCTGAGGTTCCATTCCCAGGTCAGGCAAAGTGCTATTTTGTTTTTTCATCAGGAATTTCTCAGTAGCAGTCCGGAGTCTGCATTTGTGCCCGGTAGATGGCGATAGGCTCGCCTCCATGAGATTTAAACATAATTGGAAAATGTAGGTACACATCTGCCTAACCTTTCAGGGAATAATACAAGTGTAATGATATATATGTTTTTTTGTATTCTATTTATGTCACCATTGTATTACAGGTTTGCCTTAGTGAAGGAACACCTTATAGAGTTCAACCAACTGGCAATGGCCAACAGTGAGGGATCAGATAATATGTTAAATCGTGTCATGCCGAAGGACAATATAGGGTTGGCCGCCCTTATCAAGACGAAAGAGGCGGCATGGGAAAACGGTGAGTACATAATTGTAGCACGCACACGAGTGTGTGTGGCCCTGAAAGCAGCGGTGATTAATTGATGGTACGTTTTGATAATGGATGTATGTATCTACTTTTCTATTTGAGACAGGCTTTTAGGAAATAATTTTTAGTAGAATATTGAGAAGATCTACGAATGCTTGAAACACAATGCATTTTACATTAAACCCAAATAAAGTAACGACCCATCTCAAGTTTGAAGTAATAAATAAAATAGTAAACCATTCCCATTAAAAATGCAAAGGATGAAGCACCCACCTAATTCCAAAGTTCTTAACATTAAATAAAGTATGAGCGGACGCTTACGCTCTTAGTCCTTAATTGAGCCGCTGACGCAAACGTTGTAATTTATATATGAATTTATGAGGCCTCTTTTACCACTCATCCTCATAAATTTATAACGCCACTGCGGCACTGCCCTGTGGAAGCGAACCAACAAAAAAATTAAGTAACAGGCGAAATTTCTACGTTATCGCATTATATAGGTACCTACTTATTTTTCCGTAAGGCCTCGTCATCGCTTGTTCTATAGCCCCAAAAACTATGCATACAATTCAGATCACACTAACAAAAAATAAAATTTTATAGCTTAATTTAGTTTTAGCAAAAAATATTTGTAGAAGCACCGACCGACGCGAATTTCTAAAAGTATTCGATAAAAAGCGTGTCCATTTATTCTGTCATTCTGTCTCGTAATTATCAGGTGTCTATTAACCTAAAAACTGTGCAATCGATTTCTTAGTACTTTCTCTATACGCGAAACACGTACGTGCAGGGGCCAATAAGAATAAAATAGCGAGTTGTATTTGTTTATAAAGATTTTATCGTCGGGAAATAAAGTACGAACAAGACGCCTATCGTTTGAATCATCCTCATAATATTATTATTCAAGTGAGAACTTATAGCTTCTTTGCAATAATGGTACCTACTCGTACTATTCCTAGACAGATTTTCCACATTTCTGTTTATGTTTTTGGCAAATCATTAACGTCCTTAAATCATCTTATTAGGAAAATCTACAATGATATACCTATATTCAAGAAAAAAAAAAACATGATTTTCTGCCAATTCGTTCTCTACTTAGGTCCTGCAGCTAATAAATTACAATTTCTACCTTCCTCTGAACAACCACATTTAACACATACGGAAAGTTAAAAGTAATAGATAAAAGTGCACTAAGTAGCGACAAGTCGCCTATCTCTACTCTGCCGACATTAGTACTAGTTCTTTAGATCGACTATTACTTGAGCGCATTTATTCATTAGTCATTTATTCATTAACAATAATTTGTATCTGAATTTACACAATATCAGTAATCTTATAATAATAATAGTAAGTATAATTTAACAATAAATAAAATAATGAAATACAATATAATCATAATTAACATTTTGGCATTAATAATATTTATAATTCAATAAAATTTTGGCATCAGTAAAATTTACAATTCATTAACAGCATCAATTATCGTTAGGGGAGGTGTAGACTAAGGCCGTTTGACCACAGCCACCGTCAACGGGACGTCAACGAGAAACGAAATTATTCGACCCGAACGTGACGTCACGGTGAGCGCGATTGTTTGTCTAAAGTCTAATTATTAATTCACTGGGGTAATCTGACGTTTACGGTGTTACCATTTTCTGATGAAAAACAAAAAAATTGTGTTGTGACAAGAAGATTAACATCAATCACTCTTTCATTCATTATAATTACGTTCTAAATCAAATCTCATTATTTTATTTATTTTAATAAGAAATCTCCCCGTCTAGTTTTGTTTAATCGATATAAAAATATTAATAGTAATTACCTTTAGAGGCCGATTGATGATGACTTTCAAAAAGGAATTATATAAAATGAAATAAAAATGCATTAGATATTATTTTTATTCGTCGTGGTCAGACATAATATCAGCACTATCGCTGTCGCTGTCAGTAACACTTATTATAAAACGGTCCGTAACATTGTCTATCATGCGGTCGAAATTGCACATTTTTTTTTCTGCTTTTATTACATGACCCACACAACTGCTCCATCTTTCGGCAGCCACGTTTTTAAGTCCTTCTTCGAACATTTTTTCGTCTTATATCATTTTAAATGTTTTGTGTTTTTGGCAACATATCCTTTCGCCTGCGCCTAAACCAGCTCAATAGGATTGAGCTTGCAGTGGTAAGGGGGCAGGCGTAAGACAGTGACTCCGTGCTCCGCTGCCATCTCATCAGAGCTCTCTCAGAGCATACTTGTCACGGTGTGAACCCGTACGATCTCTATAAGTGTAGCCTTTGTCATTTTCTCTTCAAATTTAATATTCTTGCTTGTCAGCCACTCCTGTATTCTTGCTTTAAGCCGTGACATTGTAGATAGTGATTCTATCTTCCAGGAATGGTAGGGGGCATTATCCATAACCACTACAGAATTGGGTTTCAGATACTGCTCTCGTAATCTCTCTTATCAAGTATATGTGGCAGATGCAGCAATGAAACAATAAGTATACACGCCTAAGCTAGTCGTACACCGAAAGACGCTAGTCTCCCCACCGTCATCGGTAGAAAGAGATGGGCGTATAAATTACCGGTATAAGAATTATAACTTCTACCTGTACCAATATTAGTAATTGGATAATATTAACTAACCTATAGGTTTCTTTATTAATATCGTTAATTTATTATCGTTAACATAACGGTAATTGGTAACGTTATAAAAAAAATGGTAATTCGGTCCCTGGGCGTCCATCACGTAAGGAGGCAATAATGCCCGACCCAATAATGTCCTGCCGTATAATTCGTGTATATCGTCTCTGATAGAATTTATATATTATTATAATTAATTACATCGTGTCTGATAGAATTTATTTAGATATAATATAATTAATTAATTTTCATAATAAATTGACTTTGTGTGAGTGAGCTGAATCACACGGAACAGAACGCATCACCATTACCATAAATACGGCAACATTATTTTACAAAGGAACATTAGCATCTGTCAGTTTACTCCATTAAATTAATAATTAGACTAGTCTACCGCGACTAAACTCGGGGGTACAGATGTTATGATAGATAAAAATCAAAGCCGGGCGGCCGGTGCGATAGCAGTGTGTGAACAAGATAAACGTGTTTTGCGGGCACATCGGCCCGTCACAATCTCGGGCCGAGTTATAGTGGTCTCGCCGAACTACTCCGAAATTCGGGGGCCGGGATGCTGGCGCTCGGGTGACGGACGTGTAGTAGACACGTGTCCGTATATGTACGAGTATATATCGCTACTTTGGCGCCGTCATCTCGTTCTCGTTGACGTCCGGTTGCCGGTGGCGGTGGACAAACGGCCTTACGCGACATCATGATGTCATTCCTTGCTAAACAGGGGGAAGCCCATTTCAACACAGGACTTAAAAACGGTCCTGGGAATATTGCCATAATTTTGTTTGGGTAAAAAGTAAGTATTGGCAATGACAGCGAATTGATATACTTAGCATGGTTTGTCTGCTCTGCACAAATTCATGACACCCTTGACTAATAGATACTTTGCTGGTTGCCCAATCGTGTATTGTAATATGCGGGTTCAATATACAGTAATGTTACTTATTTCTGTCACTCGCGTGTTGTGTTTGGTCTAAATTCATGATAATTACGTCCACACATGCCAGTGAGCACGCACCACTACACTACAAGTTTAGGTAGTCTAGACCCACCATTAGACATAACATTTAATTTTACTCCCAGTTAAACATGGAAGTAAGATAATTGCTATTAAGTAAAGTGCGTTCTAAAGTGCATGATTATCGAGGCTGTCTGAGCTGTGATGCCATCGGCGTTCCTTAGTTATCGCTTCATAACACTGGACAGGGATGAAGTTTATTTAATGTCTTGTCTTTACGAAGGAAGGCTTTAGATTACCTATCATGTTGAACAAATAGCTCTTGGCGATTCAAGAGCTATCGAGCTAAAAACATCCTACTGTATCCGTCCGTCCTTCGAAATTCAGTTCAATGGAAAAATTATTTAGTCTTCACTTAATTATATTATCTTAGCGAATAATCTCGAGAGTTATGTGATAATTTACATGTTACGAGATGTTCTACGAGGTTGTGTGATAGTGGACACGTGTAGGCAAATTACTTGGAATGTTTTAAGTACCTGTGGAGCTACTTAACTTCTACGCAATTATTATTTTGATCTCGTGTTAAGCTGGGGCTGCAATTAAAATTTCAAGTTGCGCGAATTTGAGGAATGATTTACATAATGTGGTTAATTCTGTAGGTGAAAGCTAAAGGACCTTAAGTCACATTTTATAAATTATTCAGTAGAGCTCATTAAAGATGTCTATAGGTACCCGAAATTAGATATTAAAATCGACCGTGTATAAAAAGTAAATAGTGTATCGTTGTAGAAAAAAAAATATGATTATGAAGGTTTATTAAGCTATTATATTGTGATATTTTTTTGACAAATATTGTTCCTTAAGGCTGTAAAAATGGACTTAAGGTGCTTTAGCTTTCACCTACAGAATTATTTCTAAGTGTTTTTCGTTTAATATTACTTACCATTTTTAATTGCATACTTTAGTCTCATGTCAAATATGAAAATGTGAAAAGCCATTTTCGTTTTCATTCAAACGAAGGTGTTTATATCGGTTGTAACCAGTGTTATAAAAAAATGCACTATGTCTATAATTAACTGTTTACGGCTGATTTAGGGCCGTCTGAAAGCTTTTGCAGATAATTTAAGCTGAATGTATTTATTATGTTATTTTCCCCATTCCAGGACTACCAACAGACTCATCAATGCTAGGCCAGCCTATCTTAGTATGTACCGCTCACATCCACTGGGACCCGGAGTTCTGCGACGTAAAGCTCATTCAGACGATGATGCTTAGCAACGAACTGCGCACGATTCACGAAGACTCTGCGCGGACGCTGCGTCTGGCAGGCCAGAGGGATAACGTGCAGCTACTGCTGTGCGGGGATTTTAACTCGCTGCCTGATAGTGGTGAGTTTAATGTACTGACTTGGTCTCAAAACGTGGTATCTAGCGATTTTGAACCATGTGCGGTGCAGCTATTACCTATTGTTACCCTACGCTTAAACTGCCCTGCAAATGGTCATAATATGGGCCCGTACGCTTTTTGTTGTTGTCGGACGAAATCGGAACAACCAAGCTAAACCTTCAAAGCATCCTTAAGGATGCTTGAGACGCGAAATTCCTTAAACGGCTGATTATTCTTAGTGATTTTTGATTCCTTGTCCTTACTTTCGCAAAGCGCTTTATGTTCTACATACACAAGATACTATTTAAATTATTAGGTACCATTATGAAGCAACTAATGTTTAAACTTACATCAAAATCTCTCACGGTATACATATTTTTTCCTGAACTTGATTTATTTAGGGTAAGATTGTTGCATTACCCTCGCAACATAATTATTAATGGGTATGTAAGAAAATCCAGAAACAAATTATCAAATCGTACAACGAACAAAGTAGGTACGCAGATGTATCGATCTGTTTTCTCAAACTAGGTGAGTACGCTAGTAACTTAGCCACTTTATTCGACTGTTTGTCTTTTATGAGTGTACCCAAAACAAAGATGGGCCCGATATGGAGTTTACGACATTTGCTAAGCCTTCGATTACTAGATTGGAGACAATATATGGCTGGGTTTATGCGATTTGTAGACCTATTAATCAATTGCTCAATTTTCTACTTTGTTCTTTTCGGCTTAAGCTTTTTATCATAAAGATGATTTTATTGCTGCATGTTTAAGGTCAAAAACCTTTGGAGTTAAAGAAATCTTTATATTCTTTTTGTATATTTTGTGCAATTTTGACAAGCTTGGTGAAATTAGTAGGTAATAAAAAAATAAAAATAAAAGATTCTGAAGAACTGAGAACCTCCTACTTTTTTTGAAGTCGGTAAAAAAGAGGAGCAATTTTATATCCGATAATGCAAATTTATGAATAATCATAATGTTTATTTTATTTTTTTATTAGCCTACTTGTGTCGCACTGTAGGTCTGTATTTCTTTATTTATGTTAAAAAATAAATAAATAAACTGTTGGGCAAAGGCCCTCCCTTTTAACATACCTATTCATCTGCCTAGCCTTTTCCCAACTATGTTGGGGTCGGCTGCCAGTCTAACTGGATGCAGCTGAATACCAGTATTTTACATGGAGCGACTGCCTATCCGACCTCCACAACCCAGTTACTGAATAATACGATACCCCTTGGTAAGACTGGTTGTTAAAGTTTCGGGTTCCAGACGACCTGTAACGACTGTCAAAGATCAACGAATGACAGCCGGGACTAACGGCTTAACGTGCTTTCCGAGGCACGGAGGAGTCTCGGCATGTAAATAGGGTCACCCATCCCCGGACCAACCCCGGCAAATGTAGCTTAACCTGATGGATGCTGCGCGGCCGTCGGCAGCGCCGTGCGGCTGTTATTACTTAGCCACGAGCCCCTCTCCTCCTTAGCCATAATATTATTTTCCATTATTTAGGTTCCACGGCCGTAACCTGTCGAGCTTATGGTGCTTGAATAGTGTCAATTCAGTTGGAATTATGGGTGAAAGCATCTGTGGGGTTTTAGTCGGTAGGAGTCTGACATAACCCTCCGTTCTTCTCAGATGGAGGATATTAATGAGGATTTCCCCATGGAAAAAGGGGTGAAATTAACCCCAATTTAAAGCAATGTTTAATGGTTATTATAGGGTTTTACAATAACTATTAGATAAAATTAAATAAGCATTAAACATACATAGCTTTAACCATTAAACAGTCCTTTATGTGTCGCATTCCAGGCGTGATAGAGTTCCTGTCAGCGGGTCGCGTATCCTCGGAACATCGCGACTTCAAAGAGCTCGGATACGCAGGCTCACTCCGGCGCATGCCCGGTTCAGAGCACGAGTTCACGCACAACTTCAAGCTAGCCTCCGCCTACAGCGAAGACATCATGCCCTATACTAACTACACGTGAGTATTGTTTTACATCATCATCATCACCCGACAGCAGTCCATTGCTGGACAGACAGGCCTCTCCAATTGTACAACATTTAACTCGATTCTTGGCACACATTTTACATCCAGCTGGTACCAGCCATTTCGCGAAGATGGTCGCCCCACCTAGCCTGAAGGCGTCCTAACTTCCGTCCGCCTAACGGTCACTGGTTCTACGGCTAATACGTCCATAACATGGAGCTGATTGGCATTTTACTGTGATACTGCGACGGTCAAAAGCATTTATACTCTGATAGAAAACTGAAACACCATTACACTCCACAAGCTGGTATTCAAAATCAGTCAACGCGGCTTGGTGTGTTGGTCCAATAACCGTGGATAAATAATTATGTACATATATTAGGCTTCGATCACTAATAAAGAACTAGATACACAATCAGCGACAAAAATGTCCTCACCAAATGTGCATCCAATTTAACATTTGGGTGCACATTTAATCTAGTAGCATTCGAGCGCTCCGACGATAAACATGCCTCGGTGCTCGTTTAAAAACTGCAAAAATTACACATCCACGACGCTAACCCCCCCCCCCCCCCCCCCCCCCGGTGGGTTCCCGCATTGTCGAGGCGGGGGGCTCAGTAGTCGTGGCTTGGTCACCCACGGTGAAGTGAAGAGGAACCCGAGGAGGGCCGCTCATCAGGGCTTTTCCCAGGAAGCCGACTTGCCGCTTGGGCGACACCGCAACTGAGGCGGGCCGCGATGTCGTATGGGAGGCATCGCAGCTGAGGGCTGAAGGCCGTGGCGGGAGAGGAGTACCGGGTATTGCGGTGCGCCGCTCTCTCCCTACCTTCCGCGACCTTGACGGGGTCGCCACCGTCTGATGGCAGACGCTGTGGGGGCGCAGGGGAGGAGGAGTGTCGGTATATCGTTGGCCGCTCTCCCTATCCTCTGCGGCCGAATAGTTATAGGCGGCCGGGCCACTGATCTGACCGGTCGCAGGGGGACCAAGAGTGCCTTGACACGGGGTCGTCTAGCGCCCATGTTTAGTCCCTGGGGTGGTCACGGCGTGCAATGTGTTCTGGTGCGCCGGTGATGGGGGGTGCTCCCCAGAGGAGGGTCCGGTGACGGACAGCCGCGGCGGGTTTGCGGTGAGTGCTATCGCGTGCCCGTATTCCCGCCACAAGCGGCAGAGGAGGACACCGTGGAGTTTTAGTGGGTTGGAGTCCCACATAACTGCACTATCTCCCCGTGGTAGTGCAGTATGCATGAGCATTTCTCCACATAAAAAAAGAAGGACGCTAAAAAAGGAGGGAGATTCATATCTTCGGTAAGTATTAATTTTATCATTATATAATTGTTATCACTGTATTGTAAATACTGATATTTTGTTAAAAAATCATAGTAAATACATTTTTTAAATTAAGTCGTAATAAACAGCATGAGTTATAAAGCATCTCAATTATACTCTTACGAAATGTATTAATTATACTATCACATGCCCACTTAAATTGTTCGGGTTAAGTGCCATTGTTGGAGACGCTATTGTTTCCTTTTTATATTATTAAAGCATGATGTTTTTTTTTTTCATTTTGTTTAATGAGTTTTTACTGTTAATATATAAATATTACTTATAATAACATTTTATAGGTAAAAAGTATTTAAAAAGTTGTAGAACTTTATATTATACCTGCATTTTTTTTTATACCAGCAGTAGTACTTGAACATTTGGGTGCGTTCGTAAGGTCATTTTTGTCGTCGATTGTGTATCTAGTTATTTATTAGTGATCGATGCATTCAGGTAATTTATAATTATTACACATACATGACAGAACAGAATAAAATTTGCTTTATTACGTACACCATTTTTTTATACATTCAGCTTAACAAAATTAAAAAAAGAGCAATTATAATACAGTATAACAAAAAACATATTGGACAATTCGACTCCACTACCTTGTCCTAGCGGCGAGCTTCAGTCGTATAATATATTGCTTTTTTTGTACTTTGTAATTCTGACTTTAAAACATTGCATGTAAAGTTGAATTTGTTTTGATGTATGTTGAATAGCGAGCACCGGTCGTCATAGCTTAGTGAATACAGTCACTTTAAGGTTGAATTTATATTAGCATAATACTGTATGTAAGTATAAACAGTGGCAACCTTTTAAGGGGTAATTGTACTCATCAATATGAACAACTTTTACTAAGGGACCAAACCTGAAATCGCGAAAAAAATCGGCTGTTCAGTGCATTTGTGTTTGCATAATTCGTCAAAATGTAGGAAACAGCAGATTTTTTTTCGCGATTTCAGGTTTTGTCCCATAGTAAGGTGTTAATAATGATGAATACAATGACCCCTTAAAAGGTTGACACTATTTACACTGACACTGTATTTATTTCAACTACAATTACGGTAAGACAATTGGCGACAGTTTGCATGGGATTGTGTATCTAGTTCTTTATTTATGATCGATGATATTAGGCCCAGTAGACTAGACCGCTTCCAATCATTAAATCGCTCGCTGCTGGTTTAACCAATGTCAGGGGTATATTATCAATTAAAAGTCGCCTCCCAGAGATAACACCTCGGCATTTTACTTGGGCAGTATCGTTTTCAGTTATCTGGGATAATTTTTGGATTCCGTCACCTGATGAATCCTGATTAAATATTTATTTTCTGCTTTCCAGGTTTGACTTTAAGGGTATAATCGACTACATATTTTATAGCAAGCAATCAATGACACCCCTCGGGCTCTTAGGACCTCTGTCGCAGGACTGGTTCCGAGAGCACAAAGTGGTGGGATGTCCGCACCCGCACATACCTTCAGGTAACTTACTGCAAACAAAAATAACCTTTAAGAGTCAAACTCACGTACCATAGTAGCAATTTGACCTTGACAGCGGTTTTGTTTCGTACTAAATTCAAATATATAACGGGAGAGCGTTTACGGAGATGCAATTTTACACGCGTTTGCTTGAAATGCAGGCGGAGCCCGCAGATGGTATCGTGGTCCCACTTTCATGTCTCGCCGGTGACTGAGCAATCAATGACAAAGACCAACCAATTATGTGTATTGCGTCGATACACCTTCTTTGCATGTGAGCGTAACCGCTGTGGAGGGGCGTTCATTTTTAGAATGGTTTATCTATACACTGTTTTTCCACGGCATCGTGAACGGGACGTCAATGACGGCGCCGAAGTAGCGACAGTGCATTCACCATAGCCGAATAATCTCGTTTCTTGTTGACGTCCCGTTCCCGGGGCGGTGGACAAACAGTCTTAGAATTAAAAATCGAATTTTGCATTTTAAAATGTATTATAATATTTTTAACGTAAGAGTACGCATGCTTCATACATTTTGTAAAAAAAAGTGTAATTGGGTATAGTTCGACCGATACCGCTGTACCGCGGGGGGCGGGAGACGCCGTGGGCGTTGACGAATGAGCGCCGGGACGCCGTGAGCGTTGACGAATGAGCGGCCTGCTCTGACCCCGTCTCGCCGGACACACACCTAAAGCGCGGCACAGCGGTATCGGTCAAACTATAGTAGAATAAATGGCTTTTTATTCATCATTTATTTTTTATTTTTTTATTTAATGTTCGATGATGTATCGCAGACCACTTTCCGCTGCTGGTGGAGCTGGAGATGTCCCCGACAGCCAGCGCGAACTCCAACGGTCTGATCGGGCGCAGGTAGCACGCGTCGCCGCGCGCGCCGCGCCGCGCCAAGCGACAGCACCACACGTAGCGCGCGTGCGCCGCCGCGCCCACCGCCCGAAGTGAACCGACGCCACCCGAATACTCCCGAAAAACAAACAAAACACGCTCAGTGTTTGCTAGTTTTGAAATAGGAACCGAACTTTACAGCTTGTAACGACGATGCTTTTATTATACAGGATCAAATTAAATTAGCGAAATCTGCAAATGTGACGGATTATCTAAACATAATACAACAAACAAAAAAAATGGTTAAAGATTTTTTTCGGAGTCAACCTCTTAGGTAGTGTTGTTACTTGAAATATCAGTTTAAAAAATCAGTTTTTTTTTATTTTCTGTAAACTTCACAGACGTAATGGTTAAACGATAAAACAAACAAAACAATGCTCTTCTCAACTCATACTTCAAATATAAACTACACCGTGAACGGTCGATTACGGCAATTTTTTTTCATCAAATATTTTTTTTTTTTTGTACTATCATGTTTAGATACCCATCACGTCTGCAGAGTTTCGCTAGCTAATAATTTGACCCTGTAGTCCGACCAGTATATCTTGACAGTTGAAAGCGTATGAACAGCAATAAAATGACCAATTCAGTTCTATGTTCTGTTCTCTATCAAGATATACTAGGGGTTCTATAGTTACAATGAAGCGTTTGTCTGTAGTATATTAAACATAGAAAACTATAACTTTTATATGGCGTTATGATGTGAATGCGTTTTGGAAGAAGTAGTAGTCGACGATGAGGTCTAACAAAAAAGTACTATCCCAACTCGCTATATATAGTACGCGTTTTGAAACATTAAATATTGCCCAAGCTCCTAGTGACAACAGCGTCCAGCGTGCGCATACGACATGCTATCACTATCTATTTCATATTTCACTCTCATAAAGAACAATCATTTCGTGCACGACTCGGCCTAATTGCACTGAACTGGTCGAAGATCTAGGCAATGTTCATAGTTTCAAACAAATTTAGCTTTTACTAGGCCCTGTTAAAATTCTCTAATTAATTCCTTTTTCAATCCATAAGTGATACCGCGGTCGAATATTTCAAACTACAACCACTGTTATCAAAGTTGACTCTAAAAAAATCTTTACAAATATCAGTAACTAGCTTATGAATCGTTTATGTACAAATAACTTAGTCTTAAGTACTTACTTAAAATCATCTCATAGTATACTCTGCGTTGTTTTTGTTATATCGCGTGGTTTGGACACCTCCCGTCTCCGGACTGGATGTTACTTTAGTTAATAATTCAAATGTATTTTGTATACCGTTACAGATGATACCGAACGTCGTTTTCTCTTCACTGGACTATTAGTACTATAGTACTTCCTAGTGGTCACCTATAGGTTGACCAATACCGCTGTACCGCGCCTTAGGTATGTGCGCTGCGAGACGGGGGAAGTACAAGCCGCTCGTTCGTCAACGCTCACGGCGGGCGTCCCGCCTCCCACCTCGCCGCGCATTCGTAAGGCGCGGTACAGCGGTATCGGTCAAACTATAGTATTTGATACTGTCTCGAAATTTTGTTTTGCTCAATATTTAGATGTTAACATGACCCTGTTTAGACAGCTTGTGAAATTGATTAGTAAAAGCGAATTAGATTTTACTATAGTTAAATGAACGAAATATTTTAGAGAAATATATAACTATTGTAATCAATTCGATTTGTTTAATACCGCTGAATTTCGTGCTTAAGAGGTGTCGTACAGTACGACAACGTTCAAAGGTTCCATCGTTAATCTTCGGAAAAACCGTAATAATATCGAATAAAATCAGACAAACCGATATTACCTACCACATTTAAAGCAAATAAGCAAATAAGTCAAAGTCATTTACTTTGACTTTTGATAGAAATCAAAAAATCAGAATCAAAAAATAGAAATTGATTTATATTCCCACCTAAATTTTTTGACGCACTAATTCCGTCACTCCTATATTTGGACCAGTCACATTCAATTCGGCAAAGTTCGCTTCTTCCGAAAATAAACGATGGAACCATTGAACGTTGTCGTACTGTAACATGATATATTTTTATAAAGTGACTTGTAGGCAATATCGTAGCACTGCCGATGTATGAATATATGATATACCTCAGATAGTACAAAGTGAGGCGGTGCGCTCGCCAGTATAGAGTATATGCGCTCGCGCACTTTGTTACAACTAGTTCAACTTGTACGTTTCAGTGAACAGATAACGGGCCGTAGACTATGTAGTATTATATTAGTTAGATGCAAGGAAATTTAAACATGAAGCCTTTCAAATTTTTAGGAGTCATTGTAAGTTAGTTTAGTGTGACGAATGACAGTGCAATTGTTTATAACGAATCTGAATTAAATTACGTAGTTTTAATTTGAAATATTGATTCAATAAAATATGAATGAACTAAATGCGACCTACGCTTATTGTGTCAATATTTTATGGAAGAATGGTAAAGATGACATATTTTCAGTCGATTACGACAGCAATTTTACGCTTAGTCTTTCGATGTATATATTATACAGTTGAGGAATAGAATTAAATACAGCTACATTACTGTTATCTGCGGACAAAAATAAAAGGCCTGGATAGTAGTGGGCGCCATATTAGATGTTTCTCATTTTGTACTTGCATATTAATTTTCCGGCGTCGTTGTGGTTTTTTTTTTATTTTTCCTTATCACAATCTATTTCAAAGTTATTATCCACGTCCCCATAATGTGTGAGTGTTTCAAACGTCCATTTATCAATTAGTGATCTAAATTCCTCCACTGTATATTATTTAGGTAATATTTTTGGGATGTTAATGCAATGTACGTGTCTGTGAGGCGATCGAGTCGCAAGGTACGCTTAGTACGCTTGCGATTCGATCGATACTACTCGTCGCGGATCAGTGAGACTAGTGTTCTGAGCTTACACGCTTTGTATTTCAACCTTACAGATGTTAGCACGTATCGGGACGTTTACACGGAGTGACAACTAAATGAAATGCTAATGTGCACACCGTATGAAGCGACGCCGGTAATAATCAATTTTATAATTTCTCTGTCCACGCAGCTGTTAAATCAAGGTTGCTTCAATTCCATGGAGATAAATACAACTTAGCACTCCATTTGTTAGTTACCTACTCTGTGTATACGTCCCGAAGTCGCGACGAGAGCAGCGTGCGCGCACGCCTCGTGCTTACGTACTTGTTATACATATACATAGTGCGATATAGTTGGTACTTTCAGGGCCGGGTTGTAAGATAGCTATCATAAATCTATAATAATGTAATAGAATATTTGAATTATTTTTGATACTTAATTAACTATTATAAAATTTTATATAGAGACCGTTGTTAAATGTAACACTGCCTGAGTGATTCCTGAGAAATATGCAATTTCGATAGGTTTGCGGAAAAAAAAGAGTTCTTTTACAATTTTTATGACTATATTGATATATTGCAACATCTACAGGAAGTTTATACTTGAGGCCTTCTTTTATCCTCATAAACGAAGGAGCTTTGTGCCTCCAAATTTTAGGAGACATGGTAATGACAATTTACATACTTACGTTATTACCATGTAAGATTAATTGTTGGTTGGTGGTTACAGTAAAACATGATAATCATGACCTCTATGTTAATCCCGATTAACTATACCCTGAGTCTCTAATTCACATAATTTTTGTAAACAAAGTTGATAACAAACCAAAAAAAATATCTTCTTAATGGTAATTCTGGCGGAAAAAAGGTTAGATTTTCTTTTAAGTACTGATTTTAGAAATAATCATTTAAAAACTATCACACCGTAATTATTTTTAGAAATTTTCGGTTTTAAACAAAGTTATTAATAAGTGGAGATTTTCTGGTATGAAATATTTTATGATACTGGTAACACTGCAGGAGTTCCTAACATTTTCAAATTTCGTTTGACAGTACGTCTAAGTTGCGTCTTTTCCCGTGGTATTTTCAATTCTCTTCGTTTTCTTTTCCCCAAGTTTTTTGCTACGTGTTTGTTGATTGTGTTGTGTTATTATCATCGTGTTACTTGTTCGTCTTGTTGTTTCCTTATTTTTGCTGTGTTAAATTTTATAATAAAACGTTTTGTACCACTGTCCTGTCATTTTGACAGTGACATTTCTTGACGTTTCTTTGTTTACAAAAAATATCTGAATTAGAGAGTCAGGGTATATGAAACGAAACACCTTTCTCGAACATCCTATTATTCAAGGACTGTTCGAACCGTTGGTACCTTATTATAAATCAAATACGTTATGATTACGTCAATATATACCGAGTACGGTGATCCACTTTGATGACGCGTCCTCCGTGACAATCACAAAAACAACACGAAACGAGTATTTATTAAATTTTTGGCGTGAACAGTGGCCTTAGTGCGAGTTTTTACACTTACTCGATCGAGTTTTAGTTAACGTTTAAGGAGGAAGCGTCAGGGTAGCCCACGAAATTCAGATTTTCTTAAGTTATTTGCAATTTGCAAGTCAGTATTAAGTTGTATGTTAAAATAAGTATGATTTGCGGCCGTAACAAATATGTATTTACAGAATTATATACAATAAAATTAGTAAAACAACTCCTTAAGTTAGTATAATCCTAAAATGTCAAGATTTCATGAAATAGTCATTTTTAGGATTACCTGGTCTCAAAGAGTTGTATTGATCACTTTAATGATTCTAATTATGTAAATACATACTTGTTATGACCGAAAATTATAATTTGATCAACGTACAATATAATACCGACTTGTAAATTGCAAAAAACGTAAGAAAATTTTAATTTCGCGGGCTACCCTGACGCTTCCCCTTAACCTACGTCGATTTAAATGGAATAATTGTGTTTCCCATTATAGACACCAAACGGCGCTTCTTCAGTTTCAGTACAAATTGAAGTTTTACGTTAACGTGATCGAGTAAAGTATAAAAACTCGCACTAAGGCCACTGCTGACATGCGTTTTCACTGACGTGTAGCTAATGAATGCCGGGGCGCGGGCGCACAAACTAACCAATATAAACAAAGTCTGTGTATTGAGTCGTGCATGTCACGACAGCTCATGACACGGTAATGTTGGTTTTTGCTTGAGACAAAGTTAATAGTGTATATTTGGTTAGATTAATTATTGTAGTTTGATGGTATTGTGTTAAACTGGGCATAAAAGATACGAATTATTTTGAATCCTATTATGATAGTTTTTTTTTTTTCGAGTTTTGGGACACCCACGGTAATTATCTTTTAACACTTTGAAATATAAATAGAAGTATTTAAAATAACAGCAGTATATTGTTGCACCATAAAGGAAAAGTCTATGTTAGTACAATAAATCCTCGAAAAACACTAAAAGCTTAAGATATGTATTAATTATTTGTCCATACATCAAAATTGCATATTTCACAGGAATTATAAGTGACATCACGTGTGTGCAATAAATTTTAAATATCTTAAGTGATAATGTGAGGTGATATAATGTTGTTTCATAAATATATTATCTGACACGAACGTTTCTGTGTTGGGACAAACGACTAGTTGGTGACATGCTTCCATGGAACAATGTACACATTAGTGGTGGTTAGGTTCATTCTATTTTATTTGAATAGGTCGTGGCGTGTCCAATACACACTCCATAACAAGAAGTTTGACGTAAAACAGAAGCAATCCAAGTCGAAGCAATAGTTATAATAGTAGCAATGAATTTTAAAGACATTGTAGAGATGTTATGTCTGCTGAGTGCCTTTCGTAGTGAGGTGCTGAGCCGTTGTCTCCACACCGTCACTTTGCAACCGTTTACTTAAGTAGGAATTCTGTTAACGCCCCCCTGTCTCTTAGCCAGAAGATGAAACATGCTTTCCAGAACATAGTTTATTCATTCTTTTTATAAATCTCCAGTGTTATGTAAACTTCTTGGTCGTGAAGACTGTCTCACTGATCGGTAAGTGTTATTAAGCGGTTTAGGTATTAGACGGCATTACTATCGGTATAGTAGACTCGATGACGTTCGGTTCGGTTGTCTGGTACAGACGCGCGGTGTTGGCGTTGAACAAAAGTAGAGCGGCGGCCGCTTGGTCGGAGTTAGGTTAATTGTGGCATCGAGTGTACCAACAAACTACTCAGCGAGACTTGTATACCCCTCCAATTTATCTCCCGCACCCCTCCCCACCCGCGTGAGTTATACGTGTCTGCGTATGTAAGTGGAGAGTTGTGTAGCTTAGTGTAAGTCTTGACTTTTATACGAATGGTCTCCTTCGGCGGTATGTCGCCGCCGGGCGCCCCCCTAGCTGTAGGTAGGTTATGTTACGTGACGATCGAGACCTTCCCCCCCATTTTTCGATTACGCAACATTGTTACAATTCACAAAATAACTATCGTTAGTTCTTAAGGTGTTTCATTTGGTTTTGTCGAAACATGTTCAGTATTCGCGTCGTCTCACGAGAGGTCCGATCAAAAATTGCGAAACGATGTTAGATGCATTTTTTTTTTTTTTTTTAGTTTTAGTAAGTTTTTTTTAATTGATGTTCCGGAGGCGTCCGACGGTGAACCGCTCCACTTTTAGTAATAGCGGGTATAGCATACTGGCGTAGTACAAATGTTTGTGAGTGTCGATAGTTTAGTAGGCGTGGTTATTGCGTCACGTGTCTTGAAGCCTCTGATCGGTCGGCGTGTATCTTTAACCCGAGACGCGCGTTAGCGACGTTGTCTTGTTTCGGATTAGGCACTCTGGTTCGATACACTCAGGGTTGGACGGTCCTGAACATGCTAAAGTCTTATCATCTTGTGACATTAGTTACTGGTCATCTTTCGTCGTGTCGCGGGGACTGCGTCGGTCAGGGCGTTATGTATATTACCTAGTCATCGACGCAGGTTGATAAATCGCATCCGACTCGCTACAGAACGAACGATTTTGAAACCATCCTATAACAACATTCAAAACCGCGTCGTTCTAGCCAGCCGTTTACGATCGATCGATCTCTTGCGTAATGTTCTCGTTGTGAAGCGTTAGTTGTTTCATCTGAATAAGTAGTGATATTTACAAAAAAAAAATCCTATACCTATTATTAAAAAAAAAAAAAAAACTATTTGGACCACTGCATAGTTGTATCTACGCTTATTTTTTGTCATCTCCATCGGAATTATTTATATCGAATAATTGATTTTGAATATTTTTATTACTTTTCAGTATATTATATTATTATGTATATCAAACGACAGGTGCTGTTGTATTTAATTTTTAATGTTACTAATGTGATTGTGATAGGGATACGTCTCTCTTGTAATCTGTCTGATGTATTGTGAAAGAAAAATTAAGCCAAATCATAAAAAGGGTATATTGAATTATTACTTTTAGGATAAATGGAGTTAAATAAAATTTTGTACGAATCAAATTTTACTACTGACGCTGTATAATTTTCTAAGTACAGTAGATTTTAAATCATATCATGATGATCTTGTTCTAGTACTCATGTAAATTAATGTAGGTTTGTAAGACTCGTGACGTCACACGTGGGAACTGTTCCGCTGCGTCAGAGCACAAAGTATGGAGAGTTGTTACCTAACCCTAGTGTATATTAATATCTATTTACATTTGCGGCGGAACGGTTTCAACGTAGATTTTCCAATTTGCCTTCCTCGCATGCGACAATTTCAAATTTTAAATTTAAGTTGACATGAGTATTCGAAGCGATCCAATGTTTTCTCTTTTAAAAATATCCCACATATAGATTTTTAAAGTAGTAGTATTTTTGCATTTACCGTGTTGTCAGTAATTATACGATACGCTAACTTATGAAGCATAATAACTATATAGGGCTACGTCCACCGTACAGTCGACCTCGGAACAGTAGCAATACAATAAGACAACAATTATCTGCTAAGATTTGGCTTTACACGATTCTGAATTCTGAGCTATACTTACGCGGAACGATAATAAAGTTATACAGTAATACATGCATCTCTCTTGCACATCATAATATTATAATTGAACTGACATCATGGTTGTGATTGTGTACGGTTTACACTCGTATGCAGATATTTCTAAGATGGTGGTCTTGTGTCTGACTTAATACCAAAATGCGCATGAAGAGTTTGCGATTGGAAACTCATAAACTCTTCACTCGAATGAAGAAATATGCAACAGTGAGCGACCGGACACAATTATTCATTAGCATGTATATCATAAGGTGTAACTTAAACAACGCACAATCTCTTAAGGGGTCATTGTACTCATCATTGTGAACAACTTTTACTGTGAGACCAAACATGAAATAACGATAAAAAAAACCAGCTGTTACATTTATGTTCGCACAACTCTTCAAAATGTAGGGAACAGCCGATTTTTTTTTTTGGTCCCATAATAAAAGTTGTTCATAATGATGAGTACAATGACCCCTTAAGAGATTGTGCGTTATTTAAGTTACACCTTGTATATGCAACTTACTGTTACGTATTTACAGTATTCAAACAAACCAAGAGAACACAAGCACGATGCGTAAGTGTCGCTTATGAATAACCTAGAGCTTTATTGCAACAAGTTTATCTTATTTGTAGAACATATGTGATCTCTTATTTTTAATATAATTTTGATGGACATTTTTACTTAATAGTTGTAGCAGTGTGTAGCGTTGAAATAGGAACTTATATCGCACATTACATACATTTGTTATATGCCAACTAAGTATATTTATTGATTTACAAAAACTGATGCCATCCAAAATTGTGAAAAGCACTTTTTGTTCGCGTCGTTGAAACCTCTCCGCGCTTAATCATTATTAAATCGTCTTTTTTTTTTTAACTAATATTTCAATATCGTGCTATCGATTATTCCTTTTGGAATCATTTTTATTTGTACATATTTGTATCATATTATTTTCATATCTTTAATGTAAATATTGAGACTGTGTTTGTACAGACGCCAGCACATCAAGCTACTATAATCTGTCAGATTTCTTTAATAGATTTTCGACTTTATTGCTAAGGTATTAGGTTCAAGTTTGATTGGGAAAATCTGACAGTTTCGGGTAGGTTGACCTGCTGGTGTCTGTACAATCGTGTTAGTTCTTCCAACGGGAGGCTTCAACGATGCTACTAAGTTTTGGATAGTGATTCGAATTAACCACGAGAAGCCTTCATGTTGTGTGTATATTTTATTTGTAAATATGTAATTTCGATAACAATTAATGCTAAACAACGAGCGAGCCGTCGCATATTGTCAGCCGTTTGGACTTCTGCGCACACACCCGGGATACAGCTACGGAACACTTAGCCTTCACTAGAAACGCGTGTCTATCACGATGCACGTCAGACATTCCACAGCCAGCGAATTAGCTCAATATGAAAGACTGTTTGAGAATTTAAAAAAAGGATATCATGATAATTAAAAATATTTTCTGAAGCACCTTAACGAGTTTACAAAATGTGTTTTATGGTGATTTAATGATAAGATCGCAATGTTTAACTCACTAGTATGTAAGGACAAATGCTTTACGACACTGTGATAGACAATACAAATTTACCTGAGAGAGACACCATAGGCATTTATGAGACAATTAGAGAAACTGTCATATGGAATTGGAATGAAACAAAATACTCTCAGATTTTAGAAACGGACACCGCTTGGATTGTGACCAGAACGACAATGACATTGTAGTGATATCAGCAAAACACTAAACTCGACAAACATTCACACAAACTCACAGCAACAATCGGTGTTTGTTTCTCTTATAAGTGTAATAAAAAGATCTTTAAAGTACAAAGCGTATGTGCAGAAGTTCGGTTGCGGCTCGATACTGTGTTCGAGCGGTAAAGTGCGCGTGCGCAAAGTGTGTGTGGTATGTGCCGGCTGCGGCAGTTGTTAGTGTGCGGCCGCGCGGCCCGCGTCTCGCTGTTCTGTTTGTTGATACATTATGTATATTTGAATGAATCAAAAATTATAAGATGAATTTTATTACTCGAGTTTCATTTTTACAATTTTGTTTATTACTCCTCTTTCCGGGGGACGTGCTAATCTGTTAAAGCCATCGTCATGAAAAAGGGACGGTGCTTTTCGTCATGTATGGCTCCATCTCGCTTTTTCACTGAACCCAAAAATGTCTTTAACATGCCATAGTACGGCCCCTGTTGCCCCTGAACAGATAAGTTGCACGTGAACAGTGGACGTAGTTATGCTATAACGTTCCAATCCACACGCAGGTCGAACTGAGTAAATCGCGTTTTTTTAATTTTGTGGTACGCTTTTTTTTGGTAGCGAGTACAACTAAGTAGTATGTATCACTTCAACTAAATAAATAAACATTATTTTATTATATACTTGTCAAAATACCTAGCTTGGGCTCAAAAACTCAATTTTGACCACCTTGTGGATTGGAACGTTATAGCATAACTACGTCCAGTTTAGCCTTCACTAAAAGTCTTGTTGAGGCTCAAAGTAGGAATTTCTGTTAACATTGAATACTCGAAAGCAGTTTTGATGTGAGCATTTTTCTGACAAGAAAATGCTCTCAAGTACAAAGTGTACTTGAGAGCGTTTATTCCGCGCCGGCTGGAAACGTCGCATTTCTACAGGTTTTTCGTGATTATTTTAATAAATTTAAATCAAATTACTATTATATACATTTTTTTAATAAACTTAATAGATTGTTGGTAAAAATACCAAAATATCTGTAAAAAAAAAACCGGTCAAGAGGGAGTCATCATAAATATATAAAAAAGTGTGCTATTTAGAGACAACGCTTTATTTTCCTGTAATCTTTACATAAACTTCTATCACATAGAATAATTTCAGAGTTTTCTGGGAGATAAGGGCGGGGAAGGGGAGGAGGAACGGTATTTTTTTTTACATATTTCATTTAAAGTCGAAAACTATGCAGCCTAAAAAAAGAAAAATGTTTGCGGATGTGCAAACGGCGCTCTTTCATAATAATATGATACCCCACATGCCCTAGTAGCCCCACTTCGACTTTTTAAGACCCACTGTCTCTTATGCAAAAAAAAAAAATAAAAATTTTTGTTATTTGTAAAATAGTTGGACAAACGTCATCTAAAACTATTCCAAAATTCAAGTTCAACAGACGTGAGTCGCGCCATAAGGGTTCCTTTTTACCATTTTAGTATGGAGCCCTGCAAATAGGTAGCATACGTATTTATACATACCAACGATCTATTGAGTGTATTAAAAAAAAAAAAAAAGAAATAGTAATTTGATTTAAATGTATTAAAATAATCACGAAAAACCTGTACAAATGCGACGCTGCCAGCCCGCACGGAATAAACGCTGGATTATGACACTTATGTTTCTGCTTTTAGTACACTGAACCTAACAGAAAATAATAGCATCATGCGTTTACCTTCAGAAGGGTTGGGCAGAGGTGGGTTATAGACATAGTACACCCACATACATTGCACAGTAATAAACGGAAATAATTTTATCTATTGGACAGTGGTTGCGTTTGTTGCTGGAGCCTTAAAAAAAAAAACAAATAGTAACAACCGCAGGACTCTCGATAGTAGGCCTGTAAAATGAATAAAAGCTGAAAATCAATTTTATATACACTTCTTTTATTAATAAACCTAATATATTACACTATTTCACTACAGATAAAACTACAAAATTAAATATATTTGAACACAACATCTTTAAAACTGTCAACGGTCTGTAACTCAAGGGTGACTGGACACTGTAGCCAGTTAGCCAATAGTTCTTCAGTGTAGCCAAGGAGGAAGTACATTTTAGTGGGTGATACGGCACGTCTGATGATCGCCGCTACTCTAATGTGGTTGAACTGACGCTTGATAATGACCTGGAAACATGAAAAAAATAAATTGCTACTTATTTGGATAAGATTTGTTTGAAATAAACTATAACATGACAGAAAAAAAACAAAATTGGCTGTATTAATTTAGTTTCTAGACACAAATGAAATCCATTGTGTCTGTTATTTTGAAAATGAAAAAAACCCAGCCAAGTGCGAGTCGGGCCTGCACACGAAGGGTTCCGTACTATTTATCACTACATATAAAAAAAAAAAACTAATAAACTAATATTTGTCACCTTGAATTTTAACAATTGGAAATATTATAACTGTATTTCATGATGATACTGTGAATTACAAAGTAATTTTTTGCAGTTGCAGTAAATTGTCCATATTTAAACAAAATACCTTAATCAAAGTTTTTTAGTATTTGTTGATTAAATACAGTATATGGTACATAATTACATAAGTTTCATATTCCTACCTTGTTTAGTTGTTGCGATAGAGCTCATACAAATATGGTCTGTAACTGGCAACTTTCGTGGCCCCTATTTCTTAACTTTTGTAGATAAAAGAAATATAATGAGTTCTGGACAATGATACCTTTAATTTTTAACTTTATTTTATTTTTATTGTGTGTTGTTATAGCGGCAATAGAAATACACAATCTATGAAAATTTCACCTGTCTACCTATTACGATTCATGATGTACAGCCCGCTGAGAGACAGACGGACGGAGATGGACAGTGGAGGCTTAGTAATAGGGTTCCTTTTGGCACCCTTCGGGTAAGGAATCCCAAAAAGAACCTATTGACACATTTGGGAATTTCATTGTCAATCTATAAAAGACATGTGCATCCTTACCTCACTACAAACAAGTCCATGCCAGGTGCCAGTCATAAACCTTCTAATGAATTCATCTTCCAAAGCTGTCTCTGAGCGTCTCAGACCATCTTTCATACTTGCTGAAACATTAAAATGAGATGATGAGTATTGTAAGAATATAAACAACAATCTGTAGGTTGAGTTTGAATATCTCACAGTGGTATAGTAAAAGCAATGTCAGTGCCCGATTAGATCTAAGAAGGTAGCAGAGATGTGTATTGACGTAATTGACAATAGACCTTCATAGCAACGTAAAGATAGCTTTAGGTTTATCACCTTGCATTACTAGTAATTATAACTGTCTACATGTTTAGAAATATTTAATTATAATGTTAGGATCTAAGATCTATGTGACAACAAAAATCCGACTGCTTTCAACTACTTACAAGTATTCCACGAGTTCCATGATTTACGATGAGCAATGTAATGTGGAGGGTTTGCCATCTCGTATGTCAGCGGCTTGTCCCGTTTCTTCGTGATCCTGTATTTCCCTGACACCACTCTGCATAGCGGAGCAGACGTGTGCAGTTGAGACGCTAATACAGGCGAACATTGCGCTATAACGCCAGTCGTAGCGAAGCTTGACTATAAACATAAAAACCAAGATTAAAAATCAATCAATGTGAAGTTATATAAGCATAATAAAAGTAAAATTATATTTACCTGGGCTAGTTTTATTATAGAAGAATTCATAATTGTTTTTTCTGTAACTTATATTTGGTTAGTCCAAAATATTTAGTATTTCCCGAATTATTGTTTGAGGTTATATTGTGAGTGTCACTATGACACGCATGACATTGACACATTGACAGGCAATCCGGCAATATTACGTTTTGTTTACCGAAAAGAATACCGCGTACTTATATGGATACAGGCAAAAAAATAATGGGGTTAAAAACTCAAAGCTCGTCATAAGTAGCAGCACTTTTGTTCGTCTTCAAACCGCCATTGTTGTGTATGTGTTCACTGTTGTGTCTATTACTAATTAAACGAAAACTGGACAAAAATATATGCGACTTGGAATGTAGTGTAACTAAAAGCGGAGTTAAGGAAAAGGAAAGCGTCTACCACTGGTAAAAAAGCAGATTTCGTGGAAAGCTAAATAACGACAGAAATAACTTGATCAGAGTTGAAGGCGAGCGTGGGGATGATCACCCCAACATTACTGCCCCAGAAAAGTTCAGGGATGCCAATTCTAGCACTGATCTTCCAGTGCTAACTAAAACCCACATTTAAGAGTTTGCTGAAAGGTTAGTTTTCATACAGAGATGATGCATTTATCTTCCTCTGTGTTGATTCTAATTAGTAAAATATACTTTATTTACAATGTGTATTTCCCAGGTTTCAAATACAAAGGGAAAATCCTGTATGAAATTAGGAGCTTGGTAACGCTAAGAGTTGCCTATGATTGTAACCATGGATATTTTAATGCACAGTAACTGTAATGAAGACACACCCAGTTCTCTGTTTTATGAAAAAGAGCATCACCTGTATACGAATTTCTCTGATAAGTCTTCAGGTTTAAAATGGATAGCACAAAGCCTGGACGTATTATTGGGTTTCCAATTTTTTCTTCGGAGAGCTCTCTCCCACAGTTTTCTTCTTTTATCATCTTTTGGGAATACATGGGTTCCCAGATTTTTGCAGTCAACAGCTACGCAACGGGCCATATTAATTAATTGTGAGAAGTTGATTGTTTACAAAAAAGTGTATGGATATTGACTGATAGCTGTCAAATTTTAAGACGGACAATAGTAGCGACATCTGAAGTGAGCAGGTGGCAGTTTTTATCCCCATTAGTTTCAAACATTTCAAATAATCTGACGCGACGGTTATTGGTGCCGATTCTCTTGTTCAATATCTAAAGTAAAATTAGAGAATCGTTATCTTTTACTAACACGCAGCGCGAGAAAAGGACAACTATAGCTATGAACTAAGATAGAGATATCAAACTAGTTTACGCCTTGCGCTTCATCGTGTTTTTAGACGACATGATTTTACGTGTCGTCCGAATTTGTATGTAAATATTAGTTCCAACAAATTTTGACAGCTCTAATTTACGTCCGTCTCTTTCTTAAAGTTAGCAATAGCCTAAATTAAGTTTAGTTTGTGTACAACAGAATTGGCACCATTGTCAAAGAGTAGAATAACAAGTCCATTGTGAATATCTGCAAAACCAGAAGCGTTGCCATCTCCGCTAAGGAGTAACAGTGTTCTTCTGTGGTTGCCATCACGTTGCCATCCTAAAGACAAAGCTAAAATGTCTTATTTTATGCCTGTAACCTGCAACCGTACACATTATTGCCCTCGCAAACAGGAACACAGAAATGCTTGGCGATAGAAAGTATGGTAGTAATCAAACGGTGGTAGTAGACCAGACCTACTTCCCCGGACGAGCTCAAAGAGCTCTGGCAATCATCATCTGCATAGCCTTTTCCCAGTTAGGAAAAGGCTAGGCTATGTTGGGGTCGGCTTCCAGTCTAACCGGATGTAGCTGAACACCAGTACCTATTTTACATGGAGCGACTGCCTATCTGACCTCCACAACCCAGTTACTTGGTAATACGATACCCGTTGGTAAGACTGGTTGTCAGACTTTTCGGCTTCTGGCGACTGTCAAATATCCACGAATGACAGCTGGGACCAATAGCAACTTGGTATGTAAAGATGATTACCCGTCCACGGACACCCGGCTAGTGACCCGTGCGTCTGTTATTACTTAGCCACAGCCCCTAAGACGACCCACTGACCGGCGACAGCGCGGCGGCGGCACCTCTGTTCTAGCAATAATAGTATAAGTAAAATAATTATCTATATTTCAAGATTCGAAGGTACCGGGCACGCAGTGCGCCCTCATCGTTTGTTTGGTTATTTCTTTTAATTTAGAATGAAAATGTAGAAATTAAGCATGTTATGTTGTGCTCCACAAGACTATACGTTATTATTATTACATACCTACATTAGTTATTACTTTTACAATGTTAAGTTTTATTAAAATCCATAAAACGTAGCTTAGTGGCCACTATTTTCCGTTTTAAGAGGTGCTCGTGAATTTGAATAACTTTTTTCCTTTTAGAGAATAAAATGTGTATTTACTAGCACAATCAAAATGTATGGCATAGGTAGCTGTTTTTTATGATTAGGTATTGTTAGGTAGATATACACATTTGCCTATTTTAATTATTTATCAAGCGTTTTAAAAGTCCTAATAAAATTCCTTATTATTTTCATATCTCATCAATTATAGTTACGTGTTGTTTAACGACAATTTTACAGATGTTTTATGGTTCTTTGAATAAATCAGAACTTAGCAATGGATTTGCGTAAAGGAATAACCTTCACGAGGTTTTATTTAGTTTTTGTATTTTTATTTATCTTTGACTGTGTACATGGTAAATATGATCATATTATTTATTTATTTCATATTTCCTCGTTCTCATGATCAGCCTATAACGTTCCCACTGCAGGTACCCAGGCCTCCTCTCTGTGAGAGGAAGTGGGCTGTAATACACTACGCGGGACAGGCTGGTAGTACTTAACTAGTATGTCACATGCCTTCGAAACTTTTATTTTATATTTAAGTATTATACTTGGTTTGAACCAAATAATAATAAAACCATCTACAGTATTTTGTACTTACCTAATTACGAGTATATAGTAGCCGGTACGAGTCGTGAGCACAAATTCATATTTTAAACCTTAGGTACAAATCTTTTTTTCCTATTACGGTGATTCGTACACGGACAAGGGCAATGAGGTTAATATAAGATCAAGCTTATTTATGTACAGGCAGAAAACAGAATACAAGAGTTGACGATGGCAACAACATTTCATTTGGATTTTGTGCTCACGACTCGTGCCGGCAACTATACGCATAATATGTGTATAGCTGCTGGCACTATATATTATATAGGTAGGTAATGGTAATAGGTAAGTATATATTTTCATTTTCAAAGTCATTGTGTTTCTGGGCTGTAGGTTGATATTAGAAACTTTGCTTCACTGAACACTAAAGTCTCACCAAGTGACGTCATTTGAAGGCACCCTTGTACCTAACTAGCTGTTAAATCCCCACCTGCACAAATTCAAAATAAAAATCACTCCAGGCAATCAGCACTTTTTGAACGTCAAATGTTACAAAAGCCCCATTTTTAGGCTGGGAAAAAGAAGTGCGGTAACAAACTCACCAGTAATATGTGTCTCTATCAGTAGGTACCTACCTACACATATTATTCTAAGAGTGCATCCTAAATGCCAGCCTAGCGCGGTTGCGATGACGACGGGCGCGAAATAATGAACAACCACGGATATCGACCTATTACCTATAAACAACCTATTTTTATAACATGGCTTCACCAGAAAATATTTAAGTATTATTTTGAGTACCGTAAAATGCTGCAACTTTACCAAGCCAAGTTTGCCTATTTCGTTTAAATTACGATATTTTGCGTTTGCTTAGTTTTTGTTATTTTCTGCCATTTGGTAGTAATTTTAGGGCAATATATTTTAATTTTTTATAATGGCAGCTCCATTATTACTCTGTCAGCCTTAGAATACACTCCTACCAACTCTCTCTCTCTCTCTCTCTCTAATAAATAATAAATCCCTAATGAATAAACTCCTATCAACTCTTACAATCTGTGAAATGGCGAAAATTGGAACGGACGGAACTCTGCGAACAGAGAGGTGAGGCCAGTTTTCTAAACATGCGGTGCGGGGGCCGGTGTTGCCATGATAATTCAAATTAACCCAAAATAACGTTACTAATTAATAACGTTAAAAATTAACGTTACTTATTAATAACGTTAAAAATTAACGTTACTTATTAATAACGTTATAACATGATATAAAAAGTGTCCTGGTAAAGTAAAGTATCTATGTCTCGACATAGATAACGACGCTGTCGCAAACTTTCGATCATTTTCGATTGATCTTTCGAAAATTTTATTATAATAATAATTGATAGTATAAAATTTTATAATAGTAATAATTGTAGCTGGATATCAGATTTCCTTAGTGAACGGTCGATCAGAGTAGTCGTTGATGGCTGCTCCTCTGACCTTATGGCTATTGAGGACGGAGTTCCTCAGGGGTCTGTTCTCTCTGCAACTCTTTTCCTGCTGCACATCGATGACCTGCTTCAGCCTGGTATTGTTGGGTACGCAGATGACAGTACAGTTTCAGAGAGATACTTGTCCAGCGCAAAAACTAGTGGGGCCGAAGTTCGTTCTTTGAGAGAGGCCATGGTAGAGCAAGTTGTTGTTTAACTACTATTGAGAACGGCCGAACCAATCGCGCGTGCGTGCTCTAGTTAAGAGTATATTGCAGACGCATCATAACACCGTCGTCGCGGTGTACGGCGATCTAACGGGGACACCGCGATGCCCCAGTTACATGTGCGGAAATCGTCATGACGTGCTTATTATAATTGTTTAGGTATTACGCTCGCCTTAAAACTAAATAATGGCTGCACAAAAGTCTATTAAAATAAAAACTGATCTGGAAAAGCAGTTGTATGACTGTTATATCCAGGAGAAAACGGACAGAGAAAACCTGCAACAAATGGTACGCCAACTGAACGGCCACATACAAAGTTTGCAGGAACAGGTAGAAGATCTTCAAGGGCAGATAAAATGCTTAAAGGCAAAAGAAAAAGAAGAACCCTCAGTTAAACAGGTCAGTGAGACCTTAACACATGCTCAGCCTGCTAAAAGTGACATTGTGTACTGCACGGATGAGGAAGAACTCGCCAAAGAGACGGAGTGGATTAGGGCGAAAAACAGGAAGAAGAGGAAGTTGAATACCTCCCTTACTCCACCACCACTACAACAAGCTACAATTAGCGCTCAGCAGCAGCAACTCAACAACAAAGAGAAGGTAACTAAAAAAAATTCTAGCACCGCCTCCAATCGTAGTGGACGGTGTTAAGAATTATCAAACATTCTACGACTTTTTGACCGCATCGCAGCCAGTAGAAACATTTACCGCCAAAATGTTAAGCGGTAATAGTATGAAAATAAATGCCAAAACTGAAGATTCCTACAGAGTGATTGTCCGACGCATAACAGAAAATAACTGTGCATGGCACTCGTACGAGGATAAACAGACCAGGCCCATAAGAGTAGTGGTGAAAAAATTGCACTCTTCCTGCCTACCGCATCGGATTAAAGACGACTTAACGTCGCAAGGATTCCAGATAGCAAATGTAGTTAACAAGTTAAGCTGGAGAACAAAAGAACCACTGAACATGTTTATATTATCGTTCAAGAATGACGAAGATGTCAGTAAAATATACGGCATTAAACATATCCTAGGGTGTATAGTTGAAATAAATCCGCTTAAAACGTCAAAAATAATACCCCAGTGTAAGAGATGCCAGGCTTATGGTCATACCCAAAAGTATTGCTCAAAAGAGCCAAGGTGTGTTAAATGTACAGGTAAACACCTCACAGCTGATTGCAAAAAACCTGCGCAAGAAAAACCTAAGTGTGTTCACTGTGGCTTACCTCACCCAGCCAACTAGAGAGGGTGTTTAGTTGCCAAGGAGATGCAAATGATTAAGAACAAAAACTCAAAATGTAATCCACCAAAGAACCCTGCCATTAGTCAAATTGTTAGAAACACCGACAAACAGCTATCAAAACAAAGTGCACCGTGTGCCCAGACAGCCGCGATAACTGCGCATACATCTAAAAGTGTCTCGTATGCACAAGCGGTAAAACCAAGCACTAAACCACCAAGTATTGAGGACAAACTCAATCAGATCTTAAATTTCATATCCTCTTTTGACAAGAGACTAGAGAAATTAGAATCAAGCGCTATAAAAACCAATCATGAATAGCACGCTAAAAATAATGTCATGGAATTCCAACGGACTGCTGCAACACCAACATGAGTTGCAAACTTGCAAGTAGTGCTAGACACAGAAAATATTGATGTGTGTTTGATCTCTGAAACGCACTTCACTAAACAGTCTTTTGTAAAGTTTAGAGGTTATAAGGTTTATCACTCGCTGCACCCTAACAACACGGCCCGAGGAGGAAGCGCGGTTATTATTAGAGAAAATATCTGTCATTACGAACAGTGTAAATACGAGGAGCCAGACACGCAAGCTGTGGCAATATCAGTTAACACACAAATTTAATGTTACAGTAGCGGCCGTAAACTGTCTCCCAAGACACATGATAAACAAGGAACAATATGCACACTTCTTAAGACTGCTTGGACAGAGATTTATATTAGGCGGTGACTTTAACGCTAAAAAAACTCACTGGGGATTGAGATTAACTTCAACTAAGGGAAGACAGCTTCTAAGTTCAGTGAAAGACATTCGTTGTGAGGTCATAAGTACTGGAAAACCTACATACTGGCCTACTGACCATCAGAAACTACCAGACCTTATCGACTTTTTCATAGTTAAAAACATATCAACCAATTGTCTGAGAGTGGAAGATGGGTACCACATGAACTCCGATCACTCTCCGATATTACTACAATTAAGTCACAAAATATTACTAAGAGAAAACCACCTGACGTTAGTTAACAAGTTTACAGATTGGGAAAGTTTTAGCTTAGATCTACAAAACATTATTGACCTAAAAACTTCATTAAAAAGCAAAGATCAGCTGGATTCTGAAGTAAACAAGTTTAGCAACAATATCTAACAATGTGCATGGAACAAAACACCACAGATTATTAAAAAAATTAAAGGAAATACCTACCCTAAGGAAATAATAGACCTATTATATGAAAAAAGAATTCAAAGAAAAAGATGGCAGCAAACCAGATTCCCGCAAGATAAAACTCTTTTGAATAATCTTACGAAAAGACTGAAGAGAAAAATACAAACCTTTCAAGATGAAGTTCTCAATACTAATCTACGTCAGTTAACCAGCGACCATACAACGCAATACTCTCTTTGGAAAGCGACAAAGTCACTCAAAAGGCCTATTACACCAATTCCCCTTATCAGAGATGATAACGGAAAGTGGGCCATAAGCAATGAGCAAAAAGCTCGAAGATTTGCGCATCACTTAGAAGAAACCTTTCAGCCAAATGACGGGACTGTAGACAACCTTCAGTTTGCCAATGTTCTTCAAGATAAAAGAATTAAGCTTGTGACTCCAAAAGAAGTAGCAAAGGAAATTCAAATCATTAGACTAAAGAAATCCCCAGGATATGACCTTATAACGGGAGAAATCCTAAAACATCTCCCGCGTAAAGCCATAGTTAAGCTTACTAGGCTCATGATGAGCCTAGTAAGCTTAACTATGGAATGAGATTAACGTTCCAATATTCGTCAACAACAGCTCCTGTCTCGCTCTTTTCTACGTAAATTCGTGATGTCACCACTATACCTGTCCTTGTCTCGCACTTGACGGGCAGCGCGCGGCGGCCATGTTCTTCAGTACTTGGTGCCGGCAAGGCGCTTAAGTGTGGTTCAAGCTACGGCTGAAACCTAAATATCCGTTTTTTACCCTTCGGGGGAAAATCGGTTCTATTTAGGTGTTCGAGCCTACGCTTGAACCACATTTGAGACGTGTTTATTATCTGCCGGCGCTGCCTGACTAGTCTTAATGTCTGAGATTTCAATATGAGACTAGTGCTAAGCGTAGGTACTGTGACTCTTTGTTTTTTGGTAAAGAAGCAAGGCAGAAAGTTATAAGAACAATTTTATTGTTTAAGAAACTACTTATAGACTGCACGAAAATGTATATAATAAGTGAATTATAAAAATGTGCTAAAGCATGTTCCTGAACCATGGAAAGTTGCTGAAGTCATTATGATTGCAAAGCCCGATAAACCACCTCATGAGGCATCATCATACAGGCCCATTTCCCTGTTGCCTATACTAGCAAAACTGTTTGAAAAATTGTTTTTTAAAACGCCTAAAACCAATAATTAACGAGAGAAACCTGATCCCTGACCATCAGTTTGGTTTCAGAGAGAAACACTCAACAATAGACCAAGTACATAGAATTACCAACATCATTGAGAGAACGCATGAAGATAAAAATGTCTGCTGCACTGTATTTTTAGATGTGGCACAAGCTTTTGATAGAGTTTGGCATGAGGGTTTGATATACAAGCTTAGACTAATGCTACCCAATGACTTTGCAGATATCTTGCAATCATACATTACAGATAGAATGTTTCGAGTAAGACACGAGGATGCCTATTCCGAGTTAAAATTTATTAAAGCTGGCGTGCCTCAAGGTAGTGTGCTGGGTCCAGTCCTCTACCTGTTGTACACGTATGACATACCAGAGCTGGAAAATAATACTATTGCAACCTTCGCGGACGACACTGCAATTATGGTTACAGGGTCATGCCATACAGAAGCAATCAAAAAGGTACAAATCGCTGTAAATGAAGTTCATGACTAGAATCAAATTGAACGAATCGAAGTTACTTCACATTGATTTCACCTACAGGAATTGCGATTACCACCCAATCTTCATAAATGGCCAACAAGTGCCATACGCAAATACAGCCAAATACCTTGGCATAACGCTTGACGCGAAACTGCGCTGGAAAGCGCGTGTTAAAAAGAAAAGACAGGAACTAGACATGCGCTTTAAAAACATGTTTTGGTTGATTGGACGGAATTCATGTCTATCGATACATAACAAAATTTTATTATATAAGCATATTCTTATGCCAATATGGACATATGACATCCAACTTTGGGGCTGTACTAAACCGACCAACATCAAAATTATACAAACATTCCAGAATAAGGTACTCAGGAGTATTGTTAATGCGCCCTGGTATATAAGAAATGACGACCTCCATCGTGACCTAAAAATGGAACCCGTCACCAATATAATACAAAAATTCGCTGAGGCCCATGAACACCGACTCCACCAACATGTGAACATCAAGGCAATTCAGCTGTTAGATCAGACAGATATAGTGCGAAGACAACAACGAACAAAACCTTTTGAATTAGTGTAGTTTAAAAAGTGTAGAAATAATAGTGACAATGACACATATATAACACATGAACAAAGTGCTTATATTATCATATCAGACTCTAAGAAAGTGGAACGGACTTGTGTAAAGTACAACCAACACTATTCTAAGTTTTAAAATAATTATTGCGTAAAAAATTAAGTTAGATTAAAATTGCTTATTAGTCTTGTAGGCTAGATTGTAATTAATTATTAAGAACCTGGTTCTTTTTAATAAATGATTAAAAAAAAAATGGTAGAGCGGACAGACTTGATCTTAAGCCTTGTCTCCCAGTGGGGTGATGATAATCTGGTTTCTTTTAACGCCACCAAAACACAGGCGTGTCTTTTTACCGTTAAAAGGAGTCGTTTCGCTCAAACTCCTACTTTTCGGGGTACATCTGTTGCTGTAACTGACTGGCTTGAGCTCCTAGGCATGGAGTTGACATCTGGTCTGAACTTTGGTGCACAATAATACAATACAAACGCCTTTACAATATTAATTAATACAATCTAATTAATATGGATATAATTGAAACACGTTAAAACAATCGACTTCGATGGGGGTGTCCTTGGAGTTTCTTGCCCGTTCTTCTTCATGAGATTTACGTTTTGGAATGGGCAACTAGCTTCAACTTTCTGACTAACTTTCCGACTCTTTGACAAATCAAAAGTGCCTGTAATGGGTTTAATTAAAATAAATGCTTTGAGTTTGAGTTTGGGAACCAATAAAACTTTAGTTCATTTTTTCATTTGCTATTAAATTATTGAACTGATTTTGATAACATGAATATGGGATGAGGCCACCTTTGAGATACATAATATGTCACCGTAAAATTGTGAAAACCTTTAGATTAGAATCTATCTCGTTAGATTGTAATTCGTCAAAAAATTGTAAAATGCACCAAATATGGCCAAATTCGCTTCATTTGGTCGCAACAAGAGAACTAACACGACCTAACTGATCCCGTTTGGGATCGGTTAGGTTGTGTTAGCTTTACCTAACGGACATACGAACCTACGAGTTTACAATTTTGCGACAGATTATAATCTAACGGGTTTCACAATTTTATGGTGGCATATATGACCTATTTAAAGAAAAAATAATCATAAAAATCCGTTCACAAACGGCGAAGATATCGCGTCGCGTAGTCATAAACATTTAAAAAATACAGTCGATTTGAGTATCCTCCTCGTTTTATGCAGTCAGTTAAAATGCATTGATAACCATCTTAAGAAACGAGTAACGTTACGTTGCGTGTCACATTATTACCCAACAATAGGGTAAACAACAAGACTTCACACTGGCAGCACTTGTGAATCAATAACCTCAAAATTTTATTTTGAATTATTGAAAATTATTGGTTTCCAAATTACTTACGTGTGATATGTGATTCCATCCTGCTTTTTATCTTTCGTGGAGTGATTCGTACACCCTTTCACAACACAATTCGACATTTTCACTGGTAAACTCCCACGAGCCGCGATAGCTAGACTGACAAGGCAAGACGTAATTACGTTGTACGTGTGTACGTGTAATGGTGTATGTACACGGCGAGACGTAATTTTACGGCCTCACTTTGCTGTTTGCAGAGTTCCGTCTTTACTTTTTTATTTGGTCTGAGGTTAAAATGTCATTCGATTGTCAGTGTCTACCACATTCGGGTTCTCTGGTTGTTTTGTCGTGATATTGCTGAATTTATAAAGTTAAATATGCCGAAAGCTATTAAAAGTGATGCTCGAAACATTATTCTAAAGGTTAAAACCTTTTTTGAAGAAGAAGCTCGGGCGGGGTCTCCGATTATTCCATTTAATCAAATATACAAGAGAAATTTCGGCAGCGACAGGTTAGTGTTGTCAACTTTCTTGTTATAAATTACCCGATACTTAACTAATTATTTAAGTCCACGAAATATTCGTTTCTATTCTTGCTGCAGGTTAGCGTAACGGTAACGTACATCTAATAGGTAACCTGCTAAGTGAGTGAGCAAACTAACCTGCCAGATTTCAAATTTCTACTAACATTTATTTTATTATCTTATATTTCAGGTGTGAGTCAAGGACTAATTTCAAAAATAGTTAAGGAAGGGCACGCAGCAGAAGAAACTGGTACAAAAATTCGGACACCAGGCAAGGAGAGAAAACGTAAAAGTGGATTTGTGCATGTTGATGATTTTGACATGGGAGTTATACGGAGGATAGTACATGAATTTTATTCTGCTAAAAAAGAGGTCCCTACTGTTAAAAAGCTTCTAGAGGTCTTAAAGACAGAAATAAATTACACAGGACAGCGAGAGAGTCTGCGAAAGCTGCTTCACAAGGTGGGATTTCGTTTTAAAAAATCTCAATCCAATCGGAAGGTTCTTATGGAGCGTAATGAAATATCAGCTTGGAGAGCTAAGTACTTGCATGCAGTGGATAAAAATAATAAATCTCCCCAGCCCCGGCCCGTAATTTATTTAGATGAGACCTTTAATCATACATCGGGTAAATGTTGGCAAGGAGAGGGTGAAGACGGAGTATTGGAGCCTGTATCGAAAGGGCAAAGATATATTATTGTTCATGCGGGAGGAGATACTGGATTTGTTACAAATGCACTACTTGTGTTTAAATCAAACACAAAAAGTGGTGATTATCATTACTAGATGAATACCTAGTACCAACTTTAAAAAGTGGGTTATTGAAAAACTTGTGCCTAATTTACGAGAGCCATCCATAATAGTGATGGATAATGCTCCTTATCACCGTATTTATTATTTATTTACCCAAATACGAATTCCTCAAAAAAATATTTGCAATAAAATTATGGTTGACCCAAAATAAAATTGACTACGGAGAGAATTTGACTAAACCTCAGCTTTTAGAAATAATTAAGAGAAACAAGCCTGAACCTGTATATGAGATTGAAAAAAAATTAGAAGACAATAGACACAAATGCTTATATTTACCACCTTATCACTGTGACCTCAATCCCATTGAACTCATATGGAGCACAATAAAAAGAAAAGTTGCTGATGTAAATATTGAGCACAAAAATGCTGAAATTCCCCGCCTAGTTAGAGAAGCTTTTGACGCTATTACAGTTCATGAGTGGGCACAGCATTGTAAACACGTTCGCAGGTTAGAAGGAGAATACTTAAAACATGATTTGTATTTAGATAAACCTTTTATTATAGAAGTGGTAAGTGACACTGAAACCGAAAGCGATAGTGATAATGATGATAGTGGTACGGAAATAAGCGGAGTATGGCCTCACAACCAGGATGAAGTTATGTATGCAGGTTCATCTAAAGATCACAATTACTGTAAACCTGGTTTTCAATAAATCATTGTAAAGCAATTTGATTTTTTTTATTACACTACACTACCACTAGGTACCACTGCTAATTATAATTAGTCAAATCTGGTGTTAGGAGTTAGGTACGGTCATAACTAAATGCTAGACATCCAGGTACCTCTTGCAGGGTAGGTACCTACTTAACTTCGCATTAAATGAAAGTTGTATCCCCCCCGTGGAACATTTTATCCGCTGAATTTCTACTTTATTGGATTACTTTTTAGATAAAGCCATTGTTTATTGCTGAGTGACTAAACTGTTAGCGTACCTACGTAACTGTAAATTATCACATTCTTTTTATTTATTTTATTATCTTTATAGGTATCATTGTTTTTAATTTGTAAAAACTGTAATTCTTATTAAACGATTATGTCTAATGTGAAATTTCCTTTTTGAAAACTTACTCAATTTTGGGCACTTTATATTAATTAGCAACACTGAATCAACGGTGCCGTCCTCTTTCAGTTCACAAATGACTGGTAGGACTGTAAAAACTAAACCAGTCAGCTGTGCGACAAAAATTGGTGGGAATGGGTGAAAAATAGGGTCCTGTAACTTTTGCAGTTCTAGCTACAGAAAAGGTGTTTTTGTGCAGGAAAAACATTTCAAAGTAAGAAAATATTGTCTATTTTCCGTATGGTTTGATATTTTTTAAGAAAAGGACTTGATTTCATTAAAATAACTTAGTAGGTTCTGGAAACTTGAGTGACACAACTTTGCCTGGGTCTAGGGTTGTCACTTGTCGGATTTTATTAATGATATATTTTACATAAAATTTCATTCAGTTAACTGGCGAAATGTGGTGTACTTTACAACACACAGCTGACCAATCAGTAGCAATGGAGCTACCATTATAAAAAGAAAAAAAACGGCGAAGTGCGTGTCGGACTACGCACAATGAAGGGTTCCGTAGTTTGGATAAATCTGAAGAACAAACTTAACATTGTAGTTGAAAAACATGTTCTCAAATACATTTCAACTGCAAATGTAAGTTTGTACGCACTATATTGAGAGATTTACCATGTTGTTTTAAGACCATCGACTTCTTATACGTTTTTCTGTAATCTATAGGTATTCAACTATTTTCTGTATTTTTTTCAAAATTTTAGGCTCAGTACTTTCGGAGATAAGGGGGGGAATGGTAAATTTTCGTCTATTTTCGTAAATAAGGTTAAAATGGTCTATTTTAAAATTATAAAAAAAATACATTTGAGACCCTCACAGTAAGCCCTTTCATTTCATATGTCACACGGTATGACGCTACAGTCTGCAAAACTGTTTTTTTTAATTTTCTTATTTGCCTCCCAAAGTTGAGCCCCATATTCAAAATTCATTTATTTACGTTACACGTCCGTGTAACACAGAAATACATATGTGTACCAAATTTCAACCTATCACATATCCTAAATCGTCATCATTCACTGAGGGTGGTCGTCCAGAGCGTGGCTGACTTTCAAGGCTCCTGTCTCCTGATTTAAAACGGCCAAACCATCGGGACACCGTCGCATGGCTTGTACTTCCGGCACTCAATGTGGATGTTGTCACCGCAGCCCGCGCACTGTGGCCTAACAAGTACTCGTATATAAGTAGGTATAGTGTTCGAACTTGTCGCTCGGCCATTTTTCTTCAAACTGACTAAACCGATTTTTTTTTTAATGGCATCTCGTAGTTGGCCTGGAGAGGCCGTGACTTCATAACCGGTCAATACCGGGCAATTGACTAAACCGATCGCGAGGGCGGCTTTATATACCCCCACATCACAAATACCTAGAATGTTCTACAACATTCTAGAATATTATCGAAAACAATTAACTTGTAAAAGGAAATATATAGAGTTTTGTAGTGTCGCATTACCAGTTATCGGATAATCGGGCGCTAATATACCTAAACTTCACTTTTATTCCCACGAAATAATAATACGGACATGCCTTTCAGAATCCCTTCTGTTCGTATAAAATACAATAAATTAGTCGATTCGATAGTAATCTGTTAGATAATAGGTTGGGGAAAAAGTTTCTTCGCATTTTTTAAGAAAATTCAAAACATTTTTTAATATAGTTTATTTACATTTAACTAAAGTATGTAGGTACCATTTTGTTCGATAACTTTTTGCCATCTTGTAGGTAGGGACATGATCCCATTGCTATAGAAATTTTGGGACTTCTGGTCAAAATACCGCGACAAGTGGTTTTGGCAGTCCTCTCGTGATGTTAACCTGACACTGCCTAAAGAATTCTGAAGAGACCGAAACAGGTGGAAATCTGAAGGTGCAAGGCCAGGACTATACGGCGGATACATTAACACCTCCCAGCCAAACTCTCTTAATTTTTGCTGAGTGGCTAAAGTTGTGTGAGGTCTAGCGTTATCATGATGAAAAACCACACCCCTTCTGTTGATTAATTCCGGCCGCTTTCTCTCAACTTGCTTTAATCTCATCAGTTGTTCGCAGTAGAGTTCAGAATCGATGGTCCTGCCTGGTGGTAACAGCTCATAATGAATAATGCCCTTCCAATCCCACCACACACAGCATCACCTTGTTGCGCGTTAACCCGGGTTTCGCCACAGTCTGTGAAGCCTGACCGGCCTTTGACCACGACCTTTTTCGCACGTTCTTGTCATACGTGATCCACTTTTCGTCACCAGTTATCAGCTTTGAAAAAAACAGCGAATTTTCCCGTTTCTTTCGAATTCCGTCGTTTCTTTTTCAATATTCGAAACTTTCAAGAATACTTGCCACTATAAATTTCATGTCTTTTTCCAATAAAACCGAAATATATGAAAGAAACGGGAAATATTTCTTTGTTTTTTTTCAAATATGTAGTTAGTATAGGGGAGCGAGGAGCGGGTTTACGGGGGGGGGGGGGGGGGGAGGGTTGCGGGTATTGTAAAGGGGTCCAAATTCGTTTTTTTTTTTTCGTAAAAAAATGAAACACGCTACCCTACCCTTACCGGGTAGCGTGTTTCATTTTTTTAATACCGGGATTATTTATTTATTCAGAAAGGAATGTACACAAATATTATTCTTTCGTGGAAAGAAATTTAGGTACCTACGAGTATATAAGCGCCCGATTATCCGATCACTGCTCATTACTTTTGTGCCAACCTGATAAACAGCTATGTCGGATTTGAACTTGTGTGTCTTTTGCTGGGCTACCTACCGAGTTGATAAAGTTGTGTGTTGTGTGTACAGGGTGTACCAGTAAGGTGTGGTCAAAAAGGCCACACCCTTTTTTACAGGATACAAACCATCAAACTGAACAACTTTCTCCATGGGACCAACATCGCAGTCGCATAAAATAATCAGCCGTCCCATACATTTGTGTCGAGTAGCTATTGTAGTTGTTTATGGGAGAGTAAGTTGATAATTTTTCGCGATTACGATTTTGGTCCTATGGAGAAAGTTACTCGGTTTGATGGTCTGTACCACACTCTTTAATTTGACCACACATTTCTGTACGTTAACATACTTATTAGTCGTTAATTTCAGCGACAGTAATATAGTTTCGACTACAGACACTATTATTTATATTCCAGCAGAAAGCGCGTCCAGTAATGACTCTAAAAAATCACTGATTATCCAGGAAATTATGAAAAAAGTATCCAACTTAACATTGGGTGTCTTATCTAAAGCGCCTCATGAAACTAAGGAAGCGATTTTAAAGAAAATAGAAAATAAATTAAGGAAATCTGCAGAAATTATTGGCCCCGATGCAGACAAATATATTAATTTCATTATGGAACAGTTTAAAGCAAAGATGAACGACTCTTTTACCGTAAAGGAAACGGAAAACATTGAAGGTGATACACAAATAAAAGAAGAAAGTCTTATTCGTAGAACTGAAGAAGAAGGTAAAAAGGCTCAGAAGACAATCGATTCTGAAACAAAAAAAGAAATTATACAAGATATAGCAAATAAAATTCAGACTCTTGCAAAAGGATTTCTGAAAAATGCTAAAACAATTGAAAGTAAGCAACAGATATTAGAAAAAATTAAGAAAAAAATTATAGACTCTACTAAGCAAAAGCACATACAGCTTCACAACAAGCACACGGAACTTAAAGCTTATAGCAGTCTCATAGCTCAAGGAGTCAAAGTATATATGCGAAAAATGTTAGAGAGGGAAGCAGTTGGAAGGCGTATAAACAGCCAGGTATTACCAAAACCAGTTTCAGAAGAAATCACTATAGTCGAGGATCACAAGCCGAAAAAGACAACGGAAGTGGAAGAAGAAATTTTAAAGGAAACGATGGTCATAATGGGCCTTGAAGAAATTAATAAATACAGGGACCTTATTTCACAATCATTGAATGTCACTTCTGTCGATCCACGCTGTGATGAAATTGTGGAAGACACATGTCTTAGTATACAAAAAATTAATCAAATACCGTGTGACAAGGGAAAAGTTATACCGGTTGAAAGTCTTTGCAACAATGTCTCTGATTGCTTGAACGGCGTTGATGAAAAAAACTGTGCTGCTCAAGGTAACAACGTGCTAAGACCTAAGAACTTATTAAATACGTACAATGTAATTCAGGTTAAAGGAGCCCTGCGCGACTGGCACTGGCACACGGTAGCTGCAGATTTCATGTGGTCAGGTCATGTCAAGTGTCGCTGTACCAAAGGCATTCCAAATTTCTCTTCATTCTTTTATTTCAATATTGTCCAAAGCGCAGGCCACGCTGGGAATGAAGCTAAGATCGTTTAACTTCGTTCATGTAGCTCCCGCGTTTTTGCATACCTCGGTTCACATCGCGAACACAACAACCGAAGCATGAAAAGACGCGGTAGCTACATGAGCGCAGCTAAACGAACTTAGCTTCATTCCCCGTGTGGCCCGCGCTCAATCAAATTGAAATATTCGAATACCTCTTGTTTTCCCAGTTGTGGATTTTATTCGTCTTATTGTAAATGTCTTTATCAATACTAAACACCTAATCTAACTACAATATGTACTTAGTAAGCAACATTTTTTAACTAAAATTACAGCAATGGAACAGGTGCGTACAGCTACGAGAGCTATGTCAGAAGTTGAAGCGTCTTTCAACCATAAATGTTTTGCGATGACTGAAGAGAACATTCTGATGTCACAAAATCAAGTTTTACGGAATGTATTACAAACTCAAATGAATTTCTTGGAAAAACATGTGAAAACACCATTTCAAGGAGCAAAAAGCAAATATGAAGTTCTTGATAAGGGTTTTGTAATAGCGATCGTAAATGATGTAAATAAGATATTAAGTACGTTATCTTACGCCCTGGACGGGGCGCTTTGTGCACGTATTTCGAATCCAGAACACCAAGGCAACAACGACTTACGGAAATTTAACGACATTGAGGTTGATACATTTGATGAAATTGATGAAGCACCGAAAGAAACCGGTTGGTCTCCGAAATCATGTGTTTGTGCAGGACAATTTTGCGGAGATCCGCCGACATGTCCGGCCGCGTGTAAACGTGTATGCTGGCAGAGATACAGTTTAAACCACTGGGGATGTCAGGCCCTCAATGGTGCTACCGCTGTCTCTCTGAATGTCGTTTGTGACGGGAAACTGGACTGTTTTGATGAAACTGATGAGAACTTTTGTGTGACAGGTATTTATATTACGCATATATCTAGTTCATTTATTCCTTGATGAATTAACGAAACCACAAAATAATGAACAATTATTTGTTTTAGATGTTACTTCCTCTAAGTTTGAAGCAGCAAAATCGTACAGCAATTTACTAGATTTACTGGCAACTAAATCTAAATCAAACGACTTCATTACAAGCCGTAATAAATTGCTTGCATTGCATGGTTTAGTTCGCAATCTGCAGAAGCAAACTATTAGAACAAATACTGACAGTCACACTATAAAGTCTCTTAGAGATGAGGCTTTTAACATGCTCGTCTCAATTTATGATGATTTAATCTTGGAAACGGTCAACCTAGACGAATTAGATGATAACTATCTCATACTACTAACAATTAACGAAAAATTGATTACTGCCCTTAAAAGTTCTCACACGGGCAACGAAAATTTAATATCAGCGGAAGGGTGTTATTGTAGAGGTGGACTTTGTGTTCTTCGCAGGTGTACCAAGCATTGTATTCAGGCTTGCTTAGCAGAACCCTGGCTAAACAAATTTGTATGTAATGATAATGATGTTAAGAACCGTACTATACCTATTGAATTAATTTGTAACGGAATAAAGAACTGTCCTAAAGAAGAAGACGAAAAGAATTGTTCAAAAGGTAAGAAAGGAGCAATAAATAGCTTTGAAGTTAATGGTATTCAGCACCCTTTTTTTGCGTTGAGAAATGCTCATGCATACTGCTGGCTCTACCTCGAGGAGATAGTGCCATCAGACGGTGGCGACCCCGTCAAGGCCACTGAAGGTAGGGAGAGCATTGCACCGCAATACCGGCGCACTCCTCTCCCCCCGCGGCCTCCAACGCTCAGCCGCGATGCCTCCCATACGACATCGCAGCCGGCCTCAATTGCGATGACGCCGAAGCGACACCGCCGCTACGTCGTCGGCTTCCTGGCAAAAGCCCTAACGAGCGGCCCCTCTTCGCTTCACCGTGGGTGACCCAGCCACGGCTACTGAGCCCCCCCCCCCCCCTCGACAATGCGGGAACCCACCAGGGGGGTATTCAGCACCCTAATTGCGTAACACACTATCAATCGGAATCGGTTTCATTTTGACAGTTCAACAACATTAATTGCATTATTTACGTTGTCGAGCAGAAAAACTTATCGAACTTAAGAAGCAATGGATTAGTAATTTGCTTCAAAATGATTCAGCTTCTGATTGATGGTATGTTACGCAAATAGGGTGCAGTTCAACTCATTGGTATCGTGTCTTTTGCAGAAGTTTGTCGAGGACACCACTTAGTAATGTTACGTCATAATCTAGAAAATATAGGAGTGAAGCACAAGGGTTCACTTATGGGGGAAGTCATTGAATCTTGGAAAGCTAAGGTAAATTTTGCTTAAAAAAACTGTATACCTAATTTTCTGTGTGAAGGGCACTTTTGTATCCTAGGTTCACGGTATCAAATTTGGATGACAACTTTCAGGTTTCGGCTGTGTTGGTCGTCGCGGAGACTGCTCAAAGGGCTACTCGTAAAGTACTGGTTGAGATAGTCCACCGTCTCCTTCACGACCTCGTAATGGCATTCGCTGTCATGGAGGACTACAGAAGGTCCAACTCTGAGTACGCACTGCAAGAATTTAAAGGCATAGCTAAAATAGTGATGCAAACACTAAAGTCTTGTACTAATTAAAACTATTGATGATTTATTGTGCGTTTTATTAACTTATCTTTTTGTACATTTAGTACGATGCTAGTACGATAAAATGGGATTGGGCGGGTCATGTCAGCCGCATGTATAGCGATTGCTGAGCAACAGCCTCAAAACGGTGGGTGCCTGAGGACGGACGGCGCTGCCGAGACCGGCCCAAGAACAGGTGGCGAGACGACCTAGACTACGCGTCTAAGGGAAGAGCCCAAAGAGGTAGCTAACATCTTTAATAATTTCTTTGCTTCTATTGGGAAAACTCCTAAAAGCCCATCAGGCAGTAAACCCAAAAGGAACACCTGCAATGTCTACAACAGAGAATTCGATCTTTCTGAATCCAGCAGATCCTTACGAGGTGAATGCATTATTAAAAAAACTTAAAAAATATGTCGAGCTATGGCGTCGATGAACTTACACCTACATTACTGAGACAATGTGCAGATAAATTAACTCTTACATTCTACAAACTGGTAAATCATTCTTTCGAGGAAGGTACTTTTCCCAACCTCTTGAAAATGGCCCTTATAAAGCCAATACACAAAAAAAAATTGCAAAAACTGACCCAAATAACTACCGCCCCACTGCTCTCCTACCAACTGCATCAAAAATATTTGAAAAAGCCATGTGCAACCGTGTCTACGCTTATTGTGAAAAATACAATATATTTAACGACTGCCAAAATGGCTTTAGAAAAAACCGATCCACAATCCTTGCCATCTATAAATATATACAAGAAGCCCTCGATATTATTAACTCCAAAAAATATGCAATAGGTTTATTGCTGGATATGACAAAAGCTTACGATAATGTACAATGCAACATCTTATTAAACAAACTATATAGCATAGGGATCCGTGGTAAATGTCATGAAAGGTTATTTAGTGGAATTAGAATACTTGAACCAAAAAACTAACGAAATAGAAGTGTTCCGATCCGAAAACATACCAATCAACGCTTCAATCCCACAGGGTAGTGTAATAGGCTGCTTTCTATTCTTAGTTTACATTAACGACCTCCCGAAACATATCACTGAACCTTGTGTTTTGTTTGCGGATGATATATCCATTCTTGCCTCCTGCGAAACTAATATCAACCTTAACGATAAATTAAATTCGATACTTGACACTACAACCCATTCGATGATAGAACATAACCTAGAAATTAACTTTAACAAGACTTGTTTAAGTTTTTTCTTTTGTTTTCCCTCACTACTTTCTAGTTAACCTAGTTTTTTCAATGCCGTGAAACTCTGTTATTGGCTTAAGTGATAATTGTCATCATTTCGCTATCACTGAGCAGTGTAAACAAACTCACGATGCTGTAACTTTGACGCAACTGTATTGAATTGTTCATTGACAGTGGGGTGAACTCATGTAAATTAAATATAAGCTGTTGAGTTTCCTAAAAAAAAAAAATGACATTTCACCCACGACAAAAAAAAAAACTATACGAATAAACTTCAGTTTTAAAAATTACAAAATAGAAATAGTAAATACCTTCACCCTATTAGGACTAGAGATAGATACACACATAAATTGGAAGTCGCATATCCAAAAATTAAAAGCAAAATTATCAAAATTTGTATACGCCCTTCGGGAAATCAAAAAAAACTACGGATTTGAATACTGCGTTGGTAACATATTACGCATATGCCTATGCATGGCTTAAATACGGTGTCATATTATGGGGTAATAGTACAGACGCACCCACACTATTCACCCTACAAAAAATACTTATTAGAATTCTAGTCAATATTGAACAAACGCTTCCAGGAACAAAAAATTCTAACCCTACCGTGCCTCTACATCTTTGAACTGTGTAAATTTGTACGTAGGTATCCGAAATTCTACACAAAAAGAGAAGACATACAAACTAAATTTACTTTAAGATATAAAAATAAATTAAACATAGGTACCTACATCCCGATTAAAAATGCACTCCTCAAGTACCTATGCCATGTCGATAAAAATATATAATAAGTTACCAGAAGAAATAAGAAATATAAATAAATACAATATTTTTATTAATAAATTGGATCTGTCTCGGGCTTTTGACCTGGTCTCCTACGATATACTATGGAAGAAGCTTGAGGCTGTAGGCTTGCCTTTCGAGCTTATATGTACCTTTAAGCACTGGTATGGAAACCAGGTCAATAATGTTCGGTGGGCGGGTGTGCTATCGGAGCCATATCAAATGGATTGCGGGGTGAGGCAGGGGGGGTTAACGTCCCCTGCCCTTTTCAATTTGTATATGAATGCCCTGATTGAGGCGCTTAGCATTAACCGTGTCGGCTGTCATATAGACGATGTCTGTGTTAATAACTTTAGCTACGCGGACGACATGATGCTGCTGAGTGCGTCAGTCAGCGGTATTAGGACTTTACTGACTACTTGCGAACAGTACGCAATAGAACATGGGTTGATGTACAACGTCAAAAAAAGTCAGTACATTGTTTTTGAGGCGAGGACCAAATACCAACTTAACGTGCCCCCTATACGGCTAAACGGCGTTCCCCTTGAGCGTGTGGAACAATTTAAATACCTCGGGCACATGGTTACCACCGACATAAAGACAATGCTGACATTGAAAGGGAACGGAGGGCTCTGTCCGTACGTGCGAATATGATAGCCCGCAGGTTTGCACGGTGTACTGCAGACGTAAAGGTGACGCTCTTTAGAGCGTTCTGTACTAGCTTTTACACGTGCAGCTTGTGGGAGAATTATTCGCAAGCGGCGTATGGAGCCCTCCGTGTCCAATTCAATAACGCTTTTCGCAAGTTGATGGGCTTGTCATGGCGTTGCAGTGCGTCAGGGATGTTTGCGGCGGCGCATGTAGATTGTTTTTATACAACAATGTGCAAGCGCGCAGCCCCAATGGTGGCACGAGTCATGGCCAGCCCTAACAGGGTTCTGAGCATGATAGCTGACAGAGTGGATTGTCCGTATATAATTCACTGCTGTTAGTTATATGTCTCAGCGTGTATTATTGTAAACTAACACTAGGTTTAAGAATATTGTTACTAACCCTATGTGAGTATTGTGAGTCTGTGTCGAGTTGTTTTATTGTCTACTAACACTTAGCTTTAAGAACAATGTTACTAACCATATATGAGTCTCAGCTCGAAATAAAGTTTATTATTATTATTATTATTATAAAACAATTTCTATTAAACAAAAGCTATTATAATATAAACGAATACTTAAATGAAAGACTATAATTGCAATAAATAAATTCTTAAATATATAGATACATGTGTATTTATCAAGAAGATTATTTAATTAAACATAAAATGACTATTAACTACACAATAAGTAAATTAGACAATATTATCTACCTACTGAATCTATAAACTGTCTTTAATTGTGATACTCTTGAAACTGATCTCTACGTATATTAATAATTTGTAATAGTAGAATGATATGATCTCTTATTAAATAAGTGTTTGTAATGTTATATGACCTGAGTCTATAGTAACTATCTAAATGTAACCACCTACTTGCCATTATTTGAATTATTTATGTTATTGTTATTACTAAACGTTTTATGCAAATGTTATTCAGTTTTATGTAATAATTCTAATGTTAGTTTCTACGATTTAGATTTTTAACTTTAAATAATAATAGCTATGTATCAACAAATAATGTTTGCTGTGCCCTGACGGGGTCTACAACGGCTCTTAGCTCTAAGCCTTCTGTTAACATCTTGTTTTACCTTGTGGAACGCAAATAAATGAGTATGAATATGAGTTGGATCAACGTGGCCCTGGAAAAGGATTCTTTGAAAGATTTGGGGGAAGCCTTTGCTCAATAGTGGGACAATGCAGGCTAATATAAAAAAGTGCGATGCATCATTCATATCGTGGGTCTCAAATCATAGGGGTGTACAAATGCAAAAATGCGATTTTCGTTTTTAATGACATTGGATTCTATATATGCAATAGGTACGTTGTTTTATGTTATGTCATGTCATGTCATGTCATGTCGTGTCACGTCGTGTCATGTCATGTCAGGTTATGTCAGGTTATGTGAGTTTGGTTTTCGCACTTATTGTTAGTCCTTCAAGTGAGCTATAGCGGCCGTCAGTGAATTATTCCTATTTATTAAGCAATACGTAACCTCAATTTTTCTTATAATTTAATATTATTTACTTTTTAAATAAATTGCAAAATATTATTTATCGTAAGCTAGACAGTCTCCAATTATTTTTAGGCCATATAGTCGTATATTAGACGTAAGAGCAATATACGGGCAGTTTTGTGTTGCCACAAAGACACATTTACGTAGGACAATTTTATTATGATCTAAAGGGAATTGTTTCGGGCCATAGAGACGTATGCACATACGACCGGTAATGTCATATTTTTGATCCTGGGGATATTTAGTCATCATTGCAGACGTATGTACATACGTCTCATAGTTTTATTATTACGCTGTCTCAAGATTTTTATCAACACCCAACACGGTCATTCTGCAGTGAACTGTCATATGTTCTACTCACAATACCTACTGCCACATAAATTTGGCAATTCTTCGGGCTATGTCGCTTACCTTGGTTCTTTTCTTCATTTCTGATTCAATCACGTAGGGAAACTCCGAGCATTGCCCTTTAGATGACTTTCAGCCTTGATGAGCAATGAGGCCCGTTGTTAGCGAGCACGTTTCAGTGCCATAAGTCAACCATCACTGCCACTGGCAACAAGCACTAATCAAAGACTTTCGGCTTGAGACACTTTTGATATTACATACACAGCTCCCCAAATGCTGCCCAGCCGAATCGTTTTCAACGATTGACCTATTCTTCAAAGTGGGAGCTACTAACTGGTCAGTTTGTCCTAGGTAACCATAATCATCCACCACTTCGAGTGTAGAGTCTCCGATCTTCATAAGGGTGGGTGTTACATGAGCATTTGACACGACCTTCGTTTTGTCCATGTTAATTTTAAGACCCACTCTTTCGGAAGTTCTACTGAGGTTATAAACCACTGGGGATGTCAGGCTCTCAATGGTGCTACCGCTGTTTCTCTGAATGTCGTTTGTGACGGGAAACTGGACTGTTTTGATGAAACTGATGAGAACTTTTGTGTGACAGGTATTTATATTACGCATATACCTAGTTCATTTATTCCTTGATGAATTAACGAAACCACAAAATAATGAACAATTATTTGTTTTAGATGTTACTTCCTCTAAGTTTGAAGCAGCAAAATCGTACAGCAATTTACTAGATTTACTGGCAACTAAATCTAAATCAAACGACTTCGTTACAAGCCGTAATAAATTGCTTGCATTGCATGGTTTAGTTCGCAATTTGCAGAAGCAAACTATTAGAACAAATACTGACAGTCACACTATAAAGTCTCTTAGAGATGAGGCTTTTAACATGCTCGTCTCAATTTATGATGATTTAATCTTGGAAACGGCCAACCTAGACGAATTAGATGATAACTATCTCATACTACTAACAATTAACGAAAAATTGGTTACTGCCCTTAAAAGTTCTCACACGGGCAACGAAAATTTAATATCAGCGGGAGGGTGTTATTGTAGAGGTGGACTTTGTGTTCTTCGCAGGTGTACCAAGCATTGTATTCAGGCTTGCTTAGCAGAACCCTGGCTAAACAAATTTGTATGTAATGATAATGATGTTAAGAACCTTACTATACCTATTGAATTAATTTGTAACGGAATAAAGAACTGTCCTAAAGAAGAAGACGAAAAGAATTGTTCAAAAGGTAAGAAAGGAGCAATGAATAGCTTTGAAGTTAATGGTATTCAGCACCCTTTTTTTGCGTTGAGAAATGCTCATGCATACTGCTTGCTCTACTTCGGGGAGATAGTGCCGTCAGACGGTGGCGACCCCGTCAAGGCCACTGAAGGTAGAGAGAGCATCGCACCGCAATACCGGCGCACTCCTCTCCCGCCGCGGCCTCCAACGCTCAGCCGCGATGCCTGCCATACGACATCGCAGCCGGCCTCAATTGCGATGACGCTGAAGCGACACCGCCGCTACGTCGTCGGCTTCCTAACGAGCGGCCCCTCCTCGGGTTCCTCTTCGCTTCACCGTGGGTGACCAAGCCACGGCTACTGAGCCTCCCCGCCTCGACAATGCGGGAACCCACCAGGGGGGTATTCAGCACCCTAATTGCGTAACACACTATCAATCGGAATCGGTTTCATTTTGACAGTTCAACAACATTAATTGCATTATTTACGTTGTTAGCGAGCACGTTTCAGTGCCATAAGTCAACCATCACTGCTACTGGCAACAAGCACTAATCAAAGACTTTCGGCTTGAGACACTTTTGATATTACATACACAGCTCCCCAAATGCTGCCCAGCCGAATCGTTTTCAACGATTGACCTATTCTTCAAAGTGGGAGCTACTAACTGGTCAGTTTGTCCTAGGTAACCATAATCATCCACCACTTCGAGTGTAGAGTCTCCGATCTTCATAAGGGTGAGTGTTACATGGGCATTTGACACGACCTTCGTTTTGTCCATGTTAATTTTAAGACCCACTCTTTCGGAAGTTCTACTGAGGTTATCGAGCATTTTCCTGAGGTCCTCCATAGTCTCAGCCATGACTATAAGTAGTCAGCTAACAGTGATCGGTGGGTTTAGTAGTCGGTTTGTCGACGATATCGTCGGCAAACTAAAAGTAATGATGTGCTGTGCTCGCCATTGATTTAAATGGTGCCAAAACCATCAGCACCAGATTAAAATGGATATCCTTGTTTCACATCATTCAAAAAAGGATTTCCGTAACTTTTGGAAAGGCACAAATAAAATGGCACATCGGCCTGGCCTCCCTTTAAGCGCTACTGGTGTGACTGACCCTAAGGACATTGCTGATCTCTTTAGAGAACATTTTCATGTGAAATCGCCCCTGGGACCGCCTTCGTCGGGGATGTTTAGTGTTGAGACATGTTATGGTCAAGTGGGTACGAGAATTAGCTCCAAAAATGTACCTTGTACTGTTAAATCAATGTCCAGAGGCAAGTCCCCTGGGCATGACGGTCTCAGCATTGAACATCTTCAACAGGCTGGACATCACTTGCCTAGAGTGTTGGCAATGCTTTTTAACTTATGTATTAGTCATGCATACTTACCCTCTGACCTCGTTAAGACAATAGTGGTGCCAGCAGTAAAAAATAAAACGGGGGATCTGTCTGATAAAGATAATTACAGGCCTATTTCATTAGCGACAGTTATAGCGAAAGTGCTTGACGGCTTGCTTGACACACAGTTAAACAAATATCTACATCTGCACGATAATCAGTTTGGTTTTCGGCCGGGACTGCCCACAGAAAGTGCTATACTGTGTCTTAAGCATGCCGTCAGGTACTATACAGACAGACATACTCCGGTGTACGCGTGCTTCCTCGATTTATCCAGGGCTTTTAATCTGGTTTTCTATGACATTCTATGGTAGAAGTTGGAGGACATAGATTTTCCCATGGAACTTGTTAACTTGTTTAAATGTTGGTATGGAGGCCAGATCAATAGCGTTAAATGGGCGGGTTCTCTGTCCGTATGGGTTGGAGTGCGGGGTGAGGCAGGGAGGGTTGAGCTCCCCCGCACTTTTTAACTTATATGTTAATGCGCTGATTGTTGCTCTCAGCAGTCATCGTGTCGGGTGTCATATTGATGGAGTTTGCCTGAATAATATCAGCTATGCGGACGACATGCTGTTGCTGAGCGCATCGGTTTGTGGCATTAGAACGTTTTTGCAGATTTGTGAGGAATATGCTGAAGGTCACGGTCTGAAGTACAATGTGTCGAAAAGTCAGGTCATGGTTTTTAAGGCCGGCTCTAAATGTCCTATAACAGTACCACCCATCAAACTATGTAGAGTTCCCTTGGTAAAAGTGGACCACTTTAAATACCTAGGTCATTTAGTTACTGCCGGTCTCAGGGACGATACTGACATCGAGAGGGAGCGGAGGGCATTGTCAATTAGAGCTAATATGATAGCCCGCAGGTTTGCACGCTGTTCCAAGTCGGTCAAGCAAACTCTTTTCAGGGCTTAGTGTACTTCATTGTACGCGTGCAGCCTGGGGATGAATCACGCCCAAAAAGTATATGAAGCCCTCCGCGTCCAGTATAACAACGCCTTCAGAGTGCTGATGGGGCTGCCGCGACACTGTAGTGCCTCGGGCATGTTTGCCGAAGCTAGAGTTGACTGCTTCTATGCAACGATGTGTAAGCGGAGCGCGTCTTTGGTGCGCAGGATGCGCGGCAGCCCCAACAGTGTGCTGATGATGGTAGACAGGCTCGACTGTCCATATATTAGGCGCTGCAGTGACTTGCACGTCACCTACAGTCGTTGGTCACTAACATCAGTGTTTTTTTTATAGTGCGGTAGTTTTTGTTCTGTATTGTACTGTCTGTGTAGTCTGTAATGTATGTTTATTTAAATAACTTATAAATGTATGAGTCATGTAACTTGAGTAAATAAATGAATAATAATAAATATGATACCTAAATCGCTTCAGGGAATAAGGCAATCTCACTTTCAATTTTCAATCAACACTTTCTTTTGCTAATTGATCGACGCGGTTATCAGACCACAAGGAGGACTCATTAGACCAATGACGCTTTGTTATCAACGCGCCATTGGCCTAATGAGTCACATTTGTAATAAAATACCAGCAAGTCGCGGAGGCAAGCCAGTCACTTACGAACGAGAGCACTGAAAACATGGCAGGTGAGTTTACAAGATAACATGTGATAAGATATGTGATAACAATCGTTGCTAGAATGTTGATACTGTTCTAACAATTGTACATTTTCCTTAATTTTTCGTGACATATTTTTTGTTGTTTTTCGTAATGTGACAAATTGTCGCTTGTAATTTTGTTAAACGTTCAGTTTTTGTGAAACTTGTTATAAGATATGGAGAAATGAGTTACAAATTATATCCTCTTTTTGTAAGTGTAGAATACTAGAAAAAGTTATTTGTGTCACCAATTAATTAGGTATCTACTTTAGACCTTTTGATATTTCTCGATTAGTTTGTACAGATGTAGTTTTGAAACAGACATCAAATCATAGATCTAATTTTTAAACCACTCATCGTAAAAATAATTATTTATGAACTTTTTAAATAATTTTTTGAAATACTTGCCTAATCAATATCACATACATAACCTTTAATATTTAAACAGAAGGTTCTAGCTAGATGATATTATTTGGTCTGCGCCCGCGCTGTTCTCATTGTCATGTAAATACTTCACGCGCAGCGCTTCATTTGTTTTCAGTTCATTTGAAACAATGCAGCTAAAGACTGCGATGTAGACGATTATTGACCCACTTCTGTTTATTTATTAGTCATTATTTCTATGAAAATGTCATTTATCCACGCGGTTGCTCTCGATTTCTACAAAACCATCGAACTTTGCTCGTAAAATTTGACCCTTATATACTCGGCGCGGCCGCCCTTACTAAAAAACTTGGTTTACCATCGATTTGAGTGGCCTAGCGTAATTTTGTTTACTGTTTTTTTTTTGTAGACGATAAGATAAGAAACAACGTTTTATTATTTTGACAAAAGAAATTCCACGATATGTATATAGTCTTTCATCATTTTTATAAACTAGAATAGTTATTTGTACCTACTGTTTAACAAGAAACAATAATGATTGTGTAGAAAATCTAAATAAAAACAGTAAATGACGCTGAGCATAGAAAATCACAAAATGGCTACTTCAAACTTCACTAGTTAATTGTAAAAAAAAATGCAAACTTGTGTTTAAATGTTAGATAATCTATTAGTCTATAAACTTAAATTATTGGTTTAAAAACTTTTCGGAAATTAAATTTTGGCAATGATTGTTTCCAAGAGCAAGCAAGAGAGTTTCAGTATTGGAAACGATCATTGCCTGAAGCAAGCGAGTGGTTATTTACCGTAATTAGTTACCGTTGCAGCATTGCATTTCATATAGGACTACCTACATGGATTTACTAATAACTATCTATTAACAACCACTCTTAAAGCCTTCAGCTAATCGCGTAAGCCTTGAACAAACATATCGACCAATGTCAATTTTAGTGCCGCAAGGTATGATAATTGGCCCTACATTATACTCGACTTTGTCCTCGAGATTAGCATAGAGATTACTTGCGACATACGGTGTCACCATCTGCACTGTGTTTAGGGTTTTATTTTTTGTAATTCCCGCCTTCGCCTGACAGCCCCAGTGAACTCCATTACACATTCACTGCTTCGCCATTAAGCACACTTTCCATTAAATTTATAATTTTGTGTTGTGCATCGTTTCGGTCTGACCAGTGGAAGAGAATTATGAAGCTATTGCTAGTAAATTCAAAAAGTTGGAGCGTAAGTTAATGCGTGCACGACGCAGAGATCGACATATATCAGGTGAGAGGCGGTTTTCATCCTCATCATCGTCGGACTCATCGTTGCGTTCTTCGTCAAGTTCTACATCATCGCGCTCGTTTTCAAGATCGGCAAGGCGGCGCCGCCGCAGCCCGAGCGTCTATGTATTGAAGGTGAAAATTTTTCATCTACCCACATGTTCGAAAATGTAATATTGCGGTTAACCTGAGGGGTTATCACTTTATTGACGGTTTACGAACATTATTCTCATGTATTTGACTAGGGCTGCGGGCAATCTGTGGGATTGTCACTTCGCTAAAACGTGATTATTGAACCAAGTTACAACATGACGACTGCAATGCAATGCGGGCATTTTTTGGGAATATCTTTACTTTGCTTTTACTACTGCGAGCAGTCTGTGGGACTTACTATACTTTTAGCCACAATTAGTCTAATAACAAAAGTAATGCGGACATTTTTAGGGAATGTCACTTTACTAGCACGAGTTATAATAACGACTTATACTGTATACAGTGTAAGTTCTTTATATAAATCGTTGTACAGTCAGGGAATTCGCTCGTTTAGTGGGTTTGCTCACGCGGCTTTTTTACACTAAGGAACTTGAGCGCTGTAAATTTCTGAACCTAAAGGACGATGTCAACAATGACAAATTTATGAATATACCGCAGTCTATCAGTCTATCATGCCAGATCTCAAATGGTGGGCTCATCTTTGAAACGTCCCTAGAATAAAATAAAAACAAGTGACAATACATGATGTCTCAACTGCGGGATGGGGAGTAGACTGTGTGGATGACCTTGCGAGCGGGTTGTGGACGTACAGTGAAAAGTCACGACATATAAATTATTCAGAAGTTTTTGCTGCCTTTTTAGGTCTGAAGTCTAATGAAGTGATTAAATAAATAAATAAATAAGTCCTTTGCCAAGTCGTATCACGACTGCCAAATACCAATACGGATTGATAATACCACCGCTATTATATACATTAACCGTATGGGCTGTTCAGTTTCTTCACGTCACAAGTATTACCAGAGAATTGTGGCAGTGGTGTGAGGGTTACAGCCAACAAGCGCCGCGTCGCTCACTTCATTGCCACACCATCAGTCCATTAAGCTCATTTTACCTTTAAGTACCTACCTTTGGGACAATATAGTAGTGTTTTAACACTTATCTTCTTTTATTCCATTCATCCATCATCTAAAAGTAATGTATGGTCTAGCAAGGGATCATACAGATGCAGAATCGCGACATGTCCACCCAGATATAGAGTAGGAGGTTTTCCAGAAATAAACTTATTTACCAGTAGAGTCAATAAAAAATGCCTAAAATACGCGTCTTGGCATAAAGACCCTGATGCATATGTTATAGACGCATTCACAATCTCATGGTCCAATATTTATTTTTACAATTTTCCTCCAATAGCTATCATACTAAAGGCATTAAGAAAAATAGTTAACGATAAGACTGAGTGTATAATGATAGTACCGATGTGGCCCACGCAGCTGTGGTACCCGTTATTTAATAGTTTACTCATCCTCATTATTCACACCTTTGTTATTTCAATCAACTAAAAACTTAATTATTTCTCATTCTATCAATCGGGAGGTGCATCAGAAAATTACCCTGAATGCCGGAATATTATCAGGTCATCCTTCCTAAAAAAACATGTGCCACCAGATTCAATACCTCTTATGATAGCCTCACTGTCAGAGAACTCACTGAAGCAATATGATTCGTGCCTCAGAAAATGGTTCCATTTCTGTAAAATAAAGCCTCGGCTCCAATTGTCATAATTTTTTTAACAGATTTGTGTAATTCAGGTGCTCAATATGGAACTATAACAATATGGTAGATCAGCTCTCATCCTGATTCTTGGTCAACAATTAGGTAAAGACGACTGTATTAAACGCTTGTTCCATGGAATTTTCAGATTCCGTCCTCCACTATCTTAGTACAACATTACTTGGGACACATCCATTGTCCCTAACTTTTTGGGTAATTGGTATCTAAATGCGACATTTAATTTAGAGAAAATATCTAAGAAATTAATAACTTGCTCTGGCAACTGTACATAGAGTGCACACATTTTCTAAAATTAACATAAAAAAATATAGAAGTATTTAATAACGAAATTCGAATTAAAATTCCAAATGTAATAAAAACGTCCCGTCTTGGATCATCACAACCAATATTACTGCCTTTTTTCCGGGAAAAGCCAGAAATATGCCTTGCAATCTTATGTTACAATAACAAAATCCTCAAGAAAAATGATCTTTTTTTTTAGTTTAAAGAAACCCTATAATTCTATCACAGCACAGACATTGATCAGATAGATAAAATCTATATTAGGTAGTAGTGGAATTGATGTGTCCATATTTACTGCACATAGCACTAGACACGCCTCTACTTCTAAGGCACACCAACTTGGAGTAAGCTTGGACGTAATCCGAAAAACAGCAGGCTGGAGCGATAATTCCAAAACCATTGGTAAATTTTATAATAAGATTACTTCTGATGTGAATAACGATTCTTTTGCTAAAAGTATTTTGTTAAATACTGATTGATTACAAAGTTATATCATTATTATTGATGAGCAGAAAATTACGAATTTAGTATTTTTGTATTGAAGGAAACAAAAATGATCCTCGGTTTTTTCAAAACTGTTTATTTATTGGTGACATTTTCATATTGAAATCTCAACATCTATTGGGTACTGGCTAATAAGTAATGAGCGACATACAACTATTTTATTTGTATTTATTTATTAAATGAATAATTATTGTTAATCATTAATAATATATTCACCGTAATTTTCTACTACCATTCGCCATCGATCTGGCAAAGAGTGAATGGCGTCCGCATAGAACTTCGTTGGTTTTGAATTGAAGAAGTCATCTATGTATTGTTTCAAGTGTGGTTCATCGTCAAAGCTTTTTTCCCGTAAATTATTAATAAGTGATCGGACCAAGCTGAAATCAGTTGGTGCTAAGTCCGGCGAATATGGAGGGTGGGGTATTATTTCTCAATTAAGCTCCAATAGTTTTAGCCTGGTACTCTTAGCAATATGCGGCCGGGCATTGTCATGCAGGAAAAATATTTTGTCGTGTTGTGGAGGTTTGCGATGGATGTCAAGCTTCAGTTTTTCGAGTTGATCACAATATACTGTTGCTGTAATAGTAGTATTAGTAGTAAGGAATTCCCAGCTTATTACTCCATGTATATCCCACCAGACAGAAAGGTGATCTTTATCCTCGCAAGGATGAACCTTGCGAGGATGAAGATCACCTTTTGACGTTGGTTTTCCCTGTTCTTTACATCCCAGCCACTGGCGCTTGCGTGTGTGATTAACATAGAGAACCCACTTTTCATCTCCAGTGACAAGTGATCTAACCAATTAAATGTGCGGCGGAAAGATAAAAGTTGTACACAAATCTCAGCTCGGTAGGTCAGCAGATCTTTACTTAATTGATGGGGTACCCAAACACTATATTTGTAAGTCTTTCCCAAACCATGTAAATGATTTTCTATGGTGCCATGAGAGCACTCGCGCTGAACAGCCAAATCGCGTGTAGTTCTTCAAGGATCTTCTTCGATTAATAGTTTCAATTTATCGATATGTATTTCCACGGGGTGCCCAGACCTTGGTTGATCGGTTAAGGAAAAATCGTTATTGCGGAACCGTTGGAACCAGCGCTTTGCTGTTGCTTCGGAGACTGCATCGTGAGCTATCCTTTGACATATATTACGTGTAGCTTCTGCAGCAGAATGCCCAGATTGAAACTCATATAATAAACAATGTCGTACGTGGGTTTTAATATCACTCATTTCTTTGTGAACTTTAACGCACTAACAGCCAAACTATCAATAACGCGCATGAGCGCGACTCGCTCTTTATATACCCTCTGCTGCAGAACGTTCTCGAACCTTTCCGAAAATTCTAGAAATTATAAACTAAAACGCTCATTACTTATTAGCCAACCCGATACAATTAATCTCTATGCAAATCTCGAGGACAAAGTCGAGTATATAATTAATGATTAAACGAACTTACCTTAAGTGAAGTTCGATCTTAATTATACGAAGGCTTTGTCCGAAGAGATTAGCATCTAGCATCCCACCCTCCCATCTGCCCAGTCTATTCAAATTCAAATATCAACCATATGCTCTGAAGTATCATGTTCACTGGAGCTGTCAGACGAAGGCGGGAATTGCAAAAAAAAACCCTCAAACACAGTGCAGATGGCGACACCGTATATCTACTACAAGTGATCTCTATGCTAATCTCTTCGGACAAAGCCTTCGTATAATTATGATCGAACTTCACTTAAGGTAAGTTCGCTTAATCATTAATTATTTATATAAAAAATATGTAATACGGAAAACCTCAATCATATACCAAATACTAACTAAAGTGATCAATACATCGTGATTACTTCATAAGTAGATAAATAATGTGTGTACAGGATGTATCGAGCACCAAGTGCTCGGTATTGAACAATTCAATACCTGTATCTAATCTATGAGACCAAGGTGCTTTTCATAGATAAACAATAAAGTGACATATAAACGTCATGTTGGCACAATATGACGAAGTACCTACATTAAATGTAACGAAGTATAAACTAGTAAACATATGTTCTAGGTATAGTAAACAATAGGCTGATGATGATGTACTTGACTTTGTTGTTGAGACATACATAGATATAGGTGCAAGCACTTCAAAAGGAATTCCACAACAGCGCATAAAGTGTTTCCTCTAGACAATATTATTTGTGTACAGATCATGTTATTGCATCTATAGGCGTTCAAATAAGAAATGTTTGAAACCAGTTCAATGAAGATGGAATTGCCAAAAAAGCGCGTAACATAATAGTCTCTTTATAATAACAAACACGTCTATAGTCGATTCTAATTATAGTCTGTTATCTATAAGATTGGTGATTAGGGTTCGTCGTTAGATATTTCTTATTTACTATGCACTTGATTAATTCTCCCTGAGGTAGTTGGTTTATCAAAGCAGTGCAAACTACAATAGAAGCAATGACTCGTGTCGAATCAATTGCACTTTTATTGACCACGTAATAATTAATCGGATCGGCCGTTCTATAATGTTCGGCTGTTCTATAATGACATATTTAACGGAAATTCTAGTTTCGTAAATATTTAAGTTGGTATGGTAGACGTGGCGAATAGTAGTAGTTGCATCTGGACAATTGCTAATTTATTATAACAACTATGCCTTAGTAACTTAGCTTTTTTTTAAATTTGAGAATGTACCAAACCATCACTGTACAGATCGGCCGTACTATGGTTGGGGCGCACCACCGCCACATCATCCCCCCCCTCCTGGTCACCATGGACCTCCCGGACACATGTACCCCCACGGTCCCCCTGGGATAATCTACTACCCGATGCACCCTGCGTACTTCTACCCCTACCCGGGGGGACAGGTACCGCCCCCCCCTGATGGCGGAGAAGTCACTGTGGTCGATAACGCAGAGCCGGAATTGCCCGGAGAAACTGTGGAGTTGCCGTGGAGTAAGTCTGGATTGGGTTCCCGGAGATAGCACCTTCTTTCTCATATTGTTAGGTAGCTAGAACAGTCTGTTCACTTATGGAACTACTTCATTTTAAAAAAAATGTGGTACTGCATTGCAACACACTTTTATAAAAACAGTTTATTATAATCATAGTATTAACTTGGAAATCATGTTTAATCAATACTTACACATAATTTTTACATGGAAACACCATCACATCAATAATCATTAATCTAATCCGAGACATTTTAGTCTTACCGATAAAAACGCGTGATAAAAATAATGTTATAAAGAATCGGTGGAAACGAACAGTGTAAAATATTATTACAACTGAATCGATAAGGATTACTTGAAAATTTCTTTTCTCGCATTTATTTTCCTTATAAGTTACTCATACACACATAATATGTAGGAATTTACTGAAGGTGTTAACTCTGAGTAATAGCTTGATTGTATTGTACGCCATGTTTGGGCCAATCCTCTTTATGGTGACTGTCCAATCCAGACTTACGTCTCACTCTGTCATTTTATAATTAGCTTATTAGTGTTTGGAATTAGAAGTCTTCATCCATATAGAGTTTTGGCCGTAGCATCTGTGTTGTCAATGTTTTGTGGAGAGTCATTCACCATCATCTCATATGTGTTTTTCTTTCTGGGTTTATTAGATTTCTGTTGCACAATTTGGGTTAATTCCACTTGCCTTCTCTGTTACCAGCTTCTTTTCCATTACCATTTACTCATTAGATCTTTGATGTCGTTTCTTTTCAAGAGTGGTGCAATATATCAACTTGTGTTACAACCGACTTGATTGTTGAATTTTTATTTATCATTGGTAATTCTTGCATTTTGGGTTTCATTCCCAATCTGAAGTCTCATATCGAGCCAAATTTTTATTGCTGATATTCCTTGACTTTGAATTGTTTGTTTGCACTTAGCATGTGGTTTTCATATAAACAATTTTAAAATCAAGGTTCAATTTCAACTCGTCTTCATCGGACACCTTTGTTGGATTCACTTGGATCTTCTTCACAACAATAAGAAGTACTTTATGTCGTAAATTAATTGATGTCATACCTCAAAGATAAAGTAAAAACAAATGATTAACCCTTTGGCGTCCTAATCCAGGTACATACCGTTGGGTCCCGGCATGCTTGAGCCAGCGCTCGATCCCGCCCGGCGCTCTGCGCGTGGGGACTGATGCTGACGGTGATGAGATCTACGCCGGCAGAGCCCCTCATGAGGGCGACATCCTGCCCGCCAAGGTCATCCCCAATAAGAACGCCTGCTACGTCTGCTATGGTGGCGAGGAGATCGTCAAGGATCAGTTCGAGGTAATTGTCTGAATTATCTAAAACTGAAAAGTTTTTACAAATAACAAAAAACTAAGTGTTTTCAGCGTTTTCATGCACTTGAATTAGTAGCCGGAAAATCATTTGAATAGCGGTAGTGACCGCTTTTTGCACATCGTCAACCTTTATGGTCTTGTGATTGTGTGTCGAATAAATGTTTTCTGTTTGTCCCTGTTCTGATTATGGATCAACTTTTTACTTGTCAACCGTCAAAAATGATTGTTATAACTAAGAACGTAATCAAATTGAGTATTCCTGGCAGCTGTAAATCGTACGATCAAGAATTGAAGAATAATCACGATAACGAAAAATTCTTAGTAAAGTAACTGACCATAACCTTGATTCCAGGTCCTGGTCCCCGCCATGTTCTCGTGGCAGTTCTCAACAGAAGGCGCAGTTCCCCCTGGCGCTGTAGCTGCAGGAGTCACCGCTGATGGAGAGAAGCTGTACTTCGGAAGAGTCACACATGACGGATGCACCACGCCCGGCAAGGTACGGAGACTGGGAAACTATAATATTGTAGATTTACAACCTTTTGTTAAAATCAGACTTGTTGTGACTGAAGAGTTTCTTGCGCCACTTCTTCTTTTCAAGGAAGTGATGAAGGCACAAAGCACTAATTTTTTGGCAGATAAAAATGAAATATACTTTAGAATTTCAATTATTTTACACAAACTGTTGCATACTAGTATAATTCAACAAATACTGGTTCTTGGTGGCTTTACATTGAGAAAAGTAGAAAGAGAGTAGAGAGGTCTTTGCCCTGAAGTGGGGCAATACGGGCTCTTAATAAATAATAATAATAACTAGTAATCATTAGCACAAGATTTTAGTCTGGATTTATATCAAGAGTTTTCTGTAAGACCCGTTCAAATATTTGAGCGATATCAACATCACCAGTTTCTCTACTGGATACACTAACATATATATATAAGTGTATATACCCACTTACTGCTTATCGGGAAGCATAGCCAGAAGGACAATGCCATAGATAAATTTAATTCGTGATCATCCATATCACAGCAGACCTTCATCTTTAATTCCAAAAGCCAACAAATAATAATAGTTTATCCTCAATTTCAGATCCAGCCTAGTCACGGCACCTGCTACTACCCCTTCGATGGTGAAGAGAGGAGCTCAGCCGAATACGAGGTTCTTGTCCTCATGTGAAATAACACTAACATTACCTAATAATACTGTAACATAATAAAATATAACAAATAAATATATTTATGTCCTAGATAACTGTATAACCTTGCGGTTCAATCTTCTTTGGAACCACCTGTGGAAGTCAAAATTTTGGTGCCTTTTGGTGACATAGTTTTATTTTATTCGTAAAAGTACGTTTTTGCATCTTTGGTAAAAAATACATTTACTACATAAGCAATATATGCGAAAACGTAAATCCTGTAGAGTTTTGTTCATGTGTTTGAAATCATTTAAAATAATGATGCCATTTTATTTTTCAATCATTATTTCCAATGAGTTATTAGATTAACTAGGTAATGTACATTTTTTGTAAAGTGAATTAAGTAAATAAACAGTCTATCGGAGACATTTCCGTAAATCTTTAGTTTTTCTTAACAAATACCAAGGTTCTTTATTTTGTTTTTTTTTTTTAACCTTTTGACGCGTCTCTTCTATACTTGCAGTGTGAGTTTATCCAATATTACTTTAATTTCGTGTGGTTTCAGAGTATTTTATTGGCATTTTTTGTCCAGTATCCAGTCCAGTGCCCACTATTAGTATGTTTATCTTCTTCTTTTCGTTTCAGTCGACAGACATTGGTATTAAAAGTTAATTTTCATTTATCATTATCCGTAATACAGACTGTTTGGTGTATTCGTTCGCCAAATGAAAATGGCGGATATAAGTGTGTAGTGCCATCTCCTCAAGACAAAAAAAAATATTCTTGGCCTAACGGGATTTTTTATGCCAATTTATTATTATTTTTTTTTTATCCCAAAAGTCACCTTTGTGAGTCAATAAAACAAAACTATGTATATTATGTTACTTGCAAGTAATTTTGATTTTGATAGAACAAAACAACAAATCAATATTACAAATTACAAAAAAAAAGCCGGCCAAGTGCGTGTCGAATGAACAGTTCCGTACTTGAGAAGAATTTATCTAAAAAACTAACTTTTACCTTGTCCAGAGGCTAAGCACTGCCATACAGTGTGGCCATGCCGCCAGTCTCTTGGGTACAATACCAGTCGACAGCGATGCGGATGAATTTTACGACTCCATATTTTAGTTTGTGAATAGTTTAATTAGTAAAATTAGTATTATAAGTTAGGATATAATAAAAAAAAGAATAAATATTATAATACATAATAATTATAATTCGATTTTTTAATTCTGAATAAAGCATTACAAAAACAAACTTAACATTATAGTTGAAAAACATGTTCGTCCATACATTGATATACAATAGGTGCATCACGGTCAATATTTAGTATCCGCAAAAAACTATTTTTTATGTGAAAAAACTACAAATTACAATTTTTAGACTTTTCTTTTACTTTACAACCTTGCTTGTTGCCAAATTTCATGATTGATAGTTCAACGGGAAGTACGATTTTGATTTACTTGCGAGTATCAAAATATTTCACATAAATGGCTGTATTTGTTATTGCGATGACTTAGAAGCTTGAGTTTTTAGAGCTTCAATAAATATATTGAGTATTTACTATATACCTACATATTTATATTAATTTGAACTTGATACCTCCACGCGTTCCTGAGAAAAGCGGTCTTGACAGACTGACAGATAGACAGACGGACAACGAAGTGATCCTATAAGGGTTTCGTTTTTTTCCTTTTGAGGTACGGAACCCTAAAAATAGGAGCCTATACCAATAACTTTTTTTAAATTCATGTTCATAGGCTGCAATTTGGAATTAAAAAAAAATAAAATCGACATGAAAATCCCGTGGGGCCAAGAATATTTTTTTGGGGCCTGAGGAGATAGCAAATGACCCCTCATAATCACCATTTACATTTGACAAACGATGTACCAATCAGCCTGTATAATGTATATACATAAAAAAAAATATATAGTATAATATGTATGAGCTAAACCCATATTTTGAAGTGGACTATTGATAAAGCTATCTTATCTCTCACTTCACTATTACAGATTGTGTGGATAGACTGTCTTTAATTATTGCTAAATAGCAGATACCTATTATATGAAGAGGAAACCTTGAAAAGACAAGTTTTTGGTATTGGTAATGTTGATGCGCGTGAGCACTTACTCATAATTATTGTTGCACACTTTACATTACGTCGGCCGTCAGAAGTGTTTCCAAGAGGCTCTAGCAGCAGACAAGGTATACACTCTAGACTTACAGGCTGGATAGGCATCTGGTATCTACCTAGGCTACCTAGGTAGGTAAAAAGTCAAGGTTCAACGTCAAAGGTTTTGAACTTTTGAACGATTTTTAACATTGTACTATATTTATATATTTTTTTTATAAATAATAACTAAGCAATGTTTGATGCATTAGTAACTAAAGCATCAAATCCTTCATTTAATTGTTAATTTAATCACAATAATTAACAATATGTGTACCGTGACATACGTAGTATAAAATAAAGTTAAAACGAAATTAAACTTTTCTTGTATTAAAAAATTCAAAAGTTTAAGTTTTACAAAAAGGAGCCCGTGGCTATGTCATAACAGCCGCACGGGTCGATCCATCAGGTTAAGCTACGCTTGCCGGGGTTGGTCCGTGGATGAGTGACCATCTTTACATACCGAGATTCCTCCGTGCCTCGGAAAGCACGTTAAGCCGTTGGTCCCGGCTGTCATTCGTGGATCTTTGACAGTCGTTACGGGTCGTCAGAAGCCCGAAAGTCTGACAACCAGTCTTACCAAGGTGTATCGTATTACTCAGTACCTGGGTTGTGGAGGTCAGATAGGCAGTCGCTCCATGTAAAATGCTGGTATTCAGCTGCATCCGGTTAGACTGGAAGCCTGGAAGAGAAAAAATCATTAGCTTTTATTCTAATGAAAACAAAACACAATCGAAATGTTGCTATTTTTAAAATCAGCCAGTATACGTTTCCGAGAACAAAAAGATTGTATACCAATCTACTTTGTTAAGAAAAAAATAAAGTATCAATTAATACTTGCAGTTTCTGTAAATGATGCGTGTTGCTCCGATACAAATGCAACTCACATTATGTAATAACATTGATATCACATTATCACCGATTTCTGGGGATTTCTCAATTGACACACATTAAAGCTATCGAAAAAAAAATGTCTGTATCGGTCAACGTTTGAGCGAGGGCAACGGTAACGATAGCGTTAGAATAATACCTAAATCGAATAACTATTGGTTTTACTATGACCATTCGCACATGAAAACAAAAGGTGAACGAAGCATAGAGTTTTTAGACTAAAATAAAAGCAAAATATTATTTAAACATAACAGCCAGTTATAATGCAGATACAAATGATTTGGCTTGCAAGGTAACCCAGTATGAGATATCCATAATCACATGAATGATAGATCTATACGATGAATCATAAATTCATAATAGTGAGACAACCGATTTGCGCGCACGCAGCCACGCAGGCTCGATTTGTATGCTGCGGCAGTGCGCCTCATTCCGTCATTAGCCACCGTCAAAGCCGCGCGTATATTTTGTTTACTAACGAATTTGTTGCGGTAAACATTGTAAACAAAAAAGTGCAGTTTTTAACTGATTGTTTTTATTCCGAAAAACCACTCAACTATGAAGGCCGTCATCGGTTTTGTGATGCTCAGTAAGTTTTGTTTTTATTTTTCTTTCTTTTATCTATATACAACTCTTAACTACCTTACTATGTACCTGTTTGTACCTTTAAGACGCCCCCGGAGCATGCGTAGTTCATACAAACGAAATACTAAAATAATTTGTAAATCAAATATATTCTAGTGTGTATTTATTCCGATTGGATTACAGAAAATCTAGGTTTCCAAATGTATATTATATAAGAACATTGATTTAAATAGAAAATATGAGAAAAGTAAGTTTTCTATAGAAATTTTAAATTCCTCATATCTCGTCTACAAAAAAGTGTCCTTTCAAAATAATAGGTTAGGGGAAAAGTTTCTTCGCATTTTTTAAGAAAATTCAAAACCTTTTTTTAAAAATAGTTTATTTACATTTAACTAAAGTATGTAAGTACCATTTTGTTCGATAACTTTTTGCCATCTTGTAGGTAGGGACATGATCCCATTGCTATAGAAATTTTGGGACTTCTGGTCAAAATACCGCGACAAGTGGTTTTGGCAGTCCTCTCGTGATGTTAACCTGACACTGCCTAAAGAATTCTGAAGAGACCGAAACAGGTGGAAATCTGAAGGTGCAAGGTCAGGACTATACGGCGGATGCATTAACACCTCCCAGCCAAACTCTCTTAATTTTTGCTGAGTGGCTAAAGATGTGTGAGGTCTAGCGTTATCATGATGAAAAACCACACCCCTTCTGTTGATTAATTCCGGCCGCTTTCTCTCAACTTCTTGCTTTAACCTCATCAGTTGTTCGCAGTAGAGTTCAGAATCGATGGTCCTGCCTGGTGGTAACAGCTCATAATGAATAATGCCCTTCCAATCCCACCACACACACAGCATCACCTTGTTGCGAGTTAACCCGGGTTTCGCCACAGTCTGTGAAGCCTGACCGGCCTTTGACCACGACCTTTTTCGCACGTTCTTGTCATACGTGATCCATTTTTCATCACCAGTTATCAGCTTCTTCAAAAATGGTTCGGTTTCATTACGTCGTAGTAAAGAATCACAAATGAGTACACGGTTCATTAGGTTTCTTTCAGTGAGCTCGTGAGGTACCCAAATGTCGAGCTTTTTTGTGTACCCAGTTTTTTTCAAATGCGCCGAAACTGTTTTGTGGTCAATTTCCAGTTCTTCAGCTACGTCGTAACTACTGATATGCCGGATCTTGCTCCACTTTTTCAAAAATGGCATCCATTTTATCCGTAATAGGGCGACCAGAGGGACGTGCATCTTTGACATCAAAATTTCCGGATTGAAAACGCTTAAACCAAATTTGTGCTACTCTCACAGACACTACACTAGGTCCATAAACATCGCAAATTTTTTTCGCGGCTTGCGTTGCATTTTTACCTTTTTTGTAGTAAAATTTTAAAATGTATCGAATTTCTTCATTAGATTCACTCATCTTGACGGTACGAAAAACAAATGAAAATCACACATTTTCCTAATTTGAATTTGGAATTATGTTCTTTAAAATTTAAACTTTCAATGATACGAAAACCAGCCAGATACAAATAGTAGGTATAGCCAAAGAGATTTTATTACAAGTTCATACATACTATAATGCGAAAAGATTTTCCCCAACCTAATATACTCGTTCGTATATTTGGGAACCTAGATATTCTGTAATCCAATCGGAATAAATACACACTGACTTAAGAATATGTTTGATTTACAAATTATTTTGGTATTTCGTTTGTATGAACTACGCATGCTTCGTGGGCCTCTTCAGCCTACAAACTCTGAGTTCTTTCTCGATAGATCTTCAATACGAAGCATCCTGGGGCATCTTCATAGTAACTATTTTAACTAGCAGATCTAAAAATAAAACCGACTTCCAAAACTAAACACTACAAAGTGAAAAATAACTTTAATTTCGGTAGTCGGTGTCTTGGGTTTTGTATTTTCGTTTTTTGCCACCGACTTCCGAAATTAAAGTTATTTTTCACTTTGTAGTGTTTTGTTTTGGAAGTCGGTTTTATTTTTTGCTAAAAAGATTTTATTTTTCACTTTTTCGTTGTGGAACCTACCCCACACTAATTCGAATACATAATTGAGCACAATAATTGTAGATATAGCCATGTAAATAACAGTGATAGGAAGTTATTAAAACACCATCACATCATTCACATAAAATAAGTGGGAAATATACACATTATTGAAGCTAACTCAAAAACTTCCCAAGCAAAGTTAATAAAATTTATATGGAACCACCTCGGAAGTATACCCTATCAAACAAAAAAATAATTTTTTAAATCGGTCCATCCGTCTTTGAGTAATCGCGTAACAAACATACAAAAAAAAAACAAACATACAGATGAATTGAGAACCTCCTCCTTTTGGAAGTCGGTTAAAAATGCGAATATTATAAATGCGAAAGACAGTTTGCTTGTTTGTTTGTTTGTTACGCTTTCACGCTATAACGGCTGAACGGATTTCTATAGATTATTGCAGATGGGTGGTCCATGACCTGGAGAAGGACATAGGCTATTTTTCATGCTGGGAAGCAGATGAAGTCACGGGCAACAGCTAGTTATGTAGTAAATTAATAACTTAATTTATTGATTGCTGTGAATCTTTATGCCCAGTGTTCACTCTTGGGATGTCACCTACGAAGATTATTTTGAGGCATTGAGAAGCTGCTATCAATTTCTTAAATCCGACCACAAACTGATATTGTAACCACAATGTGATCTAATGCGTGTGGTTTGGGATCTTCAACATATGTACCTAAGCAGTTCTGCAGGTCGCACATTTAATCAAAAAAAGAAATAACTCAAAATTTACATATTTTGAGTTTTTACCATAAAGTGAATTAACTTCGCACGGAGAAGACGTCCAGTCCAACAGCCGACTCGATACGATGAAAATGACAGAGATTTCTTTATTCTTTTGTGACAAATTGAAGCCATTAAAGTAGACAATGTCAAACTTTTAATGCGTTTTCCCAGAAAATAGAAATTTTGAGTTATTTCTGTTTTTGATTAAAGATGCGTTATGTCCTATCTGATGATGGCCACCACTTAACTCGCGGGTTCAACTTTTTTTTATATACTCGATTGCAATCCATTGGAGTACGTAATAGTGCCACCAGCATTGGGTTCTCCAATCACATTCCACTTAACTCGATACGCGGCTTCCCTCATCCAACTGATTCCAGTTGCTAGCAGCAAACCTGCAGAGATTGTTGAAACATTCATCCTACCCACTGAGATTTACCTCCCAGTACCAACACACTCTTTCTGTTATCCCTTCACCCTGTATCAGAAAGGTATATTTAAGCTTAAGGGTGTGGCACAGACCATCAAACTAAACAACTTTCGCCATGGGACCAACATCGTAAGCGAGAAAAAAATATCAGCTGTCCCGTACAAAACTTTAATTTACCCCAAATGTATGGGACGGCTGATATTTTTTTCTCAATTACGATGTTGATCCCATGGAGAAAGTGGTTCAGTTTGATGGTCCGTACCACACCCTTAAGTTTGACCACACCTTTTTGATACACGCTGTATGACACTGAGGCAAATTATTATCAGTATTGTTAAATACCTAATTGATCTAATAACAAATGCAGTCTGTTTGTGTTTAATTATCACATTAATCACGTGTTTGGTTTCTGTACATACTCACAGTTTCTATTCATTCGATAAATTAAATGAAAATTCACATAACAATAAGAGCGGAATAAACAAGTACCTATACAGAGTGGTAGGTTAAACGAGGGATTTACTTTAAGGCTTGGCATTACGCCGTTGACCTCGCTCAAATGGGCGTTACCGCCGAGAATGCCCCGCGCACCCCCTCATTATAATTACGCGCGAAGCGATCACTAATATTCTATTTTGCACCGCTGACTGCCACAGAGCCATGACGCGCGACGCACGCATAGGTAGCCTGTTGCATATTTCAGAGCAGTGGTGCAGAACATTTTTAGGTAAAAACTTGTATGTTGTAGAAAAACAAATACAACACTTGTGTAAATTATTATATTTTTAGAAAATATATATTTTTAATGACTAAGAACTCATTGTAATATTACTAAAACAGAAAATGGGCGGCAGAATATAGACAGTTATTATTATTAGCTTTCCCCGCGACTTCGCTCATAAATAAAAGTGAATAAGTTTGTACCTAAAAGTACTACTAGTAGTTGTTTTAAGTACCTACCTACTTCAAATATTAAAAAAAAAAAAAAAAACGCAAAATAAATCAAGTGGAAAATCTGAGCAATACACAAAGTATTGCTCAGATTTTCCACTTGATTTATTTTGCGTTTTTTTTTTTGCCGGCCATATGCTTGCACGAAGCTCAAATGCCATATTAGGTTCATGGGGTCCATGAACCACAATGCGTCCCATATGGTTTGTGGGCCCCATACGACCCGTGACCTCAGTTCAATTTATTATAAGTCACAAGCGGTCGTGGGCCCGGAACTTATTAGTTCAATAAGGCCGGCCACATACACAGACTGAATTCCGTTTCGGAATTCCGTTCCGAAATATCGATTCGGAATTTTCGAAGGCAGTAAATCCATACAAAATCAAGGATGTATCACACACCTACAGTAGTTCTTCGTTTATTTTGTATGGCTTTGCTGCTTTCGAAATTCCGAAATGATATTTCGAAACGGAATTACGACTGTATGTGGCAGGCCTAATCAATTATTCATTCTTTTTCTAATTGAGTTTTAGCAATACTTTCATTTTCTAGCCCATGTTTGACTGATTTGACGTGATCTATTAGGTTTTTATAAATTAAATTCTTCACCATATTAGCACAACTGATGTCATTGCGTTTTTTAATTACGTTACCGAAATTTGAAGCCGTCAGTTAATTTCTTCTTAGTTCGAGCCATTCACTTGACTCACTTTGAAGTATTGTACCTGTTTCAATTCTTATTCTTTCATCTTCATTCTTCTCTAAATTTTTCAAAAATATTCTTTTCGATTCCTCTAGCATTTCCTTTGACATATCGGGTTTCGCGCAATCCTGTCCATAATTGATGGAAGAGGCGTTTTGATTTTCCAATGTTCTTCTTTTCTTCTTTGTATATTTTTTAGGTCTTATCTGTTGCTTTATTCTGTTCATTTCAAATTTATGTATTTGTCCTTTTGGACTTCTACCTACAATACATTTATGCAAGATGCTCAAAGGTTTTCTTGTGTTAAATGATAGAGCCGCAGTATTACATCTCATCTGATATTGATATTTTTGAGCAAAGTTTATCCTTTTGCCACCTATGAATTTAGCAACAACGCTATGATATCTCTCTATATTATATAATATAATATAATAGTTGCTGTCGACATCGTGCAAAAAATGCGTGAGTGTGCCGCTAGCTGTGATAATCTTAATTTTATTTTTTGGCACAGAGTGTTGGTATGAAAGTCTTTGTCAATAGCTTCTATTTCGCCTAGTTTGCCACAAAAGTATCCTTTGCACGTGGTATGTTGGCTAAAAGCATGTTCTGCAGCAAGCATTATATCAGCATGGAGTTGCATTGCATTATCAGTATGCTTGTATTTTGCAATTGCAGTTACTACTACTTGGTTAATATTCTTTTCTTTGTTAGGAGTTTTATGAACCGTATTAGAAATTTCGTGTCTGTTGTAAAACTCTGCAGTTTGTTGCAAAAAATCCTCAGCAAGTGGTTTCGGCATTCAATTTTTTCTATTGTTAAATTTTCGTACGGCCTTTCTTGCAAAAGCTTTGAATATGTGTTGGCGTCACCATCTGATATAATTCTGCCATATATCAAATTGTGCATTTCTATGCTTTTCTTAAATCCCTCGACAATAATCGTTGACTCCATGCCGGTAAATGGTCCTGTAAATGAAGACAAAAAGTATAATAATGTAGCTTTCAGTATACAAAACCTATATTACGGCTTTAGTTCTCTAATGGGTTACCTCTACCATTTTTATATAATAGATATTTAGTTTGATTTCAAAATAATAAGGCGAACCATTTACGTTTAGTTAATTTATAAAACAAACAAACAGCAATACGTTTCCACTTATAATATTACTAGGATTTTTATGTAAAACACATAAAATATTTACCTGTATAGTTTTTATAACAAATATGATTTGTTTGTCGAGATTCCTTTATTTTCTGCTCTAGCGCAAATGTAGCAGAACTTATTTTTGACAGCCATGAACAATATTTTATTGCTACGTTTACCAAGTATGGCTGCTGCTCCTGACAGTGAGGAGTATTTTTTCTTGTATGATCTTTTTCTCCAACATACGTCAGCAGTGACATCAATTATCGGTATTCCCTTTGCATTTACTTTACCCTCTTCAACGGCAGCACATCTTTCCTCTTCAGCAGCTTCGTTCAAAGATCTTAACGCTTCAGATGCCCACGTTTTGTTTACTATATCCATATGAAAGGTGAATCATTTTTGTGAGATCTCAGGAAGTCCTAGAGTTGACGTAATTTCCAGAAATTGCGTATGTCCACATCCTGCTGCTATTGCCCCAGCTACGGCACATGTGTTTAAATTCATTTCTTCTGGGGTGTTGTCTCCCTCTATTATAAAACTCATGTTACATAAAAGACATTTTCAGTTTTATTTTATTCATTAAACCTGTCAAACGTTCAGATACGATTTCTATTGACTTTAAACCGCAGTCCAATGGTCCGTGGCTTGATATTTCTTGGAGTGATTTAAAAAAATGACTGATGTTTACAATACGTCTACCAATCGATAATTCTTCAGTTCCCCTAAAACAAAGTAAAATATAAAATTCAGTTGAAATACTGAAGGCTTTAAAAAATATTGTAGCTTATATTGTATACGTTCATCCACGTTTACTTATAAAAGGGTTACGTTAATCCAATTTTAACATTTGATTTGCTTATAACTTTAGGGTCCTATGAAACTCGCCAACCTCGTTACTTTTCGACCCTTTGTAGTCCGAGAGTCGCAATCTGCAGGTTACATCCATGGGGTCCAAAGAGGATGGACAAAAAAAGTCCACATACTGTCGGAATTCCGTTTCGAAACATCGATTCGGAATTTTCGAATGCAGCAAATCCATGCAAGATCAAGGATTTATCACACACGGACAAGTAGTCCTCCGTTCGAAATTTTCTCCGATTCAAAATTACGCATGGTAGTCTGTGCGTGACTTTGTATGGGTTTGCTGCTTTCGAAATTCCGAAACGATATTTCGAAACGGAATTCCGGGACGGAATTCCGACTGTATGTGGCTGGCCTAATTATTACCCTGTATTAGCAATCTGATTGCGATGAGTAATAATACAGGGTCAAATTAAATTAGCTAGTGAAACTCCACAGACGTGATGGGTATCGATATCTAAACATGATGAACTAGTTAGCTGCGACACATATAGGTACAGGTTCAAATTAAATTAGCCAGCGAAACTCCGCAGACGTGATGGGTATCGATATCTAAATATGATAAACTAGTTAGCTGCGACACATATACAGGGTAAAATTAAATTAGCTAGCGAAACTCCGTAGACGTGATGGGTATAGATATCTAAACACGATAAACTAGTTAGCTGCGACACATATTCAGGGTCAAATTAAATTAGCTAGCGAAACTCCGGCCAACGTAAATTCGTACGTGTCTAATAGTAACAAGCTATAGATTCACTGCATGCGAATCTATAGCTCGTTGTGTCGTTACTGTGCCGCCGTATCGTAATGCCGCCCGGTCGTTTGGAATCTATACCTTGTTGCCATTAAACACGTACGAATTTCCGTTGGCAAATTCGAAACGAAAACAGTTTCTCGTTCTGGCGACGAAAGGTACCTAGGTAAGTATAAGCAGCTGATAGGTAGGTACCTGCTTAGGTACGCATATTACTTATACGTATCTACCTATATCTTTTTATCAAAACGCTCGATTGATGGTTACTAGTAAAATGTTAGATAGGTACTCAAATTACTTACCGTTTCATTCTTTTTATTCTCCTCTTGTATTTTATTTTCAAATTACGCTTAGTGCGTCTTTTTTTGTCACCCATATTGATTTTATAAATAAACTTATATTAACACAAATATTTCCATTGTAGTATTACTAACTATATACTAAAAACTACTCTAATATTTACACACACAAAAACTATTAAAATCAACAAAATAAGTAGGTAGGTATTTGTTTACAATACTTTCTAATGGTATTGTCACCAACGAAAAAATGCGGGAAAAAGTGGTACAGGTCCGTTCAGCACTGCGTCTCGTCCCGCACTAAATTAATAGGCGACAGAGGGGTTGCTCACGCGATTGAGTGTCGATTTATGTAAAAAATAATGACTATAAGTAATTAGAAAAGTTATTTAAAAAAATAAGCCGAGGATTCCCTAGGTATTGTATTGTGTAATATCATGATGACTATAAAAAAACCTAGCGATTAATAGTTTCGAAGAAAAAAGGTTTTATATTTCTAAAACAGGGGTTACTTTTCATGTATGTTAATGATATTTAAAATTATTTTTTATTTTTTTCGAAGTGAAGGGGACATGTGTTTTATTGTGTAGTTTAACATTTTTTTTTTAAAGATCATTATGGTACGGGTTATGGAGAAAAAAGGTTTTAAACTTCTTCAGTTCCAGCCTAATTTACATATAGCACCGCCTTAAGGGGTCATTGTGCTCATCATTAGGAACAACTTTTACTATAGGACCAATCGCGAAAAAAATCAGCTGTCAGTAATAATAATAATAATAATTTTTATTTACAGTTCAAAGTCATCTGTGTAGCCCTGTACTAGGAGTTCTTGTATCACAAGAGTACATTAGTATCAGTACATTTACGTTCGCATAATTCGTCAAAATGTAGGGAGCAACTAATTTTTTGTCGCGATTTCAAGTTTGGTCCAATAGTAAAAGTTGTTCATAATGATGAGTACAATGATCCTTAAAGGGGAAGCGTCAGGGTAGCCTGTGAAATTAAAATTTTCTTACGTTTTTTTGTAATTTGCAAGTCAGTATTCAGTTGTATGTTAAATAAAGTATGATTCGCGGCCGTAACAAATATGTATTTACAGAATTATAATCATTAGAATCAGTACTACAACTCCTTAAGTTAGTATAATCCTGAAATGTCAAAATTTCATGAAGTAGCTCATTAGCTCATTACATATCCTGGGACATTATTCACACACGGTCATCTGATCCCAAACTAAGCAGAGCTTGTACTATGGAAACCAGATAACTGATATACTACATACACTACTTTTTTTTTTGTAAATGCATACTTATATAGATAATTACACCCAGACTCAGAACAAACAGACATGTTCATGCACACAATTGTTTGTCCTGGATGGGAATCGAACCCACGACCTGCGGAATGATAGGTGGTATCTTAACCAACCACGCCAACTGGCCTGTCAAACAGTAGTAGAACTATTATCAAGTAGTCCTTCATTAGGATTACCTGGTCTTAAAGAGTAGTATTGATCGCTTTAATGATTCTAATTATGTAAACAGATACTTGTCAAGGCCGTAAATTATATTTTGATCAACGTACAATCTAATACCGACTTGTAAATTGCAAAAAACGTAAGAAAATTTGAATTTCGTGGGCTACCTTGACGCTTTCGCCTTAAGGGTCATTGTACTCATCCTCGTTTAACCTAACACTCTGTATATATGTGTAGATCATTTCATAATTTAGGGCAAACGCAATTAAGAAAATTGCTTTACGATTTTCTATTTACGTTATGTAACCCACCAAAGATGGTTACTGGTACTCATATATATAATATTATTTTAATTTATGTATTAAAGATAGGGGCTCATGGCCAAGTAATAACAGCCGCACGGGTCGATCGAACAAGTTAAGCTAAGCTTGCCGCGGTCGGTCCGTGCCTCGGAAAGCACGTTAAACTGTTGATCCTGGATACATTCTTGGATCTTTGACAGCCGCTACGGGTCGTCCGAAACCCGAAATTCTGAAGTCCAGTCTTACCAAGGGGTACCTAACGTACCTATCGCATTATCCAGTAACTGTAAAATACTGGTATTCAGCTGCATTCGGTTAGACTGGAAGCCGACCCCAACATACTTCCAAAAAGGTTAGGCAGATAATGATAAGAATCACCTGAAACATTTACCCTTTTACATCCACTGTGTTGCGTACGTTTATTCGATCTGATTAATTCATGTCAATTTCACGGAAATTCGATACGTATTTTCCAGGTTGACCACATAAATAACGTGGGCTGTAGGCCGACCCGTCGTTGTTATAAAGAAAAAAAAAACATATTAATCTCATTATCAATTATCACGTTATGACAGAAGAGCAGTTAAGTCACAGGAACTTACACCTAGTTTAGGAGTCAGAGTATTTAATAACTGACCCTTGTAATTAAGCCTTTTATGTGTTACTTTTGTTGTATATTGTTAAGAGCTTTAGGTGAAATAAATAATAAATAAATAATATATATACAAGGCCAAGGCCAATATATTGTACAAGGCCCAAACTGCGGCTAAGAAACTAGGCATCCTAAATAGGGTTTAGCGATACTTTACGCCTGGACAGCTTTAACCCTTTACAAAACGCAAGTCCGATCCTGCATGGAGTATTGCAGTCACCTTTCGGATTTATCAGCTAGAGTACCAACTAGCCGTGCTGGAACGCAGAGCTAAGAGGCTCATTGGCGACGCAAAACTGTTGGATGCCAAGCTTCACAGCTTGGCTCATCGCCGCAAGGTTGCCTGCTTGTCGGTCTTCTACAGATTGTACTTCGGTGAGTTTGCCCAAGAACTCAACGGCCTCATTCCACCGGCCCCCTTCTACCATCGGACATCTAAGACGCACTGCCAGTTACCATCCAGTTGCTATTCCACCAATTCGCCCTAAGCACTTCCAAATGTCTTTTATAATGCGCACAGCAAAAGAGTGGAACTCACTACCTGCGTCTGTGTTTCCGAGCGCATACAACCCTAATCTCTTCAACGTGAGAGTGGACAGGCTTGTTCTGGGTAAGCTCACTCCATCGTCGACATTGTCTCTGTCACCTCTCACCTAGACTAGAGTCAAGAGCAAACCCATCTCAAATAAATAAAAAAAAAGAAACATAACTCTCTAAACTAATTTCATTAAAATCATAATAAGGCGTGCGCAGTATGTGGCACAATTCCATTGTTATTGTTGTTAGTTTTTTTTTGCTTCGAGAAATGCTTATGCATATTCTGTACTACCACGAGGAGATAGTGTAATTATGTGGGACTCCAACCCACTAAAACTCCACGGTGTCCTCCACTGCCGCTTGTGGCGGGAACACGGGCACGCGTTAGCACTAATCCGTGAAACCGCCGCGGCTGACCGTCACCGGACCCACCTCTGGGGAGTACCTCCCATCACCGGCGTACCGTGGGGTGGTCACGGCGTGCAATGTGTTCTATTGCACGCCGTGATCACCGAACGTCCTCGGGTTCCTCTATGCTCCACCGTGGGGGACCAAGCCACGGCTACTGAGCCCCACTGGGGAGAAGCCTGACAATCTGATTTTCCTGCCTTGATTGACTATCTGGATTATATAGATATTTTGTAATGTAAGAGTACCTTCAGCAGTGGTGGCCCAGTGGTAACGGCCTCGAGTTACGAGCTCATGGTTGATGCTCGAGGTCGTGGGTTTGAGCCCAGTCAGGCGCTTTACTTCGTGTTCCTGTAAATAATTTCATCATCACTGTTCTCAAAGCGGTGAAGGAAAACATCGTGAGGAAACCGGCATGTCCTAAAACCAAAAATTCGAAGACATGTGACATCTACCAACCTGCACTGGGCCCGCGTGGTGGGCAGCCCACTCCCTCTCGAAGAGAGGAGGCCTGTGTCTCAGCAGAGGGAACATTATAGGCTGATGATGTTATTATGCTATCGTACCCTACATTTTGCAGCGGGTGGCTATAGAATAGGAACCATAAAAACTAAGTACAAGGCTACGGGGTACGAAGCTGACTATATCGCAAGTGGCCATGTAGTCGATTCAGTCACTGAACAATTTATAATTTACGCCAGTTACGACAGCGACTCTTCGGACAGTGGGAGTGAGGAGAATAATATTGAGGATGGGGAGCCAACTACCTTCTACCAGCTCCACTACTACTGCTGACATTGATCTCATGTCTTTTACAAAGTGATGGTGACGACGATGGCATATGATTGTTAACGATATTACAATATTTTGTTTTAGTATTAATTTGTTAACCTATAATTACTGTATATATTTTATTTATTACTCCTAATATATTTTACGAATTCCTCTCCTTTCTTTAACTTTCTTCTAAACAGTAATGTTTAAAAATAAATTATGGTAATTACCACAAGCAATAAAAGTGACCATTTTTTTGTTACACTAAGGGCCGACAGACACTTGGCGAGGCGCAGAGCAGCGCGGTTGTCACTGCCAAACAAATATCAACATTGCATGCCTTAAAATAAAGTCGAGAATAAATAACATGAGACGCGCGCTTCTTTCCGCTTAGATGCGCTCTCGAGCTAATTAAAGTTTATTTATTCTCATTTTTTTTTCAACCAGTGCAAGGTTGATATTTGTTTTGTTGTGTCGCCAAGTGTGTGCCGGCCCTAAGTGTAGCATGCGCGTACTTACCCCCTCTACGCCAAAACCTTGCCAACTTACGTGCCGCGGGCTGTAGATTGTGTGAAAGATGATACGGCTAGAAAAGGGAGTGACTTCTGATATAACGGCTAATAGAGACGCATAGAAGAAGAAGCCATGCTGCGCCAACCCCTAATAAAATAGTATAACCACTTGTCAGTCCATGGTCACAGCAGTTGCCAAGGTAAAACTACTCTCTACTGTCTATGGTCACTACAGTTGCCGTTTTCAAATTTTGCGGTACGGTCAAATGGCAGCAGGAGGATGATGAAGATGATATTAGGACTTTACATATGAACTATTATTAGAACTTAAAACGGGATATTTACCACATACGTATATATTAAGTTTTTCGAGTTTCTGATATTTCGGCACTATTGCAAGTGTCATGATCAAGGATAAACTGAAGTTATTGCGGGTGGATGTTTACGAGAAGACAAAACTGTATACCCTCTTTCTTGTTCGTTTAGGGCGATTGACACCGCTCCCACTGTCACTTGTTACACTCACAACTCGATTCTGTTCTCGACACACAAAACTCATTGTGTCCGCTCGCGAACATTTTTCGGCACTCTTGCGGTCTTTACACAATTGGACCACTGGATTCCAGGCTCTCGACAGTTGAAACCGGATGGGTTTTTCGGTTTAAAAACTTTTACCTATGAAATTGCCAATTTACATAGAAAAAAATCAAACGATTTTATTAAAAGAAATATTGTTGATGCACTTTTGGCATTTTAATGAAAGTTTATTGATGCCTCTGCTATAGATATCCTGGGAACGGGAATCGATAAATTCTTTAAAGGCGTTTTTCACCGCCTCGTTGGATTTGAAATTTTTCCTCGGGACTCATTGTTGAGATCAAATTTCCAGAACGGAAGCGATCAAACCAAAAACGCACCATGCGTTCACTTGCGGTATCATGTCCATACACTCCGTTAATATTGTATGTTGTCTGAGCTCGTGGCTATGTAATAACAGCCGCACGGGTCGATCCTTCAGGTTGAGCTACGCTTACCGGGGTTGGTCTGTGGATGGGTGACCATATTTTCATACCGAGAGTCCTCCGTGCTTCGGAAAGCACGTTAAGCCGTTGGCCCCGGCTGTCATTCGAGGATCTTTGACAGTTGTTACGGGTCGTCAGAAGCCCGAAAGTATGACAACCAGTCTTACCAAGGGATATCGTATTACCCAGTAACTGGGTTGTGGAGGTCAGATAGGCAGTCGCTCCATGTAAAATACTGGTATTCAGCTGCATCCGGTTAGACTGGAAGCCGACCCCAACATAGTTGGGAAAAGGCTAGGCAGATTGATTGTCTGTGTTGCGTTGGTACAATTTCGATTTTTCATGGTTACTGAAACATCGATATCAAAGAAAATCGAAGGGCGGGAAAACAAATGAACATTTTATTTTTCATGCTATGTTATAAAATTAATTTGAATTTGGAATTCTAAATAGAATGAAAGATATTGATCTTCACACTAGCCGGTATCAAAAATCGGCAATTTCATAAGTAAAAGAAATAATATTATATTTTCCAATGATGATGAAAGTCTTTACGATGATATTTAAAACTATTGCAGTGTTTATTTGTTGGTGAAAGTCTTCTCGGGAAACTAACTGTTTGCAATAAACGATTATTGATGAGGATGTTTTTTTTTTATTTTAGTTTATATCAGCGGAAACTTTTACATAAGCTAGCTATAAAAAACTATGATAAAATAAAATATTAGAAATGACTAAAAAGCCATGATGGCCCAATGTTAAGACCTCGCCTCCCATGCTCGAGGTTATGGGTTAAAATCCGGGCAGGTACCAATGTGACTTTTTTCAATTCATACCTATGTACTTTCTGACTTTATCTTGGACATTACTAACATCGGTGGAGGAAAAACATCGTGAGGAAATAGTTAACATAAGTCTGAAATCGCCAACCCGTCTTGAGCAAGCGTGGTGAACAATGCTCGTGCCTTCTCTGTATGAGAAGAGACCTTTGTCCTGCAGTTGGACAAGAATAGGCTGGTTATTAAATTAATGACGATGACTTCGTTGTTTCCAGTGCTGGGCGCGGTGTCAACTGACATGGCGGGCGAGTGCGACATGGCCAGCTTCTACACCGAGCTGGGCTGCACGCCGGTGGCTCGGGATGATGGAGGGTTGTGTCCCGAAGCCTTCACCTGCTCTGATCTACATCCTGATCCTACTATGTGTTACTATAAGTGAGTAGAGAGCACTTTTTGATTCGTATAATATAATATATAATCCTGGGACATTTTTTTCACACACGGTCATCTGATCCCAAACTAAGCAGAGCTTGTACGAGTACTATGGAAACCTGATAACTGATATACTACATACACTACTTTTTTTTTTGTAAATACATACTTATATAGATAATTACACCCAGACTCAGGACAGGATTGAATAGGGATCGTAACTGAAGTCCGATTCACTTTAATTAGGTACTTACTCAAAGCTTCTAAGCCTATTCTGAACCTGAGCAATGAATTCGTATGTTAGGTTAGGTGGAATCTTGTTTTGGAGTATATTTAGAAACGAACAATAGACACAACAACTTTTTGTTTTACAAAGTCCTTGCTCGTAAACGCAACATTGACATTTTTGACTCATCAGACCAAATAGCCTTAAGACGTCAAAAACTCCAACAATACCTCTAAGAAATACGCAATAAAAGGCTTAGTAAAAGAGTAAATATAAGCACCCACCCAATACCTGACCTCGTGGAATACCCAAAAACACGTAGCAGTTAAACTGGACAAAAAGGCGGTGACCTCTCGCGCGGCCGTCGTCGCCTGCGCAGGGAAATACTGCGACCTTGCGCTTGATCTGATGACAGTTTAGATATGCTGATATAAATCATTGACAATCATTCTTAGGATATAAGGTAAACTCTAGTAGAATGGATTATGTATCGCTTGTTTGGCGTCTTTGTGAATTTTTGTTACAAGACCGGACTAAGGGCCGATATTTCAATAGTCAGATAACTCTTATCTAAAGAATAAATATGACAGTTTGACACATTTTTTATACAAAAGCTGCCAAATTGAAATATTTATTCATCAGATAAGAGGTATAAATCTGTCTATTGAAAAATTAACCCTTAGTGGATCAACATCTGAAAGTGAAAACATGAATCAATTTTCATTATGGAAAAATTAAAAGCAAAGAACTTACATTGTGTGTCAAGAAAATAATATTTAGGCGCTAAAATTGAATTACCATCACTAATCACATAACATGCTGTTCAAAATCAAAACTATGTACAGCCTTTTTCATGAGTCTACCTACGTTTTAAAGTAGATTCCATGTTAAGGTAAATTAATTCTTAAAAAAAAAAATCATTTTCAAGAAATAATTTCTTTCAACCAAGATACCATTCGCCCAGTAAAATGCGAAGAGTTATGTTATGTCAGAACACAGATTACTAAAAATAGTGCGTCAGACCACTGACTTGTAAACCTATGGACTTGCCCTAACTACAAAATTAGTGTACATACCTACAAAAATCGGGCACTCAACATGGTCTTTCGTATGTTTGTAACTGCGAGTGCAAGAGAGGGAGCAAGCAACCGTTTGACAGTACATCTAACAATCATCCACCACAAAACTAAGCACTCAACATGGCGACCGTTCACGCATATTCACCTACACACGATTCTGACGTCACACAAGAGTGTTTCTTTAGTCCTTGACAAACATTTAGATGTCTCTCTTTTCATAGGTACGCAGCTCTTGATAAGTTAAAAAGAAACAACACGCATTTTGACATGTCTGTGTCGATATTCGACACACTCAATCTCAATGTGTCAGATACGCGCTCGTTTGATTAGCCAATTAACATGTCCATAATAAATGTACCGATTTATAATTTTCGTCAAGTTTCGTAATAAATAAAGTTGTGTGTTAACAATTTACACGCCTTAACTTTTTATTAACTGTGTTAAAACCGATCGAACAGATTTATGGGCCTGTTAATTAAACAACATTATTGTTAGAAATTCCGAGTGCTATTCGGGTAAAAGTAGGCTTTATTTAATGTTGTTTTTATTGAGGATTTGTCTCTGTATTTTCTTTTATTTCAAAAAGATAACCCGTCTATTCAAAATTGCAGACTATTCAAATAGATCTGGGTCTAGCTTTTGTATTGTTTATGGTTAATGAAAAATTTCTGCGACTAATGTAATAAGGACTAATGTACAGTTTCCAATCATTTATTTAATAAGAGAATTTGCGTTCAGAACTATATCTGAGGGTAATACTTTGCGATTTGCATGGATACCGGGCCGTCTGATACACTTGCCGCTGATGCGTTGGAGTGTGGGGATTTAGTTCCTTATACAAATTTTAGCACTGACCTCGTGACGTTACCAATGACTTTTCTTCGGGACACCTGGAAGGTAGCTTGGGATATCGGAAGCAAATTAAAGGGCCGTTATTTATCAATTATTCAGCCCGACGTTCCGGAAAAACCGTGGTTTGGCAGGGCGAAGTTCGGCAAGATGGAGACCTTCGTTTTAATACGGATGAGACTGGGTCATGTTTGTTCTCCAGCCCATCTTGCCAATCTTCACATCAACGACTACCCCATCTGCTGGTGTGGCACAGACGTAGGCGACCTTAATCACATTTTTTCTTATCCTGTCCTTTATATGACCGTTCTTCTTTTCTTAGTAGCCTCTTGACCTTCCATATTCCTTTTCCTACCTCAATACTTTCTTTACTTCGCACAAATAGCTTTCCTGTATATAAATGTATAGTCTCATTCAACAATATTAAGTTGTAAATTTTCGTCATTGTAATTTGCTCATTATTCACTATCATCACCTTTATAAATATACTGATCCTATATCCATCTTCCTAAATCCCGTTATAGTTAATTAATTATAATAATATTTTCGTTTCCCTACCTTTGTTTGACCTTTGTTTGTAAACTAAACGTGACATTGGCTAATTGCACAAAACGTGCGAAGCCATAAGAAAAAAGAAGGACCAATGTATGTGTAGGTATGTGTGGATGTAAGGACCAATGTATGTGTAGGTATGTGTGGATGTAAGGACCAATATATGTGTGGATGTAAGGACCAATGTATGTGTGGATGTAAGGACCAATGTATGTGTAGGTATGTGTGGATGTAAGGACCAATATATGTGTGGATGTAAGGACCAATGTATGTGTGGATGTAAGGACCAATGTATGTGTGGATGTAAGGACCAGTGTATGTGTGGATGTAAGGACCAATGTATGTGTGGATGTAAGGACCAATATATGTGTGGATGTAAGGACCAATGTATGTGTGGATGTAAGGACCAATGTATGTGTGGATGTAAGGACCAGTGTATGTGTGGATGTAAGGACCAATGTATGTGTGGATGTAAGGACCAATATATGTGTGGATGTAAGGACCAATGTATGTGTGGATGTAAGGACCAATATATGTGTGGATGTAAGGACCAATGTATGTGTGGATGTAAGGTCCAATGTATGTGTGGATGTAAGGACCAATGTATGTGTGGATGTAAGGACCAATGTATGTGTGGATGTAAGGACCAATGATGGGCTCTACAGCCCGGAGACGATATTATTTTCTTCTAGGCATACTGTATACAGTACCAGTGAAAAGGCCGTTGATAATTAGGATAAAAAATATTAAGTTTCTTTTGCATCTCCCGAAGAGCCGGAAATAACACCTTTTTTCTTTTAACACTAAATTCAACGTTCTCTCACAATTTACGGTTCTTTACTGGTATACACAACATTTTGTAAGATATACATTAACTAACAAGAGGAAAGTGTTACGAATTTGTATTCGGATATTGTAATCATCATTCTCCTGCCCTTATCCCAATTTATTTGGGGTCGGCGCAAAATGTCTTTTTCTTCCATACTTCTCTATTAGTCGTCATTTCGATAGTCAATCCAATTCTAGCCATATCATCTTTCACACAGTCCATCCATCGTTTCTTTGGTCTTGTTCGGATATTATCATTCTAATTAATGTTTCTAAATATGTCTAAGTAGGTATTTGGAGCTAGAATTCTCTGTTTCTAACAAATCCAACTAAAATGTATTTATTTCCATAAGGGCTTTTTCCAAAAATTCTACAAGCTTTTAATACCTTATTTTGTGAGCGCTTTCCCTAACCATCGACATCTTGACTTATCTTTTCCAATATTCAAATAAAGGGCTAAAACCACTAAACAATCCAGTCTAGACTTAACGAATTTCATCACGTAGCATTCCCATCTAAATAGCCAACGTAATTGTCTATTCCAGAGGCGTCTCCTACGGCGACAGATCCCCGGTACCACAGTCCTTGATCAGCAACCCGTGTTCTCAAGCCTGCAGTTGCAGCGTGTTTTCCGGAGAGCCACAGTTCAGTTGCGCGGCCGTTGACTGTGTTGAGATCTTCGACAACGATATGAAGCAGCAATGTATCAACACCTATGAGGTAGACTCGTGTTGCAGCACTGGAACAGTTTGTGGTAAGTGTTTTAGTGTTTTAAATGCTATATTTGTTTTAAGTAATGGATGCAGATATGACAGTAATTTCAAGAGGGGTAGATAAGAAAAGAAGTTTTTTTGGTTAAGGGTCTTATTTGATATACCTACTGCTAAGTTAATTTAGGTATTGTGTAATTTATTTTGTGAAATAAGTTAACTTGTACGGATACCTATGAAGCCTTTGTAAAACGTTAGTTCTTTCTACAAATCTCTTAAGGAAAAATTAATAATGCTCAAAAAATTACGTCACTAATCAATTTGTTCATCTCCATCCATACACAAAACATCCGCTTGTCTCCCATACGGAGCTAACAAACCATTACCACTGAATCTATGGCCTGTTCTAAAGGTAAACAGTCAACAACAATCAACACAGTGACTTATGTGTTCATCAAATGTAATTAGATTTCAATAAACATTAACGATGCACCTGTTTTGTCGAAACAAATCAATTGCTTGTTAAACAGTCGTATTTTTAGATGACACACTCTTCAATGGCTTTAACACTATGGAAGACAATAGGGGTCTCCATATAAACAGTCGTAAATATCGACGCAATGGCAGGATTACTTTCAACGATCTATTGTCAACTTGTAATGATGGTGGAATCCACTTCCAGGTATCTAATGCTATCAAAAAGACACAACGTTATGTGAGGAGCGTCGGAACAAAAACCGATAAATCACATTGTTGTTTTTTGTGGAAAATTGTAAAAATATGGCCAAGTTCATGGTGGTCTAATTTAGAGTTAAACTAATATTGAACATTTAACTATTTGACTGGCCTGTTGGTCTAGTGGTTAGTGGCCCTGACTGCTATGCCGGAGGTCGTGGGTTCGATTCCCACCCAGGACAAATGTTTGTGTGATGAGCATGATCATTTGTTCTGTGTCTGGGTGTAATTTATCTATATATGTATGTATTTAGAAATATATAAGTATGTTTATCAGTTGTCTAGTACTCATAACACAAGCTCTGCTTAGCTTGAGGCTAGACGGCGTTGTGTGATAGTTGTGGAATATTATTATTATTATTATTATTATCTATCAATTTATTGGTGTTAGCATCACTGTTTGGAAACCTAAATACTGTATTCGTGACTGTGGTACCTGTTGAGTTATCAAAAAAATGAAAATGGATATATCGGTTTTTGACCAAACCAACTAGATATATCGGTTTTTGATAAAACAAAGTAGGATATATCGGTATTTGATAAATGTTATAATGAAAAATGTTAGGGAATTATCGGTATCTGTTCCGATCATCATCGTTGTTTAGAACGATTGATGTATTTATCGGTTTATGTTCAGATCCGTGTATTTTGCAGACGAATTTAGAGCGGATTTATCAGTTTTTGACCGGGTTACATTAACCATAGAGCAAGATACGTACGAGAACAACCAATTGCTATCAAAAAAAAAAAAAATGACAATATGTGATTTATCGGTTTTTGTTCCGACGCTCCTCATGTATGAACTCATAAAACGTGCTTGATATTACTTATCCGTCCTTGCATATTATAAAACGCCACGTCTTTCTGTATGTGCATTGATAGATTTATAACTCGAGCCACTTATCTGATTTACATGATTTTTGGCAAGCTCATGCCATGACGGAATGTTAAACACGCCGGCTATGATAGTTTTAGTCTTCAATGAATAGATAAATCAGCCTACGTATAACATTTCTACTGCTGGGACACACACAGGCCTCCTCTCTGTGGGAGGGAACGGGCCGAAATCTACCACGCGGGCCAAGTGGGGTCTCCGATTAACCTCTTCGAAAAAACCTCTTCAATCATCTGTTGTATCATAGCAACATCTGATACAAAAACGTTATCAATTATCATCTTGGACTATAATAATAATAGTAGCTTTAAATTACTAGTTCACCTTGACTTAGGTCGTGACTCGCAAAATTCGTATGTTTCTGTATTTATATAAATATGTATTGTTTCCTTAAATATTTATAAAAACATTGAGAGGATTGCCTTTTGTTTGCGAAATAAACTCGGCTAAACAAATTGCAACTTCTTTGGCCATGTGCCAATATGTAATATTATGACCTTTGTGAATATATTTAACAAAAACTTGGAATACTTTTTGTGGATTTTGAGCATATTCTTAATCTATATTTATTATTGATTGAACACCTATTCAATCAATAATAAATATAGATGCCTACGTAGTTAGCTAGATCGTTTTCACCTTCATCATCATCATCGTCTTTTCCCAACTATGTTGGAGTCGGCTTCCAGTCAAACCAGATGCAGCTGAATACCATTATTTTACATGGAGAGATTTTTCGTTCTCACCTTATCATTAGAAATTAATCATGCATGAAATTACAACTCTCCATGCGTAATTAGGTTAACAGCTTAGAAGTTGATAATACTGTATTTTAACCGACTTTAAAAAAGGAGGAGGTTATGTTCGTCTGTATGTATATTTTTTATGTATGTTCATCGGTTTTTTCGTCAATTGTTGACCGATTTAAAAAAATCTTTTTTCCGAGGAAGCTTCCGACGTGTTCCTATATAAATTGTATTGACTTTGCTTGGGTAGTTTTTGACCTTGCTTCAATATTACTTATCCACTTTTAAGAAGAATGCTACAATAAAAAAAAATGCTTTACTAGAAGGCTAAAAGTCACACAAAGGGCAATGGAGAGGGCTATGCTTGGAGGTTCCCTAGGCCACCGATATAGCCCGAAGGATTGTCAAACTTAAGGGGCAGTGGGTAGGGGACATTGCTCGCAGAACAGATGGCCGATGAAGCTGAAAGACGGCAGGAAGACGTAACGGTGGAACGCCTCCTACAAGGTGGACCGATGACCTTGTGAAGGCCGCAGGAATCCGCTGGATGCGAGAAGCACAGAACCGGTTGAAGCGGCGGTGCTTGGGGGATGCATATGTCCAGCATCGGACGTCTTATCCACTTTGTGTATCTTCGTGATGTTATAATACTTCCTGTCACTATTGTTTACATAGTAAGTAGTGATATACACATTGCAAAGTGGGGTAGGTACCATAACTAAAAAGTGAGAAGTAAAGAACTTTATAAAAAAAAAAAACCGACTTCCAAAAATAAGCATCCATCGCATCCATCCATCATATTTATGGCCTGTGGCCCTGATTTCCAATTAACCTATATTTTCCAGGCAAAGATGCAATAGCCCAGCTGGCTACCTGCGAAGTCGACGGCCAGACGTACCGCGAGGGTCAGACGTACCAGCCCAAGAACACGCGCAAGACGTGTGTCTGTACCAAGGACTTCAACGCGACTGACAACGCTGCCTACTGCAGAGACATCAACTGTGGCATCGAGATACACTACCAGAACGATTTGCTGCAGAACTGTGCGCCTGTGTTCCCCGGGAATATGCGCGGATGTCCTATTGGATTTGAGTGCCGTAAGTTTTGGTATATTGCCTTATTGGCATTCAGGTAAATAGTCATGTATGAGAGGACCTGGGACATAGTTAGTTGATAATAAAGTGTGCGTCATCAGCGCTATGCAGCTGTATTCTTAGCTCAATACAGAGTTCACGGTCTACGGTATCGATTTTCTTAAAATTCACGAAAAATTTTAGTAGTGATACTATACTTTACCAGTACACTTACATCTTGGTCAGTAGTATGCGATAATTCAATCACTTTCTTTATGTCACTTCGCTAAGCGATATTACAATTACCTCTTCTCTACAGAGACTACAAAGACTAAAGTGGTCCGTGGTCTGAACATCCGCAACCTGACGGCTTCGTGCGTCTTCGGCAACACGACGCTGATCGTCGGCGACGAGGTCACCGTCGACGACAACTGTACCAAGTGCACCTGCAACGTACCACCTTTCGTGACCTGCATGAGGAAGAACACCTGCGACTCGACTGTTCAGTAAGGTTTTATTTGGTAATGGAAGGATCGGTGAAATGGAAGTGGGATTGTGAGAGGACGGGAAAGGTGCATGGCAAATATGTATGTAGAAATTGTGAAGTTAGTTAGCTAGAAAAGATGGAGTGTAGTTAATGTTTGAAAGTCGTTTTCATTGTTGGGATGTTTGAATTAAAAAACCATAATCGGCCTATAACGTTCCCATTGCTGAAACACAGGCCTCCCTCTGTGAGTGGGTGTGAGCCGTAATCTACCACTCGGGCCCAATGCGGGTTGGATCCAAGGATATTTATATATTTAATGTTATGTTTGAGTATGAAATCTGATGTTAAAGAATTAGATTTTTACGTAAAGGCACTTAGAAAATACGTTTTAAGAAACTTATGTTGGATAAGTGACTTTGTAGGCACTTGTTAATGGGAAACATAATATCGTAGATAACAAACAAATTGTTTTTAAAATATGTCATAATTTTATTTCATTGTTTCATAAATTGCTTATTAATTAGTAAGAAAATTGATTTATTCTGTAAATAAGTAGATATTTAATTAACTTAGATCTATCTTAAACTCGAATATAGGAATCACATGACATTTACTTAAAAATAAGGATATTTACATTATGTACACAAACACAGCCTAAGAGAGGACCTTTGTAAATTAAATTATTATAATAATTATTATTAAACTATGTTGTGACGACCTAATAATACTTATGTTTAAGTACTTAATTGTATTATAAAATCTTGTCTTATTAATAGTGAATCACATTATAGGAAATATTATAATAATATTAAAGTACATACCTACCTAATACTATTTTTAATATTATGCGTTTAATTTTCTATTATATATTGATAGGTACATTGTTGGCTTTACGCAGTTATCTATGTAGAATAGTAAACAATAAATGCTATGGCAGTTTTCTTAATTAAATTGCACAAAATTAATATTATTGTACAAAGCGAATAATGTGTTCTTAAAAGTAAATGTAATTGCAATGCTTTTGAGATCCTATACGTAAACTATAATCTCTTATTTAATTATAAGTAGGTATATAAATGCAAGGGGGCAGTAAAAATATTCGGTAACTAATTCATAAGCATTTGTTTCTCGCATTAATTTTCCCCCATATACTACTCAATTTGAAAGCCTACTTAATTTGATCTATTGTCATTATTATCTTAATTTCTTTGATTAGCTGTTGCTATTTCGGTCAACAGTTAACAAGAGTTTTAACAACTAAGTAGTTTACTGATGAAATTGAATAAACTTTCGGTTGATATATGGAGGTTGCTGTTTTCATTTAAGAGCGTATCCCGTGCGGGCTGGCAACGTCGCATTCCTACAGATTTTTCGCGATTATTTTAATAAATTTAAATCAAATTACTATTTTTTTTCAGGCAAGTACTAGATCGTTGGTAATTGTAAGTAAGTATGCTATTTTTTTATAGTTAGTTAGGTATTTACTCATAAAAAATTACGTTATTGCCTATATTTCAATTTTTATGAGTAAATACATAACTGTAAAAAATAGTATACTTACCTACATACTTATAAATACCAACGATCTAGTCCTTGCCTGACAAAAATAGTAATTTCACTTAAAAATATTAAAATAATCACCAAAAAGTTTAAGAAATGCGACGTTGCCAGCCCGCACGGAATAAACGCGCGGAATAAATTGCGCTAAGATAGCCCGCGAAATTCAAATTTTCTTGCGTTTTTTGCAACCTGACACTGACTTGCAAATTGCAAAAAACGCAAGAAAACATGTATTTCGCGGGCTACCTTAGCGCAATTACCTTAAAGTCCAATCATACTTGAGCCGGTGTTGCCATTCTTTTCGAACATCGTAGTAGTTTTCATGCCGTTTAGCTAAAGCAAGCCAACCCGAGTTCAACTCTGAACATCTGGTTTGGTCTGCCGACATCTCGGACGGCCACATCGAGTAGTGGCAGACGCCCTGGCTTGTCAGTCTGGAACTCAACAATGGTGCGCGCCCAGCTCGAACTCTTGTGCTGTGGACAAAATTATCATCAATATTTATGTCAATGCTTTCTTGGTATGATGGTGAAACTGCCAAAAATCTGTAGTAGATTAATGATGTTTTAGACAGCGCCATTTTTCGGGTGTTAGGTTATCAGTTTTCCACAGTTCACTGGGTTTATATGCGATATAATCTGAGGCGCACAGTCTGCAAAGTAGGTAAACTGCCTACCCGCATTAAAAGTGTCTAGGGATCAAGCACGATTTTGGTAGTTACTAAAAAAACCGGTTTTTAAATTATATTTTTTTGTAACTCCTAAGGATACGTTTTAGTAAATTTCCTCATTTTTTCGATCAAAACATAAAAATCTTGTCAAGTCGTATTCCTGTATAATCCTGCAACGGATTTGAGGTCAAGTCAGTGAAATTTCTGCCATACTTCTGAGTGGAATTAATACAAAAGAACGTTATTATAAAGAGAAGACGTCATTTCAGCCGAGAAGAAATTATCAGTCAGAGTCGTGGGCATGTAGGAAGCTGGTTCTTGGCAACGTGCTATGGCAATCGCTCTGGGTTACGTTACGCATCACTGGCAGCGTGGCAGAGCGACATGGAGGACGAGCTCGCATCACCAGATGCAGACAAGATCGTTACATCCAAATTACTGCTCAACGAAATCGCACAATGACCGCAATGATGTTGGTTACGAGACTTCATAGCTCTTCAGGGATGTTAATATCAAACAAACCATAAGAAATCGCTGCATGAAGTCAATCGCCGTTCCCAAAAGCCGCTACGGGTACCACCTATTGAGCCCCGCAATCGCAGAGCCCTTTTACAATGAGCACGTGAACACAGAAATTGTGCAGAAGAAGAGTAGCGTCTTGTGTGTTTTTCTGACGAATTTTGCTTTGGTATGAGGCCATGCTGATACTAGACGTACACGGTTTTGGAGGACCCCTGGACGCCAAGAATGTTTAAAATCATGACAGGAAGTCAGTGTTGGAACAATCATGATAAGGGCGAGTATTTGGATCGGCGGAAGAATCAAACTCTTTTGGATTAGAGGCAATCTCAATACACAGATTTAGGCTGAAACATTGTACCAGATGTTGTTATTTCTTTGCGGATCCAATTTCAATTCTGCTTATGCATGATAATGCACGCCCACACGCTGCCAGAGTCGTGGCAAACACACTTGCTGCAGCTAATATCAACGTCCTACCAAGGCCAACTCAACCGCCAGACTTGAATCCCATTGAACACGCATGGGATATGCTTCAAAGTAGAGCTCTGCCAAATATGGATGCATTACACACCGCAGAAAATCTTTTTCGCCTGATAGAACGGACGTGGGCGGCCATTCCGCATAGTGATTTGTATGAACTCATATTCAGTATGCCGGCCGAATCGCTGCGATTATTTATACGCGCGGCGGAAATACAGACTACTTATTGTTTATTTCACGCAATAAAAACCTTTAAAAACTTTTATTTTTTTATCACATTTTAATGTCGGCAGCAAACGCTAAGATCGCGAAGTCTTTAATAATGCAAAAGCAGAAAGTCGATGCCTATGGTATTAATAAGTCCGCCTCTGTAAATTTGTGTGTATAAAGTATTAAATAAATAAATAAATCTACACATACGAAAACATTTTATTTAAGGCAAAAACGTCAGGGTAGCCCGCGAAATTCAGATTTTCTTACGTTTTTTGCAATTTACGAGTCAGTATTAGGTTGTACGTTGGTCAAAATGTAATTCGCGGCCGTAACAAGTATGTATTTACATAATTATAATCATTAAAGTGACCAATACAACTCTTTCAGACCAGGTATCTTAATGAATGACTATTTCATGAAATCTTAAGGAGTTGTATTATTGATTCTAACGATTATAATTCTGTAAATACATATTTGTTACGGCCGCGAATCATTCTTTATTTAACATACAACTTAATACTGACTTGCAAATTGCAAAAAACGTAAGAAAATTTGGATTTCGCGGGCTACCCTGACGCTTCTCCCTTAATCAGTCTAAATAGACATTTCGTATTTCAATAAGGCAATAAAATATTTTTTTTTTTAATGCCTTGATCCCTAGATACTTTTGATGTGTGTATGTCACTTAAAGTTTAAGAAAGAGTTCGACATTGTAGAGCGCCTCTTCACTCATATCTGTCACGTGTGCCCGATAGGATTTCCCATCGACACAAATACTATAACTCCATACAAACTTTTAACTCATATAGATTTTGAAAAATCTTTAGTTTCGTTATTTAAGGAACTCTTGTGCCAAATATTTAATATAAATTCGTCATAGTATCTATCATCTCACCTGACATTCATCCAACACTGCCTTGTATCGCAACCTGTTGTTGGCTTTGGGCAGGATCTCCGCGTCGTTGTAGGCCAACAACTTGATGCCTCGTCTGTAGTTGTTGGTGGTCGGGTCGTAGTAGCCAATGGTGTTTCGGCAGTGGAAAGTCACGTTTTGGACAGCCTTTGAAGACATCAGCTGCAGGTATGTGAGTTGTGTGTGGTCGGCCTTATATGTGATCTAGAAAATGGTGAGAGGATTTAGAACAGCACATTGGATAAATAATATTATGAGGAATGGATGGTAGTGGTAGCCAGAGCCCAAGAGCCCCACTTACCCATTTTCATCACGTACTGTTCAGAAGGCAATGATTGGTTTTTGTTTTTGTTTTGTCAACGAATCATTCGCCATATTTTGCCATCTGTCAAATGCGGATAGAAACCCGAGAATCATAGCAGGGTGTATTCTGATCAATGATCTGAGAAATTATCATGTTTCAAAATAGCAATTCAATAATATTATGCAAATGTGCCATCCGTGCATTCAGCACATACAGCATTCTAATTTGCTAATACTTAAACCGTCTACAAAAATTAAGGAATCAATATGAAAACTCACGGTGAATCCTTTATCCATCTCACTCAACCAGGGCTCATGCTCCTTGCCATCATACGCAATGTCCTGTGACGTCATCGGCTTCGGGAACACACAGCTGCTGCCGGTCTCAAGGTCGCAGTGCACCACGATCGCGTCGTTGATGTCGCCGCCGTTCGGGTCGATCCAATATTGTCCTGAGAAATACGTTCAGATTGAAAGTACAAAACTTTTAAATTGTAAGAAAAGATTGCCATGTCTACTTTGGACTGAATTTAAGATACTAAGAGCTATCTAGGATGCAAACTGGATGAAGAGAACTCCATATTCTCAAGTTATAAGGAGAAATGAAATGTTTTTCTTGGTTGGATTCCATCATAACTTCCATTCCCACAGCAGGTGGGTGAGGTTAGCACTGTCCGGACAAGGGTCTAGACCTTGTACAGACTAACAAAATTCTTTTTTGTAGGTATTTATATTACAGAATAAAAAAGGGAAACTAAATTGGTTTCTAATAATACAGCAAAACGAATAAGATATGAGTAGGTATATACTGAAATTTTCACACTAGCTTGAATAAAGTTCGCATAAGCTTTGGCTTCCTAAAAAAGCGGTGAACGGTCTCACAACAATGGCTATCCAAATACAGAGCGTTTTTGACAGCTTAATGTCAAATACGTGTGATAATGACAGGCTTTCATGACAGCCGTTATACTCGTAATACGTCGGAACCGCTCTTCTGGGAAAGCGTAGCTTTACACTTATATAGAAAAGTTCTCTCTCTCTCTTACCACTTTCAAACTCAGGATGATGGTACTTAATATCCCCGCAGGTCTTAGCTGGTGCTTCCTTAGAACCATCTGGTTTGAGGAACTTGTCAAGAGATACCTTGAGTCGTTCGTATGCCTTCATCACAACCTCCTTGCGTTCAGCTGCTGTCATATCATCTTTGAAGAATCGAGGAGGAAGCGTGTTCGGATCGTCGCCTAGTGGATCTGGGCCTTTCACTGAACCTATTAGAGCCAAAATTAGTTATTAATAACTTGACTGCCTGACTTTTTAATTGTTTTTTTGAAATTACGGCATTCAAACGGTTAATTCATTATAGCGACCTGAAATCTTGAATAGAAAAGCGATTTACGCGACGTTAATATTTTGTTTATGTTTACCAATAGCTTTTGTATACAATATTATCTTAAGTAGGAAAGGTAACAATTAGCCTTAGACTTATACAGCAGTTGCCAAATAAAGGTAACCAGTGTTCTCAAAAACAAGTGATAACACAGAAAAATAAAGAAATTAGTCACACTAGAATTATTTAGGTACTCGTAATCATATTTCTTACGTCACGTCAGCTCCCTTCAAAAAATCAACTTACTCGACACCCGTTTACTGTCTGTAAAAATATTTGTGGAATTTACGAATAAAATTTGAATTGATAATTATTTTGTTTTAGAGTCAACGACCGCTGGTAGTAGAAAATCAGTTATTTTTTTGTTTTATCGTGTTCAGATATTGATACCCATCACATAAGTAAGTTTACTCAAAATAATATTTTTCTAAGGTCATTGTTCAAGTAACCTGCGATTGTTGACCCAAAAAAAAATCATCAAACTTTTTTCAATGATATTGTTTTGTTACTCATCACGTCTGCGGAGTTTCGCTAGCTGTTTTAATTTGACCCTGTATGTTTTCTGGTGTATCTGTAATTCCATAATACTGAAAACGATTGATTGGGGAAGAAATTTCATGTTATTTGACTAAACATCATACTGACCTTGTTGTAACATTGCAGCTAAGGCAGCAGCGTCATAAGCCAGGCCCTCTCCAGGCGGGCCGGGGGGTCCAGGTGGACCTGCAGGTCCAGGGGTTCCGTGTCTTCCAGCTTCTCCAGGAGGTCCACGGCCTCCTGGTACTCCTGGTGGTCCTTGCAGACCAGGGTTTCCGTCACGGCCAGGAGTTCCTTGAGGTAAATAGGATTGAAGATAGATAGAAGTTAATATTTCCACTGATAAAAGAATTGTTGATAGAACTCTACTCAAATACAGACATCGTTTTGGCTACAATGAAGGCACAGTATGATAGCTTGTGAAGTTGGCACGTTTTTATGAATTTGTTCCAAAATGTGAAGAAACAAATGTCCTACTTTGGGCGGCATCCATCCATCATACTGGTGCTAGTACCTTATAAAACAAAAACTCAATATTTAATTATGGCAGAACAATTTGTTTCATCAACTTCCAATAAGTTACCTCGTGATCCAACATCCCCATCCTTTCCAGGTGGCCCCATTTGTCCAGGTAAGCCTCGTTCTCCAGTCCGTCCTGGGGCGCCAATCATTCCGGGTAGACCTGGTAAGCCAGCGTGGCCCTTGGCTCCGTCTGCACCAGCCTCGCCTCGCTCTCCCTTGGTTCCGTCTAGACCTGAAGGTCCCATTTTGCCGGGAGGTCCCTGAGGCCCATCGACTCCAGGTGGTCCGCTTTCACCTCTAAGTCCTCGTTCGCCGGTGGGTCCGGAAGGACCTGATGGGCCTGGTGGTCCCTAATAAAAATAACTCATTTATTACTAAAATATTTGTTGAAAGGATAATCTGACTCCAAATTATATTTTCCAAATTACATAGGATCCATAGAATAGTTTTTTAGTAATCTTGTCTTTGATACGTAGAACATCGCTTCGTGATGAGATTCTATCTCTTAGACATATTTATTATGTTTAGATTACGTTTGCTGCTTGGAACCTAGCTATAGTAAAAATATACTTTACCCCTAAAGGACGTTGTAAGTGCTTATGGCAAGTTGGCATAGCTATATACAGTCAAAATGGAAGGAGGAAAATTGTGCAATTTGTATTTCTGATAAGGGTCATACCTAACAGCTTTATTTGCTTTTACAAATTTATATTTGTGCTCTTCATTACCTGTAATCCTGGAGGTCCACCCGGTCCCGATGGGCCTGGAGGTCCTAACGGTCCTTTATCACCAGGTCTTCCAGGGATACCCGATTGCCCTTGCTTGCCCGGACGCCCCTCTGGACCCGGCTCGCCCATTGGTCCTTGTGGACCTTGCAGACCCGGAGTTCCAGATTGTCCTGGAGCACCGTCAGCACCTGATTTGCCTGGTGCACCACTTTCACCCTACAAATATAAAGGAAGTTTTAAAATTTTAAAAGCAAAGTGTCTAAGACTGAATAAACCTGAAGATCTTTGATTACATTGACCAAAGAAAACAATCAATAGTATCAATAATCATAATTCTCTTTTATTAGACTAGCAATTGTAACTGTAATTTTTTTCTGGTAGTACTTTCATATTTATTTGTGAAAGATACCTGAGTGCCTCGAAGTCCTTGTGGTCCAGGTGGGCCTACAATGCCAGGTAATCCAACTGGGCCTCTCTCGCCAGCCGCTCCTGGTGGACCACTGGGACCTTGCAAGCCTGCTTCACCTTCGCTGCCTCTTTCACCCTTTGGTCCCTCAGATCCCTGAGGACCAGTCAGGCCCATTGGACCAGGTGCGCCTGGCCTGCCAGAGTCACCTGTAGATCCTTTAGCACCGGGAATACCAGGGGCACCTGCTGGGCCTGTGCTTCCTTGTGGGCCCTAAACACAAAGACATCATGATTTCTATATTTACATTTGTAATTTTTACGGAGACAAGGATTAAAAATAATCATTTACAGAATAGTTTAGTATTAGTCTCAAAATACGTATAATCGACCGTCCCTATTAACAATGTCGGATATACATTTTTACCAATATTCACTTTTTTACATACACCGAATTACAATTTAAAAAAAAAAATCTTCACTGTCAAAACAAACTTTGAACTGAGGGCAGTTCAAAGTTTGCCCTAACGATAAAAAAGAATCTTTATGATATTAACAATGTCAGTTCTGCGAAAAAGACCACTGTTCAGTAGGGACTAAACAGTAGTCTCCCTGCAGAACCGACATTGTTAATAGGGACCGTCGTAATGTACTTACTGGTGGTCCTAAATCTCCAGGTCTTCCGGGTAAACCAGCGTGTCCTGTTTCTCCTTTCGGTCCATGATCACCGCGACCGCCCTTGGCTCCAACTAAGCCTGGCAGACCACGTGGGCCAGATTCACCGGGCACACCTTAGCAAAAATAATTAAAATATTTAATCACAAACTCCATCGTGAGCAGACAGGATAAACGGATAATTCTAGACTAGAAAGTAACTTATCTGAATTACCTGGGCTTCCCGTATTGCCTTGTTGTCCCTTTGAACCACCGTAACCTCGTTCACCCTTCAGACCAGGCATACCAGTAAGGCCGGGTGGGCCAGAAAGACCAGGTGAACCCTGAGGTCCAGGCTGCCCTCGTTCTCCTGGGGAACCTGGGGCTCCTAATTCTCCAGGAATACCAGGCGAACCAGGTTCTCCTCTCTCAGCGGGTTCTCCAGCTGGACCGACGGGTCCAATTGGACCCTGAGGACCTTGTTCTCCTTGGCGACCTGTGATAATAACATATTTTTATTGGCCATATTTTGTTGCTATTTTATTGGATGAATGATAGACTAGCCGTCTTTTCGTGGTATTATTTACAAGGCAGATTGAGTAGTAGTAACGCCGGGAGGGAACGCCCTAGAAGAACATATAGTGACCTTATTGGTGATGTTTTTCAGAGAGGTCAGATGCGTAGTACTCGCAACTGGCGTGCGTGTATGATCAGATATAAACGAAGCAAAAGGAGTAAGGATGTTAGGATCATAACTGGTGGCGTTTTGTAGTTTTTGCCTACCCGCATGAGAAAAAAGCGTGAGTTTATATCATTGTGTATTTTCTTTATTTTTAATTATTTAGTTAATACTTCGTTTTTACTTAGTAGCATCCCGGAGTCTGGATTAGTTCCCAGTTGATAACAACAGGATCGCCTCTTATTAAATGGAACTTAAAACTTTCTGGTGAACAATGGGTTTACTAGTACACCTCTACAAACTGCCCCTTCGGTAAGGTAATTCTTAAATATTAAAATGGTGGTAGCAAAATTATTATACAAAAAAAATGTTTGACCTGGTGATCCATCATTGCCAGGTGGTCCTGCAGAGCCTCTCTCGCCCTTCTCCCCTGGTGCTCCAGTAAGTCCTCTTTGTCCAGGCATGCCCATCGCTCCCGGGGATCCTGGGTGACCTTTACTTCCTCGGAGTCCTTCAGGACCCTAAGAAAAATGAATAAAAAAAATAAGCTGATAAAAAAGACAAAATCAATCTGCCTAGCCTTTTCCCATACCCTTTGGTAAGACTCGTTGTCAGACTTTCGAGCTTTTGACGACCCGTAATGACTAACTGTTAAAGATCCACAAATGACAGCCGGGACCAATGGCGTATCGTGTTTTCCGAAGCAAGCAGGAGTCTCGGTATGTACCGATGGTCACCCATCCACGGACCAGCCCCGGCAAGCGTAGCTTAACCTAATGTATCGACCCGTGTGATATTTACTGATAATATTTACTTCATTAAAAGGAAACAACAAAGATGAGTGCAGAAATTTCTTATGAGCTAAAACTTTATATATAATTATTTTTACCTTAGGTAATACTACTTTAATATTCAACGTTTTATTTTGACTTTGAATGCATCTTCATCACCGTAAGGGCTATTTTCGACTGCTCATTGCACGACAGAGTTCGAGAAATGTAAAATGCTGAGTCAGCTTGAGTTATTTCTTTGTAATATAAATACATTAAGGATGACATTCAGGGATTGAATTTAAAATGTGACATTGACAGGCTCACAATTGTTTTATTAAATTTATATTTCATAAAATGGCTACACATTAAAAGGTTGATGCAAATTCGACATTGGTACATGCTATTTTGATCTGTGTTATCAAGTAATTAAATATAGTTTTCTATGCAAAGTACCGAGCTTCAAAATGAATTATGAGTTCTGACGTGATAAAGGAAATAATCTTACCGGTGGTCCATCAGGCCCTTGAGCGCCAGATTCTCCCTTCTCTCCTGTGCTTCCAGGCTGACCAGGCTGTCCTCGATCTCCAGTAAAGCCTCTCTCTCCACGGGGTCCTGATGGTCCTGGGGGCCCAGAAGGTCCTGCCATACCTGGTTCTCCTTCTTTTCCTGGTGAACCGGGTAAACCAGCTGCTCCTGGCATACCCTGGATAAAAGATAGATAGGTTATTATAACGCTTCGGAAATTGAACACTGTAAATTGGAAGTGCTGTTCCAGCTTCAAACGGGCGAAAAATCAATGACAAATAAAAAATAAATATCTTCTGTATACTTTTATAGCAGGTTAAGTGAGCAAAGCAAAGTATACGCTATTTACATTTTGTGTGTAGACGCGTCTGTCTAGAAAAGCATTTTACTGGTGTGTGCATTTACTGACAATATAATTTCTTTTAATAAATGAAAAAAACAATCAATCTGCCTAGCCTTTTCCCAACTATGTTGGGGTCGGCTTCCAGTCTAACCGCATGCAGCTGAATACCAGTATTTTACATGGAGTGACTGCCTATCTGACCTCCACAATCCAGTTACTGGGTAATACGATACCCCTTGGTACTGGTTGTCAGACTTTCGGGCATCTGACGACCCGTAACGACTGTCAAAGATCCACGAATGACAGCCGGGAAAAACGGCTTAACGTGCTTTCCGAGGCACGGAAGAGTCTCGGTATGTAAAGATGGTCACCCATCCACGGACCAACCCCGGCAAGCGTAGCTTAACCTGATAGATCGACCCGTGCGGCTTTTATTACTCAGCCACGAGCTCCTCCTTTTAATAAATGAATTGGATAAATAATGAGGTAACCTCATTGAGGTTTATACTGAAACATAATATTATCGTGGGGAAATACTTACAGGGAATCCAGTGGGTCCCGCAGGGCCTGACGGACCTCTTTCCCCCGCTGCTCCAGCGATACCCTGAGGACCCTGAATACCAGTTGCACCATCTCGCCCAGCATCCCCTTTGGGGCCGTTAGGTCCCGCCTGGCCCGGATCACCGTCTTTTCCTGGTTCACCCTATTGAATACAACAAAAAGTTAGCTGTTTAATTGCAAACTTATTTAGGAATGAATTTTCATAAATAATTGGCGTCAAAACTAGTTTACTTACTTGCAAACCCCGTTCCCCAGGCCCTCCCATTAAACCAGGTGGTCCTTGTATTCCCTGAGATCCTTGCTCACCAGGCCTGCCATCCGCTCCCGGTATACCCCTCTCACCTTGAGGACCAGTCTTTCCAGGCATTCCAGGTCTTCCAATAGATCCTCGTGTTCCTTGCAGACCTTGCGGTCCTGGTCTACCAGGGTCTCCTGAGCTTCCCTTAGACCCAGGTAATCCAACACCTCCTCTCTCTCCAGGCTGACCTTTAGAACCCATCGGTCCATCTGAGCCGGGGAGACCTCTCATACCCATTAAGCCTCTTTCGCCCTGTGGTCCCACATTGCCAGCGGGTCCTCTAAGACCTCTCTTTCCACGTTTTCCCTCTGGGCCCATATTACCGGGCAATCCACGCGGTCCTGGAGCACCAGATTCTCCCCTAATTCCGCCGTCACCTTTCTGGCCTCTTTCACCAGGTTGACCCTTTAAGAATGACAATAATTAATACATCATTATGTTCAGATCTTTCTTAACAAAAATACAGGAGGAATTTTTAAACACTATTTTAAATTGTTAGATATACGAGCTATGATGAAAATAATAAAAAAGTGTATTTTCTTTTAGTATCACTCAGTACTAAACATTGAAAAACGCGTCACAACGTTGTCTTTAAAAAGTTCGTTTTTGGACACCACCCGCGGATACACATCCTTGCTGCACCCGCACGTCGCGGCGCATCGCATTCACCATAGTATACGCGAAAAGCATAGTATTCAGCGTTTGACTTAGTACCCACGCTGAAAATATTCATAATATTTTCAAGAAAAATATTTTATTGTAAAAATTGGACCTATTGTATTTTTTTTTAATGGAGTCTAATTAAACAGCCTAATGCCTAGAAAAAAGTTAAATGGTGATAAAAACATCATGTATATTATAACAAATATGAAGTGATTATCTTACCGGCATTCCTTTAGAACCAGGCAGACCTGAATCTCCAGCCATACCCGGCATTCCTCTAGGTCCAGGGAATCCCTGTGGGCCAGACGCTCCCGGTTGTCCATGCACTCCTTTCTCGCCCGGGATTCCGTCACGACCAGGGATACCAGAGGCTCCTACTTCACCAGGTTGTCCCGGACGACCTGCTTCTCCTCGTGGTCCTTGCATTCCTTGGCTGCCTTTCGGTCCATAAAGACCCTGTTCACCTTTTAAGCCTGGAGCTCCTGGGAATCCTGGTGAACCTGGTTTTCCGACGTTACCCTGAGAGAAAACAGTTATTTCTTTAAAATCAACATCATTTTTTTTTTACCAACTAGGTATTTTTGTGAATCTGAAGCTGTAGTATAGTCGATGTAAAACCACTCTTACCATTAATCCTTGAGGTCCTGGTGCTCCATCAACACCTCGGACACCCGGAGGCCCAGGAGGACCTTCTCGACCCCTCTCGCCTCTAGCACCAACAGGACCCTGGTCAACAACAACGATAATGAAGTCAATTAACCACCGTATTATTGTGTAACTTATAATCATAAACCTGATTATAAGTTGTTACACAGTTAGTGCTATTTACACGGTCTATGAGCATGATTTTTCGAAAATTAAAACCAATTTTAGTTAAATATTTTTTTACTCAGGAAAGTGATTAACTTTCCTCACACCACACAAAAATAAGATAAAGCAACAATATTTTCAATGACTTACCGAAGGTCCAGTCGGTCCCATTGGTCCAGGCATTCCAGTTGGTCCTTTTTCTCCTGATAATCCTTGTTCACCCTTAGCGCCATCCCTGCCGTCGAAACCTCGATGTCCTTTAAGTCCTTGGATACCGGGTACTCCTGGGGTTCCACGAGGCCCAGTCTGGCCAATTGCACCTGCAGGACCAGGTTCACCATCTTCTCCGGGAGAGCCCTTAAAACATTTATTTAGATACGTTACTTTAGCGGTATTATTTTAGTTATTTAGATGTTGTGTATTTCGAGTAAATTCAGATTCAGACTCCTTGATCGAAGATTTTATTTGTAGTATTCTTACATCTTTTCCAGGTAGTCCTTGGGGTCCTCTTTCGCCTGGTGGTCCTTGCTGTCCTGGCAGCCCTGGTTCTCCTGGCTCGCCCCGTTGTCCTTGGAAGCCTTGCGGGCCGGGTGGTCCTTGTGGTCCTAATGGAGGAAATCCAAAGCTTTTATTATTGTTTGTTCAATCTGCACATTTCAATTCAAGATTTCAAGAAACACATTCCTAGGGATGTCTATAATGAGATAATGTCTTTAAATATCGCAACAGTTTTATTTAATTTAGTTAGATTGAATTTAATGTAAAAGTTCTTTGTTATCCATTACATAGCTAGTTCTCTCAAAATCTCGAAACGTTCACACTTCCCATGACTCAAGGGCTGGCTTTTACCTTGGCCAGAGGCTAAGCATTGCCATGCCAAGTCTCTTGGGTACATTATCAGTCGACAGCGATACAGAACATTTTTCCGGCGCCATATATTAGTTTGTGAATAGTTTTAGTTAAGTTAAAATATAATCTTGTTATTTTTAATAATTAATTAATTAGTAGAGATTTTTGACATGGACATTGGGTCTTACCGGGTATTCCTCTAATTCCTGGAGTGCCGACTGAAGCTTGCATGTACTGGTATGGGTCGAATGGTGGACCCTTATCACCTCCAGCTGTAGCTGCCAGTTGAGCCAAGTATGCGTTCACCTGATCAAGAACAATTTTTTGAGACGGACTAAAACTGAACGAGGCGTATTTTAGACTTCTGACTTGGTGTGTCTGACTAGTGATTATATGTAGTTTTTTTCGATCACGTTCTCGCGGTTTTTGCAATTATAAAGTCATCATCATCAGCCTAGCCTTTTCTCAACTATGTTGGGGTCAGCTTCCAGTCTAACCGGATGCAGCTGAATACCAGCATTTTACATGGAGCGACTGCCTATCTGACCTCCAACCCAGTTAATGGGTAATACGATACCCTTGGTAAGACTGGTTGTCAGACTTTCGGGCTTCTGACGACCCGTAACGCCTGTCAAAGATCCACGAATGACAGCCGAGACCAACGGCTTCACGTGCTTTCCTAGGCACGGAGGGGTCCAACCAACCGCGGCAAGCGTAGATCGATCGACCCGTGCGGCTGTTATTTCTTAGCCACAGGACCCTCAATTATAAAGTATTATATTTTATTGTTCAAATAAACTTTATACAAACTGTGGTTAAAAATAGCCGCGTAATTGTATTATTTTACTGTGCAAGATAACAAAGGCGTGAGTTTATGTATCTGTTTTGTGCAATTTTATTGAATTTTCATTTGTTTAACTTATTGTTTTTGAAATTGTGTTTTTTTTAAACAATAAGTAAATTATCAAAAACCTGTAAATGAAACTTGTCTTTCTAGAGTTAATTTTATTTGATGTATTATTTATAAAGTTTTATTTATTCACTCTGTTCAGAATCTACATATAACACTTACATCAGGCATCTGACCAGCGAGTCCAGGTATCCCAGGGGCCCCATTGACCCCGTTAACTCCGGGTGCTCCAGGGGCGCCGGGCGGCCCCTCATCTCCTGGCACGCCAGAGTACCCGCGCACCGGAGTCTGCGGCTGCGCAGACACGCCTACGAATACTGGCCGAGTTGGAGCTGCAGAAATAACATAGATACAATACTATTAATATGTGTACGACATTTAAATTTATATAATACTAGCTTTTGGCCGCGGCTTCGCCCGCGTGGTTGTCGGAAAAAACTCTTAACATACTACTAAAGTTTCTATAATAATATAATTCAATCATGATTCGTTCGTAGGGCTATACGAGTAAGGGAAGACCAAAGAAACGATGGATGGACTGTGTGAAAGATGATATGGCCAGAAAGGGAGTGACTACCGAGATGACGACTAATAGAGAAGTATGGAAGAAAAAGACGTTGCGCCGACACCAAATAAATTGGAACAAGGGCAGGAGAATGATGATGATTCGAAAGACACGTGGCGCCATCTATATTATCATAAGGACGTTATTGTTGTTTTCCTAGGGAACAGTACTTTTTTTTCGGGATGAGAGATACCCTATGTCCGTTTCTTAAACTAGGTATGCCGTAGGCTTAGAACTCCACTCACCTATTAAACCCTATTATTTTCAAGACGGTAAAAAAGGTCATCATCAACAATATATATTGTTTCATATAAACCTACAAACGTCAGAAGCTAGATACACGGTCTTTTCCTATGGAGAAGAGCTGGCAAGAAACTCCACGGTTCTGTTTTAAAACTAATTGGGTTTTATACAATGTTTTCAAATTACAGTGTCATAGATGGGAAATGGAATAGGTATATACCATATAGTACAATACCTCGCTGCCATCATTTTCATGACAGTTGTCACTGCGGCCGTTATGTACATATGTGGCGGCCACCACTCTTCTAGGAAACCGGAGCTTAAAAGGCCTACAACTTTCTCACTCTGTTATAGGGCTGCCTATAGATGGTGGTAGAACTTAATGCCAATACAATGAAATTAACATAAAACTAATCTGCCAAACGACAAATTAAACTTGAAGATGAAGATGAAGACAGTATACTCGATTAACATAGACAACATACCGTACTAGCCCGTCTATTCTGTAAAAATCTCACTGTGAAAAGATAGGGGCAGTGAGCTTGAAGTGCGCTGTCAATCCACCTGTTGCCAGGGATTGACACTATTGATAGCTCACTACACACTCACTTCATCTAAGTTTTCTCGCTTTTAGTTGATGAAGATAAAGAGAACATACCAGTGGTAGAGCAACCAGGTACTTGGGAACAGTAGACTCGCCCGGCGTGGCAGAGGAAGGAAGAGCAGTTGTCTCGCTTTTAGTCGATGAAGACAAAGAGAACATACCAGTAGTAGAGCAACCAGGCACTTAGGAACAGTTTACTCGCCCGGCGTGGCAGAGGAAGGAAGAGCAGTTGTTTCGCTTTTAGTTGATGAAGATAAAGAGAACATACCAGTAGTAGAGCAACCAGGCACTTGGGAACAGTTGACTCGCCCGTCGTGGCAGAGGAAGGAAGAGCAGTTGTCTCGCTTTTAGTTGATGAAGATAAAGAGAATATACTAGTAAGGAAAGCAGGCACAGTGGAACAGTTGACTCGCCTGGCGTGGCAGAGGAAGGAAGAGCAGTTGTCTCGCTTTTAGTTGATGAAGATAAAGAGAACATACCAGTAGTAGAGCAACCAGGCACTTGGGAACAGTTGACTCGCCCGGCGTGGCAGAGGAAGGAAGAGCAGTTGTCTCGCTTTTAGTTGATGAAGATAAAGAGAACATACCAGTAGTAGAGCAACCAGGCACTTGGGAACAGTTGACTCGCCCGGCGTGGCAGAGGGAGGAAGAGCAGTTGTCTCGCTTTTAGTTGATGAAGATAAAGAGAATATACTAGTAAGGCAAGCAGGCACAGTGGAACAGTTGACTCGCCTGGCGTGGCAGAGGAAGGAAGAGCAGTTGTCTCGCTTTAAGTTGATGAAAATAAAGAGAACATACCAGTAGTAGAGCAACCAGGCACTTGGGAACAGTTTACTCGCCCGGCGTGGCAGAGGAAGGAAGAGCAGTTGTCTCGCTTTTAGTTGATGAAGATAAAGAGAACATACCGGTAGTAGAGCAACCAGGCACTTGGGAACAGTTGACTCGCCCGGCGTGGCAGAGGGAGGAAGAGCAGTTGTCTCGCTTTTAGTTGATGAAGATAAAGAGAATATACTAGTAAGGCAAGCAGGCACAGTGGAACAGTTGACTCGCCTGGCGTGGCAGAGGAAGGAAGACCAGTTGTCTCGCTTTTAGTTGATGAAGATAAAGAGAACATACCAGTAGTAGAGCAACCAGGCACTTGGGAACAGTTGACTCACCCGGCGTGGCAGAGGAAGAAAGAGCACTTGTCTCGCTTTTAGTTGATGAAGATAAAGAGAATATACTAGTAAGGCAAGCAGGCACAGTGGAACAGTTGACTCGCCTGGCGTGGCAGAGGAAGGAAGAGCAGTTGTCTCGCTTTTAGTTGATGAAGATAAAGAGAATATACTAGTAAGGCAAGCAAGCACAGTGGAACAGTTGACTCGCCTGGCGTGGCAGAGGAAGGAAGAGCAGTTGTCTCGCTTTTAGTTGATGAAGATAAAGAGAACATACCAGTAGTAGAGCAAGCAGGCACTTGGGAACAGTTGACTCGCCCGGCGTGGCAGAGGAAGGAAGAGCAGTTGTCTCGCTTTTAGTTGATGAAGATAAAGAGAACATACCAATAGTAGAGCAACCAGGCACTTGGGAACAGTTGACTCGCCCTGCGTGGCAGAAGAAGGAAGAGCAGTTGTCCCGCTTTTAGTTGATGAAGATAAAGAGAATATACTAGTAAGGCAAGCAGGCACAGTGGAACAGTAGACTCGCCTGGCGTGGCAGAGGAAGGAAGAGCAGTTGTCTCGCTTTTAGTTGATGAAGATAAAGAGAATATACTAGTAAGGCAAGCAGGCACAGTGGAACAGTTGACTCGCCTGGCGTGGCAGAGGAAGGAAGAGCAGTTGTCCCGCTTTTAGTTGATGAAGATAAAGAGAATATACTAGTAAGGCAAGCAGGCACAGTGGAACAGTTGACTCGCCCGGCGTGGCAGAGGAAGGAAGAGCAGTTGTCCCGCTTTTAGTTGATGAAGATAAAGAGAACATACTAGTAAGGCAAGCAGGCACAGTGGAACAGTTGACTCGCCTGGCGTGGCAGAGGAAGGAAGAGCAGTTGTCTCGCTTTTAGTTGATGAAGATAAAGAGAACATACTAGTAGTAGAGCAACCAGGCACTTGGGAACAGTTGACTTGCCCGGCGTGGCAGAGGAAGGAAGAGCAGTTGTCTCGCTTTTAGTTGATGAAGATAAAGAGAACATACTAGTAGTAGAGCAACCAGGCACTTGGGAACAGTTGACTTGCCCAGCGTGGCAGAGGAAGGAAGAGCAGTTGTCTCGCTTTTAGTTGATGAAGATAAAGAGAACATACCAGTAGTAGAGCAACCAGGCACTTGGGAACAGTTGACTTGCCCGGCGTGGCAGTGGCAGAGAGTGCAAGTGTTTCGCTTCCAGTTCTCTCCATCAGACCACGTGCGACCGATGTCGAAACACTTGGCACTTGCTGGGACTGAAATCATTTTGTAAACCATTATTCAAGTTTTTCTTTTAAAATCGTTTGATTACCTATAGTTATTCATAGTAATTGGTTACTATCAGCCTGCATCATCCCACTGCAGGGCACCGCAGGGCATTAGGGCAACTATTATAATTTTTACTAGCTGTTGCCCCCGGCTGCGCCCGCGTTATTTAAATTGGATGTTTAATTTTCTGCGCAGATCCCTAATTATTTAAAAAAAAAGTTATAAGAAGTAACCTATGTTACTTCTTTTAACATCAGCTATGTTCAGTGACAGTCTCGTCAAAATCGGTCTAACCGTTTCGGAGATTAGCCGGAACAAACAGACAGACCGACAGGCAGACAGACTAAAATTCTAGAAATTGTTCTTTGTTCTTTTGTTATAAGTACCGTATATACTTTCATATGCATTTAGTAAAAAGCAGTTATTTTGACATTACAAACAGACACCTCAATTTTATTTACTTGTATAGATAAAATACAGTGGTATCTACATATTGCACGCATCCATCATAATTATTGCATCTTGTAACGGTATGTGATTATTATTTATTTATTTAATAAGGTACATCAACAATATACATAAAAATACATTTTTTTTATTTTATGACCGAGACAGAGATCTTGTATGTACGAGTATATCTCTAACAGATGTACACAACATTCACTGCATGTAAACATAAACATAGAAAAAACAGGATAAACTAGGATATTAATTAGTTAGGAAAATTATGATGGAAACAAAAATGGACGGGATTAAACCAATACAAATAAAATTGAAATATAAAGATACAGATAAAAAAAAAACATGAAATCACGAAATCACAATCAAAATTAATAAAAATAAGAATCGGGAACAAAAGATACAATATTAATCCTAATTTAAATCTAAATGCGTTAGTTATTATTGTGAGATCAGTTTAACGCTTAACATTACTTTGCGCTTAAATTTATTGTAGGGATCGTGGAAAATATCTAAATTGTCCGAGCTCCCGCACAAAGAGTTGTACTCGTATTCACTGCAGAATCGTGCCAGGGGTGAGCGTTTACCTACATTGGCTCTACAGAATGGAATATGGAATGGTTTAGTGATAGGGTATCGCGGTATTCTGGTGGGGACAGTGAGTTTAATATTATTAACTAATTCATTGCAATCTGCCATTCCATTAAGGAGTTTATGTAAGCATAGCATATCATGAATTTTGCGACGATTATGGAGAGTATTCATTTTAAAGTAATTTAGTCTTTGGTAATATGGGACCCTATGTGAAATTCCGGAAGAGATGTACGCCAGATGTCTGGTAAACGCTCGTTGGACACTCAATCCTCTGTGATTGCACAGCATATATGGGAGTCCACACTTCAGAAGTAAATTCCAGATGACTTTGTACTAGACTATTATATAATTTTTTTTTGTCCGTATAAGACGAAACTCTTTGGTATTTCTTTTTTATGAATCCTAACATCCGAGCTCCTTTTTTTGCTGACGCGTTAATATGCGAAGAAAAGGTTAATTTATTGTCTATAATAACACCCAGATCTCTAATTTCATTGACTTCTTGCAATATTGTTCCGTTAATGTTGTAGTTCGAGTGTATAGGAGCTCTTCTTTTTGTGTACTTGATGTGATAACATTTAGCTGCGTTGAGAGTCATAGAATTTTTGTGACACCAGTCTCGAATTCAGTCAAGGTCATTTTGAATTAAATTAACATCGGATGTAGAATGTACTTCTCGATGTATTTTTAGATCATCTGCGTATAGGGAAAATTTAGAGTGTTTAATTCGGTTTGTGATATCGTTGATAAAACCAGTGAATCGGTCCAAGATTAGAGCCCTGCGGCACCCCAGATTTGGCAAAGTATATTTCTGAGTCATACCCCTTTACCGATACCATCACCGATATTATCACTGTCGTTATCATAGATTTTCATGAAGGTTACGACGGAAGATGGGTAATGGTTTTACAGAAAAGATATACGCCAGCGCAAACTGCAGGGCGTCTCGTCGCTGCGTCTAGTGACTTTGTCTTAGAGTCACTTCACATATTAACTGAATCAACATTATGACAGAACTTTCAGCTTGTGCTTTGAAGGTCTAAAATACCTCTTAACTAACCTTTCTTGTGGTGCGTACGAGACCTGATCAGTCTCCTAAAATAAAAGTTTTGAAAATAATTTATAACTTTATCAAAACCTGTGATATATTTATGAATTTCTTGTGGGTTAAATATAGCCTATGGTTCTATGTTTTGCTAGGTTCGCACGCAGTTATGACATTAAGGTAAACTGCTATTATAAATGTGAAGCGACTAGTAGTTTTATTAAAATTCTTTGGACGGAATATTGTATTCTGAAGCACACAACATCTTTTTCCAGTACATGGACTGAAAAATATATTTTCATTGCTTGTTTTTTTTTCCTTTTAGGCCTGTTAAAAATTTCATATTTAGAATCACTATCACTATTTAAAAATTTCATATTTAGAATTACTGCCACTATTTAGTGACAGTGATTCTAAATATGAAATTTTTAACAGGCATAAAAAAATTCTTGCACATTTTCCTAAAATTTTATTTTACCGTCAACAATTAAAGAAACAATTTTTTTTAAAGCAAAATTACTGTAGCAACTTCTCCAAAATACATTGACTTTTTGCTTTTAAAAGAACTCATTATTTACGTCGACACACTGTTTCCAAAATATAAAGTTAATAATATAAGTACGTATTCACTTTCGATACTTGAACAGCACTAAAACAAAACGTGCGGCGCCCGCGCCTCCCACTCTCCCTTATTGCAGCTGCGAGGCCTACGATTCACGACTACCAACAAGTCTCCTAACACAAGGAGTGAATATTTTTATACTACAGTACGTTCGAGACCTAATCGATCTCAATTTTTTTTTTTATTGCACTATTGAATCAAACTTTAAGCGGGAAGCAAATATATATATTTGTCTTAGTCATACACAAAAAACTTTAGACGTTTATGGCATCCCGCACAGAGTGAAACAACACGATTTTGGTCGCCGCACAAAACGAAAGTCCTGCAAGAGGTCTTTTAGATCTCCTAACGCAGTGAACGTGTAAAAGGTCGTTACAGGCGCCATTGGACACCTGAAACACCTAAGCATTGATAGCATGGATCACCTAATGATTTTGATTGTCAGCTTATTTATTTATTTTTATCGTCAACTATTGTTTCTTGAATCTTTTAGTATTTATTATAGTCTACGCTCAGACTAATTAAAAAATCAAGACAGCGCTGTGAACAATACAGTGAAGTATGCGCAAAACTACACCTCGTTCTGTGCATACACGCTCACACCCACACCTTTACACAAAACAACACCTCACTAAGTGCACACATATTTACGAAACCGGTCTCACGTCACTGTTGATAGCGCTATGGCTTGGTTTTTTATTCAGTCTGAGGAAGAAGACAAAAATTCGGTTCCTCGTTCATTTTTTTCGTTTTATTTTTTAATTTCTTTAAGAGATTTTCAATTTTAACGCTAAAGCATTAGGTTCAAGGTTGATTGGGAAAATTTGACAGTTTCGGGTAGCTTGAGCTTCTGTACCTCAATATCAAAATTAAAACAAGACTTAAAATGAAAATCATCCCACTGTTGAGCAAATGGTCTCCCGCCATGACTTCTAGATATTTCGTCATTTAAAATTAGTGTAGACAACGATTTACCTCTAGGCGTCGGCCTCTGGTATGTCGGTGTGCCTGAAACAAAGATCATTATCACCTCAAAATAACACGATTCAAAAAACTCAGACAAAAAGAAAAACTTCATTGAAGAGATAAAGAAACTTCATTACAAGGAGCAAAGTCACAAGTTAAGTAATAAACTTACTGCTGATGGATTCGCGGAAATCCCTCTCCGCTGGAACAAGATAAATTAAAGATGTTTCATCAAATATTGTACACAACTTGCTAAAGACAGACATGAACCTACGATTCTCAAATGACGCTGCTAAAACTTTTAGCTACAATACAGTTAAGCGAATACCTCGTTACCTAGTCATAAATACTTGAATAAATTAAATTAAATTAATAGTTGACCCTAAATAAATTATGGGAATTACAAGAAAAGTATTTTATATTTAGTGCTCATACTTAGTAAGAAAATAGTCTTTCTAATTATTCTTTTCAAGTTTCAATCAATTTGATGACGAGTAACTAAAGTAAAATTAAACTCCAGAAAACAATTTCAATCGCTAAAACTTATACCTACCTATACGATTTCCCTCCTCCTCAAGTGGTTCGTAGTCTTCATAGTCATTCGGATCCTGAGATTGTGGCAGCTCCTGTATGATCTCCTCGCGAAGGGGACCCTCGGACAGCTCTTTGCAGGCAGCTGGCAGCACCAGCAGCGCCAACCAGGCGGCATTCAACCACCGCATGGCTGCCTGAATGGAAAATGAAGAAGAAAATAAACTTTCAAGAGACATGTACAGATATGTCTTCGCTGTAAGAAGGTCTACGCAACAGGATTGTGTTAAACAGCGCGGTAAATCTATTAATGAGACTAATCGAAGTCGATAAATAAATAAGATAAACGAAACTCGTAAAAGAAAATCAAGTTGATGACAAGTGTTACACTACGGCCGAAATATTTTGGCAAGTCTGAACATAGGCACTAAGAACTTTCACGCGAAGTTCGGACTTGTCAAGATAAATCGGCCGTACCGTACCTTCAGAGCACTTCATAAATCAGTCCAGTCAATTCAAGGAACCCAATTCACAATGAAAACTATTCTAATAAAATGTCTATTAGACGCTATTAACTCGAATTCCTATCAATCAAATCGTACCTACATTAAAATATTCAAACTATGGATCTTCATAAACGGCAATATAAATCAATGTTGACAATACATTCGCGTCATAGAGCGTCCAAGGCTATCAAACCAGGGCGTCGACTCGGCCAGGCGGCCTATTCCTCAATCAAGTCATCTAAAGATGTCATGAGCAAGTAGCGGCCGCTCCACTAACCTTTCTAACCAACACATCTGTCTGTATGGAGATGACAACCAGCAATTGGCAACTATAATAATTAATTTTAGCGACCGACTCAGTGTCTGAACCAATTTGTTTATTAAACAGAACAATCTATGATTTTTTTTAAACGGTTCCACGTTCGTTTATTAAGATTTTGGCATTTTAATTAACAGCTTAATTATTTTAAAGAGTCGCTAGGGTCAAAGTGTCGTTGAGCACTCGTGCAGTGGCGCCAGTTAGAAAAGAGAGAGTCGAGTACTTTGCGATGTCTTTTTTGGGTAGTATTAGGTACTACTATTTGCAATATGAACTCCTCATTAACTTAAGAATTCTTAATTCTGTGCTGGGGCGGCTGCTGCGGGTGCGGAAAATCACAAACGGCGCATATATATATATATATATATAATAACCTTATTGGGAGCTATATGTTTAACACATTATCTGCTTAATTCTTTATGCAAACGCTTCTTTATGCTACACCCTTACCGACCCTTATTTTACGATGTTTTCGAAACAATAGAGATGCACAACGAACGCACAGGTGCGGCGCGCCGCACTCGAAGAAAGTTATGTAAATTGTATGGACGCGCATACGCGCCGTCAAGCACCTGGTGAACGTCCGAAAACGCGCATGTGCGTCTGCCGCGCCTAATGTATTAAGCCGTTTGGAGTTGAAACACTAGGGCCTTGGGGTCCGAGCGCTCATCCAGTATTTCGGGACCACGCCAAGCGGTTGGTCGACTCTTCACGGGACCAGAGGGCTAGCCTATTTTTAGCCCAAAGAATCAGCATTGCCATCCAACGTGGCCATGCTGTCAGCCTTATGGGCACTTTTCCCATTGACAGCGATGCGGACGAATTTTTTGATGCCCAATGAGCGTTTCCCCTTTATATTTTTATTTTCTATATATCATATATATGTACATAATGTATTATTTTACTGTTAGCTTGTATAGGAACTTATAATAATATTTGGAGGAACTTTGTGACGCACCTGTACGTAACCGGACTACTGAACAATATTTATGGTTAATGCTTTCCATAGACACTTTCACTGTCCGCGTAGCTGATAGAATAGTTAAACAATCGCTGAGAACCATTATAATTTTTATAAAATTCATTGGTACATATTGCACTGGGTAAGGGTAAATGATTGATATCACTGTTGTTTTCATAGATTATCATGTAGGTAGGTTACGACGGAAGATGTGCCGTAATCGTTTTACAGGGTATGCGCTAGCGCAAGCTGTGCGTCTTGTCGCTGCGTGAAAACTCATTACAGGCGCCATTGGACACCTGTAACACCTAAGCATTGATACTACGGATTACCTAATGATTTTGACTATGAGTATATTTTTTTACCGCCAACCACCGTCTCTTGAAGCCAGTATTTACTATGGTCTATGCTCAGTCTAAATAAAAAACCAAAACATCGCGCTGTCAACAATGACGTGAGGCTTCGGTGTGCACTTAGTAAGGTGTAGTTTAGTTGTAATTTGGTGTAAATGTGTGCGTGTGAGCGTGTATGCATACAGCGACGTGTAGTTTTGCGCATGCTTCACTGTATTGTTCGCAGCGCGGTCTTTGTTTTTATTTAGTCTGACGTATGCAAAAATCTCAGCCACAAAATCAACGAGGAACCGCTTTTTTCCTTGCCATGTGCCTCAATAACAAAATTAAAACAAAACTTAAAAAGAAAAGGTTTAGAAAGAAATTGAAATAAGCCGTTTGTTTTTTTCAAGCAAGTTTTCTCTACCCCTCAATAATCAAGCTAGAAATACTAAAATTCTTTCATGTAATTTACTGTTCTACTCGTGGTTCTACTAAAATATCGCTGTTATAGTAAATATACTTATATAAAAGCTAAGTGATAGAGCAACATAAAAATGTGTGTTTATGCTAACAGATGCAAATGGTTGCGATGCAAGCATTGCAAGCGCATGGAGGGGCGATATTCGCGTAACGCTACATATTGTGAATACATTACGACGCCACAGGGTCTGTGCTTATGTGGCTTGTTTATTGATTTGATTGTATACACGGTAACCTATTTGATAAGCTTGTGGTACGATCCTAGTGTCATATACATATTTCATGATTTTAGCAAATTACTAGGAAATTAAATTTTCCTACCTACTTAATTTCAAAAATGTTTACAAACATGTTAAGAAAATGTTTTTATGTTAGGTAATGTTAGTAAACATTTCTAAACAAAATTATTAGTTAACAAATTGTACGTAAATCCAAACTGCGAGCCGATGTCATGTTTTCATATTTGTAAACATTTTCCATCAGCGTAGAAGCACTCAAACAAAACATCCTAACAGAATGTAACCTGACTGTGCTTGTGTGCGAATGTGTATGTGTGTGTGTGTGCACATTTGTTAGTAAATGTATTAGTGTTAGAAAATGTTTGGAAAAAATTTGAAAAGCAGTGTGGGAGCATCTTATTGTTAATTTTGTTAACAATTCCATTGACCGCCCACCCCTCCCCCGCCCGCGTTTTCTCTAAACTGCCCACGAACTAGATGATTTCTTACTGTCTCATGATTATTGATTATTCACGATTTTTCAGAATACGTATGCTAACTACAGATGTTCTCTAGACAAGTGGGAATCGCTTTCAAAGCGATTCGTATTTTTAACCAACTTCCAAAAAGAGGAGGTTATGGTCGACTTTTTGGTTTCTTTTTTTTTTTTTGTAGGTATATTCACCGATTTCACCGTCAACTGTGGACCGATTTTGAAAATTATTTATTTGTTTAAAAAGGTATGCTCTCGAGGTGGTCCCATTGTCACCAAGTCAGAATCTGATGAAAGGATCCCATGGAAATCGAAGGAAACCCTCAAATTTTATAGGCACACCAATAGCGGTTGGGTATTTTTTTTATAGTAACTCGTGCATTTGCTCTCGGAAAGGACCATTTGGTGAAGTGGAACTGATGATGAAGACCACAGATGGCCATCGGAACAACTCAATAATAAGTATTTCACGAGGTACGATTGCTCGTCACAATGCATAATGGTGAAGTGACGCTGATGGTGACTTCACACCAGCACTTCACTTCCTGATTCTTACCTACTAGAAGAACTCAATAATTATCGTCCCTGCATCGGAAAAAGTTTATTAATTAGCACTTGACATTGGTCTATTGTAACTTACGAGTAAATAAATTACAAACTGACCCACTAAAAAGTGAAAAACACAAAACTTTTTTACACGAAAAAAAAAAAACAACCGACTTCCAAAAAAACACTACAAAGTAAAACATAACTTTAATTTCGGAAGTCGGTGGCAAAATACAGATCTAAGTTATGTTTAAATAGAAGTTGTTTTTTTTTTTAGAAAACTTTGTTTACAACCACTTTCAACGGGACTAACATAAGCTTTTTGTCAGCTTAGGTCAATCCAATGCAGGTTTGACTTTTCCACCATCGTTACCACTGATAAAATGACACTTTGTTAGGCCCTCTGGTTCACTTTTCTATGCGGTGTTGGTACGGTCTAAAAACACCATCTCAACCTGAGTAAAATTCTAATCGATCAAAGAGACATTTCCGCCTGGCAGTTACTCCTGTTCAGTTTCGTTATGCTACATTAGTCGAAATTTTACGGCGCCTTCAAGTGGAATCAAGAGCCGGTCAGCCGGCTTAGGTACATGATACCTCTATTGCGATCTAAGTGCTAATTATAAAAGCCTTCCAAAGCATAAAGTTAAAACCGCCGCGTCGGTTAATAAATAATTTTCAGTCGAAGGCTTGCGAGTTGTGACAACGGAACAAAGTAATTAGAACCCGTTTTGCACTAGTAAACAGCTTACAGGGTGAATTTTCGTGATGGCCAAATTAGAAACTATAAGAAATAACGACTCAAGGGGTCTCGGGGCCTTGCCAGGATCGCGGGTTGTTTGAAAGAGTTACCGTGGCCCTGGCACAGGCAACTGAAGGAACACGGGTGGGTTTTAGTCAGTAAAAGTCTGACACGCTCTCCCGCTCCGCCCAGACCGGGAGAAGTTATTTGATGATTTCCCACCCAAAAAAAAGGGGTCGCGGGGCCCTGCCAGGGTCGCGGGTTGTTTGAAAGAGTTACCATGATCAAAACTACGACCTTATCAAGCACACTTGGAAAACAGACCCTGCACACTTACTTATATTTCATATTTGTAGCTAAAAACTAGACAATATTATAGATGAACTCAAATCAATCAATCTAGGTAAACACAAAACGAATATATGCAAATAATAGTGTAACATACCTATGTGGTTCTTGAGATAGATAAGGGGTTGCGCGGCCCGCCCGCGCCTCCACGAATGCGTCGCCTCCCGCGGGGATACCAATAAATATGCGCCTACGCATGACCCGTTAACACCGCCATTCTATGAGCACAGGGGACGACAACCATTGGTTGATGTAACCTGATAATTTTTTAACCGAGTAGGGCTACAAAGTTTTTACCACTGGATATTAGAAGGTTAAGTTTAAGTAATATAGGTTAATTAAGTAAGTCATAAGTCTTTTACGACTGGAAAAAGAGGCACAGATGAAAATGGGATACCAAGATAGGAGTACATCAAACGCAAAGGTAAAACCTAAAAACCGCTTAACGCTTTCGCGGGCGCTAAATATCTAGAGACTTCATAACAATAAAACTTCTATTTATTGTGTTTCGTTTAGCGTCCGCGAAAGCATGAAAGAATTTGTATTGGATAGAATATGGTGGAGGTTGCTACCTCTACACCGACAAGACGTACCGGAAGTACCTTTGACACCCACCTTAAGTGCCCTCGGCAGCAACCTCCGCCATATTCTACCTTTGACACCCACCTTAAGTGCCGAGGGCACTTAAGGTGGGTGTCAAAGGTACTTCCGCGATGGCTTTAGTTTTAAGATTTAGACAGATGTCTGCGTAAGAACTTAACATTTTCAGAAATAAACTAAAAAATAAACTTTTATAATTACAGATTATGTAGGCTAGCTTAGATCCATATGACCTTATCTGAGAGACACATAAATAGTTTCCAGATTTCCAAACTCTTTCCGCAGAAGTTCTAAATAATTATCTCAAAGAGCACGAACGGTATAATCTCCACATTACTGATTGGTATATTTGATCAGCTGAAAGCATCTTTTCTTTATTTTTCCCAGTAATATCTACTCTTAGAACAAAGCAAATCGTTCGCTGAGCATGATAGTCACGCGTGGTATGAGCTTTATTCTCGAAAGTCAATAATAACGATAAGCTGTTAGAGCTTAGTCAGTGGACTGTTCTAGGTATTTCTTTTGAATGAGTGGCCTGTGGTGCGATAAGTGGGATCGTAAGCTTCTTTCTTTTTCTTTTCTGTGTGGTTAGTGACTAACCTGGTGTAGAGATTTTATGCCGCTCATGGGAGTTAGGTTAACAACACAGTACAACAAGCAATCAAGTAACGCAATATATAAAGCATATTATATAATAGAGAAAGCTAATTTTCCCAGATATGAGACCTAGCTAGATGGATTTTTCGCCCCCGTAAACCCCTATATTGCAACTTTCATCGAACGTGTTACAGCCGTTCACAAATATATCGTGTTGTGTGAAAGACTCTCAAACTTCGTTCAAGGCAGTATGAGGATGTCCTGCCTGCCATGATATATAGACGCTTGCATATGCATATGCATAAGATTCAAGCTCTGGCGTGACTATCTGACAGACAAGGTAACAAGAAGAAGCATGAGGAACTTACACGAAACAAATAACATAATATTTCATCATACCTCGAATTCTAGTCTAAGTTGGTGACTGATTATTGCATTGTGGAGTTAGAATTGAAACCGTAAAGGATTATTTTTAAGCACCATTCAAAAATGTTATAAAAATGTTGCTCGCCCCTATTTTCAGTAAATAACTAGGCCGCGAAGTAATGTGTGTTTAGTGTTGTGTATTGCATACGGTCGCGATCACTAACGCACCAATATTAAAAGCAAACGACCGCTTTTTAATTGTACAGGTCAACGGCGCGCGCGCCGATTTTTATTGCTAAGCGCCATTAGATTGGCGACGGACGCTCTTGTGAAAAAGCTCAAACATTAGCACATGATTTATGAGTTACTGTTAATAGACAGTAAAATACAAAAATTATTACATTAAACAAAAACATCAGTTTCATACATAAGTGAGCATAACAGCAGCGTTTTTGTCATACTTTAATAATAATAATAACCCCACCGCTGTATCTCTACGTTGACGTCGTGGTGGGGCTTGCGTGCTCCAAACCTTAGGTCTGTGCCGGTAGAGTTTGCCGGAACGGGTCTAGGATGAGGAGCCAGACCAAGAGAGATACAAAAACCCGCAGGGCAGCATGTGGCGAGCTGATGGGCAGTAGCGACCCCATGGACCCTATCTCCTCATCTCTGGCTTGCCTTTATTGGCCGACTGGAGTGAGCACTGACGAGGAACAGAGCTCCCACCTCTTTCTTGCCTTTATTGGCCGCCTTGAGTGGAGATTCGCAAGAGCAAACGTGCTCGGAGGAATGAAGTATTCCAGTAAGGTGCTGGTAGGGATCTTGACCGTACTTCCGGGATTGTCCTGATAGCCGTGGAATACCTCTCCACTCCTCAAGCACCTCAGGAAGTGTTGCCCCCTTGTCGCTACGTCACTATGTGCTAGCGGCCGTCTCCGGGGGCCCATTATTGAGTGTGCAAGTCACCCCCTGCCATTTTATCCGTGTATAATATATAGCATTGGTCAGGCAGGGGACATAGTTCTTCCATAGTTCAAGTTACCCAATCCACTTTAGCCACCCAAACCCATAGCCCAATATGTTTTGTTTCCACGTACAACAATTAGTCCTGCACCAACCGGGGGTTGTCCTTGGGTGCACTTGCATAGTGCATACAGGGATAATCGTCGGTTGGTGCCTCCTCATCATTTAAAATTATCTAAGGGGCCTCTGCGAGTTGGCTTCGGCTCCTCGTACGCCTTCCAAAGGTCCGGGACCCCAGGGTCCCGAGAAATATCAAAATAATAATAATAATAACTCTTTATTTCAGATTACAGGATCCATAAGGTTAAGGCAATACCTTAACCTATTGTTAGTGAAAATAAAAAATAAAAAACTTTAAGTTGTTTATCTTCATGCAAGGTAGATACAAAACAAATTAAGAGAATTGGCAAACTGCTAATTAGTTTGTTTAATCAGTGAGCTTTATTATACGTAATATTAAGAAATCAAGGGGAAATTAATCAGACTTTCAGTCAATGACAGCAAACACGGTATTTACATTTTTAGCACTTTATTTTCAAGCGAAAGATACAATATTATATAGATACAATCATATTAATTTTATAATTAATATGATTGTATCTGTAACAGATAAAGATTTTCGAAAATAAACAGAAATATCAGGAGTTTATAGAAAAGAATTTCAGAAGTATTATATTCATATAATATAAAACAGTAGGCACCTGGTCGGCCGAGCTCTGCTCGGGTGAAAATAGAAAAAACGACATTTTCCAGATATGAGACCCAGCTAGATCGATTTTTCGCCCCGTAACCGCTATATAGCAACTTTCATAGAAATCGTTAATATATATATATATATATTGCGGTTTGTATATTATATAACTTTTTAAACCGACATGGTCACTAACACTATTCATATTCATCACATCACAACTTAAAACGGGATATTTACTATGTATACTTATATACATGGTAAATATCCCGTTTTAAGTTCTAATAATAGGGTTTGTATATTGCTCATTTAATAATAAATAATAGTAATAAATGATAAATGATTTTTATTTCTGTAAGTAGGATTGTACAAACACTTTTACAAGTCAATCATGTTTTTTTTTTTTTTTTTTTAACTAGATGAGGTCGGCGTTTCCTATCTGACTACTCTGAGAAATAAGGCCAAAACAAACTCAGAGGTCACAGTCTCTTATAAAGTCCAGACATAATCTTGGTCACTTCATGTGAAGATCATGTAGATTGGTGTCTGAAATGGTCTTTTGAGGAAAGAACCACACAGATTGAGAGGACCTGTCCAGTCAGGGCACGCATTTGTCAGTAATCGCGCAGCTCAACTCAGAACTTACGGAGCTCAACGATTCGACGAACAATACTAAAGAAAGGACATTGGGGTAGGCCGCATAAATTATTCAAACTGCCAGACCATGATTAAAAATAACCGAGAGAAAAAATAAAACAAACAAAAAAAGCAATGACAATGTTACATTAGTCTTCACATTCACAATAAATTAAAATAATATAATACTTTACAAAGTAAATATTCATGTCAACATTCGGCATGCAAAAATAAAAAGAGAAAAAAGAAAATTTGGAGCAGTTCAACCCAAGCCTTTTTGTCCTCAATTGATCTTTAACGGTATAATAAGCTTTCTGACACAACTTGCGTTTAATGAATGATTTGATTTTATTAAGGCTCAGATCTTGAACGTGACTTGGAAGTTTATTATAAAAGCGTATACATTGACACCTGAATGAGCGACCTATTTTCTTGAGCCTTGTTGGAGGTACAACCAATTTGTGTTTGTTCCTAGTATTTATATTGTGGACATCACTGTATTTTTTAAACAATTTAATGTTTTTATGGGCATATAAAAGATTTTCAAAAATGTACTGAGAAGTAGACTAATAGTAACATAGGTTAGTAACAAAATGTTAACATATTTTATACTATTTTTACAATATACAAGCTACCTAATTAAAATGGACAAAATTATCCCGGCATACTTTAACCCTTATTAAAATAAAGGTATAAAAAAGTATTTTTCTTGCACCGGCAACATTTGAATTTGATAATAAGTAAAACGTTGTATTTTTTTAAATCCAACTACTGGCAATCCCAACAAATGACTAATGTATCAAAAACAAAGCTCCAAAGCTCAGAGTTCAAAGCTTAACATAATATCCGGAAGGTTGCCAGAGGGATGGTCGTTACCTGTAAAAGTGGTCCTTCGAGCCGGATGTAACAGGCGTAATATCCAAAACTTGCGGAAACTTCGCCACCTTAGTGAACTAGTACCTGCGGTGATAAAACTCTACTCCACCAAGTGTCAAGCCAATAACTAATAACAATGGTACGGAGTGTAACGGAACTGATGAGCCATCAAGAAACTATCTTCAGAGACTTGAAGCTTATGTGCAGCAACTAAAAGAAGGACAGTCCCACCAGGAAGAACTTGGCGTACTTGGAGGAACGTCTTTCTCGGTTGACAAATAGCTGCCGTAGCGCTATAACCGCGGATTAGCATCCAACAGAACTTTCGTGTAACTTTTGCAAATCAACTAAATTATCTTGAAGTCTGTGGTTTTCGTCAACTCACATACGTCAATTTACCTATCTCCAGAGAAAATAAAGTAATCCTTCAAATCGCACGAACGAGGTGGCCAGATTTCGTGAAAGTATTCATTTGTCAAATGTTTCCTTCACTAAATTAAGTCAATAAAAAAGTTATGTTTTCAGTAAACTAGGCGTTGGTGTCATATGCCCGGAATCATGTTCAAACATTAATGCCATAAAATTATCTATCAAATAAAACCAAATGTTTTTTTAAACAGAATTTTTGAATCAATGGATTAGCAATTAGCAAAAGCTATTGACTTAAATAAAAAAGTCAATTAGAAACTTGAAACCTCAAACGTTAATTAATGTTTAACTTTTAATCCCTGGGTTACATATATGGGGAGGGCCACCCCTAATTATATTTTTTCGTAATTTCTTTACACCATTGTTTACGGCTTTAGCACATCTCCGCCGCGAAACAGCGAAATAATATGATAGTTTTCGCTGATGTTCCGTTATTCGAGTAGCGGAACATCATGCGAGTCAGTTGAATTGAACTACTGCGGTTTTGCGACGGAGGTGTGCTAAGGGCCTTAGCGGTGCACAGAATACACCTTTCCAATTTTCATCGATAAAGTGCAAATAGTCTCCGAGTTAAATAGCTGTGTAACAACGAGACGGACGGATAGACGGACAGACTGATGGACATAACGAAAGTATAAGGGTTACGTTTTTTCCATTTAGCTACGGTACCCTAAACAGTATAGGTACCTAATGATGTTCCTTAAAATCTGATTCTTGCTTACCCGATCATGATCATATTAATATGGTAGCATACTTCTACATCCAATGTAAATGACGGCAGCGAATGAAAAATAATCAATTTGTAATTTTCTCACAAACAGTGAATTGAAATAATGCTTAGCAACATGCAAGTAAAAATATCCCCACAGTATATGTAGTTATCATTACATATGTAGCTGACAAAGATAAATGAATGGTCTGAGGCACGCGTCCTTTGAAGGGCGACATAACAGACAATTGCCCTCAATGCGCTTCGCCGAAGCGAACCAATTCAGTTCACTATCAACTTGCTGATTGATCAATCGTATTCATGACGTCATATGAATGGGGACATTCCGAATTAAGTCCAAGTTTATGGTAATTTACCATAACATAACATAGTGAAAATCATGCCTGTATTCTTGGAAGGGGTAGGTAAAGGGTCACCGAAACGATCAATTGCCATCAATTTATACTGTAGTAATATTGTCAATCGCTTCAATTGCATTTGGTAGACGATCAATTTGCACATCAATGTATATCAATCACGTAAAAATGGACTATTGTACTTGATCATTTCAGGGACCTCCGTTGCCGTCAACCAGGCACAAATCTAAACTCGGGGCTACTACTGAGAAGCTCCATAAGAGAAACCTCAATGATATTAGGTTGGGGAAAAAGTCTTTTGGCATTATAGTATGTATGAACTTGTAATAAAATCTCTTTGGCTATACTATTTGTATCTGGCTGGTTTTGGTATCATTGAAAGTTTAAATTTTAAAGAACATAATTCCAAATTCAAATTAGGAAAATGTGTGATTTTCATTTGTTTTTCGTACCGTCAAGATGAGTGAATCTAATGAAGAAATTCGATACATTTTAAAATTTTACTACAAAAAAGGTAAAAGTGCAACGCAAGCCGCGAAAAAAATTTGCGATGTTTATGGACCTAGTGTAGTGTCTGTGAGAGTAGCACAAATTTGGTTTAAGCGTTTTCAATTCGGAAATTTTGATGTCAAAAATGCACGTCGCTCTGGTCGCCCTATTACGGATGAAATGGATGCCATTTTTGAAAAAGTGGAGCAAGATCGGCATATCAGTAGTTACGACGTAGCTGAAGAACTGGAAATTGACCACAAAACAGTTTTGGCGCATTTGAAAAAAACTGGGTACACAAAAAAGCTCGACATTTGGGTACCTCACGAGCTCACTGAAAGAAACCTAATGAACCGTGTACTCATTTGTGATTCTTTATTACGACGTAATGAAACCGAACCATTTTTGAAGAAGCTGATAACTGGTGATGAAAAGTGGATCACGTATGACAAGAACGTGCGAAAAAGGTCGTGGTCAAAGGCCGGTCAGGCTTCACAGACTGTGACGAAACCCGGGTTAACTCGCAACAAGGTGATGCTGTGTGTGTGGTGGGATTGGAAGGGCATTATTCATTATGAGCTGTTACCACCAGGCAGGACCATCGATTCTGAACTCTACTGCGAACAACTGATGAGATTAAAGCAAGAAGTTGAGAGAAAGCGGCCGGAATTAATCAACAGAAGGGGTGTGGTTTATCATCATGATAACGCTAGACCTCACACATCTTTAGCCACTCAGCAAAAATTAAGAGAGTTTGGCTGGGAGGTGTTAATGCATCCGCCGTATAGTCCTGTCCTTGCACCTTCAGACTTCCACCTGTTTCGGTCTCTTCAGAATTCTTTAGGCAGTGTCAGGTTAACATCACGAGAGGACTGCCAAAACCACTTGTCGCGGTATTTTGACCAGAAGTCCCAAAATTTCTATAGCAATGGGATCATGTCCCTACCTACAAGATGGCAAAAAGTTATCGAACAAAATGGTACCTACATACTTTAGTTAAATGTAAATAAACTATATTAAAAAATGTTTTGAATTTTCTTAAAAAATGCGAAGAAACTTTTTCGCCAACCTATTACATTAGTTTTGTTACGCCACTTCTTCTTCCCAGCTAAAGCACTAGGAAGCGGTGAAGGGCGGGCGTTTTGGGGGCTGTCTTATGTAATTTTGACGTTCGAAAAGTTTAGTGCTGATTCTCAGCCTAGTTTAGTGCTGATTCCACTGCGTTTCATATGAAAATAAAAATGAGTACCCGCTTTGAAATCTTATGTTTTCTTATTTATACATATCGTTTATTAAACATACATACAAATTTTCTTTTCATCACGTCTCATTTTTCTTCCGTAAGAATGTGCCAAATTATATTAAAAATTAAAAGGCCAAAATATATTTTAAAGAAATCTAATAAAATCAACCAGAATTTTCACATTAATCAAGTTTAATTTTATAATTTAGATTAAAAAAACTCAAAAAAAAGTCATCTTATAAAATTTTTACACAAAATATCGTTTTAACTTTAACTTTTGTGCTCTCAATGATCTTCTAGTTTTAAACGCCAACAGTAATCACCTAGCATAGTTGAGTCCCAACGGCCTTCAAATCGTTCTTTAAGCTTCTTTACATCCTTATGGAACCTCTCACAGTGCTCATCACTGACTGCACCAAGATTAGATGGAAAGAAAGAAAAATGAGAATGAAGAAAGTGAATTTTTAATGACATTCTGCAACCCAACTTGTGTTAGGTGCCAACAAATTCCACTCTTTTAATCTAGATCCTAGTAATTCAGCTTGCCTAAATGTAAAATCTAAGTCTCGTATCAAATCGTTCAATTTATTTTGATTTATCAGATGTGGACGGCCCAGAGAACTTGTTGAAGGTAAAAACTCAGGGTCTTCGCTCCTTCCGTCATGGAATTCTACAACATTTGGCAAATCTGGCTCTCCTGAAATCTCAGTTTCATTTTTGGAGGGATGTAAACGAGGCGGCATGTCTTCACTATGAGGTTCTGGTTTCGACATTGAAGGAACGTCGGGATACTTGATGTTGTGCTTGATTTTCTTTGCAAAACCAAATATTTAAAATAATTAAAATGAAAACTAGGTTCACGCCATAAAGCTGGTACGGAAAATGGCATTGACGTCTTATTCCCATTTAACCAAGATACGAGAGATGACAAAAAAAAAACTTTGGTATCCATGATTTATCTTGATTAGCACGTCCAAAATAGAGTAAATATGCACTTCTCACTTTTGCGGAAACATTTTTTGTTTGTGATTTTACAATATACTGTCCGCAAACGTATCAAAACTTATTTAGTGCATTTAAGCAGTTGCGACGACCACTTAGTCCAGTATTCATATTGGATTTTCAAATAAATATGTACAAAGATGTCGACGTTATCGAATAGAAACGATTACTAAACAAAACAAAATAATAGAAAATAGTAGGGTCATGTATTGTACCTATGGACATTTCAGACTATCTCCAAAATGGCCTCACATCACCGATAGCGTCACGCCACTCACTGGTGTTGCTAGAGAATAAAAATGCCACCACAGTGTTGCAATATTATATTTTTAGTACTGCCAGTTTTGTTTATTATAATCAATGTCCAAAGGTAAAAGCGTCCATAGGTACAATCAATACATGACTATACATACATCGAAGACGATAACTGTTTCGTTTACGCCTAAAATGTAGAAGAAATAAAAATTGACATGTTCCTAGAAAACTAGACGTGATGGATACCACATATGTTTGGAACATTTAATCTATGACTCATTACCTATTCACTCCAGCTAACAGTTAAGAGGGTACCAAAATCGTGTAACGCAGTGTTCACAGCCCTAGAACAGCCGGGTTCTCGGCCTAGTTTGAATAAATGACTTTTGATTTAGATTTTTTGAAATTCAAATAATTTTGTTGTCAATAATTTATTTACTTTGCCTTATAGGCTACTAGCTGTTGCCCGTGACTTCGTCTGCGATCCAGGATTTACAGTAGCCTATGTCCTTCTCCAGGTCATGATCTACCCAAGTGCCAAACTTCATCCAAATCCGTTGAGCCGTTTTACCGAGAAAGCGTAATCAACAAACAAACACTTTCGCATTTATTATATTAGTTGGGATATATAGTTAGGAAGATGTAAAACCGGTCTGTCGACACTCTAGACTCACAAAATATATTAGGTACCTACTTAAATTAAATAAAAAAAACTCAACACTACTAAAGTTTCAATAATAATATAATTCAATCATGATTCGAAAGACACGTGGCGCCATCTATTATCATAAGAAAGTTATTGTTTTTTTCCTCGGGAACAGTACTTTTTTTCGGGATGAAAGGTTCTGATGAAGGGATCTGACAACGTATACGCAAAATTTTAAGATGATCGGATCAGTAGTTTAGGCGTGAAAAGGTAAAAAACAAACTTACTTTCGCTTTTATACTCGTAATATTAGTTAGGATAGGGCTATAGCTTAGCATAATATTAGCATCGAACCCAGTCCCCTTCTCTCTGCAGTCACGTTTGCATCCATTAGATCAAAGGGGCAGTTAAGTTAGTAAGTCTCCTATGGTAGGGCACCATCAAATATTAGACAAAGCAGGGCAGTAGGTCGTTTAAAATTCATATTGCATTTTTTTTATTTATTGTTGTGTTCCCCTAACCATAACTTCTGAATCTTTAATTAGTCAAGGAACACTAAATAAGTTACCAAAGATTTCTTTGCACATCGCACATCAAAGGCAGCTTGGCTATAGAATATTAAGTATCAGTTCGCTCCCTTATCCGTTCAGTAGTCCCGCGAAAGCCTTACCGTGTAAACGCGAATCAAGGTTGCGAAGGACGTAAACAAAAGTCTGTGTATCAAAACTTGTACACTGGTCATTTGTCAGTGTCATTAGTTGACGAAAAATTAGGCTGGGGTCTCGCTGTGGCTTACTGACGATTACGGATTCTGTAGGTTAAATCAGTCATTTGAGGTTTTTTATTGTGTTGGGGTTTAAAATATGGATTCATGCACGTTAAAGGACCATGTATTACATTAATTAATCAACGAAATACTCAAATTGTAATTTAAAATCACTTTCACATGAACGCGCATTCGATTTGTGCGTTCTACGTCTATGTACATTTTATCTTCGAAGTTTCTCTCGATACAAAGTGATTTCCTTAATCAAATATCAAGTAAGTCGCCAAGATGTATGGGTGGTTACTGGAGAGTGTTCAGCACTTCATAGTGGTAAGTTTCCAGAAATTATTTTCTTATACGCACATTCTTGTTTTTTTTTTAATAAACCTCTACTGCTACACTAAATTCTTAGTCTTTTTCTTTGTTGCCAAATGCGAGCAATTTCTTATAAATTCATCCAAGACCTAGCCAGATGATGCCTCGACGATGGTGTCTTCGTCAAGAATCCACGTTTTATTTAATAGCAATTGAATATACAGAGTGCCGATTAGGTTATCACATTAATTGAAACCACGAAAGTACATGTTTCTGGACTTCTCTGCGTAGAAATTTTTCTTCAGTTATTAAAAAAAAAAAATCAGTTGTTCCATACATTTTGATCGCATACTTAGGTGATTTTTTTTTTTAATAACCGATGAACAATTTCAACGCAGGGGTCCAGAATCATGTTCTGAATACGTGGTTTCAATTAATGTGATAACCTAATCGCCACTCTGTATAGTGCAGCTTCAGCATTGGAAAATTAAAAAGAGTAGGTAATTAGTTACTTATGCCAGGAGATAGCTACATACGTAGGTACTACTTTAGTTCCCTTACATTTGTGATGAAACAAGTCATCTTTAAGTACTATATTATTATGGCCAGTGACAATCAAAACCCTTATAACTGATAATGTTTTGATACAAAATACCAAGAAGGTACAAAACTGCTTACTATTTGATTTAAGTCTATTAAAATAATCACGAAAAACTTGTAGAAATGCGACGTTGTCAGCCCGCGCGGGAGGGATACTTATAATACTTCAGGCTATGTCGGTTACCTTGGTTCTCCTGCGGATCTCTTCATTTCTGATTCGATCACGTAGAGAAACTCCAAGCACAGCCCTCTCCATTGACCTTTGGGTGACTTTTAGCCTTCTAATAAGGCCCATTGTGTGGTGAACTAACTAAACAATAATAAAAATAATATTAAATCTCTTTTATTGTTTCTTTACTACCAAAATATAAAGCCATTTTTAACGGACTTCCAAAAAGGAGGTTCTGTATTCGACCCGTATGTATGTATGAATGTTTGTATGTCCGCGAATTTCTCCAAAACTTATAAACCAACTTGGATGATTCTTTCACTGACGTGATCTACATACTTTCAGGAAGGTTTTAGTATATAATACATTAGGTAATTATTCTTATGTACCATGTTATATGCATAAATGTACTGTATCTCCGGCATTTCTAAGCGGATTTTGATGATTCTTCTTTTAGTTCGAATAAAAATGGAAAATTAAATTTACTTAAAAAAAAGTAAAAACCGACTTTAAAAACCTAAAACGAATAAAATAACTTTCATAAAAACTTAACAGCTTCTGAAGTCGGTGTCTTCAATTCTTCAAAGCACCTTAGCTTGGCACCGACTTCAGAAGCTGTTAAGTTTTTTATGAACGTTATTTTATTCGTTTTAGGTTTTTGAAGTCGGTTTTTACTTTTTTTTAAGTAATTTTTACAGCATCAGATTACCGCAACGATGTCTTAACTACGTAATTTAGTTCTGAGTAGATTTTCGTTTGACACTAAGGAAATTCTATTCGCTACAGGGTGGAATATACAGTACGTAGGTAAGTAATAACCATCGCTGTACAGAGAGATGTCACGTGATTACGTCGCGCGTCGTCGTTGTGGACTCATAACTCAAAAAATCTGAAGTAAGCTGTCATAACACATCTAGGCTCAGTGTATGATGCCACAGTTTTCTGAGATATGAGACTTGGTAGGTTTATGAATACCGTTTATGAAATAGCTTAGGTAACGAAGATTTGTGGTGTAAACTAAAAGTTATGATGAAACGGATATTCAGCTACTATCCAGTATTCGACCTTATTTTACTATCCGGATATAGGACAGTGGGTTAGCTTTCTGCTGCGACTGGTTTCGGCTTTTTTGAGAAAGACCCTAATTATCTCAAAATAACATTATATTATTTATTATAGCTATAACAACAATACTGTATTTTTCCTTAACTTGCAAGTGATACGTGTGAACGTCAACAAAGGCAATTAATTATCTATATGTTGGTCGTTATCGTAAGGGTGGCAATTAATTAATTACTCCTGCAAAGGCCAGAAGGGCGCGGAAGCCCTCATGCTCCTTTGGATGTTTGTGTTCACGATGTTATCATTGGTGCGATAATAAAGGCCCGGACAAATATAAATCACATATTAAAAGATTATGGAATAACAACGAGCTAACACCTAGCCGGGACCATTTTGGTTACCCATTGAAAGGGTTTTCGATAGGGTTTTTCTATGCAGTTAATCAAGAACCCATACGATATGGGTAACCCTTTTGAACGGTTTATTTTTTTGAATAAGCCGTTAAGTGTAGGTAAGCAGTTCATCAAAACCCATACGATGTGGTTATCCCTCTTGAACGGCTTAATTTAAGCCATTCAAAAGGGGTTACACTTTGAACTCTCTTAAAAACAGGACCATTTTGGACACCTATTGAAAGGGTTTTCGACAGGGTTTTTCTAAGCAGTTAATCAAAAACCCATAAGATATGGGTAACCCTTTTGAACGGCTTAATCAAAAACACATACGATGTAGCAACCCCATTGTGGCTTACCCGTTATTTTGGCGTCCCTTATTGTGTCCATACAAGCCGTACGCCCGATTGGATTTCCCAACGGCGAAATGACGAACTTCCATACAAACTTCATCTCCTGTTTAAACATTTTCCAAAATCTCAAAATTAAAAAAAATATATTAAAAAATGAACGAAGTTGAACTTTGGTGGTGCATTTTTACCGCAAAATCTGTGAGGTGTGGAATGTCATAGAAGTGCTCGCATTGCGATGAAAAAACACATTAGGTTAATTTGCAGAAGGCCTCCCGGTGCAAAGAGGTGAGTCTATCGCAAGTATTTTGTATCGCAAATGGATGTATGAAGTACCGCGAACTGCAGTGGAAAAAAACGCACCAAGACACCGACCAAGCAGTAGATAATATCCATTTGTTTTTGGATACCCTTACGAAAATTTACGGTCGTCAAGGGATGTATGTACCCAAACGGTACGAAAAACGAGCTTTCTTTTTGACCGCCCGTGCACGGCCTAGAGACTAGGTTTGTTATACCGTACGGCAGAAATAACGCCCCGCAGTGCGCGCTACGAAGGATTTGTTATGCAAAATTTCAAGCTTCCTAAACTTATGGTTTTGAGCTTTGGTCTGTGCATTGTCAGTCAGTGAATTAAAGATTTTTATTTCCTTTTAAGGGTTCCGTACCTCCGTACCTCAAAAGGCAAAAACGGAGCCCTTATAGGATCACTTCGTTATCCGTCTGTCTGTTTGTCAAGACCCTTTTTGTCAGGAACGCGTGGAGCTATCAACTTGAGATTTAAATCAAACGCGTATGTCCCTTGGAACTCCAAAAAACACAAACTTCTACTTAGAAAAAAAAAATACCTTCTTCCTTAAATTATACTTAGAAATAGCCATAATTGATACTCGCAAACAAATCAAAACCTACAGGGTACTTCCCGTTGACCTAGAATCATGTTTGGTAGGAAGCAAGGTCTCACAGCACAAGTAAAGGAAAAGTTCGAAAATTGTTAATTTGTAGTTATAGGTAGCACATAAAAAAATATGCGATTACAAACTTATATTTGCATTTGGAGAATTAACCGTGACGTATATCGATGTATAGAAGAACATGTTTTTCAGCTACAAAATTAAGTTTGTTTTTGGGTTAAATTCTTCCCAACTACGGAACCCTTCATTGTGCGTGGTCCGACACGCACTTGGCCTGTTTTTTTTTATATATATATATATTATCAAGTATTACTATTTTAAGACTGTTAGTTAATTTCGATATAATTAGGTTTTAATTGATAGTTTCAAATAAATTAATCCTAAACATTAGTATTGTCAGTGTTTTAATGTATTGTGGTAGTGTCATCTCCACATTGTATATTATGTAAATATCTTATTTGAAAATAAAGATATAGAGTTAAGAGCAAACCCATCTCAAATTAAAAAAAAGATTTCTATTAAATGATTGCGGCAGCTAAAGCGCATAAAAAACATGATAAAACTTATTGAATCTGTTCAACTTAAAAGCCAAAAAGATACTTTAAAACATGAAATCCAAATGATTTAGAAACTTTTTAATTTGCGAAAGAATTCCAAAAGTCCATTGCAATTTAAAACGTCTGTAGATTTATCAAATAAAATGCCAAGAACACGTTCCACTGAGACAAATGAATAGCTCCCATAACTTTGTTGTCTTGAACACTTGCAACTCCATTTTCTAGTTCGGATTCGAATTCCGTATTAATTAGATTTGGCTTGGCAATGGCGCTAACTTTGCAGTAAAGATTTTCTTCCCTCTTAGATCTACCAATTACGAGTAGTTTGAATTTAGGATATAATATCATTTTCAACGTTGCGTGTAGCATGACATACTTATTCAATTATTTACTTACAAAACAGGTTATTTGACGAAGATTCGATTAATGAAAAGATGTTTGGAAAAACCAAAATCAAATCAATCAGATTTGGTTTTAGTTTTTCCAAAGATATAAATAATTTTAGTTTATTAATTCTTATGTGAAGGAAAGAAAACAAGGCAAGCCACAAAGGAACTAGAGTGAAAGAGGCAAGTTAATGCCTTCCTTAACAATTTGTAGGAAATAGCGAAGGATCACGAAAGGACGGAACGCGTAGTTATAAACCAAAAATGGTAGAGTTACTGGGATTTTTTCTAAGGAAATTCTTGGCAGATTTCAGCTACAATATCTTTAGTATTGTGCCTTTGCCATCCGTAACAAATTCACTTGATATGATATAACGTGAAATACACCAAATGTGCCGCGAATGATACGAACTCGTGAACAACAAACATAATTCACAGCCGGACACCCATCAGTGTTGCAAACAAGTAACATTACGGTTGCAAATAAAAGTCGCGAAGACCGACGTCACGCGCCCTATTACGAAATTAATATCAACTGTACATATATACGTGGATAGAATACTAAGCTTTGATTATTAATTTTATACCGCCATGATTATATGGTACGGCTATTACAACACATAACAATTAATTGGTAGCGATTTGAACGGCCTCTGAAGTAGGTACGGTTGTTGCTTTATGTATTAAAATCGTTGTATTTTATAGGATGAATGTGGAGAGGAAATATGGGAGACGATTCTTCGGGAGTCGGGCGCTAGGAATACTGTCTTCAGTGCCACTCAGGTAATTTATAATCATTATGATGTACCTACATGGATAAAAAATAAGTATCTATATTTATTTTTTATCCATGATCTAATCACTTAACTAATAACTACCTACTTTTCTTCGTGGTTTAGCAATATCCAGATGCCTTGATGCTGCGACTCGCGAGCGCTCTCGCTCGATTGATCACCAAAGATCCGAACAGCCCTGCACCATCTAGACCAAGCAGCCCAGCACCCAGGAAACAGTCAATTAAAACTAAACCAAGCTGGCGAAGCGCTTCGGTACACACCGACAATAGATCGCAAAGTTACAAGTGCCCCTTCACAGCCACCAACGCTTTAAAAAGCGTCACAAAAAAAGAAATCGAAGCATACAATTCTTCAGAAGAGATACGATCATCAGTAGCAGCGTCTACAGGCAGAATCAATGAAACTAGAATCAGTGAAGAAGCTGAAATTGTCGCCCGTGAGTTTCACAGGAGGAGTCTTGGTTTCAAGTTCGAAAATCACAAAGTTAAGGAGACTGTTGAGGAGCCTATACCTGAAACGAGCCAAGTGGAGGAACCAGCTCAGAGTGAAGTTGCTGGAGAAGACGCTACTGTGGATAAGTTGGTACCTGCGTCCGAACCAGCGTCTCCAGAGTCTGAAACTGTAAAAAGAAACTCGATACTGAAGCCGACTGCAGCACGTAAAACCAGCTGCACGGTTGCTCTGGACGTGTACAAACGTCGAGGGTCCATCATCCCTTCGCGGCAGCGGATGAATAGCATCGGCCTGGTCAGTGGAGACAAACTCAACTATATGAGGGAGAAGTTCGGAACCCCTGAAAAAGTGATGCATTTCTTTGGCCGATGTTTCGTGAAATTCTTCAGTAATTACGGGTAAGTTGAATGATCTAAGTGACTTCCGGCTTCCCTGGCCTTCTGCTTCACTGGCTTCTTCTGGGTAAGCTCACTCCATCGTCGACTTTGTCTCTGTCGCATCCGACCAAGACTAGAGTCAGGAGCAAACCCATCTCAAATAACAAATTTTAAAAATCTAGTAAATGACTTTTTTAAATTGCATTTTCTAAGTTTTTATAGCAACACAAATGCTGTTAGGTATAGGTACACATAATCTCCAAATTGCGTAATATAAGGTGCTTTTACAAACTTTCTACTCGAAGGCACTGATATTTTCTCGATAAGAGAAGTTTCGTAAGCTATATTTACATCGTTTTTTACTTAAGGATAGGCGGGTAAGGCCCTATCCCAGGGTTAAAGGTAATATCCCGCATTGTCCCCACAAATCTTATTCGTAACATATAGTACCATTATATAAGGTCTCAAAGCCAATTTATCTAGGGCCCCCCAATATCAAGCTGTCATTCAAATTGTTAGAGGTTCAAGGCTTCAAATCATGCCTAGTCAATAAGCTCCGACCCCGATAACCGTTTAGATAAGTAAAGAGTCCTATTTAAACATACCGTTTTAAAAATATGGCCCGAATTTAAATTATCTAAGCGTCACCATAGGTACCGAATTGCCGATGTGTCGCTTATAGTCGACCTGAATGTGAATTTTTAATAAATCTAAGAACTCGTATTTAATCCACTTTAGTAGTCGTATCCGTTCGAAACTTTGCAAATGAATAGATAGTTTATTCAAACTAGGTAAATTATTTTTCTACTTGTACTTATTTGATTCATAATATTATTGGGTTTTGAATTCCAGAAGTTTTTCCAGTCTTGGCCCATCCTAACCATAAGTTTGGAACCTTTGCAAAGTTGAGATACTTAGTAAAGTTTATACTGACAGTGACAACTGCGGGTCACCAAGCTGAGCTCCTGTTCGATCCCTAGGTCGGCCAAAAAAAAAAAGTATTGTTTACTTGGTATTTGGTTTTTTTCATCACAAAATTTTCAGAAGAAAATAGTCTGAAATCGGGACTTATAACAGTTACCGCACGCGTGAATTACCACCATAGAAAGAAACTGGTTTTGTCGACGGAAGAATAGACAAAATGACAGATTGTAGAAATATTTCTACGCATGCTAAGCGTGGTACTGTTTCATTTTGTCTATTCTTCCGTCGACAAAACGTCGACATGCTACGCGTGCTGTTGATGGCATTACACGGGACTTATAAAAACCTACTGGCGAAATCTCAGTATTTCAAACAACTCTGTTTTCCCCATCAAGCTATACGATGGTGACGTTTATTTATCTTCATTTTTATTTATTTATTTACAAAAGCTATAAGCACAATTAAAAATAACCGTACAAAGGCGAACTTAATGTCATTTTCTACTAGTTACATAAAAAAAAAATATACATAGATAAATCCCTTTTCCCACAGCTACGACACGATGATCCGCGCGACAGGCCGCTACTTCTGCACGTTCCTGCAGTCTGTAGACAATATCCACCAGCGCATGCGCTTCACATTCCCGCGCATGCGCTCCCCGAGCATGCAGCTCACTCGTGCGCATAGGCACGGCGCTGAGCTCGTGTACAGCAGCGGCAGGACTGGGTATACGCATTATCTTATGGGTTAGTATTAAAACGAAGATATTGAAAACACCAAAAGCCCTATTATCAAGCGGGCTTGGTGAGAAGTTACCGAGCACCTGTAAAAAATTCTCGCTCTCGCTCTCTAAGCAATAAGACTTGACAAATGGTAGCCATCTGACTTTACAGATCAGTATACCCATAGTTTGACAGCTTAATTAGAGATGGGATGGGAGTGCATTTGGTGTGTAGGTACCGAAGCCTCTCCACATGTGCTCAGAACGACCACCGTGTGGTTTTGGTCGATCGCATTTCAACGTAAGAATATTACCCTCTCTCTGCCTTACCTACACAGAAGCTATACAGGAGGACTTGCGGATACTAGAGTCCTTTCATGAGTGGAAATATTGCGTTTCATCTTAGGAGAGTAAGGATACGATTTCTTTCTACAATCCATATTGGTCTTCCATAGACCTAAGTTGTTTTAAGTCCACAAAGTAAAGTATCGTCACGTTTCAGGGCAGCTGTATGAGATAGCAGAAGACATATTTTCGCTAAAACTGAAGGTGTCCGTAGTGAAAGAAAGCATGGAGGGAAACTACTACGTCGCAGTGCTGAGGCTGGAGTTTGATAACAGCGATTATGTAAGTATTTTGTACTTACATCTTTTTTATATCAAACACAATAGGGAAGAAAGTGTATCGTAAACCGATAGTGATCCGCAGAGTACTACAATTCTAGGTATTTTTAAGAAGATTTACTTTCAGCCACAAGTATGTATATGTCGCAGCAAACTAGCTTAATTAGCCTTTTAACTAAATGGTGCCGTTCAACTAGCGACCTAAGTGATATTCAATTATAGGTTACGTTGGAACGGTGACCAACCACGCGCGAGGGGAATTGGTCGCAGTAACTAAGCTGGGGCACCCCGACCAAGGGTTAGGTTACGGTGAAATACCGCGCGCGAGCCGAGCGAGCGAAGCGAGCGGTGCCGCGGCAGTGGCCAGCTACTTCCAAAGACTGGGTTGTTAACTAAACGCCTATTTAAACTTAGTTGGCTGCGACATATACATACACGTCCCTGTAGGGTTACTTGCTATCATCCAATTTAGTAAAAGTTTAAGGTTGCTGGAAAAATTGATTATACTCAATAACGAACCATGAAAAATTGCATTCTTCAATTTTCTGGATCGTGATTGTGAGATTTTTACTTGCGATTTTTATGATAATTTCAGTAAGTTATTATAAATATTAACATCTAGATTTCATAATATTTTCTTATGACAAGTTATTTTAAAGAACTAGGTAATAAGTAGGGCTGACCTTTGAAAATTAAATCTCATCAATCAATCATAAAAGATCGATATCAGTTAGAGCCAAGTCATAGGCTATCAATTCTTTACGTTTCTCTTTATAATCAAATCGCACAACCGCGACACCGATAAAATGGAGTAACAACTCAAAAAGTTAAAATGTTCAGGAGGAACAAAAAGTTCAACTTATTTTATTGTAATTCGAATACCATGGATCTTTTTTTAAATAATACGTACATGTTATAAATACGAAATGTTATAATATTTTTAGAGTTGTTACGCTATTTTATCGGAGGTGCAAAATCTTTCGTCAACTTCCGAAGCTGAATGAGTACGTACCTTACGAGTATTAATTAAAAACAAGTATATCTTTCCCGTGTCGCCTATTTTATTTTATAGTTATCTTTTTACAAATTAATCGCAGTATTAAATTACCGAGTTCACACATAATTAGGGGCAGTTATGTGGGACATATGACTCTTTAATAAAACATGATATTGACATATTGTGCCTATTAATTACATTTTGTTCCCAGGGCGAGTGGGAAGTTACCATGTTTTATACGAACGAGATAGAGAGCTTGTTCTCGAAAATACCGCTTAGATGTTATCCATTTGATGATTTGATTAATTTCTCAGGAAACTGGGATCACTTCATCGGATAGAAATATAGACGACCTTAAATCCGGCTTACTTCGACGTACGTTCGTACGTGCTTATGATCTTTACGATCATTTACTCTAAAAATATATAAGGATCAAATACGTATTTTGCCGACAAATGTCATCATAATCCACCCTACATGACAGCCCCTAATCGTCTAAAGACTGATAGGATAGTTCATTCACCCCGTCATAAATATATTTTTAGGAGTTGGAGTTGCTCTAACAACATAATATGTTGTGATAAACAACCCCTTAGCAAAGAAAACAGTAACGTGAGAAGACATAACACAAACAAACAAACAAATTATATTTCCATCGTCGAGTCTTAAGCATAAAGATCTCAAGTCTCAAAGAAACGTTCTTCAACAACGCTTAAAACAAATCAAACAAATTGAATACACAAAGGACTAAATAAAAAAGAAATACAAAATAAATCGCCGATAGTTCTCTCGGTAATGAAACAATCTCGTTCAAACGAGTGGTATTTACAGTAAACAGCTATTCAGAATAGGCTGTCCGTCTACCTGTTACGCCATTTTATTAAGCCCGTCTATATTGCGGCACAAGGCTTATGAATAAATAACAGTAGCTTTCACGGGTTCCCGAAATTGCTATTGACCTGTAAAACTGGATTACTGCCTGTGTTTCAATATGGCCCCTGTGTATAGTGTGTATAGACGGTGGAACATCGCCAATATTAAAAACTTTTTAGCAAAAAATAAAACCGACTTCTAAAACAAAACACTACAAAGTGAAAAATAACTTTAATTTCGGAAGTCGGTGTCTTTGGTTTTGTATTTTCGTTTTTTGCCACCGACTTCCGAAATTAAAGTTATTTTTCACTTTGTAGTGTTTTGTTTTAGAAGTCGGTTTTATTTTTTGCTAAAAAGTTTTTATTTTTCACTTTTTAGTTGTGGAACCTACCCCACACAAATTCGAATATATAATTGAGCACAATAATTGTAGATATAGCCATGTAAATAACAGTGATAGGAAGTTATTAAAACACCATCACAACATCCATATAAAATAAGTGGGAAATATACGCATTATTGAAGCTAACTCAAAAACTCCTCGAGCAAAGTTAATAAAATTTATATGGGACCACCTCGGAAGTATACCCTTTCAAACAAAAAAAGAATTTTCCAAATCGGTCCATCCGTCTTTGAGTAATCGCGTAACAAACATACAAAAAAAAAACAGACTAATTGATAACCTCCTCCTTTTGGAAGTCGGTTAAAAATGCGAAAGTGAGTTTGTTTGTTTGTTACGCTTTCACGCTAAAACGGTTGACCCGTTTTGGATGAAATTTGGCACATGCGTAGACCATAACCTGGGTTAGGATATAGAATACTTTATATCGCGGTATAGTACGTTCCCGTGGGATTATTTTTGACGTCCACACGGCCGAAATCGCCTCAATAAAGAAAACTTGCAATATATTGGAAACGAAACATAATATCATGAACTACAATTACTTGTGACAAGTAAAAGATCAAGCCTCGTAAAATACATTGTTTCATTCCTGTATACATATATATTATGTATGATAGATTCTGACTGATTTCAATTGTGCTTGATGAATTAGGAATCTGTCTGATTGTAAAATTGGTAATCTGAGAAGCTGAGAATTTTGTGGGTTGGTGACCGACTCAATATGCAGTTTATTAAATTACGAGACTATCAGCTAAATACCAAAGAAACGAAACTAATTGAAACTAATCAAAAGATATTTCTAACAAAATAGATGAATCTTGAATGGATCGTACAATTGCCACTTGCAGTACTAAAATAATGGCGTTTGTAATGAAACATTGCCCCAATTTCGGTGTATGCAGACATAAAATCAGGGTTTATGGTCCTTAATTAAACATGCGAAGTGACAAATCATTGTTTGAAACTCATTCCATCGTGGATACAGATTGATATCGTCATTCATTCGACTCATTCAGTTTGATATTAAAATGGATATAGTGATAGACCATGATGTAGGACGTTCCTATAATCTTCTATCGCTACAGTTTCCATCAGTCCATAATTTGATCAGAATTCAAGTAATGTTTGTTAAGGAAAAAGTTTTAAAAAGTTTCGGTATTATGTAAGTACATCATACTCGTATGGGCACAAAGTCAACATGTAGGTATGAGATGTATTGTAGGCCTCGGCTATCATTAGACTAATTCGCCCTAACCTCTCGTACTAGTAAAAACTGTATCACGAGAATAACACTTGGAATTCGTTTTTTTATTTTTTTTTTATTTATGATGGGTTTGCTCTTGACTCTAGTCTAGGTCAGAGGTGACAGAGACAAAGTCTACGATGAAGTGAACTTACCCAGAAGAAGCCTGTTCACTCTAACTTTGAAGAGATTCGGGATGTTACATGCGTTCGGAAACACAGACGCAGCTAGTGAGTTCCACTCTTTTGCCGTGCGCATTATGAAGGATGTTTGGAAGCGCTTAGTGCGAATTGGTGGAATGGCAACTAGGTATGGATGGTAATTTGCAGTGCGTCTAGATGTTCGTTTTCGTAAAAACCAGAACCAGAACCAGTAGATTCCCAGGTATGCTCTAGTGGAAAAAAAATATCCAAATAATGAGTAGAATAGACTTTCGACTTCGGAAAGTGTCTTTTTACACCTGATATATTTTTATATCCCCTTCTACATTATTTTTATGAAAGTAAGCATGTTATGCCCAGCAGTGGGTGAAGTTGGGCTGTGGATGATGATGACGAAGCATATTATGGGTAGTTCTACGCCACGCAATGTTCCCAATTGCGAAGAACGTAAAAGTGAAACTACAAAACGTTTATGGATAAAAGTAGATAACGGTGTTATATATTTGTACCTTACAGTAGAGAATGACATGGCTTAGAGCCGACGCTTAGTTGGCATTGATCGTGTGACATTAGTTTACAGATGACTGCTCGCTGCGTACTGTTCTCAGTTCTATTATTAGACATTAGTTCAACGTACGGTTTGGTTTGTATGCGATATACACCGACTGTATATTATATATATATATATATATATATTTTTTTTTTAGCTGAACAGACAGCTGTGCTGCTGGGGAGTTTGTTGCGCCATTTCTTCTCCCCAGCTAAAGCACTATAGGAAGTGGTGAAGGGCGGACGTTTTGGGGGACTGTTTTATGTAATTTTGACGTTCGAAAAGTGCTGATTGTCAGCCTAGTTTGAATAAATGACTTTTGATTTTGATTTTGTCTTCAATACTGTAGTAGGCAATTTTCTCCAAGCCTTCACATATAGAAGGTAGAATTTTCTCGATTTTCAAAGATTTTTGAACTTTGAGTAGGTTGACTTTAAGAACTTCGGTTGACTTAAATAGGTGGGATTTTTTTTTTTTGCTTTTTATGGTTGTGGTCCGCGCGGTTCTTATATATCACAGATTAACAGATCCCGCACTCCGCAAAATCATTGAAATAAAAAACGACTCTTGCTACGGCACAATAAAGTGCAATTCAGGTCGCACAACGCTTATTACCTACAAGTTATATTTACCTACAAGTTGCCTCTCTTTCTATCGCGTAACTCTTATTCCTTCTGACCACGTAAGGGCAGTTAGGGTTGCTGCCGGGCTGCGAAAGGTGCACAAAATCAAAAATAAAATAAAAAAGGCACGTTCGTGACTCGCTGAGCACGTACAGACCCTAGTCAACACTGTGTTGTCGCGAGCTGTAGGCACTTATCTCGAGCGGAATGTACCAGTGCAATGGCACTGGTTATGCGTCTAGCTTTTATGCATGTTTCGCCTTGATAACGATCAAAAACTCTTATTCAATTCGTGACAGTCACAGCTGTAATTTAAAATCACATGCAAAAGTTTTGAATTATTTATGTAAGTACAGTGACGAGCATACATGGCATATAGTGCTATGGACAGTTCGACAATAATAATTTCATGATCGATCTCTGATGTGATCATCTGTCTCGCTACTTGTTTTGACTTATCAGGTGGTTTTTTTAGGGGGGAGAACTTTAAATTGAAATAAAACGGAAAACTGTTTTTACTATCCATGAAATTGGCTATAATCGATAGATAATTTTATGGCATTAATGTTTGAACATGATTCCGGGCATGTGGCCGCCGCGGCTGACACCAACGCCTAGTTACTGAAAACTTAACTTTTTTACTAAAGGAAACATTTGACAAACGACTAATTCACGAAGTCTGGCCACCTCTTTCGTGCGATTTGACGCCATTACTTTATTTTCTCTGGGGATATGTCAAGTCGCATGTCTACTCCGATAAACCAGTAACAATTGAGCACTTGGACCCAACATTCGATGCACTATTGCCGAAATACAGCCTGATTTACTGCGAAGAGTGTGTGAAAATTTGACCTCTAGATTACGCCATGTCGCGTCAGCCGCGGCGGCCACATGCCCGAAATCATATTCAAACATTAATGCCTTAATTTCATGGATATTAAAAACATTTTTCTGTGTTTTATTTGAATTTAAAGTTCTCTCCTGTAAAAAAAGACACCCGATAAGAACAAGCAGCAAGACAAATATTATAGGATGCCATATCGGCTTCAAAAAGATGTGTAATCTCTCAGAATGCATTATGCTCGTGACTGTACATGAATCCTATCACTTTGACTCTACTGACTGAGTTTAAATGAAAAGGTAGAATAACATCATATCATCATTCTCCTGCCCTTGTCCCAATTTATTTGCGGTCGGCGCAACATGTCTTTTTCTTCCATACTTCTCTATTAGTCGTCATCTCGGTAGTCACTCCGTTTCTGGCTATATCATCTTTCACACAGTCCATCCATCGTTTCTTTGGTCTTCCCTTACTCGTATATATATATATATATATATATATATATATATATATATATATATCTTCCCTCCACGTTCATACTCAACACTTTCTTGACGACATTTTCCTCATTCATCATCACATGCATCACATGCCCATACCATGACAACCGATTTCCACACAACTTTTCAGTCACCGGTGTGACTTTCAGACTTCCTCTTACATACACATTTCTTATTCTATCCATTCGCGTAATACCACACATCCCTCTTAGCATTCTCATCTCGGCTGCCTGCAATTGCCTTTCATTCATTCTTTTTATGGCCCAACATTCTGATCCATACAAGACAGCAGGTCTAACCTTTGTTTTATAAATCTTCCCCTTGAGTTTAAGAGGAATGCGGGAGTCGCAGATTGTTCCCGTATTGTCGTAGAATAACATCATAATCATCTTATATCGTGATGTAAGAAGACCACACGGCTTGCATACGATGTAATAATAAGTTCTTATTTAAACTGCCTGAAACAATTAACACACCATAAGAGGAGCAATAGTGTTGATCGCTTGCGCCAAAACAGTCGCATTGACTGACTATTGTTGACTTTGCCATTGTCTCGGGTCTGGTCAGGACCTTGTCCTTTGTGACAACACCGAATTAAAATTACGATTTTCAAGAATATACTCGTAACTTCTATTTCAGAGGACAGAAAATGAAATATAGGAAATATAGTTTAGGAGTCAAAACCGATTTTTTTTGCTACAGACAGCGCTTTATGTATAATGTCCTTTATTAAAGGTACGATGCCCATTAAAGCGTATTTAATCTAAGTATCTCGATACCACTCGACACAATACAATGTTCACTGATTCTGAATCTGTTACCTACATGAAAACAAAGAATAATCAAAACGCAAATGCGAGATTTTGTGATTATGCCGACATCCCGGACTCCCGACACTGATTGATTTTGGTCCCAAAGGACAATCCGACGGGACCAATGAATTGGAATTTTAATACCCATTTTACCAACCGTTTGGTCCCTGTGGTAAGGCCAGTGGAACTATTGCTAACTTAATAATTAAAACAAATAGTAAAAGAATTATTGATTAAATTGTAGTTTTATCTAATAAATGTATAGTCCCACTCCTGTACCTACTTCCATGGACAATGACTTAAAAGCAGCTTAAAAATCTCACGAATTAGGTAGTACTTTTTCATTTACGCAGTTAATTAATGAGAAACTTATCTACTAGAAACCTCTTTATGGACTACTAACTGTAAAACCTGTTATTTATTAATTCTTACCCACCTACTTATATAATATTATTCCAATGAGGTTATACTCAACCTTAACTGATAAATGATAAATGATTTTTATTTCTGTAAGTAGGTTTGTACAAACACTTTTACAAGTCAATCATGTTTTTTTTTAACTAGATGAGGTCGGCGTTTCCTATCTGACTACTCTGAGAAGAAAGGCCGAAACAAACTCGGAGGTCACAGTCTCTTATAAAGTCCAGACATAATCTTGGTCACTTCATGTGAAGACCATGTAGATTGGTGTCTGAAATGGTCTTTTGAGGAAAGAACCACACAGATTGAGAGGACCTGTCCAGTCAGTGCACGCATTTGTCAGTAATCGCGCAGCTCAACTCAGAACTTAAGGAGCTCAACGATTCGACGAACAATACCAAAGAAAGGACATTGGGGTAGGCCGCATAAATTACTCAAACTGCCAGACGATGATTAAAAATAACTGAGAGAAAAAATAAAACAAACAAAAAAAGCAATGACCTACATAGTCTTCACATTCACAATAAATTAAAATAATATAATACTGTACAAAGTAAATAGTCATGTCAACATTCAGTATGCAAAAATAAAAGAATAAAATAAAATTTGGAGCAGTTCAATCCCAAGCCTGTTTGTCCTCAATATAATCTTTAACGGTATAATAAGCTTTCTGACACAACTTGCGTTTAATGAATGATTTGAATTTATTAAGGCTCAGATCTTGAACGTGGCTTGGAAGTTTATTATAAAAGCGTATACATTGACACCTGAATGAGCGACCTATTTTCGTGAGCCTTGTTGGAGGTACAACAAATTTGTGTTTGTTCCTTGTATTTATATTGTGGATATCACTGTATTTTTTAAACAATTTATTGTTTTTATGGGCATATAAAAGATTTTCAAAAATGTACTGAGAAGGCAAAGTTCTTAATCTCCTTAAATTTCTCTCTGAGAGATTGTCTCGGACTTAATTTATAAATGCATCGAACAGCTCTTTTCTGCAAAACAAAGATAGTCTGAATGTCGGCTGCATTTCCCCACAACAGAATACCGTACGACATTACACTATGAAAATAGCTAAAGTACACTAAACGGGCTGTCTCTATGTTAGTTAAATTACGAATTTTCCTAACAGCGTATGCTGCGGAGCTTAGTTTTTTCGACAATTTATCTATATGTGGGCCCCACTGAAGCTTAGCATCCAAATGATGTTTTCTGTGCTTCATCAGGAAAAGTTTTTAAGCACTGGGCTTTACATAGGTTGTTTTACCAATGAATATGAACAACTTTCACTATGGGACCAACTCGGAAATTACGAAAAAAATTCAGCTGTTTCATACATTTTGGTCGAGTAGGTATTGAACTTTTGTATAAAACAGCAAATTTTTTTTCGTGATTTCAGAGTTGCTCCCATAGTGAAAGTTGTTCATATTCATGGGTAGAACACCCTGTGTAAATTTGTATAAAAAAATATGTTTTCAAGAAAAGATTAAGCAGTGCTGCTTAATCTTTTCTTGAATACATATTTCTGTAGGCAGCATATTTTAGTACTCTTAAATCTTAACTAAGAACTTATCGGAATTTCTCGAATACTTAGTTTCGGACTCAACCGGAGCTAGAGACTTGCTACAAAGCGATCGCGATGGCGCGAATTAGACCAATCGTGTACCTATAGATATTGTACCAAGTTTCTACTTTATAAAACACGTAAAAGCTACCTACAGAAAACTAGAAACCCTAAGACGGTAGCGTTCCTACACCATTTACATAATAGTAGAGTTTTACTACGCCATCCACTAGCATACCCACACAAAAACGAGGCACATAAATATAGCAACACGAATCTACTCTCCGCGCGGACTGTTTACTTTACCAAATTAAAGGGTGAAAACCCTGAATAAAGTATGAGATGTTTTTTCTCAGAAATACATACTGATAAGTACAAATAAATACATTAGAATAACATTGGCTAGTCAAAAAAAGAAAATTAACAGAATATAATTACAAGAAGTTTAATTTTGAAGTAGGTAGGTACCTAAAGAAATTAATATCTCAAAATCATGATGACAATATTAAGCAGCCATGATCTTGATACCACAATTAATTACACGATTTAGATAATCGTTTATCTATCAAAGACAATCTAAACTGGATGAGATTCTAAGTACTTAAAGTATGTACCTACTCGAATAAAACTAGTAGTTCTGCGAACAGTAGACCTCGCGTAGAGTCAAATGGTGCACAGTGGCGTCATCTAGTTAACTTATTGTAAAACTAACATTAATATTAGTTTTGAAGCCTTATTTTAGAGCATTCTGCATAATAAAACTAGAGAATTTTGAAAATCATTATATTTTCAAAATTCTCTAGTTTTATTATAAGAAGGTGGTCCCAGGTGCTCCAGCAATCCCTACCTAGTAGTGAAAGGGCCCATTCCACTGGTAGAAATCTAAAAGTGAGCAATTTACTGCACTTTTAGGAGCTATTCTGCACATCACGCCAAAGATTCTCAGCAGATCATTTTATGAGCCCAATTTAAGGTCCACCTCCAGGAGGGGGGGGGGGGGTCCAGTCGACCTTTCAATTAAAACCAGAACCATCGAAATCGGATCTCTTAAGGCGGAGATATCCAGTAAATTAAAATTACATTACGCAAATTTTGCCAGACTTGAAGAGATGCTTCAATAATAATTTATAGATGTTTGGGAGAATCGCCAGAAAAGCAAGAGACAACACAAAAAAGAAGCTACGACGTCGAAAACTCCTTGGTCAGAATTCCACAAGCAATGTAAAAATGTGTTTGTTACCTTAGGTCCAATCGTTAATGCTACGGAAGAGTCTGCCATGCCCGCTGCCAGCAGTACCAGCCTCCTTGTTACTGCAGCTCTTCCCATTCGGAGTGCTGCTCGACAGGAGAATGAAGATCCTGAAGGCTGGAGAAAGAGTAAGATTTACAAGACATTATTATGTTATTCGCAGAAAAGATTCAAGTATATGTAAGGATCTTAGCAGGTAGCGTTCTGTAGTTTCGGCCCACTCTCTTGGGAAAAGCTCATGAGTTTACGTATGTGTAAAAAAGATAAACACAGTGTGTATAAGATAAGAAAGAGATATTATTATACAAGAAATATTACCTCAAGTCTAACATTAGAATGTCACAATGCACTAGAACGAGTAACGGTGTCTAACTGCAACACAGTGACACAACACAGTGACACAACACAGTGACACAACACAGTGACACAACACAGTGACACAACACAGTGGATTACTAAGTAACGACGCAGCTGACAAACTAGCTAGGAGAGCATCCAGCACGTTAGTCTGTGGACCCGAGCCAATCGTGCCCATCCTCTTTAACCAGCTACGCAGCTGGCTACGGGAGTTCACCCACACACAAGCTGAGAGTTGGTGGTCCTAGACACCGAGCTGCAGGCAGTCCAGGCAGGCTATGCCATCATTATGTCTGAACAGGAACGGCCTGCGCCTGGTGACGGAGACCATTACAGGACACTGCTCACTAAAGAAACATTTCCACACAACAGGTTTAACGGACAGTCCGTCCGCTGTGCAGAGCTTGCACGGAGGCTGAGAAAACTGTTGCGCATGTAAATGCACAGGCGTCACCCAGATTAGAACAGAAACCGTCGCGGAACCCAGATCTTTCACAGATAAACAGACCAGGAGTGCTATTCTGTAATAATCTCACCGTGGAGACTTAGGTGAGATGAGTGTGGAGTGAGCTGTCAATAGTGTCAATCCCTAGCATCAGATGCTCACTTCACCTATGTTTTCACTGAGAGATTTTTACAGAATAGACCGGCTAATCAGTAGACCTGTAGTCGTAATCGTAGAGTAGTAATTGGCTCCTGGTCTGGAGGGAGGTGGACTGAATTGAATAACCACCGACGGCCGCCATGGCCCACGTACAAAGGTCCACTTAAAGGACAAAGTGCGAAAACCAAACCTTCTAACATAGAACATAAAAGAGACATTATAAATTACCTGATTAGTAAAAAACATTAGTTTTTCATAGTCTGGCAACACTAGACAAACGTAATTTCTCTCTATGACTATAACAATCTACCCTACGACAGAAATAATCTGAATAAGTAACTACGAATGACTATGCAGAGTGAGTTTACTATATTGTCGTGTCTGTGCCTACTTGCAGTTGGTAGCTGCATGGGGTGGACCTCTCAACCGCATAGAAAAATCTGCTATCGCTGAGATATTACGCTTGAGGAAACCTAAAGTAGCTTTTACATGGGACAAGGTGAGTTATGACTAAGTATAATACCCAAATTCTTATTGAATGAAATCAGTCGTTAACAAACAAATTGTTAGATCAGCACTCTAATTGCATAACACACTATCAATTACAATCTGTATGATTTTGAAGCAACTTGCTAATCCATTGCTTCATATGTTTGAAAAGTTTGTCTGCTCAACAACTTGAATAACGCAATGAAGGTTGTTGAACTGTCAAAATGAAACCAATTCCTACTGTGTTACGCAATTACCCCTTATCTTCTGTAAGGGCCGGTTTTTGATCCGTAGATAACTCAACCAATGTTTAAATATAGTAACTAATGGTTGAATTTTGGTTAAATGGAAAGGCTAAACATGAATGAGTTTACATGAAAGTATTCATGTTAACTCATTCATGTTAAAAAAAATAGTAACTAATGGCATTTTGGCAAACACATTTAGCCAAAGTTCAACCATTAGTTACTATGTTTATCTATTGGTTGAGTTAACTACAGATCAAAAAACCGGCCCTTACAGAAGATAAGGGGTAATACATTCGATCTTTTGCCATCGAATGTATTGTGTGTAGGTGGCGTATTGTAGTTTCTACGAGTATATCTTCCCCCGTAGGAATACAAGTTAATTTATGTATCTTTTCTCGTCCAGGTCGTGTGCATGCAGACCATGATCTTTGATCTGGAACTGCTGCGATACCGCGGCGCTCGATGTGGTGCTGAGGTCAGGAGAGGCTCACAAGGTGCTCGCTCCATCCTGCTGCGAGGACCCATCTATCTACTGGAAGAGATAGATGCACTTATATTTCTCTGCAGTCCAATGTAAGTGACATCTTTTCTTTTTCCTTGTTTTTTTACCTATTTTATTTATTTATATACACACAAAGCACTTAATAGAGCAAAATACATAAACATGGAAGAGCACAAATGTACTAGGCTGCCTATGTCAGATATTCTTAAAAAATATTTGTTTTTTTTTTTGCGTTACGATTAGTTTATAAACAAGTCAATAGCCTATTATTATCACCTGCCTCAGTAAAGACCTACAATTGTGGGTTATTTGATTTTATCATTACTAACTGCTCATAGTTTGATATTTATTTATTTCCTTTATTTACAGTTTTAACGACTTGGATGAACTCCGTCAAGCCAGTCTTTCCCTGGCCGACATGAACGGCCATGGCCTCTCCAAAGAAATGCTCCTGCAAGGCTGGCAACATCTCTCCCGGTTGGAACTGCTCTTCGAAAAGGCTGAAAGCAGGAGTCTTTCGTTAGAAAAGTCTTGCAGACTTCTGGATCAGTGGAAGAAGAGAGGGGATCAGCTGCTGTACTCTATGATACCGAAAGGAATTGCTGATCATTTGAGGGCGGGGAAGGATCCTATGGCTGCTTGTCAGGTAGAGACTAAGAAACATTAAATCAAATACCTGGAATTCTAATCCTCGTAGAATAAAATCGTGATATTACTTATGATTATTCTACGATACGCTACGACCTCGCTACGTACTCGCTACGTAAACGCTACGCACAAATCGAGCGCTCGTGAATGCAATATAATAATTATATTGAACAGCTACAATACAAACTCGACAAGACACATAATTTGTAGTGATGTTGCGTTTACATAAACTAATGCCTGATTTTATTTTTTCAGGCATGCAGCACTCATATAAACAATGTTGTATACTTAAAATTCTAAACATCGTAGAATAAAATCGTGATGTTACTTAGGCCTTCCACCGACCACGATCACCGACACGGATCGTAAGAGTAGTCGTATCGTAAGCGTATCGTAATACGCGCGTAGGACGAGAGCCACACGAGCACGTATATGTTCAAACTTGTCCGCATACGAAGCGGTGCTGCACTGAATCGTATGAGATTCTTCGCATCAATGCGGCATGACGATACGCTTAACGATCCGTATGCGGAGGGCCTTACTATTGTACAAACGCTACGACACGTTAAGAACACGCTACGAACACGCGACTAACTTGCTACGAAGTCGCTACTAACTTGCTACAATTTCGACACGACACGCTACGAACTCGCTACGACACGCTACGAACTCGCTACGAAGACGCTCGAACGCTCGTGAACACAATACAATACATTGAACGGCTACAATACAAACTCGACACGACACACATTTTTAGGGAGTAAAATAATGTTGTCTTACGTCTTAATAAGATTTGTCCTAACACATTTTGGACGGAGTAGTAAAAAAAGATCCTAAAGAGGTTTACAAAGTTTAAGTTAATGATGGATTTAGAAACAAGACCACACCATCGCATTAGGTACATACAACAAACCTGTAATGATAGGTGTAAGGGAGATTTTTACAGGGTTACTGGAAACTCGACCACTTCCTTGCAGGAGGTGATAGAGGGGCTAAAATGTGACAAATTTAACCCCCTATATGTATGGCCGAAAATTAATACTTTTAGAGATATTTGATTTTGAAAGAGAAACTTGATTTTTTTAAATAATCTGTTGTAATTTGAAATTATTTGATATTTTTAGACATTTTACTGCTGTATTAGTTTTGTTAGAATGTTAGCTATAAATAAAAATAAAAATAAACCCAACCAACATGATTTGTTTTTTTAAATTAAAAGTTTAGTGTGAAAATTCGGAGTAATTTATAAAATACCTAAAATTCAAATATCTCTAAAAGTATTAATTTTCGGCCATACATATGGGGGGGTTAAATTTGTCACATTTTAGCCCCTCTATCACCTCCTGCAAGGAAGTGGTCAAATTTCCAGTAACCCTGTATACTTACTATTTTTTTTTTTTTTTGTATGTTTGAACGCGCTAATCTCTGGAACTTCCAGTCGGATCTGCAAAATGCTTTTTGCATTGATAGCCCGATTCCTGATTAAGGCTATAGGCTATTTAACATCACGCTAGAACCCTTAGGAGCCAAGCAAAAAGAACCAAAACTCAGAAAGAACGCTAAGCGAAAACGAAGTAATAGTATAGCGCGGGCAAGCGATGCGATGCGACGCGGTGGGTCGGGGAACAAGAAATTTCAAAGAAGTCGCGGGCAGAAGCTACTTAGTTAGTAAATAAATAAGCTAGTTCGTCAACAACATGTATAATACAGCTACAAATGGAAAACTGTATTAAAAGCTTTGTTTCATCTGTCATTAACTCATTCATTACTTAGTTCGAGTAACGCCATTCAACTTGTATTCTTTTTCAGGCGTTTGAAAACGTAACAATAATATTCTGCGCCGTACAACTGGCGGAGGCAGGAACACGAGCTGACGTCATGCAGGTGGTCGCCTATATGAACGATGTGTACTCCAGGATCGACAGGCTCCTTGACACTCATCGTGTTTATAAGGTAGACCTTCTTCTTATTTTGCCTCCCTATCTCAGCAATAAAAGAATATCTACCAACAAACCAATTTTTGAAGTTTAATGCCCATTTTCACCAACCCTGACACTTAAATGAATCCCTAAATAGAGGTGCACTTTTATTTAAGGATTCATTTAAGTGTCTCTTAGTGTTGTTGAAAGCGGGCAAGGCACGGTTGGCTCAGTAATTGAGCGACTGGTTGCCATGCTACGTGTAGCTCATTCGATTCCAACTCGAATTTATATGGCATAAAGTAGTTGGATTTTGCATTTGAAAACCCACTCGTAACGCTAGAGAATTTGAAATTGGTTTCTATTGTAAAATATAATATTTGAATTAAACAGAATCACAGTAGTAACAATATCTGTGAACAGGTTATACTACTGATGTTGTAACATCTGCCACAGGTGGAGACAGTCGGCACAGTATACATGCTGGTGTCTGGAGCGCCTGAACGCAGACGTACGCACGCGGCCTCCGCGGCTAGTGCTGCTCTCGCCATCTCGCGAGCCATTCCTGCACTCACTATAGGTAAAGAATTGGAATAAAATCATCAGTTCATCGAAGGCTAACTACAGGACCAATCAAAAGACGTCTTTTAGCACGACTAGGACCATAATCTGTCAAAATTAATTCAGCCGATCTTTGTCTCGCGGCTGCTGTATGTTATATTAAAATGAGGCAGATATATATGTTACTACCGCGCGTTTTCTGAAGGCTAGAAAGTGTCCTGTGTATTGTCTTTTTTAAAACACGACCCTCTTTTTTTGGGACATTGAGCAGGACCAGATTTTAAACGTTAGTTTCTATGAACGTAACACATCTTGTGTATTATAATATCATTGGATGTAGGTATCTAATAAAAAAGGCTATAGGCAGTCTGCCTAGCCTTTTCCCAACTATGTTGTGGTCGGTTCCAGTCTAACCGGATGCAGCTGAATACCAGTATTTTACATAATATAATATAATAATATTCTGGGACATTATTCACACACGGTAATCTGATCCCAAACTATATAATAATAATAATAATAATATCGTTTATTTATAAAAATGGTGCAGATTTACAATAACATAACTTAAAAATTATAGAGGGCACAGTTGCTCATTTGCCTGAACTAGGTAGAACCTGTGTTTCAGGCTAGAAAAGTGCTTAAAATTTTAAAAATATAAAATTAACAACGGAGAAGACTAAAATAGAAACTAATATTAACTTAAAAGACTAACATGTTTTATTTACATACAACAAGTAAATCCTCTGTCTCACTGTATGATATGCTAAGTAAAAATTGCAGAATAACCTTTTTGCAGTCGTAATTATTTAACTTATACATACTTAATTTCCTATTTAATTTGTTGTACAGAAATGGGCCTAAAAATGTATAAAATCTATTTACAAAAACATATTTAGAGGATGCGTTTGACTCATATACAATATCATTCCGTCTCTTATTAGTACTTTCAGTGTTATAGGAGAGCATGGTGTGCTGTTTTAATACCAAGTGCGTTATAAAAAGCTGGCGAACAGTCAGCACGTTACAGGATTTGTATAGCAGATCTGTAGGATAGAGAAAGGGATGGAAGTTTGCTACTTTTAAAATTGCTCTCTGTGCTCTTTCAAGAGGTAGTAAGTAAGATTTTGGTGCTCCACCCCATGAAGTAATACAGTACTGTATTACAGATTGACCTAGGGCCAAGTAAACCTGTGACATTAGTTTTTTATCTGCAATTGCTCGCAATTTTTTAAACACAAAAATTAACCTGCGCACTCTTGTAACCAAACTGTCAATATGTGGTCTAAATGAGAGCGACTCGTCTATTTGAACCCCGAGATATTTTAAGTTGCAAGTTTTGAGGATAGAAGGACACTTACATATGCTGACTGAGCGGAGTCCGCAATGATGGGCATACAGATGAGAGTTAGTAATATTAAAGTGCGGTTTGCGGATGGAGAAGTGAATATATTTTGTCTTGTCGGCATTTAATGTTAGTAAGTTGCTTTGAAGCCAGTTAGACACAGTATTGAAACCTATTTGAGCATGTTCATACAATTCGCTGTTTGTTTTAGCTGTGAAAATTAACGCCGTGTCATCTGCATACGATATAATTTTGCCTTGTTTAATATTTAAACTACACAAATCGTTAATATAAATCAGGAAAAGGGTGGGGCCCAAAATGCTTCCCTGGGGAACACCAAAACCTGTGTTTTTTTGCTCTTCGCTAATAATATTGTCAATTTTAACACATTGATAACGATCGCCTAAGTAGTCAGCAAAAAGTTTCAGCGGCATTCCCCTTATTCCTAAGGCCTCTAATTTGTACAAAAGAGTAGAAACGGAGACTGTGTCAAAAGCCTTCGCCAGATCAAGGAAGATCCCCAGGGTCTGGTTTCCTTTACCCAGTTCTTCTGAGACATAATCTGTTAGACTGTGCACTGCATCGGCTGTGGATAATTTGGCTCTAAAACCAAATTGCGCAGGTGATAAGAATTCATTTTTCTCTAAATAGTTAACTAGCCTACTGTTTATAATTTTTTCTAATATTTTAGATATTGAGGGGAGTAGTGATATTGGTCGATAATTGTTAACTAGGTCTTTGTTTCCGGATTTGAAGATAGGAATTACAATTGCTTTTTTTAGACATTTAGGGAAAATGCCTTCAGAAAGACACATACGAAAAATATGTGTTAAGGGAGGAACAAGGATGTGCTTAAAGAGTTTAAGGGTCTTATTGCTAATGTTATCCCATCCAACAGCACAGTCATCTTTTAGTCCACAGATTATTTGGGAAATTTCGTCTTCGTCGGTATCTAGCAAGGCAAAAGATTTTAGGGTACGTCTATTTTGACACTTTTGGGAAAAAGGTTGAACACATTTTGATTTTGCTCATTGATTGATTTTGTATTTTGCTCAGCAAGAGTTTTCCCAACATTTACGAAAAATTATTCACTTCTTTGGCTGCCAGGATAGGTGAAGGATAAGAAAGCAGTAAACTCGAATTTGATTCGCGCTGTTTTGACATATAGGTGACGTTTTTAATATGTTTCCAAAGTTGCTTGCTATTGTTTCCTGCTCTATTTAATACATGTTTATCGTAATTTCTCTTTAAATCCTTTAGGAGGTTATTACAAAAATTCCTGTATCTAGTATAGGTGACTTTAGTGATGAGATTATCTGGGTTTCTCCTATATCTTTGATGAAGTTTATCTCTCTGTCTTATGCACCGAATTAGGCCAGGAGTAATCCAAGGCTTAATATTATAATTTTTCTTGTTTACTGTAACAACAGTCGTGTTGCGTAATATAGCTGATTGAACATGTTTTATTACGTACGATAAAGCAATATTAGCGTCAGGTGTTTTGAAAACTGGGTTAAAATCAATGTTGCATAAATCATATTCAAGTTTGTTTGTGTTTAGTTGCGTTTTGGTCTGTGGACGATTTTGCTTAGGAAGCGTTAAGTTTAGGGCCAGTAAAACTGCGTGATGGTCGGTAATTGTAGAGTTAGTAACAAGCGTAATAAACGAAAAACTGGATTTGATTATCATATGATCGAGACAGGAACCGCTTTGATGAGTAGACAGTGTATGTGCGGACATAAAACCATGGAATGAGCAGATATTAAGATAGTCTTGGACCCCTGCATTGCAGTTATCGGTGTTAATGTTTATATTTATATCTCCTGTTAGTATTACATTCTTAAAAGTGCCTACTGCTTGAAAAATGTGGTTTAAGGAAGCATGAAAAGCATCTAAGTTTCTAGCAGAAGGGGATCTATATATAGCAATTATTGCCGCGGTTGTACCAATTTTGATAATTAAGCAATTACTCTTACAGTTGTGTAGATTAGGTTCCTCGACTGTGACCATTAAAGAATCTTTTGAATAGACAACTACCCCATCATTTTGATTGTTATTGTTTCTGGTAAATGATACGTTATACCCCGGTAATACTGGGAGGTTATCCCCGCTATTAGATAACCAGCATTCGGTTAGTATTATTATATCACAATTAAAGTTAAGTCTATGAAGAAAAATGTTAAAGCTATCTATGTTCTTATAAATACTACGAATGTTTTGGGTTAGTATGGTTAGTGACTTTTGATACACGGAAAGATATTGTCTGCAGTCCTCAACCTTACATGACTTTGAAACAGTTTGAAAACTGTTATCTATATCCGTAATTAAGGTACTATCCATAGTATAATAAAATTAAATAAAAAGAAAAAAATAAAGTCTAAAATAAAAACAAGTATGTGGCGCTCTTAGGCGCCTTCATAATCGATTGAGTTGATGTACCTGTTTTCGGCAGATTTTTTAGCTGGGCAATCTAGATCTCCCGTTTTGTGGCTAGCGGGTTTTTTGAAGCGCAGACATGTTGCACATTTTGGCGCTTCGGCTTTCTTTGTGCAGTCTTGAATGTTGTGCCCTTCTTCACCGCAATGACTACACGTAGGGGCAGTGACTTTGCAGAACTTGGCTGCGTGGCCGTACTGCTGGCACTTGTAACACCTGGTTACTACACCTGGTTACTACAACTAAGCAGAGCTTGTACTATGGAAACCAGATAACTGATATACTAAGTACATAAACTACTTTTTTTTTGTTGCAAATACATACTTATATAGATAATTACACCCAGACTCAGAACAAACAGACATATTCATGCACACAAATGTTTGTTCTGGATGGGAATTGAATCCACGACCTGCGGCATGATAGGTGGTATCTTTACCAACCACGCCAACTGGCCTGTCATGGAGCGACTGCCAATCTGACCTACACAACCCATTTACTTTACGTTACTGGGTAATACGATACCCCTTGGTAAGACTGGTTGTCACGACTTTCAGGCTTCTGACGACCCGTAACGACTGTCAAAGATTCACGAATGATAGCCGGGACCAACGGCTTAACGTGCCCAACCCCAGCAAGCGTAGCTTAACTTAATAGATCGACCCGTGCGGCTTTTATTACTTAGCCATGAGCTCCTGCTGTATCTAGAAGGTGGCCACTTTGCTCATTATAATTGTTCATAAAAAGTTATGAACAATTATAATGAGCAAAGCGGCCAGTTTTTTGAACGAAAATTGTTGCAAAATTAATGTTACACATTGTTATGGTTGAATGATTTATCAACAGCCGACAAGTATAAGCCATGTCTGCAGGAGTTGCTATACTTAGACTAGAAACCTAAAATGTACCTATTTAATTTTAAGTAGGTAATTTCTTAAGAGCAGTGCGGTGGCGGCCCAGTGGTAACGTCTGCGAACTACAAGTTGCACTTTATTTTGTGTAAATTATTTCATCACCACTGCTCTCAAAACAGTGAAGGAAAACATCGTGAGGAAACCGGCATGTCCTAGAACCAAAAGTTCGATGACGTGTGACATCTACCAACCCGCACTAGGCCCGCGTGGTCGATTACAGCCCTAGAAATATAACTTATATCTATGACTAGCTTTTGCCTTCGGCTTCGCCCGCGTGGTTATCGGAAATTATCTCACGCAAACGCACTACCAGGATCAAAAGTATCCTATGTCTTAATCCAGGTCATAGTCTAGCCATGTGCCAAATTTCATCCAAATCCATTCAGCGGTTTTAGCGTGAAAGCGTAACAAATAAACAAACTCACTTTCGTATTTATAGTATTATGAAAAGCCGGTATATTTACACTCTAGACTCACAAAATGTATTAGGTAGGTACTTAAAAAAAAAAAACTTAACACACTACTAAAGTTTCTATAATAATAAAATTAAATCATGATTCTAAAGACACGTGGCGCCATCTATTATCATAAGAAAGTTATTGCTGTTTTCCTCGGGAATAGTACTGTTTTTCGGGATGAAAGGTACCCTATGTCCGTTTCTGTATACGTGACAATGTATATGCAAAATTTCAGGACGATCGTTTCAGTGGTTTAGGCGTGAAAACGTAACAAACAAACAAACTTACTTTCGCATTTATAATATTAGTTAGGATTACGGCCCACTCCCTCTCGCCGAGAGACCTGTGTCTACACTTAGTGGGAGCATTATAGGCTGATTGAATTCCGACAGGCATCCACACTGGTCCGGTCGTGGCTGGCGTGCTCGGGCTACGGTTGCCTCGGTACTGCCTCGTGGGAGATACCGTCAACACTGCGAGCAGGATGCAGACATCTTCTGAGGTAAGTGTTTCTTTCTTGTATCTACTAGCAATGGTGTAAGAGGTATAGTGCCAGATTACCCTGCCTAGGACACATAAACTTCAAGCCTGTGTTCTCCGAAGGGTTGGGCAGAGGTGCATCTGTAGTACACCCACATTTCGCCAGTTGTTTTAGTCCCATGTAATAGGGGGTGAGTCTATTGCCATCAACCGGGCCCTTCCTAGGAGTAGTCCTAATTTAGGACAATACATTACTGACTGAAGATAATTACGCATTGTCCCGGCCACAATGATGGAAAGACCACCACAGCATACACAGGTTTTTGTCTGTATACCTACTGAAGACAAAAAAAAACTAAGTTTTATTTTCTCTATTTCCAAAAAGACATTTAGACTTAGGATTATCATCATTACTTTAAATTTAATATTTGCTTCGTATTCTTTCAGCCTGGCCGTGTGCAAATATCAGCAGTCGCGGCAGCACAGTTACCAGCAGGGAGGTTCCGGCTCAGGTCCAGAGGACTCATCAAAGTCAAGGTTAGATCTTACTCATAGCGCTGAAACATACCGGCTTTAGTAGGTATATATATATCATAGATCCCAAAGATAAGATATATATAGGTATCACAGGTAGGGTCTTCTGGTTTCAAGAGTAGACAGGGGCTGCAGTCTTGACATAGCTAGCGATCGCTTTACGACCTAATTCTGTCGCAAAGTCCTAATGTGGTCTATAGACGGTCAAAATTGCATAAAAGGCGCGTGATTTTTTCGTGCTTGTCAAGCAAATTTGACCGTCTATGGACCCCGTTAGGACTTTGCGACCGAATTCGAGACAGACAGCCCCTGGTATGGTTATCGCCTTATCGGTATAATTAAGTGTAACGTTTTCATTTCTGTTCCTATTTCGCAGGGCAAAGGCACCATGGAAACGTTTTGGTTGGAGGGTGAAGTGGAGGAAGAAGAGCAAAACGAAGCACTCCAACTGTTCTCCGTACTGTGCGGTGATAATTAATCACTACGTATATATAGAACAGCAGAATGGTTTACTTGATCCACTTAGTCCACTAGCTTATTATTAAACAACATAAATCATATACATATAATTCATAATTCAGCTGATCTATTCTGTCTCTCACCTCACCGTGAAAACTAACCCGTATTTATAAACAAACAATTACTTGCCGCTTATTAATTTCTTAGTGAAGTCATTAATTACTTGAGGATAGAATTCTTCATTATAAAATCTTAGTCTATAGTCGAGTAATGTACAGACGCCAGCACATCAACCTACTACAATATGTCAGATTTCTTTAATAGATTTTCGACTTTATTGCTAAAGCATTAGGTTCAAGATTGATTGGGAAAATCTGACAGTTTCGGGTAGCTTGACCTGCTGGCGTCTGTACGTACTTACTTGAGTAAATGCTTGAGTAAGAATCAACGTTCCATTGCAAAATCAAATGCAAAATGATCGAGTTCTCAATTCTTAAGTAAAGAAAATGGTTCTATTACTTGGCTAAGAATTCTAAAAGAATAAAAATCGATACTTGAGTAATTACTTTTACTGAAGTAGGTAACCACTTTTACTTGTTTATAAATACGGGTGTAAGAGTACGTTTCACGAAAGAATTCTCTTCGGCGTAATGTTGGCACTATTGCTTTTCATTGGAGGTATGATTTTTGCAAGCAATTCTTCAATGAAAAGGAATGGTAGCATCGAGTACAATGACAGCTCGCTTTTACAGAATCGACTCGTTTATTACTCGTGGTCCCTCCGAAAAATACAATGCGCAACTTTGACGCTTTACTACTAGAAACTTGCGACGTTAACGTCGCGTCTGCGCAACTTTGACGCTTTACCACTAGACACTTGCGACGTTAACGTCGCGTCTGCGCAACTTTGACGCTTTACCACTAGAAACTTGCGACGTTAACATCGCGTCTGCGCAACTTTGACGCTTTACCACTAGACACTTGCGACGTTAACGTCGCGTCTGCGCAACTTTGACGCTTTACCACTAGAAACTTGCGACGTTAACGTCGCGTCTGCGCAACGTTAGTGCTGCGCAGACGTTGGAGAAGCGTCAATGCTCGAAAAAAGGTCAGTGGGATAGCGGCCTAAGCCGTTGGTCCCGGCTGTCATTCGTGGATCTTTGATAGCCATTACGGGTCGTCAGAAGCCCGAAAGTCTGACAACCAGTCTTACCAAGGGGTATTATATTACCCAGTAACTGGGTTGTGGAGGTCAGGTAGGCAGTAGCTCCATTTAAAATACTAGTATTCAGCTGCATCCGGTTAGACTGGAAGCCGAACCCTACATACCTAGTTGGGAAAAGGCTAGGCAGATGCTGATGTATTTCTGGAAGGGACACACAAAACTCCCCGTGGTCCTTTCCAGAGACTACAGCAGATCACGGGTAATAAACAAATCGACCGGATTGTTTTACTTCAGGGAAATTGTGGCTATCCTCGTCTTTGTGTCTTAGCTAGGTATGCTATTTAGAGGTAGGTAAAAATCTTTAAGTTACTCGTATAGACAATTTGACGGGCCAGTTGGCGTGGTTGGTTAAGATACCACCTATCATGCCGCAGGTCGTGAGTTCGATTCCCATCCAGGACAAACATTTGCATGTTTGTCCTGAGTCTGGGTGTAATTATCTATATAAGTATGTATTTACAAAAAAAAAAGTAGTGTATGTAGTATATCAGTTATCTGGTTTCCATAGTACAAGCTCTGCTTAGTTTGGGATCAGATGACCGTGTGTGAAAAATGTCCCAGGATATATTGTATTATATTATATATAAATATTATAAATTATATTATAGGCAGATTCTCGTCCCGCACTTTGGACTTAAGGTAGTGACAAAATTATTGTCCGAAACAAAGTACCTACAATGTCATATCAACGTACCGTAATCAGAATGAATTAGAATTTGATTGAATTATCGTAAACATAATCTATCACTCTTTATTTGGTAGTTTCGAAAGCAATTGATTGTCAACACTGATTAGTGATTACTAAGTTACATATTATCGATTATCAAATTCATAGCGTGTAGGTATAAAATGAATAGGTTCTTGATTATTTCTCAAGGCTTGTGTCAGATGTGTGTAAGTAGGTTGGTACCTATATGTACAGACGCCAGCACATCAAGCTACTACAAGCTGTCAGATTTCTTTAATAGATTTTCGACTTTATTGCTAAAGCATTAGGATCAAGGTTGATTGGGAAAATCTGACAGTTTCGGGTAGGTTGACCTGCTGGCGTTTGTACTTTTCGTAGTTCTATATTAAATTTATGAAACCAACATATTATGTCGTTTTTTGGCTTAAGTATTGAATAGTTAGTATAATAAAAGTAAATTTGTGTAAATGGATTCGTAAACAAAACACATTTTGCTAATATAGTAATTTAATAACAACAGACGAATTAAATTCGTATTATTTTTAGTTGTTTTTTTTTTATAATTTGATTCGATTAGGTACAATATTGTGTCTTATTACTAGGCTACATATAATATCAGCTATCGGTTGAAATAAGAATGAGATGCAACTTTTTGGAACTGAGTGGCTTAGGAGTTTTTGATTGGTCGATAAAACAGAACGACAATATATTCAATAGCTCAATTCCGAAAGATCCCATCTTTTTTTTTGTATTTTGACCCGATAGCTATACTTACGAATAATATGTAGTTTAATATTATTTAAAATTCAATAATTATAATAATCACAATAAAAGTGTACAAAATCAAGTAGGTATTTACATGTTCAGAAAAATATTGTAAAACTTTATTTATTATTGCTGTTGTGCTTGATTGTATGTACAGAGGAAAAAGGTACACCAAATAGAAAAACAAATGTAAAAAAAGCTGCATATTACAATAGTGAAATAAAATAAACATTGTCGGCAGTACATTTTCGACTTTACTTAAACTTTTATGTAGACAATGTATACTTGTAAGATAATTTTGTTAAAGCATACACCTACTAATTAAATATTATCGGCAAAAATTCAAATTACATTCACTTTTTAAAGAGTAAAGCATTCACATATCTTTGTTATAGCTTGACCGATACCGCTGTACCGCGCCTTAGGTGTGCTGCTAATTCGTTAACGCTCACGGCATCCCGCCCCCCGCGGTACAGCCGTATCGGTCAATCTATAATTACAAGTAGCTACACTGATGGTCCAATAAAGCTAAAATCATTTAGATTTTCTTTTGCGGACTTCTCAGTAGATTAAGAGATTGTGATTGATAAAAAATATGTATATCTTAAAACATTATAAAATCATAATTTGGAATTAAGAGAGGTTTTACTTGACCAACTCCAAAATGGAACCAGTTAAAACTGTCACAACCCCACTGTCCCACACAAAACAAGGTTTATGCCTCATTTCACCTTTTTTTCTGATTCCTAACCAACTGTGGTTTTCAAATAGTCCCATTCTGTGGCAGTTATGGCTTCGAGCATTATTTGCTAATATACAAAATTACAAACTTAACACGTAACTATAATACATACATGTTTATATAAAAAGGTAATAGAAATGGCACCCCCACCATCGTTCCTCTCGCTCGCACATATGCTCAAAGAGCAAGACACAAATGGTAGAGTTGCCATTTTAGAATTCCCTTCGTAACAAAATGATATAGAAACGAATATACACATTGAAATTTAAAATACTGTCAAGATTGAGCTGAGTTTTTCCTAATTTAATAATAATATTTTGAAACTATTTTAAACGGTGTCAATTTTACATTTTTTCTAATTTAAGAAAATGGGTTTCTAGTACAATAACATAGTTGGCACTAAGGTACGTTGGGACGGTTAGATCTTTAACGATTCCCACGACTACAGTTTACAACTCTACGTAAATTTTAATTTAAACAAACAAGGTGGGTAAACACACCAATTAGTAACAAAACATTAGTTTGTAGTTCAACAAAATTGTTCTAGCAATTGTTCTTGTTATTTTTTTAAAACATTCTATTACTTTTTATGAACGAGTTAACGAATGAATTTATTTATTAAGTTTACTTTAAAATAGTTTTCCAACGCTTTTAAATATTATAAAAAGTGCATTTTCATATGTTATCATTATCAACTATTGAGGTATCGTATGTTTAACCTTAACTAATTTATCTTCCTACGGGCAGAATTTTAAACGTTCTAATGTTAACTGTCCCATTTATTTATGTTGGTACATGATATAATATGGACCTGAGAGGACTGGACTTATTAGCATTGTATCGAAAAACCATCCAATAACGGTGCTTTGTTTTTCTTTTTTTTTTTTAAATCTGTTTTCTTAATCGCCTGTGAAGCGGCGTTTACCTATGTAATAAAAAGTGTAAATATTTAGATTGTATACAATTCACTTACACATTATTATAATATAATAATATAATATTGAAAAATATGCTTCACTGAAAATAATAATTTGACGAACATTTAATGGTATAAGGAATGACCTGTATTGGCATAATTGTCCATAGTTAAACGAAAAGGATCCAATCCACATTACACCTAATGTGGGTTGGAACCTTTTTGTTTAACTATGGACAATTGTGACACAAATTAAGCAGCGGCGCGGTAAGTTTGAGTTTTTCTTCCAGAACCTTTCTTTCCTTAATGATGGAATATAGTTTCGAACCTTATGGAGAGAAAACATAATTTGGAACCCTAGCGCGAGAATAGTAGTGTCTTGTACCTCTACCCTACTGCCGCACAGGTGCGAACTAAGTACCGTTTTGCTACCTACTTTGATTTTTATACGAATGGAGGAATGTACTCGGAAAATTATCTACCCATTTCACTGTAGAACCAAAGTTAAGGCACTAGAATAGACAATAGAAAAAAATATGAAAAATACTTATAAAAAAAAAAAACTAAAATGCATTGATCTAAATTCGCTTCCACCAGCACCTAACAAACTTACTTATAAACAATATCTTAATAACAATCAAAAATACATAAAATAAACTTTTGGTCCTCAAACCTTTGAAAATATAAGAAATATTATCAAACCAATGTGTAACGCATTCATTAATAAATTAATAAAATCGTAAAAAATATTAAAATGGTTTTCTTGACATTATCATATATTACGGCTCTTTTGCGTACAAAAGATACTCAAGTAAAACTTTATGACTTTTTACTTTATACTTTACTACAATGTATAATATAGCATGATTTCTAAATAGTGATTCATAATATTTAATAAATATTGGAATTAATGCATAATCGTCTTCTAAATTATTTATACAGTATTAATTTTATTGTTAAATAAGTACTTTATTTAAAGGGGTATATCAAGTATGAATAATCTTTAAACGACTCCATTTAATATAAGTGTGGTGTTCAGTCTTTCCATTTTTATACAAATCTGGTTGAAAGGACATAGATAACACTCGCTCATCTATATTATTCTATTAAATCGAATTTCATACAGTTCTATCACAATAATGCTGTGTAAACTTATTGCAGTGATGCAATTAATATTCTTAGGTCTAAGGAATGTCGCTTAAGTCTAGTCCTGATTACTTTTTAAAGAGAGCTGTGACTTCCTCTATCGTCCTATTTTTTGTCTCTGGCAGCTTGAGATAGGTGAATATGAAGAATAAGATGAGGAGGACAGTGTAAGGCAAGAATACGAAATTGCCGAATGCCTCCGACATGGGAATGAAAGTAAGACCTACGATGAAGTTAGCGAACCAGTTCACGAGCGCGCCGACGCTGACCGCGGCACTGCGGGCGCCTTGCCCGAACAGCTCCGACAGTAACATCCACGGGATCGAGCTTGGACCCACGCCAAAGAATGCCACGTACATGAACGTGAATATCACGGCGAATATGCTCATAGTCGTGTTGTTCTCATACGTGAAGAAGGCGACGGTCATGAGCACAGAAAACACCGCCATACCGGCGAGACCACCCAGTTGCAGCGTACGCCTACCCAGACGATCCATCAGAGGAATTGACACCAGAGCCATTATGAACAACATACTACCGACACCGATTGATGATAACCTCGCATTCTCCTGCGTCAGTCCGGCACTCTCGAATATCGTCGTGGAGTAATACAGAACCGCGTTAATACCTCCCAGCTGCTGAGACAGATGCATCACGATACCAATAATGAGAGGCATTCGGAGTGCCCTGATCACAAACAAGTCCCGAATTGTGAACTTCTCTTCCTGTCTGGCTGCGCGGTCCTCCTCATGCATGTCATTGATCTCGTTTTCAATTTCGCTCGTACCGCGGATTTTAGCGAGCTCTGCCCTTGATCTCTCCTCATCGTGAGCGACCAGCAGCAAATAACGGGGACTTTCAGGCGTAAAAATAACCATCACGAATTGAAGGGCTGATGGTATGATCGCAAGTCCAAGCAGCCACGGCCAGCCTTCATTACTTCCCAATATCATATCGATACCCAAAATCTGTGCACCAACCAGTCCGAATGCAACCGCTAGCTGATTGACTGTTCCAAACGCACCTCGCAACCTCACGGGCGCTACTTCAGATACGTATGTGGGTGATGCAGTCGTCGCAAAACCGCAGTTTACGCCTATTATAAATCTACCAATAATTATCATTTCGACGGAGTCAGCCAGTTTGCTGAAACCCATAAACACAGCGCCGACAACACCGATCATTGAGTTGACGAGCAGGGCATTTTTGCGGCCGTATTTTTCTAGCATCCAGCTGGCGAAGGGGCATCCGATCATACCTCCGACGGCGAAGATACTGACGATGAGACTGAATATGAGGCTGGGGCTGGCGCTATACTGGTCCCTGATGAAGTTCTCGATGAAGGGGCGCGGCGCGTTGATGACGCCGGTGTTGAAGCCGAACTGCAGCATGCCGAGCACGGCCGCACTCACTGCGAACAGGAGCGCGCCCGTCACGCCACCCTCCGCCATCTTCGGCTTCGAAGATTCTGAAATGACATCAACCAATATCATGAATACCAGTTGCTCTTACATTATATAGTAGAAATATTATCTTATCACATTCTGGGTGATCAAAGGAATGCGTTACATTTTGATAAAAGATAAAACTGCATCCAATCTGTAAATCCAACACAATTCACATAATTATGTAACTGTTCTATCTAGGCTGTTCAGAAATAACCTATTTAATCATAATGTGGTATACATTCAAAGGTCCATTATGCAAATATAGTACATAATAATTGCAATCACGCTTGTTGTCGTTTTCTTCTCAGTGGAGTTGAAAAAACCAGAAATCCAACTCGAGATCTAACAAAGCATTACCTTGATGTGTTTGATAATTTAAAAATATATATGTCGATTATACATCTACAGGTACGTAAAGTTTGTAACAAGCATGTATTAACATTCGAACAAAAAGTATTCAGGATTAGCCACGCTGATATATCTCCGAAGCGAAACGAAATACTTGCATATATTTAAAGTAATTTGAAAAACTCAATTAGAAACAGAATGCAATTTGTAAACATTTGAAAACGACGTTTGAATGTTTGTTTGTTACACACAGAAACTAACTTCAGGGAAACAGTCAAGCATGACTCGAAACACCGCTGTTAGATTCGCAAAGTTGGTATGAAAAGTATATAGTACTTTAACGCGACTAAGAAAAAATCCTTCTCGGCCCATATGAAAACATTGCAGAAGAACTCCCAAAGCGATTTTTAGCTTCAGAATATTCAAGCATAGCCAGAATCGGCCATTCTCTAAAATCTCAAAACAAGTGAGACATGTTTAAAAAGACAATTTAACAACCAGTCTAAAGTTATTTTATAAGCTCACGGAAAACTGAGATGCATCTCAATAATTTATTCTGCTACATTGTATTTTTTTAGTCCAACGTCTACATGAGTTTTAATAAAAAGTATATACACTCAATTTGCTCCAGTCTATCTGTTATCAACTTTATAATATTGCTTTTTACTTTGAATATTATTTTTAATCACTTTAAGAGTATTTACAAAAGAAATCTATGCTTCCATCAAGAAAATTTAATTTAGCTTACCGGAAGATTTCATTGCAGGATACGTTGTCGTATCGAGTCGAGGTACTGAATAGTTATACGTAGTTTTGTCCCCGAAATATTGACTTTATCAATCAATAAAGATAAGAAATCTGATCAACGTTTGAGATAAAGCGTAAGATAAAAACAAATAAATGATGTCTACAATTCCAAATAACAATATTTAAGCGTCCTATCTTGATGTCAAAATAACCGTGTTACTAGGGAATACTAACCGATATAGCATAGATTTCTTGGGATACATTCCCTAAGTATAATATGCGTTCTGGTTGTTCGCAATTGTTTACAGATTTATATTGAATGGTATGGTACTCGGAAATCTAATCGCATAACAAGAAAAAATAAACAATGTAGTAAAAGGTAACGAAAGCAGAGTGCAGTACTACATTCATCATTGCTGTCAAAAAAAAAAGAATTGTGAACTAACTGAATCTGCTTATCACTAACTTGTAACATCAGCATGGATAGCACACTTTCTTCAAATTGACTAAAGGTAAAGGCACACTTATCAGAGCCGAAGGAAGTGAAGTAGCTGAAAGATTTTCCGATGGTCAGGAGCGCCGAGTCGTGGGACGTGGTGGTGTCCTTCTGCGAAACAGTAATTTCGCAGAAAAAAGCTGCCAAGAGGGAAAGAAAGATCACGAGTGCTCTCCCGTCCCACAGCAGGCGCACTGGGCGTCGGCGGAAGGCGGATAATGCCCTCTTTCAGCCCCCCTAAATGGTTCCAGAGGACATCCATCGCCGTCCATTCCACAGCACCCGATATGGTAGCGCGTTGTATACCACGCGCGCCTCTCTGGGGGGAGTTAACACCTCACTCCTCGCTGTGGGACGTGGCTCGTGTGACACGGGCCATCACCAGTCCGTTACCCGTATTACTTATCTTGCAGAAGCCTAGCGATAGCAAAATTTGCGCAATAATTGCTTTTCAAACGCAAATCGGTATTGTGTATCAGCAATACGTCATACTGATTTGCGATTGACAAGCGATTGAAAAGCAATTATTGCGCAAATTTTGCTATCGCTAGGCTTCTGCAAGATACTTAATAAGCCTGCCGGGCAGCGGAAGTTTTTCGCACCCGAAGGTTTAGAAGGAAGGAAGGTTTTTAGTCAGTAAGTCTGACAGACCACTCTGCCCACCCCAGGCCGGAGTACACCCATGAGGATTTCCATACCGACAAAAAAAGAGCAAAGTAATACGGCTAGGTCGCAGGTAAAGGTTACATTACAGGCTACGAATAATAAAAGTACAACCGAATCCCGGTGAGGGAGCGCCTTTACATGAAACAGAAATGGCAACCGCTATGCCTATGTAAACAATTGACGATCTACCTACTCACCATTTCTTGATTAAAATGGACCTATACCTAATGACTACACTTTTGTATATTATTTTACCGAAAAACCTATTTAGCTCAATTACTTTTTTCGATAATGGAATTGTATGTTTAGAACAAATGGAATATTTTTTGTGTTTACGTTGGGTTCGGCCACTGGGTACTATCAGATTCCGCTGTTCACGACATTCATTTAAAATGCGCAAACAATGTTAAAATAAATCATAACACTGTTCCGTTTGAGAACATATTTCAATAAATATTCATCATACACCACACGAAACAATAGTACAATAATACTGCCGTCATAAGGAAAAAAGACGTACTTATCTGACATTTTTTTTTCGAAATACAGGTATTTACATATTCGGAATCGGCAAAAAAGACGCATCTACCAGTATTTTTAAATTGGAGTAAACTTAACGAAAACCTAATAATTTTTACTGTTAAAAGACGCATCTGCCTTTGTATTTTATAGTTTAAACAGGACAAAATATTTTTTTCTCCATTTCAATATGTCTGTAGATACGTTGCTTTCCATACGGCGGCAGAATACTACCGCCGCCGTAAGAAAAAAAAACGTTTCTACAGAAATGTTAAAACGGAGGCAAAATAAATATTTCATTCTTTTTAAAATACAAAAGCAGATGCGTTTTTTAATAGTAAGAATTATTAGGTTTTCGTTAAATTTAGGCCAATATAAAAATACTGGTAGATGCGTCTTTTTATGCTGATTCCGAATATATAAATAATTCTATTTAAATGTCAGATACGTTTTTTTCCCTTATGACTGCAGAATAATGTTAAGCAGGTATTTTACTACCAGTAGATAACCAACTCTAAGGAAGCTGTGATACGCAGAATGGTTGATTAGAGAAAAATCCGTCAAAAACATTAGTGATAAGTTAACTTTATTGAGTAAAAATGAGTACGACAAAGCCTACCTATGTATACAATAAAATGTCGAGATAGACAAAAGAATACGTACCAATTTTGATGAAACTGACTGCCCCAAAATACAATTTGTAACACATATCATTCGAGAAGTTTCCTTAATAAATACAAGTAGTAGTCATAATAACATAAGCATAACTGCAAATAAAATATCCTCGTTTGCCTTGATGGACCAGCATAATGAATACTGAGACAGAGAAGTCTCGCACAAGTTCTGTAAAAAATTTCAGCCACTGATGCAGCCCTAAAATATTTATAATTACCTACAATGAATATCGTGTTTTTTAATTAGTACAAAGGTTAATGATCGTGGTGATTATTAGATGCTTCTTACACCAGCATTTGAAACTCAAATAATTGATAAAACCTATGAAACAAAACCAGCTTACATTTTTTATCGGTAAAAAGTTCATAATGGCCATAGTAAAAAAATACCTAATGATGTTCATAGAATCGTGGAAGGTTTAATTTTAACTCGAGCTTCAAAGAAACTCGTATTGCCTAAGTCAGCTAAACTACAAATTACAAGATTTTTATCGCTTTTTACTACAATCACGAAAACAAATTGCAATATAGATTTTACGGTGATGAAATTACTTTTTAGTACACTGTAGTTGCATTTTTACTATCAGCAAACAATAGATCTGAAGCAATCGACGATAATCAAGAGCAGGGTTTCCAGAGTTGTTGAAACACTTAAATCTAACAAACAAGTAACTGACAATGCTAAACAAAACAAGTAATTAGTTCCGCTTGACGGAGTGGATAATAATGGGATGTGGAATAAAAGAACGAGTATTCAAAGATACGAGTAACTAAGTCCTTAAGCTTAAGTAATGAAAATACTCCAAAATACTTTTTTATAAGTCATGTTATATCTCGGCAGATTCTCCTGGATTGATGCCCAACCATGAAAAGATAAATGGCAACGTCGGAACTTGAAAGTACGAAACAGATGCAATCTTGACGTGTTTCACAAAAATATTTCTCAAAAGTGACCTGACTAACAAAAACCGCTTAATTATGCTGTGGAATTTATATAAACAAGCAAAATTGTCGAAAACTATTTGAAGAATGACGAATTCTTTAATGAATAGTAAATATTACGTTTTGTAGGTATCAGTTTGTGTAAACATTTCATGGCATGACCAAATTTTTTGCACCTGAACTAAACCAAATGAAGTACAGACAGATTATGTGTAAAATGTGAAACGATAGACGCGAAGCGTAACTTTTTTACACACATAAAATATTGTATTAAATCATGTTCTACAATATTATCGCCTTTAAAACTGGATATTAAAGTTCCAAGCTTTATTTTTAGTCTCACAAAAACTATCAGTCACTATAAAATGCCGATAAGGTTGGTCAGAGTCACAAGGACTTTTAAAGTAGGTGACAAGACACTTTCTGTTCAAAAACAACTTATTCAAGAATTAAGTAGCTTTAACTTATACAAGGGAAAGGACAACTCACCAAAACAAATACAAATCCAAATGGGCACGTTAATAAAAACAGTATTAAAGACACTACGAATAAACAGCAAGACGTTAACGCTGGTGAAGGTGAAAACAGTGTAGTGAAGGCGACGGAGCAAAACGCACTGGTTGCAGTAAAGGTCGTACACAACGGTGGGACAGCTGTCGTAAAGCTTAGAACATATTGAACATAAAGACCGCCTTGCATTGATATATTCAAATCATTCTTAACGCTCCACGTGGATCTACCACGCTTAGATAAATATCAGGATATAGTGACAACTTAATGTCTACGTGTCATTGTAGATTTAATAAATACTAGTATGAGAGTTGGGGAACTAATGCTCATTTTGACATGCTTTTTTTTCTATGAGCTGAGAGATGACTTTGAATGAGTAAGTGCTGCGTAGAATTTTAACTACTATTTGTCCAGGTAAAAACGATGCATAGGGTTTTATCGAAGTCACCACGTGTGACGGCGGATAGTAATCACAAAATACTACTGGTATAGTTGTGGAAACTGCGAAACTAATGTATTTAACGATACCCTTAAAGGTAATTCTAATTTTTGTTATCAGTGGAAACCAAACGGCACAATTACTTAAGAATAATTCGGAAACGACCCAAATGGCGTTAGCCAATTGATTCTCGATTAATTAATAATATTCTGCGAAATATTTGAATATTGTTCTTTTAAAACGAAACAAATACTGGCCGCAAATTATGTGTCACCAGTTTAGCCAAATTATCTTGAAACTACTCCAACAATTATAATATGTTGTAGACAATTCCTCTGGTATTTGAAGGCATTGTTCATAACTACGCATTTCTAAAGTACATTAACTACGATTACTAGGTGCAGTAGGTACTAGTATATAATTTACATCAGATCTCACGAACCACCTGCGGCATTGTTATGGTTTGCAAGGTCACAGAACATCAACAATTTGACATTGTGGTGATAAACCTTATACAATAATTATTTTAATGAAGTATTCTTTGGTAGAACTGTAAAAGTTATGTTATATCCACTGTTTATATTCTACCTTACAGTAAATAGGGTAAAACTAGTTGTCTGTATACAGAATTGAAACATTTTTTAAACGACTTCAAAATAGGAGATATTCAATTCGTCGCACAGCGATTTCTCCGTCAATTGTGGACCGATTTAAAAAAAAATCGTTATTTGTTTGCAAGGGTATGCTCTCGAGGTGGTCCCATTGTTACCAAGTCAGAATCTGATGCAAGGGATCTCATGGAAATCGTGGGAAACCTTCAAATTTTATATGCACACCTATAAGGATAATGGGTATTTTTTATAGTAACTCGTGCATTTGCTTTCGGAAAGTACCATTTAGTGAAGTGGAACTGATGCTGAAGACCACAGAAAGTCATCGGAAGTACTCAATAATAAGTTTTTTTTTAAAGTTATTTCTAAAACACTTAGCCTAATACATATTTTTGGTTTCAGCCACACAACGCAAACATTTCAGGATTTATCTGTGTCCTGGCGAGCCATTCGTTTTTATTTTTTTTTTTCGCTGGTTGCGATTGGATTAATTTATTATGGTTGCTAACAAAATAACAAAACAATTTATGCTCGGCTCAATGCACAATTATGGAGAAGTGGAGGGGAGACTTCATCAACAACTCCAGTTCTTCTGGTTCTTACAAGGAGAAGTCCTCAACAATTAACGTCCCTGGATCGGGAAAAGCCATATTTTGTAAAAGGTGATGAGCAATTGACATTAGGCTACTGTAACTTAGATAAATTACAAACTGATCCACTAAAAAGTGAAATATAAAAAGCTTTATTAGAAAAAAAAAAATTACAACCGACTTCCAAAAAAAAACACTACAAATCGAAAAACACTTTAATTTCGGAAGTCGGTGACAAAAGACTTAAATAAAAGTCCAAAGTCACCGACTTCCGAAATTAAAGTTATTTATCAATTTGTAGTGTTTTTTTTGGAAGTCGGTTTTGTTTTTTGTTAAAAAGTTTTACTTTTAGATATTCAATTCCGAGCAACATTCATCGCCATTATATTAGATAGCAGTCCACTACTGGACATGGGACTCTTTCATTCAACTGCTACCAGCCAGCGAATATTGTCGCTCTAGCTAGCCTAAACCTAGCCGCGGTCTCCACTCCCGAACACAACTATCCTCAAGGTCATGGGTTCTTCTGGGGCTTATCACACTTATTATATAGTTATTTTGCCTTTTCGTATCCACCCCTTTTTTTGCAGGGAGAAATGCTCATGCATGCTGCACTACCACGGGGAGATAGTGCAGTTATGTGGGACACAACCCACTAAACTCCACGATGTCCTCCTCTGCCGCTTGTGGCAGGAACACTGGAACGCATTAGCACTAGCACTCGCCGCGAACCCACCGCGGCTGTCCGTCACCGGACCCTCCTCTGGGGTTCGTACCCACCGCTGCCAATACTTTGTTAAATTACTTTAATTAAGTCTAAGTCTTAGTTGTCATCACCATCACTTTCAACATGAAATACATCTTACACACAGGTGTGTTTTACAACAGTTAAAACAACACAATAGTTACATCATAATGGTTAATCTAATCACTTTCATTAACTGACTTATTGGTAAATCGTATGCGTCGTTCTGGTAATTTAAAAAGATAGCTATTACAAGTTAATTACACTCTTATTAAAAGTTTCATTACATTTTGTGCCCTATAAGGATAATAAATAAGTATCGGAAACGAAAATTCCTACAAAAGTTGTGCCGGTAATTAATTGCAAAGTATTTGTTTAAAATATACTGATAGATATACTGGGCCACAACCGCGAAGAAAGCGGGTCGGTAACAAAAGCCTCAATAACTTCCTGGAGCAAGCTAAACTATTAGAGCTAGCTTTATGAAATAAAGACTGCATTAGAGACAATTTTATAGTGCTTAAATCAATGTCATAGAAATTCAATATTATGAAGTTTATTTTGAATAAATGTAAGTTAAGTAAAAATTACCATTTTCACTAGATTTCGAAAAATGTGCTATGCTACGGTATATCAAATATACAATTTTTACAGCGTTTATACGGTTTGGCATGCTTTCCACCAGATTTCTGCCGTTGCTGAGGAATATTCTGCCATTCCTCTATCAGTGCTTCTTTCAGTTCAGGAAGCGTGATTAGAGGGGAATTTCGCTGGCGTACACGTCGTCCCAGTTCGTCCCAGGCATGCTCGATGGGGTTCTAGTCTGGGTTGCGTGCTGGTCACTCCATGCGTGTGATAGCGACATCTTCAAGGTAGTCAAACTTGACTATCCGAGCTATATGGGGACGAACGTTATCTTGCATAAAAATGGCATTCTTGCCCATGTTAACTAAAAATGGGCGAACATACTCAATTAAGATTTCATTCACTTAACTGCACTGGACGACAAAACGGCTGAGCATGGCTTTGGATTCGTCCATAGTTTCGTCTTCAGCAGTCAGCTTGAGTTTGAGCCAAGGAGGTCATAAATATACTTGAATCATCTTGTTCCTCTCCATTTTCTGTTTATATCGGTTTTGGTTGGAAGCACCATAAATCCCCACTTAGATATTAGCTTCAAATCCTTATTTTGCACATTGTCAGAAAGACTTTCAAGAATCCTCTTGAAAGTATCCTAAGAAACGAATGCGGTATACTCACGTCCATCTTTTTAGGGTTCCGTACCAAGATAGTAAAAACCGGCCAAATGCGTGTCGGACTACGCACAATGAAGGGTTCCATATTTGGGATGAATCCCAAGAACCAACTTAACATTGTAGTTGAAAAACATGTTCTCCCATACATTCCAACTGAAAATGTAAGTTTGTACGCACAATATTGAGAGATTTACCATGTTGTTTTAAGACCATAGACTTCTTATAAGTTTTCCTGTAATCTATAGGTATTGAACTATTTTCTGTTTTATTTTTCAAAATTTTAGGCTCAGTACTTTCGGAGATAAGGGGGGAATGGTCTTAATAACTTTAAAATATTTATTTTAAAATTATAAAAAAAAAATATGTTTGAGACCTTCTCAAAAAGTTTGCAAAACTATTTTTTTTCTTATTTACCCCCCAAAGTTGACGCCCATATTCAAAATTCATTTATATGTTACACGTCCGTGTTTGGGTCACAGAAATACATACGTGTGCCAAATTTCAACATAATCGGTCCATTAGATTCGGAGCAAATTGGCTGTAACAGACAGACAGACAGACACACGAGTGATCCTATAAGGGTTCCGTTTTTTTTTCCTTTTGAGGTACAGAACCCTAAAAAGGAACCATGGTGCGACTCTGTCTGTCTGTCTGTTCGTCTGTCACAGCTACAACAACTACTAATGCTATCATCTTGAATTTTGGAATAGTTTTAGATGATTTTTGCCCAACTATTTTGCAAATAAGAAACGAATATTTTTTTTTGCAACAGGGACTGAAATTATTTTATTATATAAATTATTAGTTAAACCGCAATATCCATAAGGATATTACGGTTTAACTTGTGGTTCCAAAGATAAGCGGATTTTTCACACGAGCTTCATACAAATTCAGTTTTCAAGCCAAATTACTGTTAAAATTGCATGAAAAGCACGTGATTTTTTCGTGCCCGTCAAGCAAATTTGACCGTCTATGGACCCCATTAGGACTTTGAGACCTAGATCAGTCGTATAGCAATCGCTATCTATGTCGAGACTGCAGCCCCTGAAGTGCTCGTACCTACACATAGAACCTACACTAAAATAGTACTTAGTCTGTCCTGATAGATTGTTTGCAAAAAATAAGAATTTTATACCGGTTTTTTTTTTAGATGGGAATACAGGGAGTCCCAGAAACTGGTTAAGATTTTAGTATGAACTTTCAAAAAAAAAGCAAGAAAAATATGCAGATATACAGAACGTACATAAGTACCTCTAATTTTAAGAATTTTTTTCCTACGCTTAATCAAGTTGTATGAAGGGGCTTAATCATAGTAATCACATCCATTCAACCTTACTAACGATGTTTTATTTGCGAAAATAAACACATATCTCTCCGTCATTTCTGTGGGTCGGAAGGAAAATTATTTTTGGAGAAATTGGCCAGAAATAAGAGGAAATTGAAATCGATTTTCAATACGACAGTAATTTTCTTTTTGATTACCTTCGTTGCTAAGTCTGTGAAAACCAAAAGCATGCAGCGGTAATCGGATTGCAGGTTAATAAGAGTTTTTCGGTTAGGAGTGTGTGAAAGGCCAGGACCAGACTCCAGTAGAAAATTATTATCATTACAATGATGATGACGACAACGATGATGACAACGATGAGGATTACGGAAACTATGACTAACAAGCACTCTAGTGGATATGACGAAATCCCTATTGCTATTCTTAAAGAGCATATAAAAATATTGGCTGGGCCACTATCTACATTTTTCAACAACTGCCTTGTGCAGGGTATTTTTCCGGACCAATTTAAAATTGCAAAGGTTGTGCCAATTTATAAAAAGGGGTCAAAAACAGACCCTAAAAATTACAGACCAATTTCGCTTCTACCCACACTTTCAAAAATCTTTGAAAAAATATTAAAAACTCGGCTATTGACTCATCTTCGTTTAAATAAAGTTCTACATGATAGACAGTTCGGTTACCGGAAAGGAATTGGCACTGGAGATGCCATTTATAAACTTTTAGATGATGTGGTTAGCAAAATAAATAATAAATGAAAGGTAGCAGGGATTTTTCTAGATTTGTCTTCTGCTTTTGATACGATTGACCACAATCTACTTATTGCTAAATTAAATCATTATGGTGTCAGAGACAAAGCCCTACAATTATTTACATCGTATTTAAGAAACAGGAAAATGTATGTAGAAACCAGTACTATAGAACAGGATGGGCAACGAAAAACATACCAGTCATCCTTGATTAGTATTACCACTGGCGTACCGCAGGGTTCCATATTAGGTCCCTTTCTGTTTATAATTTTCACGAACGATTTGATAAATTATATTTAAAAAAATCTTTCCAGACATTAATCTCGTAGTCTTTGCAGATGACACTAACGCTGTAGTAGGGGCGAAAAGTATCAGGGAACTAACAGACATGGTCAATACTACGTTGGAAGCATTTCAGTTTTGGTTCAATGCAAATAGATTAATAATAAATATTAAAAAAAACGAACATCATGTTGTTTCGAACCACGGGAGGCAATAAAGATAATATGTGTATAACCCTTAACAATGTAAAGAGAGAATTAGTGAGAGACGTTAAATTTCTAGGTATCCATTTAGATGATTTGCTGAACTGGAAAAAAGAACTAGCACACATAGACTCTACTATATCATCTGCATGTTATGCGTTGAGAACATTGAGAGACGAAATAAATACGGAACAGTTAAAGATGGTATATTATGCTCTTGTCGAGTCCAGACTTCGATACAGTATACAGTTCTGGGGGAAAAGTTACGGTTATAATTCTCAGCGAGCCTTTATTCTCCAAAAAATAGCAATACGTACAATTGTCAGAATTACACAAAGAGAAAGCTGTCGATCTCATTTTAAGCGTTTAAATATTCTAACATTGCCCAGCTTATACATACTTGTGTTATTAGTTAATGTTAAAAAATATATCCATGAATATGAGTCTGAGGAAGAAAGAACAGCCAGGGAAAACACTCGTAGAAAAGACGTTAAAAACAAAGTTGTAACTAACTTTAACATTGTCAAGCATAGCCCTAATTACCAAGCTGTACAAATATTTAATAGACTGCCGGCGGATTTGAAAATTTTGTTGTACACTGGCTCTTTTAAGGCTAAGCTCAGAGAATTTCTGTTGGAAAAAAATTTGTACTCTGTGGACGAACTGTAATTTAATATAAATATTCAAATTTTCTATTTAATTTTAATGCTATTTATTATTGTTGTTTTTTATTAATCATGTTTTTTTTTTGTTTTTTTATTTTATTTTATTTATATTGCTGCATGTTTACTTTTAGAATATAATAACGAATATTGAATACTGTAATATATCAAACACAATATAAATTGTTCCTGATAAATAAATAAATAAATTAATGAATTAGAATTATAATGAGATTACTTATAGTTATGAATGAACGAATGAATGAAATGCACCGACGACCCCAGCGAGGTTTGACCAGACCCGAATACTCAAATGAACCCAAAGATTTACTAGTCCCTGGAGCTTGATGTTCAATGGGGCTACAGAGACCATTGCATATCAAGGAGTAAACCGGGAGGCGCGATAATGGTAGGAAAAACGTGCCCTTAGGTACCGGATATGGATCCTAAAGTAGGCAATGTATGTACCTAATTGTGGAGAGACGGGTGATATTTATCTATGGGTGCGCATCTTTTAAAGACGTCGCCGCCACTTTGGTTTAAGTGCTCCTTCAACGAATCTTAAATAGTGAATGTTTCGCGGGGTTAAACTGCTTTCTCGGCTCTTTTCTTCTTCGTTCCGATGAGTTGTCAGCAGCAGTGACCAGGGCGCGGTCGGCACGCTCCTCGTTGTTTATGTCCAGCTCAGACGCGGTACAACTTCTGCTATGCAGTGTTGCTGTTTCCAAATTCTTCGTCTGAGGTCTCATTACTATCCGTTTCAGGTTTTTTGGAACGAAGCTCCTTAACGCGGCTTGCGGTAAGAATCACGCAACAAAAACGCGCGTTCGTTCATACTTTAAAAGCGTTCATACTTCAGTGGAATTGACAACGCAGACCTAGTTAAGTTGTAATCCTCCGTAAGACGAAAATAGTGATTATTATGTGACATTATAAGTCGGTGACGTTAAACTTTAAAAAGTTTGCAAACAGTACAAAGCAAAACAATTTTATATGTAATCATATTATGTAAACACGCATCTTGTTTATGTAACTAGAGACGTCGTCGGACGTAAAATAATATCTATCATTACATTACAGTATTACAATGTATATTATTATCAGTACAATCCATGCTTATCCAAACTAATATTATAAATGCGAAAGTAACTCTGTCTGTCTGTCTTTCTGTCTGTCTGTATGTCTGTCTGTCTTTGCTTCACGCCTAAACTACTGAACCGATTTGTGTGAAATTTGGTACAGACATAGTTTGGAACTTGAGAAAGGACATAGGATAGTTTTTATTACAAAAAATAAAATAAAATAAAAAATAAAATTTATGCCGGACATACAGCGCCATCTATTGGTCAAGAGTCGGCATCAATTCAGTACTGAAAATTCATCGGAAAAATGTAAATAAATAGTAAAAAGATATGAAAATATAATATAATACAACTTTTAGTAGAAAGAAAATGCTCTAACGGAGTATAGATAATTCTATTAGTACTATATGTCGAGTTGGTGATCGCGCAATGGTGTCGATCGTTACACGAGTTCGGTTCATGTTATTGTTTTAATTTATCGGAAAAAAGTAAATAAATAGTAAAAAGGTATGAAAAAAATAATATCAATAATAAAACTTTTAGTACAAAGAAAATGCCCGAACGGAGTATAGATAAATAATCCGAGTTGTCACTATGCTCGATAGATGGCGTTGGGATCGAAATAGATCGCGCTATGGTTTCGTTACACGCATTTGGTTGGGTATCGGCCGAGCGCTTCGGTACCTACTGTTGTGGAATTGTGGATTGATCGTTTCGTAAATTTAAAATTGGTTCTGTTGTATTTGTCGATTAAAAGGTTTATTTGTTGGGTTGTCTGGTTGTTGTAAAATGTAAGTTTAGTTTGATCTCGATTATTAGTAGATACTAAAATTGTATGTCTAAATTCGTTTTAATTTTTAAATTAATTAAATCGTTCCTTTTAAATTATTTAGTTTTAAGCTTGGTTATTAAGAGAATAGGTTGTAATATAATTTCTTTTAAATTGTTATCAAGTTAGTAATTCGTATTTTTTTTTAATTCTTTTGTTTTCAGTTAGTTTTCTATTTAAGTTCGGAAAGATTGTAATATTTTTTTAGTTTAAGTTCTTTTTTAAACTACTTTTTTCAATGACGAGAAAACGCAAGTCCAATTTAGCACGTAGTTCCGGCGGAGCTCGAGGTAAAAGAGTTGCAAGAAGTCAAGAGTCTCAAGAACAGACTCAAGCCCGTTTAACTTTAGACGCCGAGCGTCACGCTGCTCAAAGAGCTGCTGAGACTGAAGAGGTGAGGCAGGAGCGACGGCTCTTAGACGCTGAGCGTCACGCTACTCAAAGAGCTGCTGAAACCGAAGAGATGGCTCGGGAGCGCCGGCTCTTAGACACCAAACGTCACGCTGCTCAAAGAGCTGCTGAGACAGAGGAGACGAGGCAGGAGCGACGGCTCTTAGATGCCGGCCATCATGCAACTCAAAGAGCTGCTGAGACCGCTGACATGACTCGGGAGCGCCGGCTGTTAGACACCGAACATCATGCTGCTCAAAGAGCTGCTGAGACTGAGGAGGTGAGGCAGCTTATGAGAAACCTAGATCCACCAAGGCTATGTAACGGCACACGGTTACAAGTAACCTATTTAGGACGGAATGTCATTAAAGCCGTTATTATGACTGGAATGGCAAAAGGCGAAACTGTAATTATTCCCCGCATTCCCATCATTCCAACTGATTTGCCATTCCAATTCAAAAGAGTTCAGTTTCCGCTGAAAACTGCGTTTGCAATGACCATAAATAAAGCCCAAGGGCAAACGCTTAAAGTTGCGGGGGTACATCTTGAAAAATACTGTTTCTCCCATGGACAACTCTACGTTGCGTGCTCAAGAGTGTCAAAACCACAAGACCTATATATGTATTTTTGCAAAGGATGGCAAAACTAAAAACGTGGTATACAGAAATGTCTTGGTGTAAGAAACTTTAATAATCTTTAAAGCCTAAAATAATAGAAAATTTGTCAAGGGAGAAACAGTATTTTTTTCTGAAATGGCAAATCAAAATAATATTTTGAAAATAAGGGAAAAATAACATTTTCGCCTTTTTCGATCGGCAATAACGGCTTTAATGCCCTAAGTGAGTATACATATCTTCAATTCAAACGCAGAGCTCATTATGTTGATTTTTGAAGAGTTCCCTAGAATATCTTCCACATTTCATTGTTGAAGAGATCCCGCGAGATCGGGAACTATGTGGGTAAACCAAAAATCTGCCGAAAGTCACTATTCCACGCGAACGAAGTCGCGGGCAAAAGCTAGTTTACTTATAATTTGTAGTGATTCATACGAAGCTAAGCTAACTAGATCCAAAGTTCAGGAATTTACGCTGATTGAAAAGACTGACTTACCCTTTGACATTAGGTACGTTGATACGTCCGGCTTTTATAATAATACCACTCTACGGGTATCCTTAATGTGCTGCGATTCGTGATTTTGTCGGACTAATACTATGGCTGACTTTGTTAATGATCTGTGGTAAAGACTGAGTTGAAAATTTAAAAATTACAAAAGGTCTAAGACATCATTTTCAGTCGACTCCATAGACAGCCAATAATTTCAAAGTAAACGTCGTCTTACTACGCACTTGTGTTACCTACTTTCTATACAGTGTTAGGTTAAACGAGGGAAATACAGAAAAAAAAATCAGGTGTTCAGCACATTTTGACGAATTATGCGAACATAAATGTACTGAACAGCTGATTTTTTTTTTCGCGATTTCAGGTTTGGTCCCATAGTAAAAGTTATTCATAATGATTAGTACAATGACCCCTTAAAGTAAGTCCCTCTTTTAACCTAACACTGTATAGGTACCTGCACTTATTATAGCAAAAGAGAGGCAGCAAAGGATCAATAATTATGTAGGTAATTTGTATGTACGTATATACCTGTCAATGTACAGGTGTCATTTCCCATGGGTTTCCCCACTCTTCGTAACCCCACAACGCGCGTGCTAAACCGCAATTCTCACCGCAATATATTGTATTAATAAGGTAATAATTAACAGGTAACTTTTATTTAATTTACCGTTTAGCAGTTTTGGGGTTTGTTTATTAATAAGTCGGCTCTATGTAGGTATAGAACTTTTGTTGGGACGTGATTTAGGTTCTATGAAATTAAATATTTTCAATGGGCTCGATAATTGTCAATGAATAAAGGAAGATAATTATGGCAAATGACAGCAAAATATTAACAATAATAAAATAAGTTCTGGTGATGATAATAACATTAATATAGGTAGATGCAAAAATAAAGACAATTTGTTAATAATTTATAGTAAATAAGTAACCATTTTTGTATATGTATATTGACGAAAGAAAAATGAACTATTAAATGTACACATTGGTAAAACTGAAAGCTTTGGATGACACAGCCAAAGTGTAAATAATACTTACAATTATTATGCAGCCTGGGTATACCTACATAAGATTTTCCAATTATCTAGCATCCCCCAGCGTCAGACACTATGAATATTTAACTAACATAAAAGAACAGCGTAGATTGAAATCTGTTGTATCTTCATTAAAAACGGCTCATTTTTTTCCTCTGTATTTATATTGATATCGAACGCGTAATTTCAACCTTAAGAAATATTGTGTAAGTAAATATTTCGAATGCCAATTAATGTACTCGTACCACCGTACTTGAAAGCATTTCTCAATTATTTCTCAACTATTATTGAGAAATGCTTTCCGATACAGATTCAAACATCCACGGTGTAAGTAAAAGTGTAAACACGATCTAACGCTTTAGAGAAAGTCTGGTCGGCGCCGGGCGGCGGCGGCGGCGTCAGTCACTACGTCATTGATGTAATCGTCACATACCGGGACGAGACGTGCTTAGAGTGCCAATATAATATGGTGAGACTAACTAGATTAAATTGTGACGTGTGGAGCTCTTGCATGGTAGCCGTTTTTTGCCAACATCGACAGGAGTAGGTATTTTACAACTAAGCTTCCAATAAGAAACCATTTTCTTGCAGCCCTGGGAAAATGACAAAGTGAAGTCTTCAGCATGGTTAGTTGAATTGTAATCAAGTCATTTGTCGTTAGTCAGAGCCTCGTTAGACAGCTCTACGACTTCAACGAGTATCTCTCTAGCGTTGATGACTTTTGAGAAAGAGAACTGCATATATCCTAGTTGGATTCCTTAGACATGGTGATGATCAATATACAAAGCCTGAAAGGGATCTTGACAGACATTTCAGTACATTCAAATTTATCGTCTCTTTTGCTTGTGAAGGAAGGAAACATTTTCAAGTTCAAAACAAGCGGGAAAACAAAAGTTTCGGTTTGAGATATTCAACATGCAAACGAGTTGGGGTTCGGAAGAGAACAGACTGTTTATTATTTATCCATTGACGTAAGCAAGCAGCTAATGAAAGAAAATTTCATAGGATCCCAAATACAGGGTTATTTAATATAATATAAACACCAACAACCTCTTAAGGGGTCATTGTACTCATCATTATGAACAACTTTTACTATGGGACCAAACCTGAAATCGCGAATAAAAATCAGCTGTTCAGTACATTTTGACGAATTATGCGAACATAAATGTACTGAACAGCTGATTTTTTTCGCGATTTCAGGTTTGGTCCCATAGTAAAAGTTGGTCATAATGATGAGTACAATGACCCCTTAAGAGGTTGTTGGTGTTTTACCAATAACCCTGTATATGTATGTGTACAGGGTGTCTGTTTACGGTGTAACGAAAATTAAGGGTGTGGTACAGACCATCAAACTGAAAAACTTTTTCCATGAGACCAACATAGTAATCATGAAAAAAAAAATTGTCGTCCCATACAAAACTTCAATACCTACTTGACCAAATGTATGGGACGACTGATTTTTTTTTCACGATTACGATGTTGGTCCCCGGGAAAAAGTTGTTCAGTTAGATGGTCTGTGTGGTACAGACCTGAACCTTAATTTTCGCTACACCGTAAACGGACACCCTGTATAAGGTTTTAAAAAATTAACTTTATAAACTTTAAAAGAGGTGCTTTAGACCATCGAACCGAATAAATAACTTTTACTACTTTTACTACAGGACCGACATTGAAATCGCGAGAAAAAATAGCACCATACAGTTTAGAACAGTAGGTATTATTCGTAAATAGCACAGAACAGATAAAAACCTGTTCTGTGTTAAATAGTATGCAACAGCAGCTTTATTTTTCGCGATTTCAAAGTCGGTCCCATATTAAGTTAAAGTTTATAAAGTTAATTTAGTAACACCTAAAACTGTTGATTTCGTTCTAGATCAACCAAATCAACATTTAAACTCATTTACATAGACAATATTATTTTCACGTAAATGAGCGTAGAGATATGATAATAACAGCATGCGTAGATGAACGAAACTTGTTCTAGTCGTCAGTCGTCTTGCATATTATTGGCCAAAGATTTTTTATTCTAGTTGATGTCCAAGCATTGGCTCAAGGTTCCTACATATAGGAAAAAATCAGCATAAGCCATTCCCGTTTTTGTATATATACCAAAACCGGAATGGCTAATGCTGATTTTCACTTTCACACTGACCCTAGATGTTATAACGAACCAAATTGAAAACTTACCACCGCCGCAAGGTAGCCTGCTTGTCGATCTTCTACAGATTGCACTTCAGTGCGTGTGCCCAAGAACTCCACGACCGACCTGATTCCACCGGTCCGCTTCTACCATCGGACATCTAGACGCACTGCCAGTTACCATCCCTACCTAGTTGATATTCCACCAATTCGCACTAAGCATTTCCAAATGTCTTTTATAATGCGCACAGAAAAAGAGTGGAACTCACTACCTGCGTCTGTGTTTCTTAATACCACACGTGAAGATTCATGCGTAACAGCAAAATATGTGAAAAATTAGACGGTTCGTTTTTATTTTTTTCTGAGATTATTTGTATGATGTGAATATTTCACCCATATTTTTTTCTGCTTACTTAGGGTATTTCTTAAGAAACAAAATTATGTACGTAATAAGAGAAAAACGATCCCGAACTAAGCCTCATATCGTCAATTTTGTGTGAAGAGGTAACGGAAAATCGTTTTTACGATATCAAATACAAAAATCTCAAACCATAAAACAGCTATTATTTGGAGATAAAGAAGTAATCTATTTGTTGCAATTATTAGTTTAGTTTGATTTAGTTTCATTTCATCGCAAACTCTACCGAAAAATAGCTTATTTTTGTCGGATTTGTAAACGCATCCTTATTGCTAAGGATTTTGTATTTGGTACAACATTATCCAACACCCAAGTTCAACGACTATTACTGATAAACTAATAAAGTTATCTTAACCGCTATAATTTTCCTTTAAAGTTCATAAAATGCAATATCATCGTGATTTTTCCAGATTTTTCAAGGCAGCAGTTTAGCTTTTAGAGGGGAGGGACGCCCCACAGTGGTGCAGGTAGTACGGGCATGCGGAAAATATTATTTTTAAATGAAAAGACGTTGCGTTTCTTCATAATACTTTATTAAAATGATATAATGGATGTACCAGTTTACAAAGAGAAAGATATAACACGTATTTTTTTTTTATTAACATGAAAATATTCATCAAATTTTTTCACATGAATTTCATATAATTAAATCAGCATTTTTAAATAAATAAATATTAATAAACTAAATATTAAATAGAGAAGACATTGATTTAGAGATGGGTGCTATCCACTAATAAAGCTTTGGCATCATCGTGAAGAGGATAGTATTTTTTATTCGGTACTGCACGTAAACTGTTGATAAGGGGATCTGAGGTAGCTAAGAGCATATTCATAACATCTTCATTACATGATAGACGAGAACATTTTCTTGAATGACCTAACCTATAATTGCGGTAATCTTTATTTCGCGCTTCTTGAGCTTCCTCAGATAACATCCCAATAGGTAAGGCAGCAACACTTATTATTTCTTTGCCATGCAGCAAGATTTTATGCACAGTATTTGGCATATTATACCAGCTGTACATGCTTACGTATAGTTCAGCAGTTTCGTAACAATAACTACCAAACTTATCCGAATCAACTAATGCACTAGAATTAATTGTTTGCAATATTATACCAAACCGATGAATAAGTTCTTTATCGACTCTTGTGACTTCAGCTACAATGTCTGCATTATTGAAAAATCTTCTAGACGTATTTCCATCGTTAGATGTTCCCATTCCTTGCTTTACAAAATCCACTTTTAGACCTAAACGTTGAAACAGCTCACTTTGGATTCTTTTCTTCTCTTCATCTTTTTGTTGTTTGGTAGTTGCGTTCGTTCTCCAACTGGTAAATGACATATTGTACGCAATATGTAATATGCATTCCATAAATTTAATCCGTGCGTGAAGCGGGGATAAACCGACCTTGAGAGCCTCCGTATTCACAGTTTTATTTCGCACTTGGTCAAGGTTATTCATTTCTGATGGCTTTGACTTGCATATAAAACACACTGCACATGATGATGTGTCCGTAACTGTCTGCGCTATTTTGCCATCTATCATTGTGAACACAAGTTTATGGTAGACTTTGTAAGTCTTTTCCTTTAAACTAATAACAGTTTCATTTAAGTTTGCTATTTCAGACTCCATTCTAGCAATTTCATTTTTCGTAGATTCTGTAGTTTCTTTTTGAAATTGGAATTGTACCGGGCGACAACACCTTGTAGAAGAAGGAGTTGCATTTGTCCAATACACAACAGATTTATTTTCCTTTTCATACAGACGCAGTGGAACTAATGATGTCAAAAACATATATGAATCTGACACATTTTCGTCGATAAATGACTGTTTGTACTCAGCATGACCTGATGATCCGTCACATCCCCACTTGTGTAAAAACGTTGAATTTACACTAATCTGTGTAAGGTCGTCTTCAGACATTACTTCAAATAATCTTCTGGTTGTGTGATCCAGTAATGACTGCAAACTTACACAAGCGTAGCTTTCCGTTACATCAATATCCGTGGGGTAGCATTGCCTTTTTACTTCAAGTACTTTATGATAATCGGGAAAAATATCACAACCAATACTTTTTGCTGCATTTCTCAGTACTTGATATTGATGTTTCGAAAGTGATGCATCAAGTAATAATGCCAACGCTTTTTCTGGAGTAAACTTGATAGTATCCGATGATTCTTCTTGTACGAGTACCTTAGAGGCAGCTTTCTTAATCATTTCTTCAGGAACGCTTTCACACAATCTTTTAACTTTATATCGCTTTGTTCGATCGCAACATTCATCAAATGATTTTTCTGGTCGTCCTCTATGAGAGCGTTTTGATGGCCCTGGAACATTACTGTCACAATTCACCACATCAGTCTGCACCGAAGATGTCTCAACGGTAAAAATATTTTTCAGCCACTGTTCATTTTTTGCCATAAAAGCATTTTTATTTCTCGCTGCAGTTTGCCACTTTTTTGTAAATACGGGTAGAAAATTACGGCTTAACTTTTCATAAACTTGATTCCAAACACTTTCTGTAAGCTGTGGATACATAAGTTTTAAATTTTCGAGGCATTTATGTATCTCACGATTACTTGATATTATGATTTCCACTAAATCGGCATAGACAATAGTAAAGCTATCCATCACTATAATAACACTGTTATCGTAAGAGAAAATAATTGTAAGTGAAGTTAAAACTACCATTCAATGCTATTTATACTTACACGATATGATAAAATGTTAATTACCCTCATTAGAAACACTTATTAATATAATGCACTTTTTCTTAATTACAGAGCGTCATTAGTTAAGTACCTGGTATTTCCAAGATCGCAGGTTATCGCAGCCAAAACTAATGTATTCTTAATCTATAGGGTCTAATTAATCTCCGAAAGTATATTATTACGTATCGGTCGATAACGGAGATTAGTTATGATCTCATGATTGAAAACAAAAGGTTCCAAATGACCTTCTTCACTAAAAATGTAATAGCAAGTAATTATTCATTATATTATAACATTATGTTTACTATTTTATTAATACACACAATAAACTTATGACTAAACTAAAAATGAAAGTTGATAATTATAGTATTTTGGTTCTATTCATACTTGAAATAACAATATTTTTTGCACGAAATTTGTAAATTCTCGATCACCCTACTTTGGCATCATATAATTAAATACTGTATAATTATTTATCCGTATTAATTTTAGGACTTGTTTCTACTCATTCTAGTATGTGTGTGTACCAAATTGTAGACATTTTAAACAAGGTTGAAACAAAGGACTTTTTTCCGCCCTTGAACCAATGTGCGCCCTACTGGAACAAAAGTTTGCACTTTAAAGTTTAATATTTCGTAAATGGAATACATACTAGAAATTGCATTATTTGTCAAACTGAATCCACATTTATTCATAAAACTACGTACAGTAAAGAAAACACCCATGCGTGCTCAGTATGTTAATGATTTATGCCTTGTAAAATGTAAAACTTCTCTTATGAGGAAAAGCTTCTTTGGTAATGCACCGCAAATATATAATAAAATACCCGATGAAATAAAGTGTATGCCAGTGCAGAAGTTTAAAAAAACCCTTAATGAGTTATTACTAGAAAAATGTTATTACACTCTAGGTGAATTTCTTAATGACGAATCTCTGTGACTTTACAATATTGACATTTTTACATAAACTTACTTGACATTTAAAAAATATTTTTAACTTATTTTATTTTTAATATTAATCTTCTGAACTGACTATACTTTTTGACATGGAATGAAATTTATTATAAATATTAAAATTTTGCTAGCATAATGATATTGTGATGAATTTATATTTTATTTTAGTAGCATTTTTTTTTCTTTTTAATAATTTGTATGTCAATTGACAAAACATAGCGTACTATCAAATTTTTAAGATCTTGTATTTAATTATCACCTATGTTTACGAATAAATGATTCTGATTCTGATTCTGATTCTGAACATTAAATCGAAAAATAATTGTAGCAACTCCCAAGTCATTTTAGAAGACCTATTCAACCATACCCCACACGATGGGGTAGACGATGAAAAAAAATATTCATCCCCACTTCACATGTAGGGGAACTACCCTAAAAAAAAATATTTTCCAAAATTTTATTTTACCACTTAGTCGGCGTAATGATATACTTACACACTCCCACTAAATTATAGTTTAGTACTAACGGTCTCTTAGCAAAACCTCAGACAGACAGAAGGACATGACGAAACTATAAGGGTTCCTTGTCAGAACTACGGAACCCTAAACGGAACTGTCAGTACCTAGTATCAAAGCAAAACGTACAAGCAGGTTGTGAAACGGACATAATTATACCCAAAACGGAATGGCTATTGCTAACTTTCAATTTCACACTGGCCTTAGATATTATATCGAACCAAATGGTAACATGGAAAACTTACCAACGTATGAGAAAATGAGAACAAAAAAGAACTGTCAGTACCTAGTATCAAAGCAAACCGTACGAGCAGGTTGTGAAACAGACGAAAACACAAATGTTTTTACTTTTTTATCACTTACTTGAAGTGCATGAATCTTTATGAAATAAGTCACGAACTGCTCGATATAACGGACGGTGAGACGTGGAATTCCAATAAATTCCTGCAATACCTACTGTGACCTAATTCTTTGTGGGGGAGGACAATAAAATGCCTACCTGAGTAATGCTGAACGATTGACCTACAACATTAGCCTACTGACATTTATTTATGGATTTGTACCCGATAGGCGGCATTAGTCTCGCCCTAGAAGACGGTATAGGTACACCACTTCAGTAATATGCGAACGTTTGGATTTGAAACTGCACCCTAATTGCGTAACACACTATCGATCGGAATCTGAATCATTTTGAAGCAAATTGCTAATCCAATGCTTCATATGTTCAAAAAATTGTCTTCGCAACAACGCAATTAATGTTGTTGAACTGTCAAAATGAATTGTGTGTGTTACGCAATTAGGGTGCTGAATGGCATTAGCTTCACTTTCTATTAGAAGAAAAAAGGATGCAATACAAACGAGTCATAGAGGAAATGTAGATGAAGAACCTATAAAAAGATTTTAGACAGGTTTGAGTTATAGCCAGGGAGGGGAGTCCTGTCTAAAGTCCAGAAGTGTACTTCTACGGACTGTTAACTTTAATGACGGCTAAGACGAATGACTGAATAGCCGAAAACAACAATAGGGTAATTTGTAGAAACGAGCGACGTTCTGTGCAGAACAATGTTTGAGTATAAAATACAATTATTTACGGACTCATGTGACGAAGTCGATTTGTTTTTAGATGTGAATGGAGCATTTCCTAAGCAGCTTCGCTTTAAAATTTCCAGAACTATGTTTTCACTACCTGGTCAGGTTTTAATACCTTTTACTCCATTAAGATAGATAACACACATACATCACGCCTTGTATTGCAAGAAAGGGTTAGGCAGAGCTGTACGCACATTTCGCCAGTTATGTGTGTGTTTCTCCCATGTAATAAGATAATCTGTCATAATAATTCTGTGATTCAATTCAGGAATTCGGTGGACCAGCACTTTGAAGTATTCTTCGATAGTTTGCCCGTAAATGAAAGTCAATTTCATAACAAAATAAATATCAAAGACCTTCATTATAATAGCTTTTCAATGTTAACTTAGCTCATTTGGCATGGCACTGACATTTATCGTAAATGAGATTCCCTGAATTTTAATAACATTAAATGGCTTCCTTCTTCTTTTTTCTTGGTAATTGCTTACTTTCCCGATATGATTCTGGTGTATTTTACGTCTTCTTTTATTGTTTTATATATACTAAAGACATAAAAACTGTATACACAATACTTTCACGCCGATAGCCACGAATTCATATATTCGTGACGTCTTGAAACACTTCAGACAGGTTACAATACAATGCAAGAATATTTATTTGATAATATTTATTCGAGTCATAATCAAATCACATCGTGTCCTGTGGTTTGGTACAGGACAACCATTTAAATTATTTTCTTTCCTTGTCTACAGTGTCTGCCGTGCGTCATAGTCCTGTATGTCACTGTAACAACTTATTATTACCACCCTAAGGTGGTGGGAGTATGACGCAGATCTATGTCAAAGGAACGCAATGTCAATCTGTTTTGACAACAGGTACGCTTTTCAATAATTTGTTAGTAAAAAAAAACACGACTATTTGATATAGTTACTTGTTCTGTATCCGAAAGTTTTGCAAAGGTCAGCGGACCCCATAGGTACATATCAGGCTAGTGAGCAAGCTAACCGATCAACAGGAGATGGCACGTCTTTAGCCCTCGAAGGATACCAAACCACGAGCCAACGAGATCTGCGGGGCAATTGCGTACCACATTATCAATCAGAATCCGTTTCATTTTGACAGTTCAACAACATTCATTGCGTTATTTACGTTATCGAACAGAAATTTTTTTCGAGCATATGAAGCAATGGATTAGAAATTTGCTTCAAAATGATTCAGATTCCGATTGATAATGTGTTACGCAATTAGGGTGCAGATTATGGATATCTGGCTAATGATGTTGGTTATGGTAAGTACCTACCTACCTGTTCACTCGTCGCAAAACGAAAACTTATCATTATATTGTTTTTAGAACAAGCTGATTTAGACGACTTTTAGACCATCAATTACTGTTATAGACGGTTTGAGTTCACGGTGCACTGGTTTGACCATAGAAATATAAAAAATATAAAAGATGTGTCGCTCGATAAAAAAGCACTGATAGAGGATAAAGAAGTATATTTATTCACGTAATCAACAGGTTTTAACAAATACATTTTTGAGGCCTTCTTTCAAGTATAGAGATATAGCTGTAACAGAAAACCTTAAAGTAACGGAAAATGCGAATCCGAACAGAATCGCGTTTAAATGAGCAATTTAGGAAAACCGCTCACTGATTTAAATACCGCAGCGAGTTTTAGTGTCAGATAATAAACAGGTGAAATTGAAAGCAAAGAACCAACCGACACCCGCTGTACGCAAGGGCCAAGGTGCCAAGGTGTTGGGCCAGCAGTTGGGCCAAAAAAATCGAATCGCCAACGGTCGCAGTTTACACATTGGCGTATTGATCATTCTGCATTGGCGCTTTGAAAAAGATCGAAACTCTTGCATCGCCATCGAAACTAGGGAATGTAAATTTCACGCGCAAGACTAGATAGTTACTGTCTTTGCTGACGAATAACAACGAACCACCAGTATTATATACTAGCTTCTGCCCACGACTTCTGTCCGCGTGAAATTTCTCGTCCCCAAAACATCCCGTCACATGACGCATCGCATCGCCTGCTCGCGCTATCACTTTGTTTTCGCTTAGCGTTCTTCCTGACTTTTATTTATTTTTGCTCGGCTTCTAACGGTCTCGTGATGTTAAATAGCCTATAGCCTACCTCAAGAATTGAGCTATTAAAATATTTAAAATCCGTCTGGTATTTTCAGTGATTAACGCTTTCAAACAAATCCTGCAGCTTTATTTAGTATAGCTCGTGGCCAGCCGCACGGGTTGATCCATCAGGTTAAACTACGCTTGCCGGAATTGGTCCATGGATGGGTGACCAAGACCATCTTTACATACCGAGACTCATCCGTGCCTCGGAAATCACGTTAAGCCGTTGGTCCCAGCTGTCATTCGTGGATCTTTGACAGTCGTTACGGGTCGTCAGAAGCCCGAAAGCCTGACAGCCAGTCTTACCAAGGGGTATCGTACCAACGCGTTGGTGTCGACCAACTGGATGCAACGTAGTTGGGAAAAGGCTAGGCAGATTGATTGAGTCTATGCAACAAACTGAATAAGACGCCAGTGTGTGAACACTGTTGCGGAGCGCGCCAAGATCCTTTGATGTGTACATGAAACACCGACACTATTTGGTTGGCCGGCCAGCGCTGGCCGCCAACTACCGACACACGCCAATTAGACCTCTACACGTTGTCCTAACATGCTGGCCCAGCACCTAGGCCCAATGGTATAGCGGCCTTTAGCGTAGTAGTAAAACGATGACCGAATTGTATATTTTAGATACAAGACAAAAGCGTCAACTGCATGAATTTTCATTATATAACCGAGTAACGATCATTAATGACTCCTAATAAAAAGGACAATGACATACATAGCGCGACGAGTCGTAGAGTTATGGTGAATGATAAGATAATAATGAAAATAAAAGCATTGTTATTTTCTATTTTATAGGTGGGTATTTGTTTGTAGCATTTTTCAGGTAAGTACCTACTTCTTGCAAGTGTGTAAAAAGTTAGGTACCTATATTAAGTGATTGTATTATCATAGAATATGAGCAGCCTTCTCTCTACTCAACCTTCTCTAAATGTATAAAAATAATATTTTATGTAGGAACTGTTTTATTAAATAAATAATACTGGAGCTATTTGATCAATTAATCTAACCAAATTTTACTTTTTAGCAAGTAGAAAATTTTACCCACATCCACAGTGAAACTTAATTTTGTTTGGCACAGTTTATTTCTTTTTAGTTAGGAAAGCTATTAGAAATACGTCATTATTTAATTGTCACATTAATATAAATTTTTAATTAAGAACATAATATTATTCTTAAAAATTTGCCAACGTTTATTATTACTTCACAAATGAATAACTCATATCCTATCTTCTTTTGAACATTCTGGGTAAGTAAAACAAATAGTGTTTTAAGTGTGTGACAAAATTAACCAAAGACACCCTATATAATAAAAAAGAAACAAAAGTCAGAAAATTGTTTAACTAACTACACAAATACCTGAGTTATATAGCCTGATTTTTATAACTGTGCATCTGTCAACATCAAAATATTACAGTGCAATGTATATAAAATAACAATCACCGCTTAACAAATAATATAATAATAATAATATCCTGGGACATTATTCACACACGGTCATCTGATCCCAAACTAAGCAGAGCTTGTACTATGGAAACCAGATAACTGATATACTACATATACTACTTTTTTTTTGTAAATACATACTTATATAGATAATTACACCCAGACTCAGAACAAACAGAAATGTTCATGCCCACAAATGTTTGTCCTGGATGGGAATCGGACTCACGACCTGCGGCATGATAGGTGGTATCTTAACCAACCACGCCAACTGGCCTGTCAAGAAGAACTTATAGAACTGTGCCGACGACAGGAGTACATAGAGGCGTCAGCAGGGCGCTGAGTAGCTAAGCAGGCACCAATTTCAATAATCTAACCCAACGATTTTGACAGCTCCAAGCACAGTTAGAAATATTGAGTTATAATAACATGATTACACATTACAATATTAGAATATGTTTATAGACAACACATCCAATGCTTGCAAAAACCATTTGTACACTAACATTTTTTGCAAAATTTGATTCACTATGAATTACTTAGATAGGTACAGTAGTTACTTGCAAACAAAAGACATCAGATATTTTAGATTCACTGAAATATTTATGATGAGAATTCGTTTTTCTGTTCACTAATTTTAAATTATTACTCATGGATAATATGTTAAATATAACAAAAGAGGTATCATTTATCATGTAGGTAGGTACAGAAACTTTTTAGGTACTATTTTTTAACTTTACAGAAGAGGGAAACTTTTTTAAGCAGCCTTTTTGATGGCGTTTTATACATTGTTCTAAGTACCTACCTATATGTTTAATGAAGAATGCCTATTATTCTACAACATAGGGAACTATTTTTTTGATAAAATTAATTTCTAACCATCGCCCCGTAGTAGTGCTCCATAATTATCACTTCGCATTGTATGAACAAGTCAACAGTTTTAACACAACTGGATTTTAACGCGCGGATATGAAACCAGTTTTAAACATCGACCGTCCAAACCTTCACACAGCTAAAAATACCACAAATCTAAATATTTATTCCAGTTGACATAGCGAACAAACCTTGAAATCAATTTGAGAAATAAATGATATTATCAAATAAGTGAAATAGCGTGTAGCGATGCGAATCAATGCATTATACTGTGATCGAATGCGTCGCATGCATGGGTGTACTCCGCTCGGTAATTTAATACTTTTATCATATTAAATAACCAGTCTCCCTTCTTATACTGATTACTACACCCAAGATAAATAAACTAAACAACGATTTCTGAGATAAAATAGATGACTTCTATACCAAAAATATGAATAAAATAATCATCTTAAACATACCTTTAAAATAAACGAAGCGAACTTCTCTACCGGATTATCGGTGTCATGTTCCAATTGTATTTGAAAAATAATTCATGCGCTGCATGTGAACTGCCGTTTTTATGTGTCGTCTTTCTGAATTATTAAATTGGAGAAATAAATAACTTAAACAACCATTCATTCGCTACACCGGCAACTACTATTTGCCAACTCTCTATTACCACAGCACTGCTCCACCACTGTTTACTAATCAGATAAATCGATGTCACAAATGACAGCAGGATAGGGAGTCGTCGCGATGTTATGAGAGAAAGAGACAAAATTGGGTGCTCCAATTCGAAAAATCCCTAAGTCTACTTTTTCACTTTTGAGTACTAAAGCCAATAGTAAAGCACAAAATGTATTTTTTGAAAATAACACACATGGCGTATAAAATGAAAGTATCATCAAATTGTAGTAAAAAAAACCTGTTTATTTAAGTGTAAAAAACAAAACCCATAAAGTTATTTTAACACCTATAATTGAAACAATAAAGTTTTGGACTTATCATAAGTAACTAGGACTTAGGGATTTTTCGAATTGGGGCACCCAATTGACCCATTAAATTAAAATAAATCGTATAACATGGCACTTTGATTTTTAGATTTTTGTTTTATAGAGTGATTGTATTTTTTTTTTATTATTATTATGTTATAGTACTTAAGGGGAAGAGTCAGGGTAGCCCGCGAAATTCAAATTTTCTTACGTTTTTTGCAATGTCGGTATTATATTGTATACGTTGATCAAATTATAATTTGCGGTCGTATCTATTTACATAATTAGAATCATTAAAGTGATCAATACAACTCTTTAAGACCAGGTAATCCCAAAAAATTACTATTTCATGAAATCTTGACCTTTTAGGATTATACTAACTTAAGGAGTTGTATTACTGATTCTATTGTATATAATTCTGTAAAAACATATTTGTTACGGCCGCAAATCATACTTTATTTAACATACAACTTAATACTGACTTGCAAATTGCAAAAAAGGTAAGAAAATTTGAATTTCGCGGGCTACCCTGACGCTTCCTACTTAAACTACTACCACTATTACTTAGTTAAAATAAAATATTATAACGAATTTTGCTATTTTTTTTTTTACATATTTATCCAAGATACTACTCCTCTGCTGCGTAATTGCTTATGTGTAATTGTGTATTGTGCCTTTAGCTAGGTATCTAAAGCTAGCATCGAGGTCATCGAGAACTGGAAAACTCGGTAGATTTCGGGAATCATAAACAAATTACAGGATTTTTTAATTAGAAAACTAAAAGGACTCATTCTCACTCTATCGGTCCTTATACCGCATTTACACATTCGTGCTCGTGATTTGCCCCGCCATTCGACGAATTGTTCGGCGAGATCATAGAGCAACCCGGTCCGCCGGGGCCCGTGTTGGGCTACTAATGAGCATGTGTGTCAGTAGCTTTGTTTTCCAGTAAGCATGCTTATAAGCATGCTTTTTATAAGCATGTGTTTACACATTCGCGTCTATTGATTTCTACTTCAGCTTGACGAAATAGACGACGTTGTCATTCTAGCGGTTTTTGCATTGCATTTGCAAAGTAAATACAATTTTTAAGATGTGCTTCCACAGATTATAAAGATGGGACACTCCGCAGTTTAGGTATGATACTACAAGTACGCGGCGGGTCTACCTCACTGGGCCAATTCAGTAGGACTGCCGCGATCAGAAGTTATAAGAGTAATAATAATAATATAATATAATATCCTGGGACATTTCACACACGGTCATCTGATCCCAAACTAAGCAGAGCTTGTACTATGGAAACCAGATAACTTATAAACTATATACACTACTTTTTTTGTAAATACATACTTAAATAGATAATTACAAACAGACTCAGGACAAATAGACATGTTCATGCACACAAATGTTTGTCCTGGATGGGAAAAAAATTGATCTGTTCCCCTGTTAGCAACGAGGGGACAGTTCGAACTAAAGAAAGTAAAGAATAAAGAGTGAATAAAGTTGCTAACAGGGAGACAGATCAAACTTTTTCCGATCTTTCCCCTTAATAGGGCACTTCCCGGACCATCTATCATCAACGCGAGCATGGTGGAAAAGCGTGTTGTTTCATCCAGCACAACGCCCGTTGACTAAAACAAGCAAGTGAGAATGCGAGAATGTGAGAATGCGATAACATTGAACGAAAATATGCGGAAATTTTATGAAACTTGTTCCAGGGAATACGTGTTTTTTAGCAATTTTGTGAAATAAATGTTTGTCATTTAGAATCTCCATTACATGTGCCAGGTTTCTATCGATATGTTTTCTTTACTTTTACAATGTATGAGTACATTATGAGAGGCCAAATTTCAGGTAAAAATTGTGCAAAAAAGCAGATTTTTGAAGGCTTATACTGAATTTGTTTCTCCAAATTTTTATTTTTCGCTTTTATAGAATTCCGCTAATAGGTATTTTAGATACAGTATACAGTATGTTAACCAACAGAGGGCGTTCCCGTTAACCCGCAATAGTATAGCATCCATACATGCTAAAAAAAATATTACCATTCGAAAACAAAATGGTTTTTATTTTTTTTTAATATTAAAATATTCACTAAAAATGTTAAATTGATACGTAAAAGAAACACTCTGTACACGCGTACTTGAAGGACGGAAACATCGCAATTTAGTTTTTATTTTTAGTGAATTTTTGAATATTTTAGTGAATATTTTTAGCATTTTTAGTGAATATTTTAATATTAAAAAAAAATAAAAACCATTTTGTTTTCGAATGGTAATATTTTTTTTTTTTGATTCAAAAAAAATCCTGGAAGCTTGCAAATGTACAACCAGTGCCCAAAAAGGGCGACCGTGCAGACCCTGCCCATTACCGTCCGATCGCCATTACCTCCATTCTATGCAAGGTTATGGAAAGGGTACTGAACAATAAGTTGCTGATCTACCTTGAAGACAATGATCTCCTCAGTGACCGTCAATATGGCTTTCGCCGGGGACGGTCAACTGGCGATCTTCTTGTGTATGTCACGCACTGCTGTGGCGAAGCCATCGAGAAACACGGCGAAGCACTGGCTGTATCGCTTGACATCTCGAAGGCCTTTGACAGGGTCTGGCACGCTGCTCTACTCAGCAAGCTTCCTGCTTATGGCATCCCAGCTGATTTTTGTAGCTGGATATCAGATTTCCTTAGTGAACTGTCGATCAGAGTAGTTGTTGACGGCTGCTCTTCTGATCTTATGGCTATTGATGCCGGAGTTCCTCAGGGGTCTGTTCTCTCTGCAACTCTTTTCCTGCAACATCAATGACCTGCTTCGGCCTGGTATTGTTGGGTACGCAGATGACAGTACAGTTTGAGAGAGATACTTGTCCAGCGCAAAAACCAGCGGGGCCGAAGTTCGTTCCTTGAGAGAGGCCATGGTAGAGCGGACAGATTTGACCTTAAGCTTTGTCTCCCAGTGGGGTGATGATACCTAATCTGGTCTCTTTTAACGCCACCAAACCACAGGCGTGTCTTTTTACCGCTAAAAAGAGTCGTTTTGTCCAATCTCCTACTTTTCGAGGTGCATCTGTTCCTGTAACTGGTCGACTTGAGCTCCTAGGCATGGAGTTGACATCTAGTCTCAACTTCGGCGCCACCATCAAATACAAGGCCCAAACTGCGGCCAAGAAACTGGGCATCCTAAATAGAGTGAAGCGATACTTTACGCCTGGACAGCTTTTGACCCTTTACAAAGCGCAAGTCCGATCCTGCATGGAGTATTGCAGTCACCTTTGGGATGGATCAGCCAAGTACCAACTAGCCGCGCTTGACTCGGTGGAACGCAGAGCTAAGAGGCTGATTGGCGACGTACAACTGGTAGATGCCAAGCTTTATAGCTTGGCTCATTGCCGCAACTTGTCGGTCTTCTACAGATTGTACTTCGGAGAGTGTACCCGAGAACTCCACGACCTCATTCCACCGGCCCCCTTCTACCATCGGACATCTAGACGCACTGCCAGTTACCATCCTTACCTGGTTGCTATTCCACCAATTCGCACTAAGCGCTTCCAAATGTCTTTTATAATGCGCACAGCAAATGAGTGGAACTCACTACCTGCGTCTGTGCTTCTTCTGGGTAAGCTCACTCCATCGTCGACTTTGTCTCTGTCACCTGTGACCTAGACTAGAGTCAAGAGCAAACCCATCACAAATAAAAAAAATATATAAAAAATACATTTTTTTAAACTATTTTGATGATTTGAACACTTCATTTATTTATTTATCTAATACTTCAAGTACAAAATATGTACAGAGGCTTAATGCCATTAGCATTTTCTACAAGTCAACCTTTAACTGCATCTTTATTCCATTAAATCAATCTAATTTAATTGACTGTTAGTAACTCTAATAAAAATAATAGCAATGTCTCTGTCGGAAAGAACAATAAATTCTTGGAAACCAATTATCTCTGTAAACTGCATTAATGCACTTTTCTTTCAGTTCCGGAATATTTGGAAATCTAAAATGTAAAGATTAAGTAATATTACTTTTTTACCATTAGGAAATATCGATAATTATTTTTATCGTCAATATCGACTTTGTTTTGAAGTTGTCATAACACTACAGCATTACTACAGATAGAAAGGGACAGACGTATTGACAATACCCTAGTGAGAGAAAAGGACTTTTCAAAAAGACATCAACGCGGCATACATTTTTGTGCTACTTTACGTACACAACCAGTTTTGCTTGAGCCCTATAATTATTCATAATAATAGTAAATTAGAAATATACTTTACTTACTGATGAAAACTTATGCCATATTTTTTATAGGTGGATGTTCTAGACGATTTCCCACACCATTTAATTGAACAGGAACTCATAATTGTTTTTATTTATGCAGAAATGTTTTAAAAGGTACCAAAATAACCGCGTATGCAGAGATCAAATAACTGGTCAATACTAAAATGGCCACTCATATTGTCATCTAATATAAGTGCAATATCATTTATGTGCCGTGAGCCCGTGTCGCCCGTATGAGCAGTCAAGAAGCTATATAGTCAGTGGCCCCTCTTAAGGGGACAAAGCAGGACGACAGATCGGAATAATTCATAAAAGTTACGCGTTCTAAAGAGAGGCAACTTGTAGGTGAAAATAACTGCAGGTAATAGCGTTGTGCGTCGCTTTTTATTTAAATGATTTTGCGGAGTGTCCCATCTGTATTAATCTGTGGTGCTACAAAAAATAATTAAAAGAAAACGTCGCCGCAGACCATTATATTTTATATTGATGCCAGCTTCCGTGGATGTGTACGAAAAGTAGCTATCAAAGAATTTATCTTCAATTTTAATTCAGACAGTTGAGGGGTTACGGCGACGATAAGCGACCTTTAATTATTTTAAATTAAAGATCACTTCTAAACGAGTACGGTAGTGTTAATGATTTGGAAATATTATAATAATATGTTAAATTAGAGCATTTTCTATGTGAATACTTTAATAAAGCTCCAAAACATAACCTTATTTTTTTGGTCCAGTCCATTTTGATGTTGCTTGTTAGGCCGTTTGCTACGAAATGAACTTATAAGCGAATGTGTCAACACTAGTTCGTCTCGCCACTCGTTTCCCTTTGACTCGTGTCACGAATCACGAGCGGCGACGCGGATCAGGAGGCGAATAACGAACCACTGTTTACATATTCGTGCTCGTGCCTTGACTCGCCACTCGCCTCGTCACTCGTGAGAATGTGTAAATGTGGTAAGACTTTTTTCAAAATACCGCATTTACGCATTCGCGCGAGCGTCGAGGCGAGCGGCGAGTCGAGGCACAAGCACGAATAACTAGTCTGGAAGTCTGGACATAAATACTGTTAGGTACATAAAACTTTTCTTTTTTCAACTCTTTAATTATTTTTATTATAAGTTAAGAATTATATAATAATAATAATAGTAAATATATAATAATATAAATATATAATTATAAAGGGTAATGATTTGAGTATATCTGTTACGAAATAATACGATTTTCTGGGAAAGTGTCCAAAATAATATTGGGAAAACCGAATTGCTTCAGTGAAAGCTATATTGTTTCAATGTGATGATATTATCGATTATATAAATAATCTGTAAAATCAATCTGAAGATGCAGACACTACACTCTCTGCGATTGCCAAGCAATTATAACTGAAATGCTAACTCTAATTTATTATCTCGCTACACGTGTGATACGCAATATTAAACCGCATCAATAACATAAGTAACATAATTATTGAAAATTTGCGCAATTTTCGTGACTGGGGCCAAAAATTTCGGGAAACAGGATTTAATGAATGTACTACAAAAACCTACGAATTCATAGAAAAGAGCAGGTGTGAGATTCCAACGACTAGACTTTTAAAGAGAAAAGGGTTCGCATAAAAAAGAAAATGTTTAATTATGAAGCTGTAGATGAGCCTATTGACTCCGCTGAAAGTAGATTCAAAATTTATTGATATTTTTATTACAATGGTTGACGCCGTAATACAAGACATTACCGAATTAACACAAGATTTACTGCACTCACTAAATATTACAACAATTTTGGATTCGTGTACGACATAAATAATTCAAAATCTTTGCCAGATAACGAGCTTTTGAAGCACTGTAATGTTTTAGGTGTAGTACTCGTACTTTGAGATGGAGAAAGCAAAGAATAAGAATAAGAATAATTTATTTACACACACACTAGTTAGGTAACATACAGACACAGAGAATACAATGAAAATAATAAACAAGCAAAGTAGAAATAGCCGTGGGCCCCAAACTAGGCTCAGCCTGTATATTGGTGCCCCAAACAGTTTGAGTTGCCGAACGTTCATTGTGACACAGCACAGCCGGACAAAAACAATAATTAATAACGGAATTAACGAATGTAAAATTTATAATTTTACATTCGTTAGTTACTTATTTATTTAATTACTTACTTAATTACTTGAAAAAAATAAAAAGATAAAAGTGGACATAAACACAATAAAAAAATCAGAATCTATCATAAAATATTTAAATACACGACTGAGATTATGGATCGAATGACCACATCAGTAGCATAACCGAACAACTTTGTAGAGTGGTGAAAGAGTGTAGTGTTCGTGTAATTGTGTGTTTGCGTGTGAGTGTGTGTGCGTAAGTGTGGATGTATGTGCACGTGTGTGGGTGTATGTGCGTACGTGTGCGCGAATTAGAGAAGTGATAGGAAAGGAGCTAGTTATGTCAATGGGTACAAGATGTTTTCTGTTTCGTCATAGGTCAGGTTCCGAAGCCATGCCTTTAAAGTAACCTTGGCTTCAAATATGTTTCCAGGGATTCTTAGTGTGGATTTGTTGACTGTATTAAAGACACGAACAGGGAGTGAAAACCGGGTAGCAAATACCGTTCTCACTCTTGAGATTGGCATTCTGTCAGCTCCTACCCTCCCTCTTTGGGTGTAAGTGAATTGCCTCCCTGACGCCGCAACTAGTTTAAGTACAGATTTCAGGATGTAGAGCTGTCGGACGCGCAAGACCCCTGCTTCCTTGTACAGTTCGTCTGTAGGATACCGTCTCGGTTTTCCAAGGGAGACTTTAAGAACAGCCCGTTCAGCACGTTCGATTTCTAGCATAAAGGTCTTGGCTGCGCTACCCCAGACGCCTATACCGTATTGAAGGAGCGACTGACAAAGGGCTAGGTAGACTTTCCTGCAAATATCTCTCGGTGCACTGGCACGGAGGGCTTTCATTATATATATGAACTTACGGACTTTTTTGGACAGTGTCGAGATATGTTCTTTAAAAGACAAGTTCTGGTCAATTATGATGCCTAGGTATTTTACTGATTCGACTCTGACTATATCCTTACAACAGCAATTCATGTCATGACAGTATATGTTATGAATTTTAATATGATTAATGTCCGGATAGCAGGAACGACTGATGTGAAATGTTATGAAATTGGTTTTTTCAACATTTAGGGTTAGAAGATTTCTATCGAGGCAGTCAGATATAATGCGCATGCCGTATTCTGCGGCATCGGTGGCGTCCGCCCATGTATCACCGTGGAATATTATTGCTGTATCATCTGCATAACAGATCATATCCGAATGTGGGATGGTTAACCCCAAAATGCCATCCATGTACAAGGTGAATAATGTTGGCCCGAGAACACTGCCCTGTGGCACGCCAAACGTCACTGGAAGGCTTTCGCTTACACTATCCCCTATCACAACATACTGCCGTCTATCCGTTAAGTAACTTCTAAACCAGTCCCGAGCATAACATCCCGAGAAAGACATAGAATCTTACGAGCTTTACGAAGAATTACAACTTTTAGTGGCTAATCTAACAAACTCTATTAGTGACGCCAATTAGATGTTTCAATACATAATTACAAATGAATTAGAAGACATCTGTCCTAACGTTTACATTGCTATTAGAATTATGTGGACTATGCCTGTAAGTACAGCTAAAAAAATCTTCTTCTAAATTAAAAATTCTTTCCGCAGAAAATTTTCTAAGTTAAAAATGATTAAAAACAACTTAAGAAACACTATGAAGCAGGACCGACTGTCTGCTCTAGCAATACTTTCAATCGAAGCAGATTTAGCTGCAAAAAAATAATTAAAAATCTTGACTAGAGGACTTCATTAAAGCAAAAAGCCGAAGAATATTACTTTTGTAAAAAAATGAATCACACAAGTTACAAAATAAAACCTTTTTTGTAATCTACAAGGTGTAACTTAAATAACGCACAAGCTCTTAAGGGGTCATTGTACTCATCATTATTAACAACTTTTACTATGGGACCAAACCAGAAATCGCGAAAAAAAAAACTTGCTGTTCAGTACATTTATGTTCGCACAATTCTTCAAAATGTACTGAACAGCTGATTTTTTGTATGTACATGCTTTTCAACATTCTCCCACCGTGCATTTATATTTTATCACTATCATGAGTAGGTATGTCTTGTCAAAGCATTTTTGGTAGGATAGAACTATTGGGTAGATCTTGGGAACGAAAGAAAAGGGGCTTCGCTGATGCGACTTCGCCCACGTCTATATTAGTCCATGCTACACCATTGACTACAACAAGCAAAATGGCAAAGTGTACACTCACAGTTCTGAAGAAGCCGCCCAAGTGGTTGGAAAGGTACAGACGCCAGCAGGTCAACCTACCCGAAACTGTCAGATTTTCCCAATCAACCTTGAACCTAATGCTTTAGCAATAAAGTCGAAAATATATTAAAGAAATCTGACAGATTGTAGTAGCTTGATGTGCTGGCGTCTGTACAATGTGGTCATCATTCTGCGTCAGTAATGGTTTGATGAGGGGTGTCTTATCAAGGCGTCACAAAGCTTAATTTTTTGTGAAAAAGGAGTTCAGTCAAAGTGTATCAAGAGACCGTCTTGGATCGTGTTGTAAACCTCTCAGCAATACACTTTTGAAAAATGGACCGTGGACTTTCCAGCAGGACTCTGCACGTCTGCACCTGGTCACAAGGCACGAACTACCCAAGCCTGGTTCGAAAGCAACGTTCCAGACTTTATAAGAGCTAAAGACTGGCCTTCGTCTAGCCCAGATCTGAACCCCTTAGACTACAAATAATGGTCAGTTTTAGAGGACATGGCCTGCTCTAAATGACACGCCAACATTGTGTCTCTTAAGAAATCTCTGGAGCAAGCAGTGGCTAAATTTCCCATGGAAACAGTGCGTCATGCCGATTCGTGGTCAGACATATTAAAGACCTGTATCAAAGCCAAACGTATAGAATTATTTTTTGCAAAGACTTCAATAACTATGTATGTACAGACGCCAGCACATCAAGCTACTACAATCTGTCTTTCTTTAATAGATTTTCAACTTTATCGCTAAAGCATTAGGTTCAAGGCTAATTGGGAAAATTTGACAGTTTCGTCTGCACCTACTTACATATAAGTTTTATTAAGATTACATTACATCATAAAAAAATAAATGCATTTTCATTTGTAACAGAACTTATGGCCGGACTAGGTAAGTAAACAATGGTTCGTCAGTCGCCTCGTGATTCGCGTCGCGCGTCGCCGCTCGTGACGGTCGCGTCGGGAGCGGTTTTTTGAACACGAGTCAAAGGGAAACGAGTGGCGAGACCACATGGCGAGACTGTGTTTACACATTTGCTTACACCACACCGCATTTACACGATCGTGTTCGCCTTTCGCCTCGTCACTCGACGAACATTCGACGAAACATTCGTATACGAATGCCGTCGCGAACTACTGCCGGTCTATTCTGTAAAAATCTAACCGTGAAAATTTAGGTGAAGTGATCTTAAAGTGAACTGTCATTCCACCTGCCGGTCTATTCTGTAAATATCTAACCGCGTGAAAACTTAGGTGAAGTGAGCTTGAAGAGAGCTGTCATTCCACCTAATGCTTGGGATTGACACTATTGACAGTTCACTCCACGCTCACCTCGCCTAAGTTTTCACGGTGAGATTTGTACAGAATATCACAGCTGATGCTAGGGGTTGACACTATTAACAGCTCACTCCACGCTCACTTCACCTAAGTTTTCACGGTGAGATTTGTACAGAATAGCACTGCAGTTCACACATTCGCGGGGTGAATTATTTTGACATTCGCACACGAACATGGAGGACGTGAAAATAATGGCGGCATGCGCACTACATCTATTGAGTTTATGCAATTATTTATATACTAGCTGACCCAGACGTTGTCATGTCAAAATTTCAATATATCATACAAAATTCCTATAGAAAATGCACTTTCAGTTTTACAGAATTTTCCAATTTTCCCGGCAACTTTTCAAACATTTTCTTTCATACATACCTTGTCCTGACAATTACAAACCTAACAAAAAGAGAATAAGCGAAATAGGTGCAACCGTTCTGAAGTGTTGCGCGTACATACATTCGGCAATTGATTTTTATTTATATAGCTCCTGCGCAAAAAAATAAAAAAGAACCGTCGACGCAGACGATGGTGTATGATAGCGTGTCAAGTTGCTGACTGGCAATCCCATTCCCATACCAGTTGATATACCGTTCCATGCATCGTTTATCTTTTGTCTATTTTTATGATTTCTATTTTTTGGGTTCCAAATGAGCTCTTCCTTTTGATAAAGTTCTAGGAATTCTAAAATTCGCACTTCACTCCACTCCATTTTGTGTACACGTCCTGTTGGGTGGGGTGCTCTGCTGTCAACCGTTAGGATAATAGTAGTGTTCTGTGCTGTCAACTGACTGCACGCGAATGTGTAAACAGTACAGTCCTACCAACTTATCTGTGAACTGAAAGAGGACGGCACCGTCGATTCAGTGTTGCTAATTAATATAAGGTGCCCAAAATTGAGTAAGTTTTCAAGAAGGAAATTTCACATTAGACATAATCGTTTAATAACAATTACAGTTTTTACAAATTACACAACAATAATGATACCTATATAAAAATAATAAAATAAATAAAAAGAATTTGATAATTTACAGTTACGTAGTTACGCTAACAGTTTTGTCTCTCAGCAATAAACAATGGCTTTATCTAAAAAGTAATCCAATGAAGTGGAAATTCAGCAGATAAAATGTTCCACTGGGGGGGGATACAACTATCATTTAATGCGAAGTTAAGTAGGTACCTACCCTGCAAGAGGTACCTGGATGTCTAGCATTTAGTTATGACCGTACCTAACTCCTAACACCAGATTTGACTAATTACAATTAGCAGTGGTACCTAGTGGTAGTGCAGTGTAATAAAAAAAAAAAAACAAATTTCTTTACAATGATTTATTGAAAACCAGGTTTACAGTAATTGTGATCTTTAGATGAACCTGCATACACAACTTCATCCTGGTTGTGAGGCCATACTCCGCTTATTTCCGTACCACTATCATCATTATCACTATCGCTTTCGATTTCAGTGTCATTTACCACTTCTATAATAAAAGGTTTATCTAAATACAAATCATGTTTTAAGTATTCTTCTTCTAACCTGCTAACGTGTTTACAATGCTGTGCCCACTCATGAACTGTAATAGCGTCAAAAGCTTCTCTAACTAGGCGGGGAATTTCAGCATTTTTGTGCTCAATATTTACATCAGCAACTTTTCTTTTCATTGTGCTCCATATGAGTTCAATGGGTTGAGATCACAGTGATAAGGTGGTAAATATAAGGATTTTGTGTCTATTGTCTTCTAAAATTTTTCAATCTCATGTAGGTACAGGTTCAGGCTTGTTTCTCTTAATTATTTCTAAAAGCTGAGGTTTACTCAAATTCTCTCCGTAGTCAATTTTATTTTGGGTCAACCATAATTGCATATCTTTTTTTAAGGAATTCCTATTTGGGACTTTATTCACACAAATACGGTGATAAGGAGCATTATCCATCACTATTATGGATGGCTCTCGTAAATTAGGTACAAGTTTTTCAATAACCCACTTTTTAAAGTTGGTACTATTCATCTCGTCATGATAAACACCACTTTTTGTGTTTGGTTTAAACACAAGTAATTACATACTGGATTTGTAACAAATCCAGTATGTCCTCCCGCATGAACAATAATATATCTTTGCCCTTTCGATACAGGCTCCAATACTCCCTCTTCACCCTCTCCTTGCCAACATTTACCCGATGTATGCGAAGAGTGAATATAGGTCTCATCTAAATAAATTATAGGCCGGGGCTGGGGAGATTTATTATTTTTATCCACTGCATGCAAGTACTTAGCTTTCCAAGCTGATATTTCATTACTCTCCGTAAGAACCTTCCGATTGGATTGAGATTTTTTAAACGAAATCCCACCTTGTGAAGCAGCTTTCGCAGACTCTCTTGCTGTCCTGTGTAATTTATTTCTGTCTTTAAGACCTCTAGAAGCTTTTTAACAGTAGGAGGTCCCTACTTTTTTAGCAGAATAAAATTCATGTACTTTCCTCCGTATAACTCCCATGTCAAAATCATCAACATGCACAAATCCACTTTTACGTTTTCTCTCCTTGCCTGGTGTCCGAATTTTTGTACCAGTTTCTTCTGCTGCGTGCCCTTCCTTAACTATTTTTGAAATTAGTCCTTGACTCACACCTGAAATATAAGATAATAAAATATATGTTAGTAGGAATTCGAAATCTGGCAGGTTAGTTTGCTCACTCACTTAGCAGGTTACCTATTAGATGTACGTTACCGTTCCACTAACCTGTGGCAAGAATAGAAACGAATATTTCGTGGACTTAAATAATTAGTTAAGTATCGGGTAATTTATAACAAGAAAGTTGACAACACTAACCTGTCACTGCCGAAATTCGTTTGTATATTTGATTAAATGGAATAATCGGAGAGTTTCTTCTTCAAAAAAGGTTTTAACCTTTAGCATAAGGTTTCGAGCATCACTTTTAATAGCTTTCGGCATATTTAACTTTATAAATTCAGTAATATCAATTCAATTCAGTAATTCCAATTTTCGCCATTTCACAGATAAGTTGGTAGGAGTATAAGTTCATGTTCGCCATTCGTGCCCTTTGATTCGCGTCCGAAAAACCGCTCCCAACGCGAACGCGCGAATCGCGAGGCGTGCCACGAGGCGAATAGCGAGCGCACTGTTTACATATATGCGTGTTCGTTATTCGCCTCGCCATTCGCCTTGCGATTCGCATGAATGTGTAAATGCAGCTTTAGAAGTTCATTTCGTAGCAACATCAAAATGGATGGGACTGACGGGACAGGGTGAATATTTGACCTTTTAACCGCCGTCATTACCTTCCGCCAAAAGTTGATGAAGGAGAATATCGTTAATGAAATATTTCATCAATTCCCAGAATCTGCTTAAGGACCAGAATCAGGAATTGCTGAAATATTTCATTAAATATATTCTCCTTCATCAACTTTTGGCGGAAGGTAATGACGGGCGGTTAAAAGGTCAAATATTCACCCAATTATTATATCCGAAGTAATAGGAATACCAGATGCAGATAAGTGCCAGCGGCCTTGAGTGTAGGTTAGCTTGCGTGTTCTGCGCTGAGCTCACGGAACGTGTCGTCGTACGTCTACCCAGTAATAGGACTTGCCCATCAAGGAGCGCTTTCCCAAATTAGACGCTTTAATAATTTATTACACACTAGCTGTTGCCCGCGACTTCGTTTGCGATCCAGGATGTATAGTAGCCTATGTCCTTCTCCAGCTCATGGTCTACCCATGTGCCAAATTTCATCCAAATCCGTTCAGCCATTTTAACCTGAAAGCGTGATCAACAAACAAACAAACACACTTTCGCATTTATAATTTATAGTTAGGATAGAGTTAGGAGGATGAAAAATCGGTCTATGGGTGTCCATAGACCGATTTTTCATCCTCCTAAGGCTAGGCTTGCAAAGTATTAGGTACATACGCCAGCAGGTCAACCTACCCGAAACTGTCAGTTTTTCCCAATCAACTTTGAACCTAATGCTTTAGCAATAAAGTCGAAAATCTATTAAAGAAATCTGACAGATTATAGTAGCTTGATGTGCTGGCGTCTGTACATAAATAAATAAAAAACTCTTAACACACTACCTACTAAAGTTTCTATAATACAATGCCCCTCTATCGCTTCTTCAGCGCATTGAGGTAGGAAAACGTCTATGCTTCAGCTGTAGACCTAGACAGATATATACGGCTTCGGCCAGGCGTTTCCATGATCTGTGGGCTTAGAGCATTAAAAAAACTCTTCACACACTACTAAAGTTTCTATAATATTATATAATGCCCCTCTATCGCTTCTTCAGCGCATTGAGGTAAGAAAACGTCTATGCTTCAGCTGTAGACCTAGACAGATATCTACGGCTTCGGCCAGGCGTTTCCGTGATCTGTGGTTGGTTTAATGCTCTAAGGACGGAGTTCACCGACTTTAAAACAGCTGTTTAGATTTTTAATCAGTTCTTTTCTTAGGAAATTTGACATAAACCAACTGTTATATACCTAACCAGTGATTTGAATGTTGGTGAACACATGCCTTAGTCTGTGGGCATATTCGACTTTTTGACTCAGACCAAATAATTTGGTCTGAGCTTTTTGATATTTTTTTGCGTTCGGAAACTGTTTGAGTAGTTGAAGTATTCCACTTCCTGCCGATGCCGTGGTATTTTTATTGTATTACGTAATTTTTTGAATTAGAAATTCACCTGTGTGTCTTACCTTGACCTGAAACGATGAAAACCATTTATAATAATAATAATAATAATAAAACATTTATTATCAGGCTACAATGGCCCATAGATACATACCTTACAAACTAACATATAATGTATAAAGTATAAAACAAAACTTGTGTTAATAAATATAGCTTAAAATTATGTTAGTAGCACTTCACTGCACTAGCTTGTCCTTGAGCTGTCCTGTGGAACTTGTCCGCGGAAGCGACGGAACACCACGTCCTGCGGCCAGAAATCTTCTTCCATGACGACGGGCAGGTAACAATTCGGTACTCGCACCACGAACGCCTTGAAATTGACGTTGCGGCGCGACTCCAGTAACTGCACCCTAGGCATGTACCTTGTCTTCTGGCGCACGTACTCCACGATGTCCTCCGCCTTAGTGCTGTAGTGCAGACGGGAGATGTACACCGGTGTGTTCGGCTTAGCGGCACGCAAGCTCACTTCTGGCTTCGTAGGAGCTTTGCCGCAGCGATTCTTGTTGGTTCGCGACCGGCGCTTCCTCCTTTGCACTGTCACGAAACCCTCTTCATCAGCCCTATTCGGCGCCTTTTCTGGCATAGGCTTCATACTTGGAGCGCCTGGGGCACTCGCGGGGGCGCTAGCGAAGTCCTTTCGTAAGGGATTCGCCAGGGCTGCAGATACTGGCAGCGGGACGGGCTGATGAACTTGGGCGGCGCTGCGCGGAGGAGCTGCGGTGACGGGCACAGGCATAATGTTAAATTATCTTTCATTTCTAGTACTTTCTACAAACGGATGGAAATGGAAATAAAACTGACATTACATGACAGTACTGACCCTGAGCGCGAAACGTTCTCATCTAAAAAAAACGTTTGTTTAGCATTGCTTTTTCCAGTTCGCTACCACCAAAGCCAGGTTAGCAGTTAGCACGACGAAAACAACAGAGATGACCGATATACTGCTATGCTACGCTTAGGCAAATAGCTCGTGCTGGATTAAAATAAAAAAAAAACAGCTGTCAGCTGGCGAATAATTTTTGTTTGTTGCGCAATAAAATTATCAACATTTACAAGCAAAAACAATTTAAAACAACCGGATTAGCAGCTAACATCATCGGAAAAATCATCAAGTTCAAGCCATCATGGAAAATAATTATTTCATGGATAAATTACGGGTATTTTTTGGGTTAAGACAGAATCCGCCTCAAAATGATTTTAGAAATCCAATTTGGAGTTCTGACGATGAAGATGACGGTGATGAACTTTACACTAGAAACGAAATGCAAGATTTTAATGAAGCCATTGACATGCAAGAAGAATTCTCCAGACAGATGTTCGATATGCTCCGATCTTTCGGTTCTATGTTTGGAGACATTAAATCGTTCATTAATGACAACAACTTCGATTCCATCACGACCATCCACCCACTGCCTCCGGAACACGGTGACCAAGAACACGTCAACGGAAATAATATAAGAGACTATTACCTGAAACCAGGCTATCAAAAGCATCCACAAGAATATCTAAAAGAAGACAAAGATTTGGATGGAAAAATAACATCTAATGATATAACGGGACTGTTTAAAAAGAAGAAAGACACTCCTCCTTTGACACCCTTTAATGGAGCGCTGGTGCCAGGCCGATCGTTCTGTCAAACCATTATCACAACCAGTGTAACGAAGCCAGATGGATCAGTGGAAACTAGGCGAATAGTGAAAAATGGTAATGAGGTGATTGAAGAGACCGTCACATCTATGTCCACAGGAACTGACACCCGGATGCCACCAAATACACCAGGTTCGGATCAATTTTCAAGTCCTGGCAATATTTACAACAATGTCCTGTCTGATCTTTCCTCTTTATTTAGACATTTTCACTTGACTCGTTAATATTGACTCCCATTTCTGTAGTTGTGTATGTTGTAGAACATTTTGTGAAAATATTAGTATAAGATGACAATTCTAATGTTTTCTCTTTCTTGCAGAGGAAGTAAATTAAAATCGATAGCTGTAGAACTATTTAAAGTGTTTGCATATGATATTGCAGAAATATAGATGTTTGATTATTGCTAAAAGTTTATTCTAGATTCTCAATGTACAGTCAACTACAAAAGTTTAAATATAGTCCTTTACTTGTAGGCTTGATTACATTGGACCTGAATAGTATTACAAATATTTCTTCCATAGTTTAGATTCTGGGTAGGATTCTCTTATCTAACTGTTAATAATAATATTGATCAAATAAATGTCAACTTACTTTTGAATTATAATATTATACATAATAGAACCAGTGTTTTCTTCTTAAATGTGTAGAGTCAATGTATGCTTCAGGTAGGTAACTACCTACTAGTACTTGTTTCACTGAGCACGTACAGACCTTGACCACAGTATAAATATCTACCAGTACTGTGACTCGGCCCCTGGCCTTGAAATAATTACCTACAGCCGCACAGTACGTAAACACGCGATAGGGCTACCCGCCTACAGTATTTTAATTTCATCCTATCTACCACCATCACCAACTTGGGTTTCTTTCTAGTTTTGTGATTTTAAATATTATATATTTTATTTAAAAAAACAAACTGCTGTCGTCGAAGTTTACCAAACTTCAACACCTACCTACTCAACCAAAATGCAAGAAACAGCTGACAAGTAATTATAATATCTTTTTTCAGCTTATTAACGTCCCCATTACCTCTCTCTTTTGGTTACCCATCCAATGTTGAACCGCTCTGCAAACGTTACTTTATTAAAACTAAATTTAAATTCAGTGCATCTCTTTCTTTCTATTTCATTAACCCTTAATTTGATTATGTTCACTGTGATAAACATTCAGAAAAAATAAATATCGAGCGAATATTATCTACCTTTTTTGGTTTTTATTTTAGTTATAGCAAGCCTTAAGTATTTTTATTGGTATAAAAAATAATTCTACTAGTGGCAACATCGTTCTTCTGTCATAATCGAAGCAAAATGTCAACGAAGCGCGGGCACTCGATTCTTCTCAAGGTAATTGTTTTTATTTTGCATGTTTTTCATAACTAAACTAACTTTTTTATGGTTTATATTTACTAAACAATGTTTGTGCTTTGTTTTAAAATGGGTTTTACGTAATGTTTTGTGCTTTTGGTAACAGTTTTTTGGGGGCAAACTTGTTTGTTCATCACAGTGAACACTGCCAAATACTCGAAAAAGTATTGCCATTTTAATATGTTCATTGTGATGAACAGTGCCAAATTAGGTATAACTTTTATTTGCAAATAATATGCTTTTATGTGGTGGGCTTTTACTGAGCTTGTTATTTTTTTCTGCTTGTTAACAGAATAAAACAAAAGACCGCACGCATAGAATACTAGAGCACTGGTTCCTGTCGAGCATGCACCATCCGACACTAGTGATAAATCTGAAAATAACAGTGACAACGAACTGCCACCACCTTCTCCAAGCCCTGTTTCATCTTCTGCACCTTCCATTAATTCTTCTTTGGAACGCTTAGACATCAATAGTAGTCCCGAACCTGAACATACTCAAAATGATGATGAACAGCCGCTAGAACTATCCGATTTATACCACTCCGAAGCTCTCCAGCTAACTCCAGTTTTGCAAGAAATTTGCCCTAATACACCGTCCAGAGAACCAAACTATGATAATGTTCCATCATTATCTTCAATAATATCGCTTCCATCTGAGACACAAGTACCAACACCTGCAACACCTGGTACGTCTTATACTAGAAAAACTAGAGCAAAAAAGCAGATAGCCCCAGCTGCCAAGAAATCGAAGAAAATTCCGAAATTTGCTCTTTCTTACAAATGGAAGAAAGGTATTTTTCGTCACCGTGCCGTAATCGAAGAAAGAACCGAAACCTATGTCGATTTTCCAGATGATGACCCCCTTGATTATTTGTATTTATTTTTTTCTGAAGATATATTTACCGATTTAGTGGACCAGACTAATCTTTACTCCGTTCAACAAACCGGAAGATCCATACACACATCAGAGAGTGAGATGAGGGTTTTTATAAGCATTCATATTCTGATGGGAATTGTTGAAATGCCATGCTATCTGGACTATTGGAGCAATAGGTTTCGATACGGCCAGATAGCAGACATAATGACGTTAAAACGTTACCAACAAATCCGCAGATTTCTACACTTTACCGACAAGATTCCTGCAAGATTCTGACAGATATTACAAAATAAGACCCATAGCCTAAAAAATCCGAAGAAATTGTCTAAAGCAAGAGAACGAGAATAAATTTAGTATAGACGAGATGATGATACCCTACAAAGGCAGGAAAGCAGGAAACAGAAAACAATATATGAAAGACAAACCAAACAAATGGGGTTTTAAAAATTATGTACGTGCTGGTGTAAGTGGAATGATTTACGATTTCATTTTATATGCAGGAGAAGATACCTTTCGTTTACATAAGTTTACAGAACAGGAAGCTTCACTTGGGTTTGGGGCACAAATAGTAATAGCCTTGACTCAGACTATCCAAAAGAAACCAGCAACTACATTTTGTGATAATTTCTTCTCATCGCCAGAGCTATTTTACATATTGAAAGAAAATTATGGTGTATTTGGTCTTGGTACGATACGTAGTAACAGGATAAGAGGAGCTGAACAGTTTTTACCGGATGAAAAGTCTATGAAGAAAAAACAGAGGGGTGCGTTTTCACAAGTTGTTTGTGATGCAAACAAATTAGTTATTGTACGCTGGAATGATAATAAACCTGTTACTCTTATAAGCTCATTTGTTGGATCCGAACCAGTACAAAAAATAAAAAGGTATTGTAAAGAGAAAAAACAAAAAATAGAAGTTGATTGTCCGCAAATTGTTCGCGAGTACAATAAACATATGGGGGGTGTAGACCTGGCTGATATGTTGATATCTTTATATAAAGTTCCATTTAAAAACTAGACGGTGGTACATAGGAATATTTAGTCAATTACTAGATATATGTATAAATAACGCATAGCTATTGCATAAACGTAACTGTTATAGAAATCAACGAAAATCAAAGTCGTTGAAAGTTTTTCGATATGAGATTTACTTAAGTTTAACAAAGAAAAACAGATCTATACCTCATGAAAAAATGCAGGAATGTAAAATTATAAACCCTCGATCAGCCAGGCCTACAAGCCCCATAAGATTCGATAATACAGGACATTATCCTAGCACAAAAGAAGACATGGGGCGATGCAAGTTTTGCCAAAAAAATACTACAGTATATTGTATAAAATGCAATATGAGACTTTGCTTTGTTACCGGAAAAATCCTTTTTACATTTTCATAATAAATAATTTTATTTTGACATACATAGTTTTTTATTTTGACCTATTTTAATGACACTAATTTGGCAAGGTTTACCACAGTGAACATAACAAATGACTTATTGTTCTCAACGTATTTCGCAGTGTTCACTGTGATAAACATTGATTTCCTGAAAACCTGTAAATACAACATTTTTTTGTCTCTTTTTCCTAAGTTGTACTTAACCCTAGGACTTCAGAAATACATCTTATTTCATAAAATAAAACAACTTAGATCTCTGCCAAATTAAGGGTTAAGAAAAGGACAGACGATAAATATTAATCTAGTCCTATCATATTAAGATATTCCATAGACAAGTTTAGATGTGATTAAAAACTTGGCTACTAAAAACACGTTAATTTACGTCAGGCGCTGACTAATTTGACGGGACTAAACTATATTTATCTTCTGTCCTTTTCTTAATGAAATTGAAAGAAAAAGTTTTACTGAACTTAAAATTAGTTTAGTTTGTGAACAAGGGAATCGGCGCCATTATCAAACATCTCATCGCGTACCTACTACAAAATCTTACTTATAAAGTAAATTATAATGTACTTCAATCTTACTACGTAGGTAACTACCATTTGTTACTCATATAATCATTTCATAACGATATTTCGTCTAACTCAATAATATTGTATATGTAAGTAGCTAAGTAAATAAGTAAGTAGATAGCCTAGCCTAGGAAACTAACTACTAGTTTTTTTTAACGCGAGCGTAGGTAGGTCACTCGTGTGTAATTTAGGTATTTTACTCAGTGGAAAAAGCGAAATACCTACGAAAACAGAAACGAATTACTTAGTAGTAGGTATATAAAAACTTGTTTATTTGTCTTACCTATCGGAGTTTCCAGGTAATAATAAAAAATGTTATCTCTGGGTGCGTTATTAACGAATTCAAGCAACCAAAAACAACACTATATAGTCTATTATCGCTCTTTGCCATATTAAAGTAAGTACTTGTACTTATTTCAATAAATATTTGTCACAAATCGCACGCTTACTGCTTATAAAACCATCACACCGTCCGTTTGACACTGCAGCTTAGTCGCGACTGTTTGCCGACTTAGTGCAGACTAAATTCGAGGTTCGTAGGTATGACTCGCGTTCCGACCGTTTCTATGAAGATAAATTACTGAACATATTTTGACCGTACCTTGACTGACTGACAACACTGTGTTGTCGCGAGCTGTAGGCACTTATCTCGAGCGGAATGTACATACCATAAGTAATGTGAGCAGGGAGTTTGTGAGTGTGACATGAGTAAAATAAATTAGTAAGTATAATAATCTAGACGTTATTTATGTGACAATGACAATCATGAAAAAATTAAATCTTAGATTTTAAATGTACAGCAGGTACGCTATTCATATTATAACTAACTATATGTATGTACATATACAGGACAACTTTTTAAACAGTGCGCGGGTGTTCTACTCATGAATATGAACAACTTTCATTATGGGACAAACCCTGAAATAACGAAAAAATATCAGATGTTTCATATAAAATTCACTACCTACTCGACCAAAATGTATGAAACAGCCGATTGTTTTTTGTGATTTCAGGGTTGGTCCCCTAGTGAAAGTTGTTCATATTCATGGGTAGAACAACCTGTGAAAATTTGCGCACTGCGTAAAAAATGGTCCTGTATACGTAATATATTACTGATATAGTTACTTTTTTAATGACGAAAATCCATTAAGAAATGTAGAGTCGTGTTGCTAGATACCTACTATAGTTGCCGGCATTTAACTTGAACTCTCGGCGGAGGTTGGGGGGTTTGTATACTCGTCGTACTGTCTCAGGAGTAAGGTCCAAAATCGCTTAACACATTCACTGCTACAAAAAACCCACAGGTGCGGCGCGCCGCATTCGAAGGAAGTACATAAATTGTATGGACACGCATATGCGACGGTAGCACTTGGTGAAGGTTCGAAAATCGCACATACGTGTCGGCCGCACAGAACGTGTTAAGTAATTAAGGATCAGAGCTCAAGGTAAATGTTGGTACCCGCAGTCGTACGATCGTATAAACCTACATTTTTCGCCCGCTAAAGTTATTTTTCTTTTCACTCTGCCAGTTTTATTTTTCTGTGTACTTCGTCATTGGTGTAATGCAGTAATGTTGAGAATCATAAAGGTACACATTTATTCTCTTCGGCAGGCGACAGCCACTCGATAATAAACTTACGAACCTTGCGAACAAGTGCCGCGTGTCAGCTGTCGCCTGCCTTATAAAAACGTATGTACCTTATTTTATTTTTCTTTCCGGACAGCCCTAGTGGCCCTAGTACTCAGTAAAGCGGCGTAGGTATTTTATGACGAAAAAGGACACAAAGTAATAGCCACTCTAAAGCGCGGCGATTAAGTGCAATTTAGCTTGCGCGTGGGGAGTACAGTCACGAGCATTAATATGTGTACGCTTAGCAAAATTCAAAAGCGATTTTCTCGTGTAATAACTACTGCAACTTTGAGATAAGACCTATTTCTTATTACTATGGGTTCCAAAATACTATGTTCAGAACAACATAAAATTATAATCAACACAGGAGAAAATCACTTTTAAATGTTTAGTGTATACATATTAGTGCTCATGACCGTACGTGATTTTGTAGGCTATTATAAAAGCGGCTTTTAACATCAAAGGAGTGCAACTTCTGTACGTTAGTACTATTATTTATTCTATATCATTATATTACAGGCCTAAATATTTCTTCAATAATCTAGATTCTGGGTAGGATTCTCTTATCTAACTGTTAATAATAATATTGATCTCCTCACCGCTGTATCTCTACGTTGACGTCGTGGTGGGGCTTGCGCGCTCTGAACTTTAGGTCTGTGCCGGTAGAGTTTACTTTGCCGGAACGGTTCTACGATGAGGAGCCAGATCAAAAGAGACACAATCCCGCAGGGCAGCATGTGGCGAGATGTTGGGCAGTAGCGACCCCACGGACCCTATCTCCCGGAAGAAGTTTTGTTCTTCACCACTGGCTTGCCTTTATTGGCCAGCTGGAGTGAACACGTTTGTTCCGCCTCTCTCTTGAAAAAAGAACGGTGCCGAAATCCTGGAAGCTTGCAAATGTACAACCAGTGCCCAAAAAAGGCGACCGTGCAGACCCTGCCCATTACCGTCCGATCGCCATTACCTCCATTCTGTGCAAAGTTTTGGAAAGGGTACTGAACAATAAGTTGCTGAACTACCTTGAAGACAATGATCTCCTCAGTGACCGTCAATATGGCTTTCGCCGCGGACGGTCAACTGGCGATCTTCTTGTGTATGTCACGCACTGCTGTGGCGAAGCCATCGAGAAACACGGCGAAGCACTGGCTGTATCGCTTGACATCTCGAAGGCCTTTGACAGGGTCTGGCACGCTGCTCTACTCAGCAAGCTTCCTGCTTATGGCATCCCAGCTGATTTTTGTAGCTGGATATCAGATTTCCTTAGTGAACTGTCGATCAGAGTAGTTGTTGACGGCTGCTCTTCTGATCTTATGGCTATTGATGCCGGAGTTCCTCAGGGGTCTGTTCTCTCTGCAACTCTTTTCCTGCAACATCAATGACCTGCTTCGGCCTGGTATTGTTGGGTACGCAGATGACAGTACAGTTTCAGAGAGATACTTGTCCAGCGCAAAAACCAGCGGGGCCGAAGTTCGTTCCTTGAGAGAGGCCATGGTAGAGCGGACAGATTTGACCTTAAGCTTGGTCTCCCAGTGGGGTGATGATAATCTGGTCTCTTTTAACGCCACCAAAACGCAGGCGTGTCTTTTTACCGCTAAAAAGAGTCGTTTCGCCCAAACTCCTACTTTTCGGGGTACATCTGTTCCTGTAACTGATCGACTTGAGCTCCTAGGCATGGAGTTGACATCTGGTCTCAACTTCGGCGCCACCATCGAGTACAAGGCCCAAACTGCGGCCAAGAAACCGGGCATCCTAAATAGGGTGAAGCGATACTTTACGCCTGGACAGCTTTTAACCCTTTACAAAGCGCAAGTCCGATCCTGCATGGAGTATTGCAGTCACCTTTGGGATGGATCAGCTAAGTACCAACTAGCCGCGCTTGACTCGGTGGAACGCAGAGCTAAGAGGCTCATTGGCGACGTAAAACTGGTGGATGCCAAGCTTCATAGCTTGGCTCATCGCCGCAAGGTTGCCTGCTTGTCGGTCTTCTACAGATTGTACTTCGGAGAGTGTGCCCGAGAACTCCACGACCTCATTCCACCGGCCCCCTTCTACCACCGGACATCTAGACGCACTGCCAGTTACCATCCCTACCTGGTTGCTATTCCACCAATTCGCACTAAGCGATTCCAAATGTCTTTTATAATGCGCACAGCAAAAGAGTGGAACTCACTACCTGCGTCTGTGTTTCCGAACGTATACAACCCTAATCTCTTCAAAGTGAGAGTGAACAGGCTTCTTCTGGGTAAGCTCACTCCATCGTCGACTTTGTCTCTGTCACCTCTGACCTAGACTAGAGTCAAGAGCAAACCCATCACAAATAAAAAAAAAAAAAAAAAAGAACACTGACGAGGAACAGAGCTCCCAACTCTTTCTTGCCTTTATTGGCCAGCTTGAGTGGAGTTTCGCAAGAGCAAACGTGCTCGGAGGAAGGAAGTATTCCAGTAAGGTGCTGGTAGGGATCTTGACCGTACTTCCGGGATTGTCCTGATAGCCGTGTGATACCTCTCCACTCCTCACGCACCGCAGGAAGTGTTGCCCCCTTGTCGCTACGTCACATGTGCTAGAGGCCGTTTCCGGGGGCCCATTATTGAGTGTGCAAGTCACCCCCTGCCATTTTATCCGTGTATAATATATAACATTGGTCAGGCAGGGGACATAGTTCCTCCATAGTTCAAGTTACCCAATCCACTTTAGCCTCCCAGACCCATAGCCCAATATGTTTTGTTTCCACGTACAACAATAGTCCTGCCGGGGGTTGTCCTTGGGTGCACTTGCATAGTGCATACAGGGATAAGCGTCGGTTGGTGCTTCCTTATCATTTAAAATTATTTAAGAGGCCTCTGCGAGTTGGCTTCGGCTCCTCGTACGCCTTCCAAAGGTGCGGGACCCCAGGGCCCCGAGAAATGTAAAAAAAAATTGATCTAATAAACATCAACTTACTTTGAATTATTTATTATACATAATAGAACCAGTGTTTTCTTCTTAAGTGAGTAGTTAGCTACCTCAAGCATACCAATGTATGCTTGAGGTAGCTAACTACTCTACTACTATAATGTGTAGAGACAATTCTCTACACATTATAACACTTTATTTATCTCAATAGAGAAAGGTGGCTGAGGCAGGAGGTCCTAAGTTACAGATATAGGTATTTATTTCTAGATCAAGATAAAGTAAACCATTGTACCTACAAAGGTTTACTTTATCTTGATCAAAGTATTTATTACCTTGAGTAAAAGTAATAAGTATGAAACAAAAAACCAAAATTAAGCTCACATAATTTATTAAATAAATACTGTAGTTTTATTAACTTAAACATAATTACATTATGCAAAAGTCAAGTGACAAAGTTACGAAAATATTACAGATTATACCTACTGTTCTGAATTTAGTAAATCTTGTACATTGTAAAACGCTAAGTCACCATGCACACTACCCTGTCTCGCTCTCTCTATTTCGAAAACATAAATAACGACTTGGCAATGATCAGTAATTTTGAATTTATGAAATTCTTTCGATTTGGTGTCTTGTCTACCTAAGCAAACATTTAAAAATGAAAATAAGTATTGCATCATCTATGCATATTTCTGACGCCATCTAATAACTTAGCCCAACAATTTTGGTCATAACTTTGTCGCATCACTTTTGCATATGATTGTACATTCGGTTTAGTCGCAGTAGCAAGCGTCGGCCGTGTTGCTCTTGATCCACGTCAGGTATCGGTTGACCCTCGAGTACACTCCGTACTTGTCAGGCCTAGCACAACCCTCGCCCCAGGACACCACACCTGAAAGACCAAAGAAAGATGTGATTTATTGACGAGAAACGACGTCGATGCCTACGAAGTACGAACAATAAACCCCATTTCGGAAATTAATTATTCAAACAAATAGCATGGACAACAGTTGGGACATGAACAGTCGAAAGATAGGTAAGAATTAATGGAAATGAACCAGGTTACCTGCTACTGATAGCTAGGTACGTTTGATCGGTCATAAAAAAGATGACTTATGACATTCAAGATCTCTCCAATACTCTCCATATCAGACTTTTATACTTATTATTTACAAAGGGCATTACTGACTCTACAATCAATCTTGGGATATAAATACATAGTGGTATTATGCAACATACATATATTACCTTGTACATAATACATTTATTACCTTGTTGGCCTAGGTCAGCAAAATTACCATACGTGATCGAAAGGAATCACGTCTAAACTTAGCCAACTTACTACTCGAACTTTTATGTGATAGATTGGCACAGATGATGGAGTCACTCCATTTTTAAAGCCCCATCTCATATCTTATAAATCATCATTCATAAAGCATCTCCGATCAGACAGTAATTATGATGGTGATAGGTAGTCTTAGTACTTCCTAAACAAGCTTTGTCACACGGAGTTCCATACGCATAGACAGGATAGGTACTTTTATCTACGTACCAACTTCCTGGTACTTCTCGGTGGTCTCGTTGAACACATGCAGGGGTCCGCCGGAATCGCCCTGGCAGGCGTCCCGACCGCCGTCAGGCTCACCAGCACACATCATGTTGTCCGTGATTCGTCTACCGTACGACCGGTCCTTACACTCCGAGTTTGATACTATTGGCACTTTCACCTGAAAAGAAATAATGGGGATTTTCACACAGCTCATAGTAGTAATGGCAGTACAATACTGACGAGGTATCTAATCTGCACCCTTATTGCGTAACACATTATCAATCGGAATATGGATTATTTTGAAGCAAATTGCTAATGCTTTGCTTCATAATATGTTCAAAAAATTTGTCTGCTCAACAACGAATGCTCAGCAATTAATGTTGTTGAACTGTCAAAATGAAACCGTTTCCGCTGGATAGTGTGTTACGCGTGCTGAGCTTTACTGCAACTGCAACTCGGTCGTCACTAGTGGCATCATAGACTTGAGGGCTTTCCAATATTGGTTACGCCGCCGTACGAGGTTGAGTGCTCCAAGTAGGTAGCTGGATAATAGTAGGTGTACCAATTGAGCAGCGGGGCAAATTGCGTAACACATTATCAATCGGAATCAGTTTCATTTTGACAGTTTAACAAAAGTCATTGCGTTATTTACGTTGTCGAGCAGACAAATTTTTCGAACATATGTAGCAATGGATTAGCAATTTGCTTCAAAATGATTCAGATTTCGATTGAGTGTCTTACGCAATTAGGGTTCTACACCCTGCACCCGGCATCAATTAATAATTTGTTCTTCATAAAGCTATACAGGATGCTCGGTAATTAATGGATAACCTTGAAATGGTTGATACAAAAAACGAATGGCCGTTAAAAAATACGCTATAGGTATATGGACGGCCACTAGAAGTAATTGCTGGACATAAGTAATCTTTGCTTCTTCATGAACTCTGACACGAACAAGTTTCAATGTACAGACGCCAGCACATGAAGGTACTACAATCTGACTTTCTTTAATAGATTTTCAACTTTATCGCTTAAGCATTAGGTTCAAGGTTGATTGAGAAAATTTGAAAGTTCCGGGTAGCTGGATGTGCTGGCGTCTGTACGTTTACTTATTGTATTGGACCGGTTTTTTAATCCGTAGTTAACTCAATCAATGGTTAAACACAGTAACTAATGGTTGAATTTTGGCTAAATGTGAAAGGCTAAACATGAACGTATTCATGTTAGCTCATTCATACTAAAAAATAGTAATTATTGGCATAACTCATTCATGTTTAGCCTTTCACATTTAGTCAAGCATTAGTTACTAATTTTAACCATTGGTTGAGTTAACTACGGATCAAAAAACCGGCCCTAAGTGCCGTGTGTTTTCTAGATAACCATAATAAATTATATTATAAAAAATCAATATAATTTATTAGATATGGTTATCTACACATAGAAAAATTCACTCCAACATCATATTCATGAAAACTGCAGTCCGATTTCATCAGCTTATTTAAGTAAACATCATGAACAATTACATACCTCCTGCAACGTATTGGAGACGGATCCGCCTTCATCAGTAACACCCCAGCCAATCACAACACCGCACTGGCGGGTATAAGAAAGTCCAGCGGTAGGCAAGCAGACTGGTCGCACCCTATGGTCATCATCAGCGGGCTCTGTGGGCGTGGTGGCGGTTTCTTCAGTGGTACTGCTACTGGGACTGCTCGTGGTACCCACATCTTCATCATCCCTGCGTATACGCTTTACTGCGCTGCTTAGGTCAAGCTGAGGAACAAAAAAATAACATTAATTGAATGTTGAAAGAGATATTGTGGACAGCCTTCATTAATTGACCCCCCAAGTGCCCCCAACTAAGCGGAAGTTGACACTTGGCTTACCGCGTCCGCAGTCCCCAAAGCGACCCTTGGATATTGCGCAAACCCATAATTAATTTTAATTTACGCGTTTTCTCTCTAAGCTATTTTGTGGCGAGTTTTAGGTTTGAATTTTGAACTCTAGCATTTATAGTTTAATTTGAGGAGAAAGAAAGAAGAAAAAAAGAAAACACATTTATTTAGCACAGACTAAAAGGCACTCGAAAATAATAAGCAGATTGCAACATGATAAAAAAAAAAAAACAAATAAAATGTATAAAATGCGATGCAGGAATGTGTGCCTCACGGCTACGCCAAAAAAGGCCCAGTTCAGCAAAAAATGCCAGACAACTAGTGCCTGACGTTGGTTTTCAACGGGACGTGTGAGGTGACGGATGTAAACCAGTTTTATACTGCAACGTATGTATGCATACCTAAGGAGACGTGAAGCCACAACAGAGCTTTTGAGCAACAAATAAATTAAATAGTGAATTAAAAAGAAAATGGTCTAAGGCAACCGAAAGAGTGTAAGTAAAAGAAATTCGTTAGCGATGAGGAATTTCTACGCTGCATAGACAAATAATATTCATCCATGAACGCTGGAAAGTGCGGATTTATCTTCATTGTCACGCAATTCGGCTTCAAAACAAACATTAGCTGTTCGCCAATTATTTTGTTCACGTACAAGATTTTAATGAGCGGAACGACTTGATAGAGACATAAGCTTTGTCTTGACACGTCTAAATAATGTTCCTTCTACTGAATCAAAAATCTCATATTTGATTCCGTCTTCTGTTTTCTTAAAACAATAAAATTCCTAATTTGGTATCATAGTGAAAATTCTGATGAATAGAGGTTTCACGTGGGGAAAGCGGTCCCACCGACTAACGCCATCGATTACTGTCCTCTACAAGCCTGCATGGTAAGTCACTACAATACCGAGGACAGTCATCGGTCACATTCCTTTTCTACCCCCAACATCCTCTCTTTCAAAACCTATCACGGTTTCTATCACTTATAGTTTCTATTGTTACCAATTATTTACTTTCGGACTGTAGTTCTATTTTAAAATTCAATGTTGTGCTAGATTACCCTTTCATCGAGCTTCATCAACGCGATGTCGTTGTCATAGGTGCCAGGGTTGTATCGCTGATGACGAATGACTGCCGACACCTTCCTGTCTATGGTTTTCGTCTCATTGGGGTTTTTGGTGTCGTGTTCCAGTAACCGAATTGTGATACGCTCCTTGCGGTGCCTGTGAAATTTCAATAGTTGTTTAGTCAGATCAACACTTATGTCACCATCAAAATATTTTGTGATAAACTGATGGTGACGAATTGATTAGCAGGTAGAAGATTAGCAGAGAGTTAGCTATTTTTGTGGAAGTTGCGTGGATAATAAGTAGTTCAAGTCCCCAAAATCGCTATTTCGTCCACCTCATTGCATAGCGTCATTAGTAGTGCTGAACTGTACTGTAGGCCTAAGAAAAGTTACCGAGAGCAAACATTTTACCTAGTGCTAGTTTTCCCAATAGCACCATAAACCGGCCGCCCGCCGTGCCGTGCCACCGTGATAACGGCAGTTTTATTATCAAATCAACGTGAAAATGTGCACCTGTTTAATATTAACAAAAACATTTAGATGCGTCCTCCGGCAGAATGCAAGTGGCATAAGGCCAATTGCACTACCATCGTCCTTTTCAGCTAGACGTAGATACCTAGTGGTAGGTAGGTAGGCAAGTACAAATTGGCACTAGTGACTCAATGGTGTTTTTGATCTCGATGTGCCGTTGTGTCGCTGGCAGCAGTTAGTAAACAAGTTCCTTTGTTGAGAGAGTCATCGGAATTTGATGATTTTTTTGCTTTTGAAGGTTAATAAACTGTTCATAATCTTCAGTCACCTTATCATTTACGACGTTGCTGAGAAAGTACCTACTTAGAGGCTATATCCCAAGCAGATGAAATTGACATTTGGATTACCTACTTAGTTGATGTGAGTAATGCACCTACCGTAGGTGGAAGGTGCTGAAGGAGCATACCACACAATTTCGGTTTTTATTTACTTGTTTATAGGTAAATAGTTAATTTTAGCACCAGATACATACCCAGTACAATGCGCAGCGGTGAGGACATACATGTCATTGATCAGGGATCCACCGCAGAAGAATTTTCCGTTGTACATTAGCATCGCCATCCAAGGATACTCGCGCTCTTTGGTCTCGTACCCACCCACTATGCGCCGCTTCGTTCGGGCCACGCCGCATTCTGGAAATTGACAGGTTTGTGTCAGGAACAAAGGATTATCTCTATCATAGTGAGATAAGAGAGATCAAGAAATCACTAAAGGACTATTCCGTCTTGAGTCTAATTATATTTAGAAACCATTTTCTACATAAACCGTCCACTGACCGAATGGCCATACATATATATCGGAGCTTAAAGAATTTTTTAATCCTATGTCGAGTACCTGATGAAGTCAAACTTTGTCCTCGAGCAGTTTTGAAGCAGCCCTATAAGATTACTCCGCTAATAGTCGAAACGAAAACATTGTTTGCACAAATTTTATAACAGCTGATACTTACGACAAGCAGGGCAGCGGGGCGGAGGATCATGTACTATCACGGGGCTGGCTGTGGTAGTGCCGCCGCCAAGCAAATTGTTGATAAAGTCGATGAATCCCTTCTCTTTCTCTTGAGGCTCGATGCTTGCAGCCCGACAGCTCGTCACGCCGACGAGGCATACCAGCAGGATCGCCCAATTCATCGTAGTTAATATCTAGAAACGCATAACAGATGATATTAAAAGATGCCCAGTATTGAACATAGACCTACAAGCAACGCCCCAATCAGATCCTGCACTGTCCGCATCCAGAAACCATACCATAAAGTGTACATTTGGATGACTCGGATGACTATAGCCATTTAAATATTTCTCTAAAATGTAGTTGGAACTGCTGCGAGTGCTGTTACTTCTTAATCCAGGAATCGGTAACAAGGCCTGTGCAATTCCACAATTCACATCGTAATCACAATCAAGCAGGCGTCTTTTTTACAGTTAATTTCAACTTATTTCGAGTATAATAATCAAGTTTCCAAAGAGATTGCATTGCTGATAACGTTAACAGCGAATCAAGGACACGACGACATGACCGGGTCAAAAAACCCGCTGCGGGTTGCCGATGTACCGCTAACTTAAGATCACTCATCAAATCAGCATCCATTAGCATTTATTTTGTTTTTTAATTTGATCGGGGACTCAAGTCTCGACGCAACGTTGCGGGACGCCCAAGGTATACTAGGCCCTAATACCTATAAATTGCAACTTTGATCGTCGAAAACAAAATATGTACCGTTTTCCGTGGACCTTCGTATCTCGGTTGAGGTCGTAAGATTTATTCTGATGTCAAGAAAGTTTTCTCTTCCAATTTGAATATGTTTTTTTTTTATGGTTGAAAGTGTTGCGAGACTTTTGGTTTCTATGAACAGCCGGAATAGTTTAGCATATGTCCCGACCTCTGACCTGGACGACTATTCACTTCACATTATTAAAAAAAGAACTACTTAAATCCTCAAGAAAATGCCATGAATATCATGTTATTGTCAAGTTTTGGTGCTTTATGAAAATGAAAAAAATGGTCGCACGTTACCACAGTTTAATTCAAATAAGACAATCCTTTATGGTGCAACTACTTGGTGATCCGCTAGAAATCGTCTTACAACATAATCGAAACGTCTATAAATAATCTGATGAATCGTAAGTGATACAATAAAATTGAAATTTCCCGATTGGTATGCGCACAGCGTGCGACTCCGCGGTTCCCGGGCCTCTCTACTAGCGAGTAGAGAGCCGTCGGTTTTCCTGCTCCCCGACTATTTCACGGAAATGAAAGTGTTTCGTATGTATTAATGTTATTATGCCCTTTGTTGGCCCCAGGTGACTAGATATGTATACAAGGGTTACAGTTTTGTTAAGGGCCTGTGAGAGCTGTGCAGCCGATTGGATTATCGACATGGATGATATGTATGATGACGATGAGGTTATGGCAAGACCTCATCGTCATCATACATATCAAACATACTTTGCCGTAACAGTATTCGAATTACCGAGACTTTCTTCTATAATAATAATAATATATAATAATAATATAATATTCCACAACTATCACACAACGCCGTCTAGCCTCAAGCTAAGCAGAGCTTGTGTTATGAGTACTAGACAACTGATAAACATACTTATATATTTCTAAATACATACATATATAGATAAATTACACCCAGACACAGAACAAATGATCATGCTCATCACACAAACATTTGTCCTGGGTGGGAATCGAACCATTTTTTTTTGTAAACATGAAAACAATAGGTCTTAGGTCTTAGCTGTCAAGACACGCAATTTGAAATAATTGTCTTTCCGTAGACGTTAACTTAAAATGCAGACCATGCATATTGTCTGAGATGAAACAGTTGTAGGCAGATATGCAATTTCGATAGAATAGATCACACATGATGTCACATATTTGAAAATGGCTATGTAGAACAGTAGGTAGTTATGTTTAGATATTTGAAAATCAATGCTTTGAATACTATGATACTTGTTTTTTTTAACAGTTTCTGACTTTAAATTAGCCAAATGCGAGTCCACTCTAATAGGTACCTAGTTAATTAATAGAATTGTCTATTCTACAAAGATTTCGAAGAAATTAAACGACTAACCGTATGATTGTAAACACAACACTGCACAACACGACCACGAATAAAAAATCAAGGTTAAAAATGAAATCGGAACTCACGAGGAGGCAACAGTTAGCAGTGCGTAAGGAGGAGGACGAATGGCGGCTGACGTTACGCCTGCGCCGAACACACTACAGATCGCAGACAGCCAGAGCCCAGGCTGCCAACACTTTCTCCACTACGTCCCACTTAGTCCTGCCACCGTGTGATGCTCCTACACCCGCACAACCACTTATAAACAACCCAGTAACGTTGTCACAAATTCCATAAGCAATTTTTATGGAATTATTATCTCTAATGGTGTAATTAGAAGCATTAGCGAATCATGAGGGATCCTAATAGATGCCTACATGCGATAATACGTGATCGGCTTGTTATGTTTGTTGTATACCTAACTGTGTTTAGATGCACTGGTTATGTACTGCTAATCACATGGTTTATACATACCTATATGACTTTTTAATCAGTGCGTTACATAATGTTAAAATTTAGATTCTAATCTATATACCTATATAGATTAGAATATTATCATAATTTCTCCAGATAGGTAACCTACCTAGGTTACCTATCTGGAGAAATTATGATAATAATAATAATATTTTTGATATTTCTCGGGACCCAGGGGTCCCTGACTCTTGGAAGGCGTACGAGGAGCCGAAACCAATTTGCAGAGGCCCCTTAGACCATTTTAAATGATGAGGAGGCACAAACCGACAATTATCCCTGTATGCACTATGCAAGTGCACCCAAGGCCAATCCCCGGTTGGTGCAGGACTATTTCAGAACATGGAAACAAAACATATTGGGTTATGGGACAACCCCGGTTGGTGTAGGACTAACGCAGGTCCGGACCTCTCACTGCCCGGTTTGGTTAACGCCATACTGGGGGATGAGAGGTCCTGGGCTGCAGTCGCCTCCTTCTGCGAACGATCCTCACGCGGCGCCGCTCCGAAGGCGGAGGAGGGGTCGAAGAAGACGTCAGTTTGACAGTCATTTCCGACTCCTCCCAGGTCCCAGCAGGCAAGGGTGCCGGGGCTCCCTTGCCTGTACTGCACAGGCCTCCACCAGTGTCGGACGGGAATGGCCAGGTGTTCCCGGCCATTCCCGTAGCCTCCCAACTTGGGGGGGGGGGGGGGTATGCGAGGCCCGCCCGCTAGGCGGGCATGCGCCGGGAGGGTTGTGGAAGTAAAGGCAGAGCCGGTTTCCCATGGCCCTCCCATCACGGCGATGTGGGAACACCGCTGAGTTTTAGTGGGTATACTGTTGGTGTCATTCTGACAGGAGTCCGACATACTCCGCCTCGTCCCTCGCGAGTGGGGATGCGTAATGCATTTCTCAGCGATGAAAAAAAAAGGACTAACGCAGGTGATGGAAACAAAGATATTGGCATATAAGTTTGGATGACTACAGTGGGCTAATTACCTAGAACTATGAAAGGACTATGGCCCCTGCCTGATCAGTGTTTTATTATACACGGAAAAAATGGCAGGGGGCACACTCAATAATGGGCCCCAGGAGACTGTCGTTAGCACATATTGACGTAGCGACAAGGGAGCAACATATCCTGCGGTGCTTGAGGAGTGGAGAGGTATTCCACGACTATCAGGACGATCCCAGAGCCCGGAAGATGGTCAAGATACCTACCAGCACTTACTGGAATACTTCCTTCTTCCGAGCACATTTGCTCTTGCGAATCTCCACTCAAGCCAGCCAATAAAGGCAAGAATGAGGTGGGAGCTCTGTTCCTCGTCAGTTTTCATTCCAGCCGGTCAATAAAGGCAAGCCAGATGTGAGGGACAAGATTTCTCCCGGGAGATAGGGTCCGTGGGGTTGCTTATTAGTATTAATTATGGTTTGATTACCTAATTAATAGGACAAATATACAGACTTGTATTTGACGAAATCTAAAATTATGTAAAAATCAACGTAAGCATCTAACGATTACTTTAGGTAGGTATGTGATTTTTCTGTGGTAATTAAGACTAAACCTACCTATATGCTAACGATAACTCTTATAAAAATTATATCTAGACACAAAATTACTACTTGCGTACGGGTTCGGTATCTATGGGGATAGGTTTAAAAAGGACCTGACGGGAAACTAATTTTTATTTTTAAAGACAAGACATTGCCGTGGAATTTTGTATCGCAATCAATCGTTGTGAATTCTCTTGCTTTAAAAAAAATGCCAGGCATTTAAAACTGAGTACGGACTGTAACAAGTCTGAAAAGAAGAACATTATTTTCCCACGCTAAAAATTTACCTATTAAGCAGTTACCCTGAATTAGAACATAAAACGGGATAATTTACCATGTATATATTAATTGTTTCAGTTTCCGATATTTCAGCACTATTGCAGGTGCCATGATCACGGATAAACTGATAGGTAACATGGTAAATATCCCGTTTTAAGTTCTAATAATAGTTCCCCTGAAGCCTGGATTTTTGACATAAGTGATGAACCTGTCAATTTCAATTCGATGGAATATAGAAGATGAGTAATTCAACAAACCAAACCAAATCAATACAGAAAACCACCATATTAGTCAACATAATTTACGTATATCTCGTATAAGACAAAATTGAACCTTGAACCAAGCATGATCACTTTAAGATTTTTGTTAAACTTAGATGAATATTGAGTGTTCTTTCAGGGGCACAGAGGTGTCTGGATTAGTCATGAATAATACGGTCATCCGTTCATTGTGTGATGACAAAACGTAATAATGATTTCCTAAGCCTACGGTTCTACTCAGCCTCGGATCTAGAATTTTTGCACGGTCTGCCACCCCCCGCCAATCCTTTAACCTTATGTTTCTCTATAAAGCCTTATTTTTTTTTAAATATACATGGGCATGTTGGACGCTTATTTTTAATTAGGATAGGACAGGGACTTATTTCAAACCCTGTGACCCTCCAAAAACATTTTCATGTAAAATGTTGCCAAGACGAGACCATATGGCTCGCACTGTCAATAAGTTATCAGATCTCATGTAGAGCCTAGCTTCTAACTCTACACGCCCTAACTCTACAAGCCCTAACTTCACATATTCTACACCTTAGTCAAAATGGCCGTTAGGCTTGGCCGTTTCGTTATTACAAGAACTATTGTATAACAGAAAAATAATGAACAGTGAATTAATTTTTCACCTTACGCCCATGTGACGAAACGGTAGCGAAACGGCCAAGCCACATATTTTGACTAAGTTGTACTTAGAGTTTGTGAAGTTAGGGCGAGTTAGAAGCTTGGCTCTATATGAGATCTGATAACTTTTTGACAGTGCGAGCCATATAGTCTCGTCTTGGCAACATTTTACATGAAAATGATTTTGATGGAATTTCACTACTTTTTGTAAGTTGCTTATAACAATATTTTATTATTTTGTTGCGTGGGGGGTGATATCCTAAAAATCCTGATATATGTATTTTATTATTTATAACAAGGAGTCTCTATATCAATTTTCAGCCCTCTAGCATCAAAATTTGCGGAAGTCTCATACAAACTTCCATCCCCAAATTTAAGGGGTTGGGGGTAAAAGTTCCAAATTTTAATTATTTTTTTGTTGTTTGTGTACTAATTCTAGCTTCAATACCAAACATCAGCTTTCTACGACTTCAGGAAATACCCTACGAGTTTTGATTATCATCACCATCAGTAAGTGACGAAATCGGGGTTTGTTAGATATCAATATAAAATGTATAGTATAAGAGCTATGCAATTGAAACTTTGTATGTTTAATAAGTTCACAATTGACATCATATCCTGAGAATTCTGTTTATCTGGTATAATCCAAACCCAAGTTATAAGGGTTCAAAAGTACAACGAAGCGCTTCGAGAAAAGGTAAATAGTGCCCTTGCGCTTCGTTTGACTCGTCTTGGCGGGGGCACTACCGAGTCCCCAGATTTGTTAAAAGTCGTGAGATTATAGCATATTAGAATTACAATTTTACTCTTCAGGCTCTAAATTAATCAGATGTGCGGTCCGATTTTCGATTGACTTATGCAGAAAAGCTAAACACCAATTAACACAATATAGAATGCAAGAGCGAGCGAAGCGAGTGCGAAAATTTTAGCAGTCTGCCTGAGATAAGTTAGATATTCTTTTGTGTTTTTTGAATTAAAAGTTTTATTATTAATTCTTAAATCGTAAAAGAAAATGTAACTTAACTCAGGCAGAGTACTAAAATTTGCAAAAAGCTGCAAGAGCGGGCGAAGCGAGCTCGAAAATTTTGGCAGCAACATATTAATCAAATTTCATCGATTGATAATGCGCCAATCGAACAGGGGTGCGAAAACTGTGGAAATCATGTCGCCTTTGCTCATACAGGCCTCAAAGGGCGGAAACGACCGGGCGGCGCCCGCTGCAATCAGTGATTTCCTCAGTGTGCTACCCGCAGAGAAAGATTATAAGTGCTGCGCCTCATTTATTGCAGCGCCCCGGTTCTAACTCGGATCCGAAAATCCGGGGCTTCTACTTCATAAATATTAACTATTCAATTTCTTTTCTTTCAGACTAATGTGTCCATATAGTGTCGGTAAATATATAAAATGAACTTAAGGGGGAAGCGTCAGGGTAGCCCGCGAAATTCAAATTTTCTTATGTTTTTTTTCAATTTGCATGTCAGTATTAAGTTGTTGTTGTAATGTTAAATAAAGTAGGATTCGCGGCCGTAACAAATATGTATTTACAGAATTATAATCATTAGAATCAGTAATACAACTCCTTAAGTTAGTATAATCCTAAAATGTCACGATTTTATGAAGTAGTCATTCATTAGGATTACCTGGTCTTAAAGAGTTGTATTGATCACTTTAATGATTCTAATTATTTAAATAGATACTTGTTACGGCCGCATATTATATTTTGATCAACGTACAATCTAATATCGACTCGTAAATTGCAAAAAACCTAAGAAAATTTGAATTTCGCAGGCTACCTTGACGCTTTCGCCTTAAGAATAAATGTTAGTGCTCATGAACTATTTATGGGAACATGAGGGACTATTTAAACATGGATGTGTATCCATTGCCTCCATATAGGACTTTCTATTCTACCAGCAATTACCCTTAGGTAGGTAGCTGTTGGAACTGTCCCTCCTCCTACGCATCAGCGGTGCCGCTCGCTTACGGATTATGGCATGGAAGCCATCCGCTTGTGCGTCAGCAAACATCGCTGAGACGCTGCAATATAGAGGCAGTCCCATCAACAACCTGAAAGCATTGTTGTATTGGACCCGCAGGGCGCTGACGACCCGCTGTGTGTAGTGCAGGCTATAGGGATAGTAGGCTATTGCTCCAAAATATAACCAAGATTATATGTCACTTCTTTCTACTTATCATTTCCAACTACCAGTCTTACCGCAAAGGCGTAAACCATTGTTTATCATTCTTTAAGATTGTATGAAATAAATATTAAATTGCAGACCACTTTGCTCACTGAGAAAAAGCTTACTTACTCATGTTTTTTACTGAAATGATTCGTTATCTCCATATTTTGGGCCCAGTTAAGAGGCTCTTGAGTTGTGCCAGTTGAGAGAGAGCAGACATCATACCGCACACCGTAACTAGGCCAAACAGGTAGTATCGAGCCGAGACGACAATAAATTCAATACCTACTTAGGTACTCCAAAAAATTCCGTTGTTTTATAAAGTTATCTTTTCCTTTTGCAATGGGAATCATGTTCGCTGATGCAGTGTCTCTGTCGCAGCTAACTAGCATAAAATAGCCTTTCAGTTAACCGCCTTGCCTTTTAACTGAACGGTGACGTTCAACTAACGGCCTGAATGATATTCAATTATAGGTTAGGTTGGAACTGTGACCAACCACGCGCGAGCCGAATTTTTCGCAGTAACTAAGTCAGTACCCTAATTGTGTAACACACTATCAATCAGAATCTGAATCTTTTGATGCAAATTGCTAATCCATTGTTTCATATGTTCGAAAAATTTGTCTGCTCAACAACGTAAATAATGCAATGAATGTTGTTGAACTGTCAAAATAAAACCGATACCGATTGTTAGCGTGTTACGCAATTGCCCTGCAGGGCACCCCGACCAAAATGGCTTAGAGAATTCTGTGACCAATCGCGTGCGAGCCAAGCGAGCGAACCGAGCGGTGCTGCGATAGCGGCCGGCGAGCACTACTTCCAGAGGCTAGGTAAGGAATTTTCTTACTTTTATAATACTCCCAGTTACATTGGGTAAATAGTAACTATCATGATATAACTTGAGTTCTATGAATTGATGGATCAATTCGAACGAAGACAAGATTTATATATACTTGATGGATCATTGCCATAGCCATATCGTCACGCAATTTGTAGGTATAATAATAATAATAAATTTATTTCAGACCATAAGTCCATAAACAAACACACATTACAATTTTACACACAAAACATACATACATGAAAACAAATACTACACAAAAAATACACTAAACAACTTATTTTAAATATTGGAACGACGCACGATGACTGGTCATCCATTGCCACATCATTGGACTATCCATCCTGTCAGCTACTATAGCCACCAAGCTGTTGGAGCTGTCGCGCACTCGCCGCATCAGGGATGCTATCCGTGTCCGCATCAGTGCGTAAAAATCTGGCACGCCATTCTCCGCGAACATCCCCGATACACTGCAAAAGCGCGGCAGCCCCAACATAACTCTGAAGGCGTTATTGTATTGGACTCGCAGAACATTGTACGAGCTTTTGGTATAGCTGACCCATAGGGCACACGTGTACATAGATAGACTGGCAATACGCTCTAAAGAGTGTAATTTTCACCTCCCTAGTACAACGTGCAAACCTACGAGCCAGCATGTTACATCGAACTGCCAATGCTCTGCGTTCCCTCTCCACGTCCACATCGTCGGACAGACTATCGGTGACCTAATGCCCCAGGTAGGTACTTGAACTTCGTGACCCTGGAAAGCTGAGCGCCCCCCAAGGTGACTGGTGGGACAGTATCATAACATTTGTTATGATACTGTTTGGTATAGAGATGTCGCAGCCAACTAGCTTAAAATTAGAATTTAAGTAAAGTACACGTGCAGTACGTAAACGTAAAGTTGAAATAAATAAATAGTTTTTTTTAACCGACTTCAAAAAGGAGGAGGTTTTCAATTCATCTGTGTTTTTTTTTTGTATGTTTGTTGCGATTACTCAAAGACAGATGGACCGATTTGGAAAATTATTTTTTTGTTTGAAAGGGTATACTTCCGAGGTGGTGGTGCCATATAAATATTATTAACTTTGCTTGGGTAGTTTTTGAGTTAGCTTCAATAATGCGTATATTTCCCACTTAGTTTATCTGGATGATGTTTTAATAACTTCCTATCACTGTTATTTACATAGCAGGTAAATAACAGTGATAGGAAGTACAAAGTGAAATATAAAAACTTTTTAGCACAAAATAAAACTGACTTCCAAAACAAAACACTACAAAGTGAAAAATAACTTTAATTTCGTAAGTCGGTGGCAAAAAGCGAAAATACAAAACCAAAGACACCGACTACCGAAATTAAAGTTATTTTTCACTTTGTAGTGTTTTGTTTTGGAAGTCGGTTTTATTTTTTGCTAAAAAGTTTTTTTTTAACATTGTGGGATGGTCATGTTGCCCGTCTAACAGACATATGGACCATTAAAAGCACAAAATAGAAAGGATCAGAAGGAAAGGGGAAAGTTGGTAGACCTAATTATGAACGATCGACGATATCACACAAATAGCAAGCAAAGGACGGATGAAAAGGAAAAGACCGAACTAAATGGAAAATGCTGGAGAAGGCCTTCACGCATATCTCAAACCTAAATGTTGAAAGTTCAAACTAACAACAACATAGGTACTAACAACTAGATGTAAGCAACTCCTAAACCACATATTAACATGTATATTTAAAATGTCTATGTAAGATATGGAAGAAATAAAGGCATTATTATATCGAGGGTACACGGGCTATTTGTATTAAGCGACATTTTTGGAACTATACAGGAGAGCATTTCAAAATTTAATTATTCGGAAAAAGAACATTTTAAAAAAAATATCAATATTTTCTACGAAAAAGTGGCCTATCAACGGTTAAGAGTAGTGTCTATCTCAGTTTTTTTTACGTTTTTCACTTTTTAAGGCAGGTAGATTATAATTTAATATCAGCCAGGATGTCGCTTAATACAAATAGCCCGTGAACCCTAGATATTATATCGATTATTCTAATCTATTCTATTATGAAGCAAATACAGGGTTATTTTGAACTGACTAGCTAAACTCCGCAGTCGCGATGGGTATCGATATCTAAACACGATATTATAAAAAATAATAAAAACTTTTTCCCAAAAATATCAACCGACTTCCAAAAAAACCCCACAAAATGAAAAATAACTTTAATTTCGGAAGTAACTTAAACTTAAACTGTAACATTAATTTGGATCTGTATTTTACTTTTTTGCCACCGACTTCCGAAATTAAAGTTATTTATCACTTTGTGGGTTTTTTTTGGAAGTCGATAGATATATTTGGAAAAAAGTTTTTATTTTTCACTTTTTAGTGGGCCAGTTTGTAATTTATCTAAGTTACAATATCCTAATGTCAACTGCTCATCACCCTTTACAAAATATTTCTTTTCCCGATGCAGGGGCATTAATTGTTGAGGAGTTCTCCTGGTATGTACCAGGATAACTCCATATTACCATAAGCATTATGACGAGCATAAAGTACTTAGCAACCATTATTAAAGTAGGTACCTTAACGAATCGCAACCCCATCAGATCCTGACCTAATGACAATGGGATCAACTAGAAAGTATACCCTTTCAAACAAAAACAAGAATTTTCCAAATCGGTCCAGCCGTCTCCAAGTAATCGGGGCACATACATAAAAAAAATTGTAATATTTCATTCATTAGCGAATAAAAAGAAACTTTTTTTAGAAAAAAAAAAGACAACCGACTTCCAAAAAAACACTACACATTGAAAAATAAAGCCGGTCAAGAGCGAGTCGGACCATCCTACTTCCTACTTATCCTACTTTCTACTATCCTACTTCCTATCCTACTATCCTACTTCCTATCCTACTATCCTACTAATGTTATAAATGCGAAAGTTTGTGAGGATAGGTTTGTTAGGTACTCTTTCACGCAAAAACTACTGAACGGATTTTCATAAAATTTGGCAAACAGATAGTTTGTAACCTGGATTAACACACAGGATACTTTTTATTCCGATATTCTTACGGGTTCGAGACTTACACGAGTGAAAACGCGGGGCGCTGCTAGTCATATATAAAAAAGTGTGCTATTTACAGACATCGTTTTATTTTTCCTGTAATCTTTACATAAACTTCTATCACACAGAATAATTTCAGATTTTTCTTTATGCAAACTTCAGAGATAAGGGAGGAACGGTATTTTTTTTACATTTTTCATCAAAAGTCGAAAACTGGTATAGTTTTCGACTTTTGATGAAAAATGCCTACAAAAAAAAGACCATATGTTTGAGAATGTGCAAACAGCGCTCTTTTATAAAATACTGTTATGTGGGTACCTACTTATTTATAATCAATAAATGAGTAGGGTAGAATCATCATTTTAGTTTTACTTTTACGACTGCTGCGACAGTCCAATATATGAGCTTGTTCGTATTGGTTGCGTTATTATATCTCCTTCCCCCCTCGGTTATAACAGTTGGCGACGAGAACAAAGTTCAAGTTACGCGTATTTCGTATTATAGTAATTATGGCAAAAGTATCTGCTACAGTTTCGGTCGGCACATTAACAGTTTTTAACCATGAACATCAAGAATGGCAACTGTACAAAGAACGACTCGAACAGTGGTTTCTTGCAAACGAAATTGGGGAAGTTGTGGATAAAGCTGGTACTAAACGTCGAGCTATTCTGCTGAGCAACTGCTCGGAATCAAGTTACAAATTGATTCGCGATTTGGCTTTACCGCGGCAGGTCGGTACCTTAAGCTATGATGAAGTAGTTGCTTTATTGGATGGACATTTCAAGCTAAAGAAGTGCACGTTCGCGGAAAGATACAAATTCCACAGTGCCACGCAACATGTCGGCGAAGGATTGCCAGAGTGGGCAGCAAGAGTACGTGGTTTAGCAATACACTGCGGGTTCATGGCGTCAGCTCTTGATGAACAGCTTCGCGACCGATTTGTGCTGGGCATGGCACCAGGACCAGAGAGAGATAAGTTATTTACCAAGGCGATGTCAGAGTTGTCGCTCAGCAAGGCCCTTGAAATAGCTGAAGGCGTACGCAGTGCGCGTATGGGGGCACAAGAAACAACTCGGCAAGCTGACATGGATACAACACTTCAAGTGATGAAGATGGACACGGCAGCACAGCGTGGCACAGCACGCGGCAGCAGCGCGCAGCGGCGCGGGCATGGGGCAGCAACACCCACAGCTAGCGGCGAGCGCGCTCGAGACGGTGGCGGCGCCAGCGGTTGTACAGCCTGCGGCTACGCAGGCCATCAGGCATCAACGTGTCGTTTTGTGCGGTATAAGTGCAAAAAGTGCGGCGTTCAAGGACATCTTAAGCGAATGTGTAAACAAACTGTAAATAAACAACATTATGTCGAGTGCTGTGGGGATGAAGACGACGATGGTAAGCATGTGTGCTGTAATATCCGCACTATTCGCGGTGAACCGATGCGGGAATCTGTTTACGTCAATGAAGTCAAACTAACTTTTGAAATAGATACGGGTTCACCAGTTACCGTTATTTCTGAGCAAATGTATCTTAAACACTTTGGAAACATTAAATTACAAGGCAGTGATGTTATTTTGCATAGTTATAACGGTGATAAGTTACACATTGTAGGTAAAATAGATCTCATGTTCACTTATAACAACAAATCATTCACAATAGGAGTATATGTTGTACGGAATGGCGGGCCACCTTTGTTAGGCAGAGATTTCTTTTCTCGTTTTAACTTACAAATATGTTCTGTGAATAACTGCAACGATTTTTTATCAGGTAATTCTACAAAATACCCACATTTGTTTGGAAGTAAGTTAGGATGTTTTAAGGGCGTCAAGGTAGATTTACCATTAAAACCAGACGCAAAGCCGATTTTTTTTAAAGCTAGACCATTACCTTTTGCTCTTCGGGAAAGCGTTGAAAAAGAACTCAACCGTCTTGTAGGTTTAGGTGTGTTAGTACCAGTGAAATACGCGGAGTATGCAAGTCCAGTAGTACCTGTTTTAAAGAGAGATGGTTCTATACGCCTCTGTGCCGACTACTCCGTGACTATCAATAAGCAGTTACTTGTCGATAAATATCCATTACCTAGGTATGACGAGCTGTTTACTAAACTACATGGCGGCAAGTATTTCAGCAAATTAGATCTTTCGCATGCATATAATCAGTTATGTCTTAATGAAAAGTCACAAATGCTCACATGCATAAACACACATAAAGGGTTATATAAGTTTACTCGCTTAGTGTTTGGGTTGGCGAGTGCGCCAGCCATTTTTCAGCGTAACATGGAAGCGCTTCTATCTGGACTCGATGGTACTCTTCTATTTCTAGATGATATTTTAGTGAGCGGGGCGGACAAAGATCAGATGATGAGTAGGTTAAATGAAGTTTTCCGTAGGTTACAGGAAGCGGGCCTAGTTTTAAACATAGAGAAATGCACCTTCTTCCAAGAATCCGTTTCCTATCTGGGGTTTGTAATTGACCGTAATGGTATACACAAATCTCCGGAGAAAATTAAAGCTATTCTGCAAAGTCAAATACCTACCAATACGTCAGAACTAAAATCATTTCTAGGAATGGTTAACTATTACCGAAACTTTATTAAAAATGCTTCATCAATTTTAAGTCCACTACATGATTTGTTAAAAAAAAATGAACCATGGTCATGGACCAAGAAACATGACGAAGCAGTGTCGTTCATTAAACGCGAATTAGTTTCTGAGACTACCTTAGCGCATTTTAATCCGGAAGCTTTGTTAATAGTAACGGTGGATGCGTCACCGAGCGGGTTAGGCGCTGTTTTATCACAGGTCGAAGGTGGTATAGAAAGACCTATCTCGTATATGTCCCGTTCACTAAATGCAGCAGAGAAACGCTACAGCCAAATCCAAAAAGAGGCTACTGCTATAATATTTGGAATAAGGAAATTCCACCAATACTTATATGGTCGAATCAAACCTTTTATTTTAAGAACTGACCATAAACCTTTAGTTACCATTTTTAATCCGGACAAGGGCATTCCCGAGATATCAGCAAATCGTTTACAGCGCTATGCTATTTTTCTGTCCGCATACAATTATACAATAGAATATGTAAGCAGTGTTCATAATTGTGCAGATTTCCTAAGTCGATCGGTAGCAGAAGGCTTAAAAACGACCGACACACACTCAGTACGTGATGAGTCATTGGTCGATAAATCTAGTTATGTGCGTTTTGTTTACGAAGGTGAAAGATTTTTATCGCTGACGGATATCAGGGATGCAGTTAAGCTAGACAAGGTTATAACAACCGTCATCGACTATTTGAAAAATGGTTGGCCAAATAAAATAAAAGAACCTTTCGTTAAGGATTATTATAGCCACCGGTTGGAATTATCGGTTGAAAATGGTTGCCTTATGAGGGGTCACAAGTTAGTGATTCCAAGAAGTCTGCGATATAAAGTGTTAAACGAGTTACACTCAGGTCACTTAGGAATCACAAAAGTGAAAGAAGAGGCAAGAAATAGATTTTGGTGGCCGGGTATGTCTGTCGCCATTGAGCAGCACATCGGTGCGTGCGCCGTGTGTGCATCTCAGCGCGCCGCGCCCCCGCGCACCCCCCTCACACCATGGCCTTTCCCTGCGCAGCCGTGGCATCGTGTGCATGTAGATTTCTTAGGTCCGATTAGCGGAAAAACATTTTTAGTTATAGTGGACGCGTATTCAAAATGGGTGGAAGTATTTGATGTTTCATCGGGTGGTACTTCGCGAGTAGTAATAGAAAAACTATGCGAAGTAATGGCACGATTTGGATTATTTCATACGATTTGCTCAGATAACGGCACATCTTTTGTATCACATGAATTTAAACAATTCTGTACTCGAAATAATATCACACATTTAACTTCACCAACATATAATCCGGCTAGCAATGGACAAGCGGAGAGCTATGTTAAGATTATTAAAAAAGCAATAAAATCATACTTGTTATCAGGTTCACGTTTAAGAGATTTAAATATTAAAATATCTGAATTCTTGCTTTTATAGGAGTTATAGGAATTCCAAACATTCGACCACAAACAGTTCTCCCGCTGAAGTTTTGTTCGGTCATAAGTTGAGATGTAGATTGGATCTCCTAACACCGACCACCACGACGCCATCCAACGCAGCACTCGACACAGTTGTTAAAGTCAAACAGTGTTCGCAGATTGACAATTATCGTGGTAACCGTAACGTTTCGTTCAGTGTGGGTGACCAAGTCTTAGTGAAACTTTATAATCAGCACAAACATTATTGGTCACGTGGCATTATTATAAGGAATATTGGCAAAACAGTGTACTTAATACAACTAAGTGAATCGGATCAAATGGTCAAAAGACACGCTAACCAGTTGCTCAAATACAGAGGGAGGGAAGATGGGCCATGCGAAGAGATCATTCCCGCATTTGTAATACCATCACATCCGACGAGCTCCGGGCAGCTACCACACAAAGTCTCTGTAGAAGAAATACCAGCTGAATCTGAAACGCCTGCATCAGTGCTACTTCACGGTGACCATTCCTCTGAAAAGGAAGAGATTTCGGCAGCTCCCACAGTAGAACCTAAGCCAGATACTCGGACGAAACGAAATAGGACTGTGGTAGATTATAAGAAGTTTTTCTGACTAAAGGTGGAGGGATGTTATGTGGGTACCTACTTATTTATAATCAATAAATGAGTAGGGTAGAATCATCATTTTAGTTTTACTTTTACGACTGCTGCGACAGTCCAATATATGAGCTTGTTCGTATTGGTTGCGTTATTATATCTCCTTCCCCCCTCGGTTATAACAAATACATATTTTGATTTCTTTCTTATTTGCATAATAGTTGGGCAAACTTCATCTAAAACTGTTCCAAATTTCAAGTTGATAGCATTTGTGGTTCTTGAGATATGCAGCTGTGACAGACAGACAGACAGACTGAGTCGCACCATAAGGGTTCCTTTTTACCATTTTGGTACGGAACCCTAATAACTTTAATTTCGGAAATCGGTCTTTGGATTTGTATTTTTGCTACCGACTTCCGAAATTAAAATTATTTTTCAATTCGTAGTGTTTGTAGTCAGTTGTTTTTTTTTTTTCTAAAAAAACTTTTTATTTTTCACTTTTTAGTTGTGAGTTGAATTTGTGTTGGGTAGTTACCCCACCCAAATTCGAATAACAACTGCTATGTAAATAGGAGTGACCGGAAGTTATTAAAACATCATTCATATATACAAAGTGAGGCATTATTAAAGCTAACTCAAAAACTATCCAAGCAAAGTTAATGAAGTTTGTATGGGACCAGCTAGGAAGTATTTATATCTTTCAAACAAAACAAGAATTTTCCAAATCGGTCCGGCCGTCTTTGAGTACTCGCGTAACATACACGCAAAAAAACATACAGTCGAATTTAGAAACCTCCTCCTTTTTTTTGTAGTCGGTTAAAAACTACACGGGATGTTTTGTTTATACCTTGTCTAATAGAGAAACACCACTGCCCTCATGTAAAATCCCTGTTAGTTTTCAAACAACGCAAATGAGCGAAATTGGACGATTAGAAGCTATAAAAGGATAATTTTCATTTATGTTTTTAACCGACTTCAAAAAAAGGAGGAGGTTCACAATATTAGACTATGTTTTTTGTAATTTTTTTTTTTTTTTTTGTAATTATTAATTTTTTAATTTTAGATTTTGATGATTCTTTTTTGTTCGGTAAGTCATACTTCAAGGTGGTCCCACAGTCCCAAATAAATTGTATTCATTTTGCTTGGGTAGTTTTTGAGTTAGCTTCGATAATACCTACGAGTATTTAATCCATTTCGTGTATCTTGATGAAGTTCTAAATCTAATACTTCCTGTCACTGTTCTGTACATTGCAAGTATTGGTATACGAATTGGTGTGGGGTAGGTACCATAACTAAAAAGTAACTGACTGACAAAAAAAACACTACGAAGTGAAAAATAACTTTAATTTCGGAAGTCGATGGCCAAAAACTAAAATAAAGCTCTAAAGACACCGCCTTCCAAAATAAAATTATTTTTAGTGCTTTTTTTTGGAAGTCGGTTGTTTTTGTTTACACTCATTTATGTTTATTTTTTTTTAGTTTGTGAATAGTTCTTATTAATTAACTATGTACTGAATGAGCACTATTTGTATAAATATATATATTTGTAATCATGTTCTCTAGGTCTCATATCTGGAAGAACAAAAAAAAAAGTTTTCTCTATTTTCACCCGAGTGGAGCTCGGTCGACACGACATCGGGGGCTATCTGGATAAATATCCACTAAGCCGGCCATCATTAAACTAGGGAAAATCCATAGGGAAGAATACCTTAGAGAAATCTGACGATCCCGATTGGTTCCTTTGTGTGACATATGAAACGATAAAAAAATTATACGAACATAAATGTAGGAAACAGCTGAATTTTTTCGCGATTTCAGGTTGGGTTCATACCTCTTAAAAGGATGCACATGAATTCAATTTCATCCTGTATAGTGCTTCTACTAGGCACCCTCAATCTTACGCTCTCTTCTTCTTCCTGAATAAATTATAATACATAACAGGACGTTTACCTACCTATTTTTTATGGAATTATATACTAATAATAATTACACCCATATTTCAATTGTTTTCTCCCCGAAGGAATTTTGTAAATTACCTTGTAAATTAGGCTTTGTTTTACACTATCAAACGGGCCAACACGTAAGTTATCATGTATTGATCACATTCTTAGTAACATTCCTGACGCGACTGCTATTGTAATGCCACTTCACTTATCTGACCGGCAGCAAGCTCGTCATGCTCCCTTAGATGTCACTGCTTGCAATAGCGTCAGGGGTCGGGTTGCCTCCTTCCCTCAAATATGGCGAGGGGGGCAATGGCTGATCTTTGCATTATGCTCGTGAACGGGTGCTGCTTGTGGTGGCTGGTCGTCTTGCTGACCTTGGTTTAGTTATTAGTAATTAACTCTTATTTTATTTATTTTACTTCGATGGTCCTAGATTATCATTTATGACTTCGAGTTACTGCTATATGTAAGTGGGCACGCCCTTTATGCCTGGAGGCTTTTATTTAGTTATAAAGTTCTGTTTACGTTTTTAGTTTTGTATTTTTATTTCTGCTTGAGTATAGTTTTCGATTTTTTTTTTTTTTGTATATTGGCGTGGCAATGAATTTAATTTAATTTCAAGTTTTGTTGCGTAATACTCAAAATATTTTGCGAAGTGCTGTATACAATCCATTTATTTAATTTAACAGATGTGTTGCTGGGGAGTTTGTTGCGCCACTTCTTCTCCCCAGCTCAAGCACTAGGAAGTAGTGAAGGGCGGGCGTTTTGGGGGACTGTCTTATGTAATTTTGACGTTCGAAAAGTGCTGATTCTCAGCCTAGTTTGAATAAATGACTTTTGATTTTGACCATGAGACTGCACAAATGTTGACCATTCCACTAACATGCAAGGCACAAAAATTACCAACATACTATACATACAAAAGAGATTTCAGCATGGATAATATTCGAAAGTTTAAGGAATGCTTACGTAATTTATCTTGGTGTGACATATATACAGCTAATGACGCAAAGGTAGCATTCAATTATTTTCATGAAATGTTTTGCTTACTCTACAATCTTTGCATCCCTAAATTAAGAGTAAAAGTTAATATAAATAACAAAAAGAAACAAACTTGGATATGTAAGGGCTTAAAAAAATTGTAAGACAAAACGTACACTACGTCATCGATTCTACAAAAATAAAACAGCAATTAATATCATCAAATACATTAACTACTCTAAACTCCTTAAAAAATGCATCTTTAACTTCAAAAAGAATGCAAATATCAACTTTATTGCTAAAAAACGACAACAAATGCGAAGCCACTTGGAAGGTTATTAAAGACGAGCTTAACAATACAAACTCTAAAAGTAATATTGAAAATATCAAAATTAACAACACATTAATTTCCAACCCAGTTGAAATAGCATCCACTTTCAATAACCACTACATCAATTTTACGAATAAATTAATAGATACAAACATTAAAAATAACTCTGGGAAAAATGTAACTGTCAATTGACTTGAATTGTTCCTTAAGCCCATGACAGTAAATGAAGTTAGACAGGAAATAACGCTTTTGAATAATACCAGTTCCGAAGGCTACGATGTAATCAGCACAAAAATCATTAAAGGATGTGCTAACAAAATCATTGACGTATTAACATACTTAATTAATTTGTCATTTGGCTGTGGATTTTTCCCAGAAGCGTTAAAGTTTTCCATTATTAAGCCGCTGTACAAAAAAGAACAATATAACATGACATGAATAATTATCGCCCTATTACACTAATACCCATTTTATCTAAAATCTTTGAAAAATGTACTTATGTACAAAAGACTCCTACATTATTGTAACAAATTTAATATAATTAGAAATGAACAGTGTGGGTTTCAAAAATATAAATCTACATTTCTATTATTGTGACATCTAATAAAATAAAATAAAATAATTTATGACCATGAAGCTGACATTAACAACACAATTGACATCTTAATTAACTGGCTTAATATACAAAATTTCAAAATAAATCTTGACAAATCAGTATACATACAATTTAATAAATGTAATAACAATAAATCTAATTTAGGTCTACATATACCTAAACTCAAATCTGTAACACAGACTAAGTTTCTGGGTGTAACTATTAATGAACATTTAAATTGGAAAATGCATGTAGACAATGTCTCTAGTAAAATAAATTTGTATGCGCTCAAACAAGTGATAAAAGTTACTAATTTAAAAACAGCCATATTAGTTTACCACGCATACGTGGAATCTATACTGCGCTATAGACTTGTAATGTAGGGCAACAGTACCAACCAACATAGAACGTTTTTTGTTCTCTATACGGACTCCAACCTGACGAATCATGCAAACCAGTATTTAAAAAAAAAACCTTGGTTTGTTTCCACTACCTTGTCTATACATCTACGAAATATGCATGTTTGTATGGAAACAAAAAGTTATTTAAAACAGCGAACGATATAATAATATGTCCTCGAAACCGACGAGACCCTTATAGGCTCGTACTAAGCAATGCTCCTAGGCTTGCAACATATAACAAAAGCTGCTTAGCTATGTGTGTACGGATTTTTAATAAATTGTTAAATACGAGATACTGTTTTAAGCGGAAATTGAGTGCATGGCTAAGCCAAAATAACTTTTATAGTCTGAAACAGTTCTTTGACACAAAATTTTAGTTAAGTAGGTACTTCTTTATTTTTTTATTTTCGAATTTGCAAGCTGAGTCTAAGCCTGGCAAAACATGTTTGTACTATTTTTAACTGTAAGAAGTGTAATACCATGTTTTGAACAAATAAATATGTTATTATTATTTTAAAAAATAATAGAAATATCGACATCATAGAAAACAGCAAACAGCCTTACACGTAGAGGTATTTCTTTCTCCATACACAAATTGATAAATTCCGTGATCGCCCTTAAAACTGTTGCAATTCAGAGAGGTTACAATGAAATCAAAAAGTGGAACATTACATGGTCAGAGAGTATGCAGGCCGATACCGGGCCAATGCTGAGCCAAGTGTGTCAGTACATAGGGTTTATTTTATTTCACAGATTATGGAGGCATCAATAAATATGATAAAGTTGTTATTACCAATGGTTTTAATCAAACTGTTACAAGAGAATTGTCGTTCGAGTTTTTTCTTGTGTGTCGTGTTCAAATGCTCGATTTTAAATACAGGTTCAAATTAAATTAGCTAGAGAAACCCCGCAGACGTGATGAGTATCGAAATATTTATAAACATGATGAAAGGTAACAAATAATATGATTTGATGGTTTTTTTTCATGTAGTGTCGTAACTTGAAGTATGATTTCAGAAAATCATGTTTTTTTTTTGTTTTATCATGGTTAGATATAGTTTCGCTAGCTCATTTTATTTATTATTACTGGCTGTACTGGCCCTGTTTAGTTGAACGTCTTTTACTGAAGATAAGCTTATGATTATGATGATCACTTCGTGTGTCATGTCACGATCATCAACACCACGATGCATTCATGTTGGCTGACACGCGATCAGGGAATACTACCGCCGGACCGTGCATCGTGTTTGCCTAGCCATCGCGTCTCGTCTGTCGTATGAGCTACTGCAATAAATTAAATTAAGATGTTTATTCTTTAAATATGATATCGTAAAAACTTTTACAGGTCATATTAAAAGAAAAATAAGCTAGATGGAGACCGACATTTCTTGACTATCCCTGAGAAGTAATGACGAAACAAACTCAGGGGTCAAAGGCAGTGGTAGTAATTAGTACCTATTTATGTAAAACGGGTGTAAAAGGACCTATCACCAAGCCTGAGAGGTGACAATTGGTCTTTTCAACTTCTCTTCGATAGATGAAGATCGTAATAAACATTTCCTATCTACCTACATATAATATTTTTCGGAATTCTGAGATCTCGCCAATCGAGATAAGCTATGAAGCTTATCTTAATTTGTAAAAAAGAGCATATAAAATAAAATAAATAATTGATTTCTCGGACGCAAAAGGTAATGAAGATTTCACATAAAAAGCTATATAAGAGAAAGTGTATAAATAGGTAAACTAATGCGGCAAAAAGATAAACATAACAGCATAACGGCATTGATTACCTACACCGAAAATAGACAAGAAAGTGATTGAAACTTTCTTGAGACCAAAATATACAAAAAATACATCACGTGATTCGTTTATTTCTCTTAAATCAATATTCCAGGCAAACCAGTCGATCATACTTTGAATACAAAAGCATCAGACAGTTGATTTACTTTAATGGACTATAAACCAGCGCATTTGACATAGGGCTTGAATTTATTGTTATAATTAAGCGATCGTTGAACCCAGCTGAGAGAACTCCATAATAATTTGCATTTAGGAACAATAAGTATATGAAAAAGAACTTCCGAAATAGGAAAAATCGGTCAAGAGCGTGTCGGACCACGCACAATGAAGGGTTCCGTAGTTGGGATGAATTTATCCCAAGAAAAACTTAACATTGTACCTAGTTGAAAAACATGTTCTCCCATACATTCAACTACAAATGTCCATAGTTAAACGAAAAGAATCCAACCCACATTACACCTAATGTGGATTGGATCCTTTTTGTTTAACTATGGACAAATGTAAGTTTGTACGCACAATATCGAGAGATTTACCATGTTGTTTTAAGACCATTGACTTCTTATAAGTTGTCCTGTAATCTATAGGTATTGAACTATTTTCTATATTTTTTTCAAAATTTTAGGCTCAGTACTTTCGGAGATAAAGGGGGGAATGGTCTATTTTCTTATATAACTTTAGAATGGTTTATTTTAAAATTAAAAAAAAAAATACATTTGAGACTCTTACAGTAAGCCCTTTCATTTAATATGTAACACGGTACAGTTTGCATTTTTTTTAATTTTCTTATTTGCCCCCCAAAGTTGACCCCCATATTCAAAATTTATCTATTTACGTTACACGTCCGTGTTGGGGTCACAGAAATACGTAAGTGTACCAAATTTCAACTTAATCGGTCCATTAAATTCGGAGCAAATTGGCTGTGACAGACGGACAGACAGACAGGCAGACACGAGTGATCCTATTAGGTTGGGGAAAAAGTCTTTTCGCATTATAGTATGTATGAACTTGTAATAAAATCTCTTTGGCTATACTATTTGTATCTGGCTGGATTTGGTATCATTGAAAGATTAAATTTTAATGAACATAATTCCAAATCCAAATTAGGAAAATGTGTGATTTTCATTTGTTTTTCGTACCGTCAAGATGAGTGAATCTAATGAAGAAATTCGATACATTTTAAAATTTTACTACAAAAAAGGTAAAAATGCAACGCAAGCCGCGAAAAAAATTTGCGATGTTTATGGACCTAGTGTAGTGTGTGTGAGAGTAGCACAAATTTGGTTTAAGCGTTTTCAATCCGGAAATTTTGATGTCAAAGATGCACGTCGCTCTGGTCGCCCTATTACGGATAAAATGGATGCCATTTTTGAAAAAGTGGAGCAAGATCGGCATATCAGTAGTTACGACGTAGCTGAAGACTGGAAATTGACCACAAAACAGTTTTGGCGCATTTGAAAAAAACTGGGTACACAAAAAAGCTCGACATTTGGGTACCTCACGAGCTCACTGAAAGAAACCTAATGAACCGTGTAATCATTTGTGATTCTTTATTACGACGTAATGAAACCGAACCATTTTTGAAGAAGCTGATAACTGGTGATGAAAAGTGGATCACGTATGACAAGAACGAAAAAGGTCGTGGTCAAAGGCCGGTCAGGCTTCACAGACTGTGGCGAAACCCGGGTTAACTCGCAACAAGGTGATGCTGTGTGTGTGGTGGGATTGGAAGGACATTATTCATTATGAGCTGTTACCACCAGGCAGGACCATCGATTCTGAACTCTACTGCGAACAACTGATGAGATTAAAGCAAGAAGTTGAGAGAAAGCGGCCGGAATTAATCAACAGAAGGGGTGTGGTTTTTCATCATGATAACGCTAGACCTCACACATCTTTAGCCACTCAGCAAAAATTAAGAGAGTTTGGCTGGGAGGTGTTAATGCATCCGCCGTATAGTCCTGACCTTGCACCTTCAGATTTCCACCTGTTTCGGTCTCTTCAGAATTCTTTAGGCAGTGTCAGGTTAACATCACGAGAGGACTGCCAAAACCACTTGTCGCGGTATTTTGACCAGAAGTCCCAAAATTTCTATAGCAATGGGATCATGTCCCTACCTACAAGATGGCAAAAAGTTATCGAACAAAATGGTACCTACATACTTTAGTTAAATGTAAATAAATTATATTAAAAAATGTTTTGAATTTTCTTAAAAAATGCGAAGAAACGCATAAGCGTTCCGTTTTTTTCGTTTTGAGGTACGGAACCCTAAAAACGACTAAAATTAAATAGCCGTTCCTTAAAAGCGTTATCTAAATTAAAGAAGCTCTCGCTTTTATTGAAATTCCACACATCATTAGCGCTATGGAAATATCAAAACTACAACTCGAATTGAAATGAATTGTATAACAATAGTAACTCGATTGAATACAGTGAGTAGGCGTGCATCGTTATCAGCGACATACGGGTGGCCCGTCGCCTTGGCACCGTTGCACATATCTTCAGCACCACGCGGCTCTTTCCATGAAATTAACCTTCAAAAACAGTCACAAGGTCACCCAATGTTTGTCTAGACAAGCGGTGGGTAACCCTTTAATAAACATTTCGTAAAACAGGGAAATAACCCAGATAGCGCCGAGATTTGATGTTTAAGTATCAATGTTAAGTCAACTTTGGATTTTTTAGAAGGAAGGACAATTCTTCTATTGTTTATTGTTTACAAAACCAGGTAGGTTTTGTTTATCTTTTTCAAACAACATTAAGATGGTTAAGGTTACCTACATTAAGTTTTAGTGCGTCCGCTACGCTCAGTATTACCGCAACAATAAATTATTACACGGTATTTACACATGCTGGCATTACGCACAGGATAAATCATAATATCCATTACAGTATTATTCCATGGCACTCGACGTAAACAAGAAAGTAGAATGGCACCGCGATGTTATTCTGACGGCCGCTACGAAGCCACCGCACTGCCCTTGCATTAATATTTGTTCCGAAATATCAAAAATTGCAAAACGTTCAAAATACACCGCTTTAATCCCGACATTACGTAAAAAGTTGAGTAAGATTGTCCAAATATAAAAGAATTAAATTGAACCACTCGAGCCATCCGGCACTGGGTGAAATTAAATGCATGTTACGTAATATTCAAGCTCGACTTTCTGCAAGGATATATGCGCACTACACGCGACCCACTCACGAGCGACTCTGCGACATCCTTTCTATATACACACCAGGTTATTTTAAGACGCACTTCTTAAAAATATGCTAATCTAGCCACGCAAGCATAGCAAAGTTCACACGCATACATATTGATGAAGATTAATCCAAAGACCGTTAAAACTTTAAAAGAAAACACAAAGTTACACTCCATGGTTTCTTTTTCAGTGAACAAAAAAATCTCCAAGACTGCAAAAGAAATATGTAGTCTTGCGCTACTAACTCAATTTCACCAAAACGTGTCGCTGCATCGTGTTACCCAGACATTAAATAATTCGAAGCGATCAATTAAACAAATTGAACGTGAAAGCGATCCCATTCATTATTATATCTGCACTCTTGTAAGGAATGCAACGGGACATGTTCGTTTAAGGGTGCCCCTATTCATTAGCGACAAAATACTGCTTTACCGAATTATGTGACATAACTAATTACGGAACTTGATTTTCCGCTACCGGTCGCACGTGAATGGTAAGCCTTGTTGTATTTATGCATCTTTAAGAAGGGGGCTTGCCTCTCTTGGCCGTGCATGCCTGTAAGAGGCGATCGGATGATGAATACCAAGTCGTCGCGCCACCACATTTATTTGCAGTAAATATTCGTTAATTCAACCGATCGATTGAACCAGATACCCAACACGTAAAACTGTTATATTTACATGGGTACTGATTAAATCTGGATAAGTTAAAATTAACAATCTGCCCTAATAATTTGAACTTTTGATTAAAATTAAAAATGACACATTTTCATTCATAGAGTGCAGATCATATTCAAAACGCATCATCATTAAGTAAACACAACCTATGCATATCAAGTATGCATTATGTTCAAAAGTAGAACAGATTAGAAGAATCAATGATAGCCACTGCAACGGGTTGCTCAATCAGCTCCATCGCTCCAAGGTCATTATCTAATCCGCTGGTCCTTCCACACTCCCCGAGCGGGCTCGGCGCGAGTGGGGTGACGCGGCCGCCGTCACACGCTCAGTCGTCGCGTTGCCGTGAACTTGGCCTGATCTGGTCTGTCACACTGGCCCCGAGGCCTTATCTGAGGCGCCGCCCACGGCCTATAATAGCTGGGCCGGCGTCTCCCCCTGACTATAGAGTGGGCTGTGACTCCGACAGACATGTTTCGCGTCCTCTGCTTCTTCGCTGCTGTTGCCGCAGCCTCTGCCTGCAGGCCTTGCAGTGAGTGACCCAACTATTATTTTCAACTGCGGGATTTGTTTCAGCTTTCATTAGAGTTTTAGTGAAGTGCTTTTCAGTTTCAAAATTTTGGAGATTGAACTTTTTTTTTCCTGAATTTCTCTCTTGCGTATGATGATCATGATAATTAGTGTTCTTTGTTTAATTAGTATTAATGACAATTTGAATATTTTCGGTAAGTAAAATTAATTATATTCAAAGAATGACCCCTTCGGTCAATGCAGAGGTTTCATAACTAGCGTTTCCATTGAGAAGTATTTGTTGTGACAAGTGGATATTCTTACACAAATTTTAATTTCTAATATCTTATTCAATAGGCATTACTTCAGTTTTGGTTATGTCACAAAATAAGTGCTAATAGTTTGAAGTGCTTCTAGAGAGTGTTCACTTACTGGCGATGCTTATTGGCATACCTATAAGCCTGTTGAGATAAAACCGCTGAGATATTTTCACAAGAATGTTAAGTGCCCCGGATGTGTAAAGAACGTCTTCGAAATGTTGAATTTATTGTCTGTTACCGATTAACAATTACTTACATCCGCAACTTTAATGATAAAAGCTTTTGGATACTTGAGCATACCGTTGAAATTGGTGTGAAGAAAAAAGGCTTATCTTTATCGTATTTTTGATCGCAATTCGCGACCCAGTTTGCGATACTATATTATGTTTGTAGTTACGAAAAATGCACGTGTAGTAAAATGCAACATGCATATTAATGAATTCTAGTGCAACTGTAACGAGATCATTTTAGCGCGAATGTTTGTTTACTAACATTTCTTATTAACATTCTAATATGCAAATGAACGTTTGTACATACGTCAGATTCTAATGGACTGAATTACATTTAATATTAATATTCAAAGTGAAATTGCTTCTAAGTTGGATTCCTGAGATGTTGCTTCAACTTTCGATGGTTCACAGAATATCTAATTTATAAAATAATATAAAATTTGGTATACAAAATGGAAAGAAAAATCACTGCCTTACACTTCCGGGAAACAGCCGAAACAGGAGTGAAATTCTATGTTGCGGAAAGAAAAACGCTATGGACATCTGAAAAAAGAGAAAAGAAAAACATTAACAACAGACTTCAAAAACAAAACACAATCCCAAAAAAAATACACGTAAAACAAAAAGTGTCACTTTCGAAAACAAAATGCAGATAATGTCATGAGGTCAATATCAATAATTGGTGACACTTTTGGTCTGCGTGGTCGTAATTGCTTAGTTATTCAATCATCGCTTGACATGTCCTTAAGTAAAAAAGACTTGACCTGCTTCTTTCTCAAAGGAAAAACACTAGACAGGGAAAAATGTAGAGCCAAATCTATCTTTAACTGATTTATGTAATGCGTCAAAAACCCTGTTATATAATATATTTTCGGTTAAGTAATTACTTTTCCAAAACGAGCGTAAATTCCAAAGAGCTGCTTATGAGATGATAAACTCGAGACTAACTAAAGATTATAGACATGACATAAATAGTTATATCCAGGCTCCTAGGCCTGTATCAGTGGATATACCTAAGAAGCAAGCTGATCAAGCTCCTAATTAGTCCTGAACCTCTGTAGCATTAGATAGACTGTTAGAGAGCTCATTAGAATTAATCACCATTATTATCCTGTTACTCTACTGTCATCCACTTAGGATCTGCCCAGCTACTCTTCATTCATTCGTGTCTTCTTTTAACCAATTCATATTGTTCCTAATCTCTCATTATTATACTTCTCTTTAATAGATGCACTCCAGCTTCGTCATCTTTGAAGCTTAACATTCGTATCTCCTCTTCCAGCTTGTGGGGTGGCTCGGGGTGCCCGAGTGGTTGGTGGAGAAGCTGTGACTCCTGGAGAGTTCCCGTGGCTGGCGGCTCTGAAGAGAGATGGCAAGGTCATCTGCGGAGCCACCGTGGTTGCTAGTGACCATCTCATCACCGCTACGCATTGTGTACATGGGTAAGTTACTTGAGTTCAGAAAGATTGTGCTGATACTTTTGCTGGAGTTCCAGAAATAGCTTTCATTCTTTTCTCTGTTCTTAAAATATAGAGTGGATATAAATTTATCTAGACCGAAAAAAACAACAACCATACTGAAGTATTGGAAAATACTCGAAGTTAGTACTTCCTTAATTAAATACAAAAAAGTCAATTTAAATCCCGAGCCCTTCAAATATGCGTTCAAAGCACACTCAACTACAAAAACGTGGATAAAATTGGTAAGTATCAAGATTGAATATCTTAAAATTTCAGATAAAACATTTGTTTATTTCCAAAACAACTTTGTCACAAATAAAAAACAAACTCTTCATTTTGTTTATCATTAATGATTTCCTTTAAAGATAAACACTTATAAACACTTAGGTAGCTCTCAAATGAATCCGATACTTCACCATCATAATGTTTTCGCAAATCATACTCCTATCACGTAAAGGTTCCATAGCCTTGATCGATAACTGTGACTTTGACCTCGTAACAAAATGTGCGTAACACCCAGCTTATCATTCAAAACAAAGCTAGTTCGGGGTCAACCTTTAAGGTTGAAATGGACTCTATGAAACTATCAAATGGCGAATTATTTTAATCGGGAGGAAAAACAGGGAGAGGCATAAGTCGAAATAAAAGAATTGGATCATAGTTACTAAGAAGGTAGTTGCTGTAGTGTAGGTATAAGTATTAACGCTTTTGAAACATCCATAAATACTACATTTACAACAGTAAAAGTTTCAACAATAACAGCTTTGACCTTATCCAACTCTTCACACCCTAAAGCTGCAGCCTTATAGTTATAAATAACTCAAATTGCGACAGGAACGATGAAATTTCTCAACACCTTTTAAAGATCAATATGTAGATATTAAAATATCGTATTACTAAAACCAGAAGCTTAATCTGATATCAATCTCGACCTCTCGCAACGCCAAGTTCGTACAAGGTGTTACAATAACACTGTATTTGTAAATTTTACACTCTCTAAATTTTTATTTAAAGATTTGATGTGATACCGTTGTGTTAACACCATGTTGGGTGTGAGAAAGCCATCGAAAAGTGGAAATCGAAAGTAGAAAATCTTACAGAAAGTAACATTGAAGTCATCTGTATTTGTGTATTTTTAAAATAATGCTGCAATGTCTGTTCCCTGTTGTGATTCTCATAGCTTTGAATTGAGTGCATCTCAAGAAGTTTATTTGTAATAATACTTTTCCTTTTTATTTTTTCTAATTAGGATACCTCGTTTGACTTCCTCTAATGAGCACGCTCATCTAATGAAGTGGTTTTTTGTGCCATTTCTTCCACATCAAAAAGGAGGTCAAATGTTATATTCATTCGGTAACCTATTCAACAATCTAGCGTTTAACCTACACCAATCATTACTGCCTCGGGAGACTCGATGATGGCCCACTAAATGATTTATTGACACATACCTTTCTATAATATCAATTTACATGTGCAAATCAAACTATTAGTCATACAATTGACATGAATATCGCATCATAAGATAATAATAGTTTTATGGTTCCGTTGCTTTGGACAAGCTGCAAACAAAAGTCTATGTAGGTGAGTTCTAATTGGTGAAAGTGCATTATTCACTTTAATAGAGGCTTCAGCAAGTCATGTCATCAAAGAATTTGTGGTCAAAGACCTGTCGCCTGTCGGAAGTCGTAGTGGGTGCTTAACAGCTCCATTCAATTCATTAGGAGGGCACGCTTAAGACGCCCCCGGAGCATGCGCAGTTCATACAAACGTAATACCAAAATATTTTTTAAATCAAACATATTCTACAGGTAGTGTGTATTTATTCCGATTGGATTACAGAATATCTAGGTTCCCAAATATATATTAAATAATAACATTGATTTAAACAGGAAATAGGAGAAAAATAAGCTTTCTATAGAAATTTTAAATTCGTCATATCTCGTCTTCAAATAAGTGTCCTTTCAAAATATATGTTTGGGAACCTAGATATTCTGTAATCCAATCGGAATAAATACACACTACCTTATGAATATGTTTAATTTATAAATTATTTTGATATTTCGTTTGTATGAACTACGCATGCTTCGTGGGCCTCTTAAGAGCCTATACAACCTCAGATCAAATTCAAATTTCGCCCCCACTTCCCCGCACCACCACACTATATCAGTGTGTTCATATTAGTGTGTTCTGAGCGCAAGCGACACAGCTCTCCCGTTCGAAAGCCGAAGCGAGACTGAGCGGGGATGTAATTTCTTTTTAAGATGAAAATAATGGTAATTTAAAAAAATATATAAGCCCGGCTTTATAGTTACATACACACATTAATCCTCAACTTTACTATATAGTTATTTATTTCAAAATTAATGCTGCAGTATTTTCGACACAACGGAGGATCATGCTAAGCCATTTGAGGTAGTATAGGCTCTTAATCCTTGTATGCTGGTATTTGATGTATCTTGTCATCGTATACACAATATTTGTTTTTATGTCTAATGTTGTATTGTACAGTCGTCGGCACCTCAAAAGCTTTTCTCTAATCTAACTGTTAACGTGACTAATCCAAAAGAAACAGTCACTTTCATTGACCGTAAAAAGTAATTTAATTGGTGCCATCTTGATATGAATCATGAATGAAAGTACTATAATTTTTAATGTTGAACTCTCACCTCGCCTAATTCCTAGTGATGGATGCCAAAAGCGTACCTACGAGTATGTATGTATGTACGACTTTTAAGTAATGTTGTCGAATGTCGAGTCTCAATCCTTATAAGTTTACCGATATTTTCGAACAGGAGCCAGTGATTACATTTGACTGCATTGCCAGCTATTAATAAGCAAGGGGTAAAGCAAGTTCTACTGTTAACCACGAACGATTTTGGAAACCGGTACTTGAGCGACGGTAATGTCCCGTAAGGGTTCTGCAAGGAACATAATTAGGACCGAACTTGTTTCTTCCTGGATGTACAAAATTATGTAAAGTACCGTTTGCATATGGCGTAATTTGGGCTTATTAACGTTATTGCAAATAAAAACTAATTGCTTGTGCAAGCATGAACCATAAGGAAGACGTTTCCGTTACTTAAATAAATAAGTGGTTATTTATAAATTCGTTTCAGGCCTAGAACCTTTCGCCATGTACATATTATTACAAGCTCTTAGTAAGGATTAGAATAACTGGAAGGTCTGCGGATATTATAGTGATTATTGGTTACAGGTCAATATTGTTGGCTTAATACCTATCCCCCTGACTTTTTAATATGTTCTCGAAACAGCTAAATATTAATTTAGCCATGGAACCACCATTAGCCAAATTATGTTGTTTAGCTGTTTAATCAGCTGTCTCAACTTCGGTGAGATGACCTAATGAAATGCTAAATGAAAGTGCTTCACGAGAGCATGATAAATTGTCAGATCTGGAAAAAATATCAACAACGCCATTAATTATTATACCAAGATCATACGGAACCCTAAACCTTTTTGAAATCGAAGAAACAGTTACGTTCTTACAGAATGCATTGCATTTAGTTAAAACTTTTCACGGACTTTGGTTTTAGTGATGTTTTAATTAATTCCACGCAATCCAGATAACTGTTAAAATCTGATAACAGGATGCGTGTGTACGAGTATGTTCGTGTATGTTCCATGCATGTGTGTATGGTACTGAGCATTGCCTCCTTGTGGGATATGTTTTATGGCTTCGCATTTGACCCTCAATCCGTTTCTGTTTTCAGAGGGGGCAATAAAATACTGTTGCAGCCGCACAAACATTTTTATTTATGTTTTGTTACTTACGCATTTTATTGCGGGTGCCACTTCTTACTTTCTTATTCGATTTTCGTCAATCGTAAAATAACTGAAATCGCAATATTGTCTGGTGGGTGTTAACTGTAAACATTGTTTACAAAAGACAAAAAAACATTATTCGTTCAATGTACAACTGAAATAAATTGCCGTCGGTGAGTGAGTCCATTTACACACTACAGACCGAGGACTGTACTGTGTTCTATATAATCTATATACCTACTCCAATTTAATGTCCATAAATACTAGCGATCAGCCGCATGGGTCGATCTTCAAGGTTAAGCAACGATTGCTGAGGTCAGTCCGTGGTTAGGTGACCATCCACAAGATGCCTCGGAAAGCACGTTATGCCATTAGTCCCGCCTGTCATTCGGAGATCCTTGACGTTACGGGTAGTCACAGAAGCCCGATAGTCTGACGATCTTACCAAGAGATTTCCTGTTACCCAGTAACTGGGTTGTGGAGATCATATAGGCAGTCGCTCCATGTAAAATACTGGTATTCAGCTGCATCTGGAATGTTTAGACTGGAAGCCAACCCTAACATAGTTGGGAAAAGGCTAAGCAGATGATGATGACTATAACCATCAGGACCCCGTAATTTGACCTAGAACGATACCTTCTCTCGTCAAGAAGAACAGTCCTCCCAAACGCAAACCCAATGTGGAGGACTACGTAAAATTATTTTCTACATTTGGATCTAAGTTTATCGCAGGCGGAGGCTATAATGCTAAGCACACCTTCTGTCTGGGGTTCCGAAACTAGAATCGAGCGCCAAAACCTGGCAGTGGACTCTCTCAACCTCAAACCAATATCTTCTGATGAACCAACTTACTGGCCTACGGACAAAAATAAGACCAAAACCTTGAATGTAAAACTAGAATGGAATTGGAACGGTGTGTCGTCTATTGTCTTCCCCTCTGTTTTGCACCTAAATAAATTCAAATATTACACAGACTTTACCACCATGCCAACTGTTGCCAACTCTGCAACAACAAAACAGACTGGGATAAGTTCAAACGCCTTGTGGCTGAAAAAATCAATTTAAACTTACCGTTTTCAAGTGACTAAGACATCGAGGAAGGTGTGGAACACTTTAATAGCAATATACAGTAAAGTGAATGCAAAGCTATTCCAATGAACAGAAGTGGTAAAAGCAGCACCGATTGCCCTACTTTGGTCCAAGAACTGCTCGATAAGAAACGCGAACTAAAAAGGAACTGGCAAGTGAATAGGTATCCCAATGTCAAGAAAAAACTGAATGCACCCATAAAAAGTCTAAAGCAGGCTCTGGAAGAAAACAGAAATGCATGAGTACAGAGACACCTGGAAAAACTAGATGGGACTGCAACCTCTAACTACTCTCAATGGAAAGCCAACAAAAGCTTAAAAGTCCTCAACTGCACCAACCTCCACTCAGAAGGCTTGATAGTACATGGACCAATAGTCTAGATACCGAAAAGTCTGAAGTTTTTGCTAACCATCTTGAAAGTGTCTTCACTCCCCATCCCGACGAAGGCTCAAGTAAACTGGACTATGTCAACGACACACTAGCATCTGTTTACCAACTAGACCCAACACTCCCAGCGAAGTTAAATATGCCATCAACAAATTGAGAAACCACAAGGCTCCAGGCTACGACCTAATAACCGCGTGCATTCTAAAGCAGTTACCGGAAGTCGCTATAACATTTATTTTTAATGCTATACTGCAGCGCACCTGTGTCCCAAACAGTATAAAGTCGCGCTCACGATTTTAAAGCCTGGCAAATCTGAAAATGACGTCAAGTCACATCGACCTATCAGCCTATTGCCTATTACTTTGAAGTTGCTGGAAACGCTATTTTTAAAGCGACTTATACCGCTCCTGGTGGAAAGACACCTTATTCCTGAACACCAATTTGGATTCAGGAAGGGACACGATACTACAGAACAGGTACATAGACTGGTGAAAAAATATGGAGTACTGCTCTGCAGTCTATTTTTGGACATTTCGCAGGCTTTTGATCGTGTATGGCACCAGGGTCTACTGACCAAAATAAAAATGTCTCTCCCAACAAACTTCTACCTGTTTCTGCGCTCCTACCTCAGCAACACGGGGTCCAACACTGTACCTTTTATTTACAGAATGTCCTAACAGTCACTTTTGCCGATGATACGGCCATACTGGCTCACTGATGCCTGTCCGAGAGAGGCCTCTTCAAAACTGCAAAACAGTCTCAGGCTGATCTCCGAATGGCTTAAAGATTGGAAGGTAAAAGCAAACGAAACAAAGTCAGTCCAGGTGACTTTCACCACACGCAAAGTACCCCACGCAGAGGTACATGATACCTTGGAATACACCTTGACAGACGCCTTACATGGATACACCACATATTTACCAAACACCTTATCCGTAGCTTACACTGATGATCAACAAAAAGTCCCAAATGTCTCAATGAAAGCAAACTTCTTCTATCTTCTATACAAATGTATTCTCAAGCCTATCTGGTGTTATGGTCCAGCTTTGGAGAACTGTAGCAAAATCCTTCAAATGTTTCAATCAAAATCATTTTTACAAAAAAAAAACAGACTTAAAAAAAAAAACACTACAAAGCGAAAAATAACTTTAATTTCAGAAGTCGGTGTCTTTGGATCTACATTTTAGTTTTTGCTACCGACTTCTGAAATTAAAGTTATTTTCCACCTTGTAGTGTTGTTTTTGGAAGTCGGTGGCTTTTTTTATGTAAAAAAGTTTTTTTGTTCACTTTTTAGTGGGTCAGTCTGTAATTTATATAAGTTACAATAGCCTAATGTTTATTGCTCATCACCTTTTGCAAAATATTGATTTTCCCGATGTAGGGACGTTAATTGTTGAGGAGTTCTCCTTGTAAGAATTGTTGAATAGTTCTGCTAGTAAGAACCAGGAGAACTGGATCTTATGGTGCAGTCACCATTAGCTCCAATTAAAGTAGGTACTTAATCGAGTCGCAACCCGTGAAATACTTATTGTTGAGTAGTTCTGATGGCCATCTGTGGTTTTCATCATCAGTTCCACTTCACCAACTGGTGCTTTCCGAGAGTAAATGCACGAGTTACTATAAAAAATATCCAAATTGCTATAGGTGTGCCTATAAAATTTGAGTGTTGCCCACGATTTCCGTGGGATCCTCATATCTGATTCTGACTTGGTGACCACGGGACCACCTCGAGAGCATACGCTTTCAAACAAAAAAAGAATTTTCGAAATCGGTCCACAAATCACGGAGAAATCGGTGTGCATACATAAAAACAAATATACCTATATATGGCTGAAAAAGGTGGTTGGGGAAAAAGTTTCTTCGCATTTTTTAAGAAAATTCAAAACATTTTTTAATATCGTTTATTTACATTTAACTAAAGTATGTAGGTACCATTTTGTTCGATAACTTTTTGCCATCTTGTAGGTAGGGACATGATCCCATTGCTATAGAAATTTTGGGACTTCTGGTCAAAATACCGCGACAAGTGGTTTTCGCAGTCCTCTCGTGATGTTAACCTGATACTGCCTAAAGAATTCTGAAGAGACCGAAACAGGTGGAAATCAGAAGGTGCAAGGTCAGGACTATACGGCGGATGCATTAACACCTCCCAGCCAAACTCTCTTAATTTTTGCTGAGTGGCTAAAGATGTGTGAGGTCTAGCGTTATCATGATGAAAAACCACACCCCTTCTGTTGATTAATTCCGGCCGCTTTCTCTCAACTTCTTGCTTTAATCTCATCAGTTGTTCGCAGTAGAGTTCAGAATCGATGGTCCTGCCTGGTGGTAACAGCTCATAATGAATAATGTCCTTCCAATCCCACCACACACACAGCATCACCTTGTTGCGAGTTAACCCGGGTTTCGCCACAGTCTGTAAAGCCTGACCGGCCTTTGACCACGACCTTTTTCGCACGTTCTTGTTATACGTGATCCACTTTTCATCACCAGTTATCAGCTTCTTCAAAAATGGTTTGGTTTCATTACGTCGTAATAAAGAATCACAAATGAGTACACGGTTCATTAGGTTTCTTTCAGTGAGCTCGTGAGGTACCCAAAGGTCGAGCTTTTTTGTGAACCCAGTTTTTTTCAAATGCGCCAAAACTGTTTTGTGGTCAATTTCCAGTTCTTCAGCTACGTCGTAACTACTGATATGCCGATCTTGCTCCACTTTTTCAAAAATGGCATCCATTTTATCCGTAATAGGGCGAACAGAGCGACGTGCATCTTTGACATCAAAATTTCCGGATTGAAAACGCTTAAACCAAATTTGTGCTACTCTCACAGACACTACACTAGGTCCATAAACATCGCAATTTTTTTTCGCGGCTTGCGTTGCCTTTTTACCTTTTTTGTAGTAAAATTTTAAAATGTATCGAATTTCTTCATTAGATTCACTCATCTTCACGGTACGAAAAACAAATGAAAATCACACATTTTCCTAATTTGAATTTGGAATTATGTTCTTTAAAATTTAAACTTTCAATGATACCAAAACCAGCCAGATACAAATAGTATAGCCAAAGAGATTTTATTACAAGTTCATACATACTATAATGCGAAAAGCCTTTTTCCCCAACCTAATATACATATACGCGACAAATTGATAAGCTCCTCCTCCTTTTTTGAAAGTCTATGAAAACACTGAAAATTAATAAATGCTCCCTGGTACGTTACAAACGAGAGAATCCACAATTATTTAAAGATAAAAACTGTCAAAGTGAAAAGCATAGCTAATATTACCACTTACTCCACCAGATTAAAAGTTCACCCAAATCGATTTTTATTTTATTTGTTAGGGACATAAAACATTACATGCCAAGCTTATCTAGAGATTCTTAAATTAGCAATGAAACTATTGACAGACCCAGTTACCTTCACAAGACTGAAAAGAACTCTTAGGGTGCCCACCCTAAGAGTTACTTGCAACCAGCCGAGCTGTAGTATCGATCGGCTTTATACATACCGTGCAAGTTCGGGAACCACCATCTTCCTCTTGGTGAATGTCCCAGGACAGATTGCATTAAAGAAAGCAGAGAAAATAAAATAAAGGATCGTTTACACTTTGCCGCAAGCACAATATTCAATATTAATTTACATAACAAGTACAAGCATTGCCCTTAAAGTCTCAGAACAATACATGTGGCCTTTAATGTTACCGACACACTTTCTTAGTGGTTACGTAAAAGACCCTTTTATCAGCAAACTTACAAAATATATATGCATTGTAAACACATCCTGAGTTGACCCTGATTGGTGTTTAAAAGAAAATACATGTTAATTGTTTGAAAGGCGGTTTACTTTAAGGAAACTTATGAACTTGCAATTTGCTATACCAATTACAAAACCGCCAGATTTTTTCTTCATATCCTGAAGAAGTCACAGACATTGCAATGACGGCGGTTATAATACGAGAATGATGAAAATTGGTTTTATGACGCTTGAATCATAGGACTATCACTATGCTTAGCATATGGATGGATGGATGAAGAGCTAGGGTGACGCAAGGACAGCTGTGTCTTCTCTTGACGATACGTTACGCTACCACCTAAACTGTCACTTTATAATTTATTGTATTCTCATTTAAACAAAATAAGGTCATCAATATTTTAACAATAACTTAGCTTTCACAATGTGCCTGGCAGAGAGGAACGCTGACACCTGAGATACAGGACACGTCCTAGTTCGGGTGTCAGGAGTTTCACAAAATCGAGCATGTACTTAGTCTAATTCCTATAAGGTTCTAAGTTATTGAAGCAATGCATTGTTTTTCTCTCCTTATATATTAAGCTTATGAAAATAAAGTATTATTATTATTTATAGATTGGTATGCATTTATGAAATTGCATTGCAAAAAGTCAGCTGTTCACACACATCGACATCTTCGTACATTTCGACGAGTTAAGCGAATATAAAATGTAGGGAACTACTGATTTTTTTTCGCGATTTCAGGTTTGGTCCCATAGCAAAAGTTGTTCATAATTTTGAGTACAATGACCCCTTAAGAGGTTTAAATAACCGCTTATAAAATACGTATCATCGAAATCCTACTTACTTAACACTTACTAAATCTAGATTCATAATGAGGAATTCTCGTCTACAAATCACAAGTTAACTTTACAATAAAATAAGACAAAATCCACAAATTCATCTCTGCGATTCCTTGACTAAGATTCATAGGTTCCCAAACTTTTATGGACTGCCCCCTTTACAAGAAAAAAAAATTCCAACTATTTTAAAATATTTTATATGGCTGTCTATTATCTATTAATAATCACAAATTAAAAATTAATTCTCTCTCTCTCTCTCTCTGTAATCGTGCCGCACGAAAAGCTCCAGCGCCCACTAGGGCGGTACGGGCGGTACCGCCTTACTTACTACCTTTGGGAACCTTAGTTTGCTACATTGACTCACGATAAATTAACTAGGAACTTTCCGTGACAATAAATTAAACGCAACCCTGTAAGCGGAATACCTGATGAAAGCACTATCTATTATTTCCTCCTAGTAAGGGATGATGTACAACACACAATTAGGTGGTTTTGTGACATGATCCTTTTATATTCATATGACTTGTGTGAAAGAAAACCATTAACCCCTGTCTTCCCGTGGGAGACAAAAAGGTGACAAAGCGAATGGGAGCACCATCCTCCTGTGAGCTTAACACACTACACAGTGCCGCTTGCAGCCTGTTTGACAGAAGTGGTCATACTTTTACGGTCTAGGTAATCCATTCCTACTGCATATTAGGTATTGAGGGATATCCCACATCATGAGTCATCCCTTCTTATGGAGTGTGAGTGTGTGCCATGACTTCATGAGTCATGACTATTGTGCATCCGTTGTTATACAAATCGAAGTAAATATGTCGTAGTAAGGCTGACCCCACATTTGGCGTGCGCGAGTCGCGTTCTTACCCCTTCGCCCGCTATCCCCGCCGCCCGCTACTGTTTCGGTTCTTCTTACTTACTCGAGCGTCGCGAGCGCGCCGCGCGCGCGTTGCGCGCACGCTGCCTGCACGTCACACGGCGGTAAACCCGACGCTCGCGCAGCGCGCGCGCTACGCGCGCGCTGCGTCCGTGCAGCGCGCACGCCCGAGGATCGCGCACGCCAAATGTGGGGTCAGCCTAAGATAATTGTAGCCGTGATATAGTTATATCCCTAGGGATGTCTAGCTAACTGTAATATATGTAGTTACATATTATATATGAAAGCGGATTATAACTATCCTACTATATATATAATGACCTATAATACGAGCATGATCTAGTAATATAAGTAATAGGGCACTCCGACCAAATAGGTTAGGTTCGGTTAGAACTGTGACCAACAACGCGCGAGCCGAGCGAGCGAAGCGAGCGGTGCCGCGGTAGTGGCCGGCTAGCGCTACGTCAAAATTGGTCGCATTAACAAAATGGGGGCACTCCGACAGTTTCATATAACTATCAGGTTGGCGGAAAAGTCTTGCACCAAGACTGACTGACTTAGGTAATGAATTTATTGATAACTTTGTTATTTCCAATAATTAATCAGTAATGTAATCCCCAAATAACTATTACTCTGGCCCATCTAGTTGGTAGATTGTTGATGCCTGCGTCCAGAATTCCGGAGGCTGTGCAGAAAAGAAATTGTCCACTGCTATTTTGAGGCCTTCGTAGGGTTGAACATTTTTCTCATGCAAATAAAGCTTTAGTGATCGGGACAAGTGATAGTCGGGTGGCGCGAGATCCGGTGAGTACGGTGGGTGGGCAACAGGGTGCCATCCAAGCTCTACGATTTTTTGTCGAGTCTCCGAAGCGACATGAGGTCGCGCATTATCATGGAATAAGTGAACATTTACACGTCTCGGTCGTGAAGCTGTTCAGTATAAATGGAAGTCGTAATCGTCCTCCTCGCAGGGAGAAGCTCGTAATAGAGGGGGCCCTTCGCATCCCACCAAACGGAGAGAAGATGCTTGCGGGGTGACGGTTCGGCTTTGGCTGCGTTGGTGGCTCTGCGTCGTAAGGAAGCCAGACGGCGTGCCGTGTGTTGTTATCATAGAGAATCCAGCTCTCATCGCCGGTTACCAGATCTTCAAGAAACTCTTTCCGATGTGGCTGAAAAAGAAGCGATTCACAAATACTAACTCTGACTTGACGATGACTGTCAGTTAGTTGATGTGGAATCCATCGTGCCATTACTTTACGATAGCCGAGTTTGTGTAAATGAGCCTCGACGGTCGAATGATGACAGCCAAATCACGAGTATTTATTTCTGGATTAGCCTTTAAACAGCGGAGTAATTCCACATCGTCGAAGGTGGATGGTCGCCCAGATCGCTCGTGATCTTCAAACCGGTGGCTTATCTTCCATCGCGATACAACACCTTCACCGAATGCTTTGCTGATGTTAGCGGTAGCCACACTCACGTTGTGTCCCTGACGCCACTCGTAGAAGATGATCGTTCGAAGTTGATGTTCACTAATCATTTTCACTAACTAACCAAATCCTCACTAGCGCGCCTTTATATACCCTTGATGTGATAGCTTCGAGAACCTTCTACAATATTCTTACGTATCCCAGATCAATACTAAATATTCCGGAAAATTCTAGTAATTTACAATTTCTTGTGCAATATTTTTCCGCCAACATGATAAATAACGGTATATAGCTATATCCCTAGGGATATAACTATATCACGGCTACAGCAGATGCGACATATACATACATACATAGGTATGTACCAAGTGTACCTACCTACATGATTTACAAGTAATTTATTGCCGACCACGACCTGAAACATTTGTTTGAGAGTATAGAGGCCAATGTTAGACGATGCCGAGGTTACCTTGACGTTGCATGGCTTACGTATAGGCCTGTAGGTTTATGTATTGATTTATGACTAACACTTTTCCCGCGACTTCGTCCACTCAGATTACGGATTTTTTCATACCTACAAACTTCAATAACCGCGTTCAACCCTGCCGTCATAAGGAAAAAAGACGTATCTGACATTTTTTCGAAATACAGTTATTTACATATCTTTTCGGAATCAGCAAAAAAGACGCATCTACCAGTATTGCAATGGCAGCAGAACGTGTGAGACGGGGTTTTTACTTAGGCTAGGGTAAAGGACATTTCGTCTACTTGCGACGCTTACCTAATATCTCTGCCGAAAGAAAAAAGGACGTTTCTACAGAAATATTGAAATGGAGAAAAAAATATTTTGTCCTTTTTAAAACACAAAAAACAAAAGCAGATGCGTCATAATTTAATAGTAAGAATTATTAGATTTTCTTTAAGTTTACGCCAGGATAAAAATACTGGTAGATGCGTTTTTTTCTGATTCCGAATAAATAAGTAAATAGGTAACTCTATTTCGAAAAAAATGTCAGATACGTCTTTTTTCCTACTACGGCAGATCTCGAATTTCGATTTTTCGTTTTACTGACTTGTTTTTCTTTTTCATTAAGTATTTAATTTCATTATTAGTTATACTCTAATCACTTCATACTTAGTAAAGCTATCTTGACAACAATTTAAGAGTTTAGAGAGAGAGAGAGAGAGCACTTAAAACTTCAATAGTCATTTTCTGTAAAATTACGGTTTTTGAGATGTCACACTGTCGTCGCAAATGGGCGATGGTTTTAAGGAAGTCGCAAACTGTTCTTATTCTTTTCTTCACCGGGTAGGTAACGATAAATTTTTATTAGGTATTTTTCTAAATTTAACTTTTTGGATTCACATCTTCATTTCTATTTTTTTTTTAAACAAAAACATAAACCGCCTCATTTTTTAATCTTGATTTACTTGATATTTTAATAGAAATCATTTCATAATATTCATAACTCGTGAAATATAATATTAGGTAGGTACCTCCTACTTTTCGAGGTCTAGATTTTTCTGAAAAAAATATTGGTAGAGGCATTTTTTAGTTTTTGCATTTATCGTTTTTCACATATAAGCAATGAAATATGAGCTATGCAGCCGTAAAGTTACATCACTCCAATGAGGTTAAGGCCGCGTTGGATGCGCGTTGGATCCCTTTGTCCTCTCCAATAGCCACGTAGTGTCGCGAATCGATTGTTTCGCATCACTTAAATGCGTGCTGAATTTTAATCGATATTTTAACGAGAGATCGCATAAATGAAAATATTTTTAATGAAGCGTGAAGCTGTTATACAAATACAGAGATAATTTCGAACGTTTATTGGTGATAAATGTCGAATTAAGTACAACTTGACTTTGGTAAAATAAATATTTCCTTTATAATGTTATAATAACTGTATTTTGAGCTTGTAGGTACAGTTAGCAACAAAACGATTATTGGATTTGAATACAGTTTCGGGTCGTCATTTTACTTTGATGTCCGTCCCATAAACTTTACTGCCCACCTTCTAATCTAAATCCTTCAGTTTAAGTAGGTATTTAACGGTAAAGACCAGGAAATGAAACTTCATATAAAGGGCTTCATGTCCAGATTTTATTTATTTTATTGATATTTATTTACCTCAAAAGGAAAAAACGGAACCCTTATTTTATTTTATTTATTATGGGACAATAAACAGCTACAATATAAAATAATAAGAAGTAGACTAGACTCATAAGAAGTATTAACAATATTGCAGTCCAATACATTATCATGCATCATGCCTGTTAACAATATAAATAATAAAAAAATAAGATCTTTGTCCATCTGTCTGTCCGTCAGTCTATCAAAATCCTTTTCTCGGGAACGCGTGGAGGTATCAAGTTGTAATTAAAATCATATACGTACCTACATATGTAGGTCTACCGCCCCTTGGAGCTCTATAAAAATAAACTTATTGATCAACGGAAAAAAAAATTACGGCCATTTATGCGTCATATTTTCATACTCTCAAATAAATCTAAATCTATAGGGTACTTCCCGTTGACCTAGAATTTTAATAAATAAAGTCCAAGCAAGTTCAAGTGCCCTTTGAAAGGAATTGTCTACCAAACTGTTTTATTAAAATCCTCTACAAACCTGCAACTAAAAATGCATTAAGTAATGTTTGTTTATTTTTTTAATTTTCAGAATTGAAGCATCTCGTCTCTCAGTCCTCGTGGGTGAATACGATGTGAACAATTCGAGGTCCGACGGGTTCGAGGTGATCCACGTGGTGCAGCACCCCAACTTTAACAGATACACCTATGACTATGACATCGCTGTTCTGAGACTAGCTGGTCCATTACCAGATAATCTGTTTAGGCCTGCCTGCTTACCCGGTAAGTTAAAAACCTAGAAGCCTAATAAGCTACACCTTTAGATAAATTGAATGAACCTTTTTTAGATGTATAAACAATAAAAATATAAAGACTGGCTGAAATGTCAGGAAAAAATAATTGGATACCATTAAATTTTAAAAAAGGTAATTATTTTTCTTCTTCGTGTTAATGTCATCCAATTTTTTTTTTACCTACCTATATTTTGTTGCTCTAATATTAAATACTTTTTATGGATATTTTCCATAAAACTAAACAAACTTTTACAGAATATTCTTAAGAAAAACTCGCGTAAACTTAATTTTTATTTTCTACGAACAAAGACATCAACGACAATGACTGGAACATATACATATTATAATATAACTTATTAAATTTTGCACCCGTGATTCGTGCAGTAATGTCTCTCGGCGCTTGGACATATTTTCTTGCTCTTTGGCGGAATTCCAGAGGGTGACACTTAGTGTGTTGTCCGCTGTGTAACTTGTGCTTCTACCCAGACCCGCTACTTGGGACTGGACAATCTGAGCAATCATTACTACTTTTGTTAGCTTGGGTATTACCTGTTACAACAAATGTATATGTTAATTAATAAAATAAATACTATGATTTAAACTTAAAAAAAAATCCTAGATGCTGAAGACCTGGATGGTCTTGAACGAGAAGAAGCAATAGTTACTGGTTGGGGCAGCACTGTCGAAAAGGGGCCCGCTTCCAACATACCAATGAAAGTAAGGAAGTGAGCGCGCGATCAGAATATGATACGATCACCCGGCCATCATAACTAGCATTACAATGTAACCTGAACATACGACAAGAATTTAATTATTTAATCATTTCCTGCTTTTCTATGGCTCCTGTCTCATTCTGATCGCCTGCGTAGGTAGTTAAGTAATTGTTTATGAATTATTTATTATTATTTCTGGGTGTAATTTATCTATATATGTATGTATTTAGAAATATATAAGTATGTTTATCAGTTGTCTAGTACTCATAACACAAGCTCTGCTTAGCTTGAGGCTAGACGGCGTTGTGTGATAGTTGTGGAATATTATTATTATTATTATTATTTGAAAAAAGAATCAGCTATGCAGTACATTTATGTTAGCATAATTCGTCAAAATGTACTGAACAGCTGATTTTTTTTCGCGATTTCAGGTTTGGTCCGTTTTTCGTTTCGTTTTTCGTGGTTCAGGTAAAAGTTGTTCATAATGATGAGTAAAATGACCCCTTAAGAGGTTGTTGGTGTTTTACAAATAACCGTGTATATTTCACATTAATTTCTCTGAAGGGATTGTGACAAACCCCAGTAACGATAGGCAGACAAAAAAAAACGGCCAAGTGCGTGCCGGACCACGCACGATGAAGGGTTCCGTAGTTGGAATTAATAAAATGTATCCCAAAAACAAACTTAGAGTTGACCGTGACGTATATCGAAGTATGGGAGAACATGTTTTTCAACTACAATAGTTGAAAAATATGTTGAACTCTCAACTGCAAATGTCTTTATTCACAAAAAAAAAATGTGATAGAACCACAAATTAACGATTTTTAAACTTTTTCCTTTACTTGGTCTGTGCTTCTTGCCAAACATGATTCTAGGTCAAGTTTGGATTTATTTGCCTGCATCAAAATATGTCGCATAAATGGCCGTATTTTTGATTGCTTTGTCTTAGAAGCTTGATTTTTTTTAGAGCTCCAAGGGACCGTATACCTTCGTATTTGATGTTAATTTCACCTTGAACCTCCACGCGTTCCTGCGAAAAAGGGTCTTGACAGACTGACAGACAGACAGACCGAAGGACGGACGGACGGATAACAAAGTGATCCTATAAGGGTTCCGTATTTTTCCTTATGAGATAAGGTACATAATATGTAACACTAAAAATATTCTCAGAACTGTATAATTTTGTAAGCGCCAGCGCGTGTACGCTGACAACACGCGATGTGTGTTGATGTTAGTCATTGGCGCCGATTCCCTTGTTCACAAACTAAACTAAATTAAAGTTCAATGCATCTCTTTCTTTCTATTTCATTATGAAAAGGGCAGCAGATAAATATTGGTTTAGTCCTGTCAAATTAGTTAGCGCACGACGAAATTGACGTATTTAGTAGCCAATTTTTTAATCACGTCTAAAATTGTCTATGGAGTATCTTAATTTGACTGGACTGAACTAATATTTATCGTCTGTACTTTTCTCAATACAATAGAAAGAAAAAGATGCACTGAACTTAAATTTAGTTTACTTTGTAAACAAGAGAATCGGCGCCATTGTCGAGTGCTCAGTGGAGGTGTAAATCATAGGTTAAGGCTTGGGATTGCAACTAATATAAATTCTTGTAACGAACTAATGCTGTACTTAATAATTTTCAGTCTGCAGTGCGAATCTGGGCACAAGAAGAGTGCTCAGGCGCCGGTTATGGTCGCAGGAAGGTGACTCCGCGCATGTTGTGCGCCAACGCACCTGACAGAGATGCCTGCACTGGTGACTCTGGTGGCCCTCTACTTGTGTCGCAGCCTTACTTTACGCTTGTTGGTGAGTTTCCTACCTGCCGCTGTATTTTGTTGTTAGTGCACATCCCAAATAATTGTAATGACTAATTTAATAAACAGGAATAATTTTAATGTAGGTACCAGGTTCCAGAGCACTAGCTCTGGCTCTGGCCGTAAGACTGTAACAGAATTATTACCCTGACGTATTTGGACTACCAAGTCAAATGGATTTATTAGAACATGGTTCTAATAAATACAATATCGTACCTATCTTAAAAAGCTAAATGATTGTTGTTCCTTTAATTACTAACTTATAAATAACGTTAGCTTACGCTCACTCAACGATAAAATAGAATTTATACCGCAACACAACCACACAAACCGTGCACTCGATAGGATACAAACTTCGAATTTTCAAAAATCCTTCCTTAGTGTGAGCACTAAGGAAGGATTTTTGAAAACTTCGTTAATTATTTAGGAACTCTTGTGACAAATTTAAAAACCCTGCGGTTTAGGCTGTACGTTGCCTGTCCATATTTTTATCATGTAGATTTTAACTGCCCCTTTTATTTTTACAGGTATCGTATCGTGGGGACGAGGATGTGCCAGGCCGGGATACCCTGGCGTGTACGCCCGTGTAGGCCGCTTCCTGCCTTGGCTCCGTTTGGCCCTCCGTCATGCCTGCACCTGCCAGCCCCCTGCCTATGGTTGAGAATTAAGACAGACTGATCAACTTTATTGTGGGACCTGTAAATATTAATTTGTTAACAAGGCCAGTTTATTATGATTACGAACAGAAATGCGCTGGAATTCTCGCTGGAACACTGGCTGCTGAAAGCGTGGATTATGGAATAAGTGGAGATCTCATATGTTTTTATTATGCTAAAGCATACATGTACTCTCGCAGTTAGTAAGTGGTAAAGGCCTAAAAAGGTCATCGAACTTTGGTGGGTTAGTTTTTAGACATCGCTTTTATCAATATTTGAGCACTCTATTTTATTACCGACTTACTCCTTGGTAGTTATGAACCATAATCCGGCTGCATTTGTATGTACGGTACGATACGAATGTATTGTAAAATAACTTTTGGAACTCAGGCCGCCTAATTATAGATAAAGATAATATTTAATTTCGTTTTAAATTTTTAATTAGATATAATAACAGCATAAGCATGAACGTTGTTCATCAATCTAATAAGGCAGTCTTTTGAAATGCTGTTACATTACGTACGATGATTTAGTACCTAATCAGACTTATGCAATCATCAGTATTACAGTACGATAAGTAGATATATGTATATCTACTAGTAATTTTAGGATCTAATAACCATTATGGCTGTGATTACTTTAAGATACTAAATCTATTTGTGAAATATTTTCTCATAAAAATATTTAGCACAAAATGTGGTAAGTAAGAGATATGATAAAAATTTAATAAAATCTCTTGTATTTTATTTTGTTTGATTATTTACCTCACACTTTATTAAACCCCTACAGAATTTAGGTTAGCATGAGTTTATTACTGACATCCTATATTATGACTAAGATGAGAACGCCAAATATTAGATAGCTATAAAAAAAATATTAAAAAAACAAAAAACCCGACTACACAAACACATCACTGAAAAGAGAAAAACTAGCATTACCTATAATCTATTGAATTTTGGTATCGCAGGCGGGAACAAACCAAAGTTGCGCCAGCCAGCGATACTAAAATTCAATAGATGGCAATGGTAATGCTTGTTTTTCTCTTTTCAGTTACGTGTTTGTGTAGTCAAGTTTTTTGTTTTTAAATATTTTTTTATTTCAATCTTTTTAGTTTTATTAGGTAATATTTTGTATTTCCAGATATAATACATAAATAATCTAAAGCCATATACCTACAATTTATTTGTTTCGTTTTAAATATGGTTGTGCTATGGATATTTATCTAAACATATAACATATACTTGTAATCCCATTTTAATTTCCCTTATTTTTATACCCTTCCCGATAGGTTTGGTTATTTTTTTTATCAACGTATTACTATTTCACGTCAAAAAATCCGCCACATTTTTTTTTAACGCCTGTTTAAGGACACTTGGGTTTTTAATACGAATATAACGACACCTTAACTGTCGAAATCCATTCAGTCGTTTGGAAGATACGAGGTTATAAAGAGATTTACAAATATACAAGATACGCGCGAAAAACATAACCCTTCCTTGGCAGTCGGGTAAAAATTGAAGTTATGATTTTGTATCCAAGGCCAAAATCTTGAATATTGATTATAGAGTGAACGAAACAATAATACTATTGTACTCTGTGAACGCACCTCACTCTATACGCGATGGCTTGGCTCCCGCGAAAATTTGACATTTGACGTTTCAGACGCTGTTGTTGCCTGCTGTTGTCAGCTGTTATACGATCTCTAAAGGAATTAATATCAATATTTGTATTAAATCATTAAAAATAAACTATAGGACGTTACACTAACGAAAGATAGTTACTAGAATGAACTTTTCGGATAATGAGGCCGTGAGTAAGAACTTTTTTCATGTTGTAAAATAACTCAACAATGTGAGTTGTAATTAAACAAAGTTTCTATTGTTTCTGTGTGATATGTGCTTTATATAGTATTGAACATCCAAATGATGTTGTGCTGGAGGTCACTCACTGTAGCGGAAATCCCGTGTGTTTTAGGATGATACTTCGAGCGTTGAAAGTACTTCGAACACCGATAATACTTCACGTAGCGAAACTCCAACAAACTCGCGTGTGAAGAAACGTAGACGAGGCAAGAAAAAGACCACGAAACAAGTGAAACCTCCGTACAAATTCAAGTAAGTAAACAGAGTAAAAACCATTTCAAAGAATAATAAATACAATTCTTTCTGGATATGTGTACTAGACTAAACATATTTGAATCCGCAGCTGCAGTGCGAAAGAAGATCATGGCCAGCCACTCTTTGGTTGTCAGTTCAACCACCATTTAGGTGAGGGACAGCCACAGGTGTTTGCGGTAGTTGGTAGCAACAGAGTGTCCATATATGAGTGTCCTGACTCTGGCGGCTTCAAGTTTCTCCAGTGCTATGCTGATCCTGATGTAAGTGTAAAACTGATTTTACTAACAGACAGCTTAGAATTCGAAGGAGTTCTAAATGATGTGATCTTTGAAAAACCTACTCTCTAAAACAAATATTTACAAATTGTGAAAACATGATGATGGAGGTATGTAATGGTTTGATGGCACAAAACATAAAACAGTGATACACTTTTATAATTCGCGCATGTAAGTTTGCTCTGAAACCAGGCTTTCCAATGCGCATGGCAAGGTGTGCTGCTGTTTTAGTTTAGATATTGACTACTGCACATGCAGTCGTTTATAGCCTACTTCAGAGCGGCAAACTTACATGAAGTGAACAATACCAGTTTTATTTGTAGTCTATTAGTTCTATTAGTTAACATCCTAAAACTCTATGTGATTTGATAAATTCTCCTATTCATAAAAACATATTACTTACATCAACAACAATTCCATACAGGTTGAAGAAACATTCTATACTTGTGCCTGGTCATATGAAGAAGAGACCAACCTCCCTCTCCTAGCAGTGGCAGGCTCCCGCGGCGTCGTGCGCGTCTTTCAACCCTCAACGCAAACCTGCATCAAACACTACATAGGCCATGGACACGCCATCAACGAGGTCAAGTTCCACCCAAGAGACCCGAACCTTCTGCTGTCCGCAAGCAAAGACCACGCCTTACGACTATGGAACATTATGACAGATGTTTGCATAGCCATCTTCGGAGGTGTTGAAGGACATAGGGATGAAGTACTCAGTGCGGATTTCGATCTCAAAGGCGAGAGGATCATGTCCTGCGGCATGGACCACTCGCTCAAGCTATGGCGTCTAGACAAGCCGTCCATGCATGAAGCTATAAAGCAGAGCTACAGTTTTAACCCACATAGAGCGCTGCGGCCTTTCAATTCATTGAAGGAACACTTTCCAGACTTTTCTACTAGAGATATTCATAGGAATTATGTGGATTGTGTTAGATGGATGGGTGATCTCATTTTGTCCAAAGTGAGTCTCCATGACATTTATTACTTACTACTTACGCATCTTTATCTAAGAACCATTTATTTTATGAATACTTTATTTGTAGTCGTGCGAGAACGCCATAATCTGCTGGAAGCCAGGTCGTCTAGAAGACCCAGAGCTACGTCCCGGCGATAACTCTGTCACAATTGTACACAGGTTTGATTACAAAGAGTGTGAGATATGGTTCATTCGGTTTGCTGTCGACTACAGCCAAAGGGTGAGAACCATTTACTATGAATACAGATACAATCTTTCTTCTATCCTTGTTAAGTTGATTATGATGTACGCCAAATACGCGGTTGGATGTGGAGTTGCGGCCACCAGCCCATTATACCATACAATAATTTGATTATGTCATTTTAAAGTTCTGTTCTGCCACAAAACTGTTTTGACACCATCATCCATTTGTAGTCTCATATATTTATCATTTTCATCATTAAAATTATTTATTTGCTTGCAGGTGATAGCGCTGGGCAATCAATGTGGCAAGACAATGGTATGGGAGCTTGGAAACGTGGCGGGCGGCTCTCGTGTGTCGCAGCTGGTGCATCCAAGATGCGTAGCAGCCGTCAGACAGGTATGATATGAATGTTTTTATTTTGTATCAACTTAATCATAAAGGCACATTAAACGACGCCAACACGATGTTCCGACCAAGTAAAAGAAGCTACGTCCTCAAGCAAAATTCAGCATGTGGTGATGGCAACTTTGGACCAAACTCGTTGGAGGCAGAATGTCCATTTCAAGGGTCCAGTGACCACGATCCTCAGTAATGAGCGACCGATTGAAGAAGAATCATACAGGCCCTCTTTTTACTAAAACAAAAGAGGTTTTTTTAGTCAGTGCATGAGTTCTACCAACTTTGGCAATGTTCCTAAACATATTTCTCTAATGCCAGTTTTCACTAACAGTAGGCGATACCTAAATGAATTCCCACATAAGCGTGCTGTTGGATTTGTAACTTTCGGCGCTGAGCCGAGAGAGTGTCGGGTAGTGTTAGTGAAAACGGGCATAAATACTGTTAGTGTAGATGTCAATATTGAGAAAGTAAAAGGTTACAAGCTGATCGTAATAATTTTCCTCAGGTGACGCTGTCCCGCAATGGCAAGATCCTGTTGACTTGTTGTGATGATGGCACCATCTGGCGGTGGGACCGAGTCAGCAGTAGTAATATTTGATGTAACACGTAATCAAGCAAAATTACGGAATCTTAATGATGTGCATATGAAAATGGATTCCTAGCAAATGTAATACAATATAGGATAATATGAATTGTAACTGAATGTTTTTTGTTTGTATTATGAAATATTTTCAATACTTATTGTACAATGTGATGTTCACAATAAAACAAGACTGGCATTAGTCAATGTAAGCTTTGTATCTTTCTTTGTATGGATCAGGGAGTATGGAATGAAAAGGCCATGTTATATGACAAATTTTATTTCATGACCAACAAATTACTTCTACTTTATTTAACAAAATGAATCACAGGGGCCAAGGTGTTATCTCGTGTTCACTACTCGCAATTAATGTTAAACACATACAAGGTTGCACTATGTAACCACATGAGTCCTAAATACAAGTTATCAGTTACCACCTAAATCTAAACACCGATATACACGACCCTACGTACTCTACGTACCGAATTAAACATTATCATCAGTAATTCCTATAAACTAAAACTAGACTAACATCCATGACTGCATAATTGAATTTAGTCAACTTCCATTTAATTCAGTCTTTAAAATTTTACAATTTAAAACAAGCAATAAAGACTGTAGAAACCATAACCAGTGTACAAAATTTTTAACATCATTAATCATTTTGAGATCATCAAATTACAAAAGTTTTGAGTTTAGATTTTTTTTTATTTAATGTTTATGTAATTAGATAACTAGAATACAAATCACGGAACTACAATTTTCTAAAACAAATGAGACGATACAAAAATAACAGAAGTATCTACAGTAAGCGTGGTATAAAACATCAGTCACAACGGAGGCATTGAGCTAAGACGATACGAAGTACTCACACACGCCAGTCAGGAGGACAACGAACATAGTACCGAACTACCGACCGCTTACTTTAACGACGAAGGTATACAACAACACATAAAAATAGTTAGCAAAGGGATAGTCATGGGATATAGTTTCACCGCTAACGCAGTACCGCGTATTAAGGGGCAAGCTCCAGGTAGCCCTCGAAATTCAAGTTTTCTTAGGTTTTTTGCAATTTGCAAGTCAGTATTAGGTTGCATGTTGATTAAAGTATAACTCGCGGGGGTAACATATATGTATTTACAAAATTGTAATCATTAGAAACAGTAATATATCTTCTTGAACTTAGTATAATCCTAAATGTCAAGATTTCATTAAATAATCATTCATTAGGATTGAGGAGCTCGTGGCTAAGTAATAACAGCCGCATGGATCGATCCATCAGGTTAAGCTACGCTTGCCGGGGTTGGTCGGTGGATGGGTGACCATCTTTTCATACCGAGACTACTCCGTGCCTCGGAAAGCACGTTAAGCCGTTGGTCCCGGCTGTCATTCGAGGATCTTTGACAGTCGTTACGGGTCGTCAGAAGCCCGAAAGTCTGACAACCAGTCTTACCAAGGGGTATCGTATTACCCAGTAACTGGGTTGTGGAGGTCAGATAGGCAGTCGCTCCATGTAAAATACTGGTATTCAGCTGCATCCGGTTAGACTGGAAGCCGAAGCCGACCCCAACATAGTTGGGAAAAGGCTAGGCAGATTGATTGAATCATTCATTAGGATTATATGAACTTACGGGAGCTGTATTGATGATTTTAATGATAAAAATTCTATAAATAAGTACAAGATTTATTACGGTCGCAAATCATGTTCATGGAGCTTTCAGCGAGACTGGCCAGTGCAGGCCGCTCATTTGTCGTTCAACGTTCACGGCGTCCCGCCCCCCGCGGTACAGCGGTTGCAGTTAAACTACAGTACGAAGTAGGAATACATTACATGAGTACCATAAAACTTATAATCTAAGTAGGATTAATTAGAACACAATGCTAATATAGTCAATATCATACTACCGACTATTGAGATAACTTTGTTCGAACAATAATATAAAACAATGACACGAACACTAATAAATATCAACAACTAACAAAGATACGTTACATACTCTTCAACTTCGTAAAGGCACGAAACTACATATTATAATGATATAAACAAACCATTCAAAACAATGGTTAACGTGTGTGTTACATTATTGTTTTAACTTAAGGCGAAAGCGTCAAGGTAGCCCGCGAAATTCAAATTATCTTACGTTTTTTGCATTTTACAAGTCGGTATTAGATTGTACGTTGATCAAAATATAATTTGCGGCCGTAACAAGTATCTGTTTACATAATTAGAATCATCAAAGTGATCAATACAACTCTTTAAGACCAAGTAATCCTAATGAATGACTATTTCATGAAATCTTGACATTTCAGTATTATACTAACTTAAGGAGTTGTATTACTGATTCTAATGATTATAATTCTGTAAATACATATTTGCTACGGCCGCAAATCATACTTTACTTACTTTATACTTTAATCATACAACTTAATACTGACTTGCAAATAGCAAAAAACGTAAGAAAATTTGAATTTCGCGAGCTACCCTGACGCTTCCCCCTTAATGTATTAATGTCATTTAATTTTAATAACGCTTCTGACTTTCTGTGATCTGTGATTTTACAAAGTTAGTAATGCATATCGTTTACATGTTACATACAAATGCAATAATTCATCATTGCGTAGTCTGAAACTATGTTTGCTATTATATAAATTTGCCATTTCGCGTTAACAATCTTAGAAGTTCAGGCTATAAAGGCGTACTGTCACAGAGAAGTTAACAAATGGAGTCAACCAGCTCAAGAGATCACCGCGTGAAGCTCGACTACGCTTGAGCTTGCTAACAAGACAATAATACCGTATACCTCGTGTGTCTGAATCTAATAGGTATATGATAACAGAACATGTGCATTGCATACCTGTTTCAAGAGTCTACTCTAGTCATACATCATACATAGAGTGAATTTCAGAACTATGATGTATTACCTAATTTATTTTTTTTAAATTTGGTAAATTTTGTATCTCAATTTTTAAATAATAATATATTATTTAAAAACTCAGATACAAAATTTTCCACCAAAATTAGGTAATAAATCATAGTTTTTGAATTCACTCATACTTCGCTTATAAAGTAGCGTAGACGAATGTCATTGACAGCTGCCCACCTAACCGCTCGGCCAAGACTGCTAGGTACCGCTGGTAGCGGCGCAGTCGTGGCCGAGCAGTAACATTCCAGCGAATGCGGTAAACATTTCCCACTTGAACTTAAAGTACTCAATTAACTTAAATCTCCGTGACTTTTAACACCTAATTCTATTAGTGTCAACGTGAAATAATTTCAAGGTTAATATATCTACGTTATGCGATCGTCACCTGCTCCGTCATTAGGTCAGGAATGCTAACTTACGCAACCCGTAACAAATCGGCGTATCGCTTTATCGTCATTAAGTAACATGTGAACGACACCAAACAATCGAGATCATAGACGTAATACAACAGTCTGCATCAATCGTGAGTACATGGAAGAAATAAAACGACAAACTCTTTGTATTGGACTGTAATGTCTGTAATCGATTTTAATACTCGTTAAAATCGATTATTGAATTTTAATCGATTTTAATACTCGTTAGAATCGATTATTGAATTGTAACCGATTCTAACGAGTATTACGATACTTTGATATAGCAAGGCCTTTGTATTGACAAAGACCTTGCTATATAAAAGTATCGTTGTATTCGCAAGTGACTTCGGCGAAGTAGCCTCTGAAACTACCTATCTATCACCTAAAATTCCTAACATGTACCCACTATGATAATAACAACAGATGATCAGTTTTTCCTTCGATCGACAACTAAACAATAATCTTGAATCTATACATATAAAACGTCGTACCGCATCTATAAAACATCCGAAAACGGATAATGTGATACTAACTACTACTCTACTACTTTTACATTCATTACATAATTATGATAGTTCATAAAGTGCTACAATATAATATGAATTAACACTACATTGGGGCGGTTGTAATACTTACATTATACCTATAGGGCAACGTGAGTATTAAAGTGTTTGATAAAGACGAATAGATAAGATTCAAGATTTTTTTAAATAACGAAGTTGATCTAGATTTTCTTGCTCTATTTACTGAACAGCCTAAAGTTACTATTATATACAGGATGTAAGTGTAAACAGTGGCAACCTTTTGAGGGGCCATTGTACACATCATTATGAACAACTTTTACTATGGGACCAAACCTGAAATCGAGAAAAAAAAATCAGCTGTTCAGTACATTTATGTTCGCATAATTAGTCAAAATGTAGGGAACAGCTGATTTTATTTCACAATTTTGGTTTGGTCCCATAGTAAAAGTTGTTAATGATGATGAGTACAATGACCCTTTAAAAAGTTGACACTGTTTACACTTACACCCATACAGGGTGTAAGTGTAAACAGTGTCAACTGTATGTACTGATGTAGAATATTTTTAAAAGATGATAATTAGCTACACTGATAAAAATGCATTTGAATGAGCAATATCCATTATAAATGATAAATGATAAATGATTTTTATTTCTGTAAGTAGGTTTGTACAAACACTTTTACAAGTCAATATTTTTTTTTAAACTAGATGAGGTCGGCGTTTCCTATCTGACTACTCTGAGAAGAAAGGCCGAAACAAACTCAGAGGTCACAGTCTCTTATAAATTCCAGACATAATCTTGGTCACTTCATGTGAAGACCATGTAGATTGGTGTCTGAAATGGTCTTTTGAGGAAAGAACCACACAGATTGAGAGGACCTGTCCAGTCAGTGCACGCATTTGTCAGTAATCGCGCAGCTCAACTCAGAACTTAAGGAGCTCAACGATTCGACGAACAATACCAAAGAAAGGACATTGGGGTAGGCCGCATAGATTACTCAAACTGCCAGACAATGATTAAAAATAACTGAGAGAAAAAATAAAACAAACAAAAAAAAAAAAGCAATGACCTACATAGTCTTCACATTCACAATAAAGTAAAATAATATAATACTTACAAAGTAAATATTAATGTCAACATTCAGTATGCAAAAATAAAAATAATATAAAATAAAATTGGAGCAGTTCAATCCCAAGCCTTTTTGTCCTCAATATAATCTTTAACGGTATAAAAAGCTTTCTGACACAACTTGCGTTTAATGAATGATTTGAATTTATTAAGACTCAGATCTTGAACGTGGCTTGGAAGTTTATTATAAAAGCGTATACATTGACACCTGAATGACCCACCTATTTTCTTGAGCCTTGTTGGAGGTACAACAAATTTGTGTTTGTTCCTAGTATTTATATTGTGGATATCACTGTATTTTTTAAACAATTTAATGTTTTTATGGGCATATAAAAGATTTTCAAAAATGTACTGAGAAGGCAAAGTCAGTATATTAATCTCCTTAAATTTCTCTCTGAGAGATTGTCTCGGACTTAATTTATAAATGCATCGAACAGCTCTTTTCTGCAAAACAAAGATAGTCTGAATGTCGGCTGCATTTCCCCACAACAGAATACCGTACGACATTATACTATGAAAATAGCTAAAGTACACTAAACGGGCTGTCTCTATGTTGGTTAAATTACGAATTTTCCTAACAGCGTATGCTGCGGAGCTTAGCTTTTTTGACAATTTATCTATATGTGGGCCCCACTGAAGCTTAGCATCCAAAGTTAAGCCCAAGAATACTGTGCTATCTTCAGGATTCAACTCTTCGCCCTTTATCAACACGTTAGTTTTCACCTGCCTAACGTGAGGTAGTGTAAACTTAATGAATTTGGTTTTTTTTTCATTAAGGAGTAAATTATTAACACTGAACCAGTGAACTACTTTTGAGATCGCTCTGTTTACATCGTCAGTAACCAGCTGCTGACGTTTAAGTTTAAACAAAAGTGAAGTATCATCCGCAAACAAAACTATATCATGATTATCCTTAATGAGGTAGGGCAAATCGTTAATATAAATAAGAAATAAGAAAGGACCAAGAATCGAGCCCTGTGGGACCCCCATTGTTACTATAGATCCGGGCGATCTTTTTCCATTAACGTCAACGCTCTGAATCCTATTACTCAAGTATGAAGTAAGAAGATCCAGAGCGGTGTTCCGGATCCCGTAATGGCGGAGTTTCCTGATTAACGTTTCATGAAGAACGCAATCGAATGCCTTGGACAAATCACAAAAGATGCCCAAGGCATCGCATTTGTCTTCCCATGCATTATAAATATGTCCTAAAAGTTCAACACCGGCATCAGTAGTTGAACGACCCTTTGTAAAACCGAACTGCTTGTTATGTAATAATTTATGTTTATTAAAAAATCTTTGCAATTGGTCTAAAATTAATTTCTCAAAAATTTTACTAAACGTAGGTAGTACTGAAATAGGTCTATAATTTGTGGGGTCTGATGTACTACCTGATTTAAACAAAGGTATTATTTTACTATATTTCATGAGGTCAGGAAACTCCCCACAGTCGATACAGTTATTAAAGATAAGAGCTAAAGTAGGTGCTACAATGTCAATAATAGACTTAGCAACTTCTACAGAATTACCCCACAGATCTGCTGTCTTTTTTACATTTAAAGTGTGAAAGGTTTTAATTATGTCTCTACAGGTAATTTGTTCAAAATTAAATTCCGAATCGCAAGCATTAACATTTTCCTTAAGCAAAGACTCAGCAACAGAAGTTGATGAGTTTAGGGATTTAGTAGTTGAAACGGGAATATCTGAAAAGAAATTTTCAAAGGCCGCGGCGACTTGTGAGTCTGATTTTATTATATTGTCATTAATAGACAGGCTGTAGTCAGCACTTCGGTTATTAGACCTTCCCGTTTCACTATTAATAATATTCCAAGTCGTTTTAATTACATTACTACTGTTTTTAATCTTCGAACTCAAATAACGCGACTTGGCCATACAACAAACTTTTTTAAATAATTTTGAATAGTTTCTAACATATAAATTAAATTCAGCAGTGTTTACAAAAGACCTTTCATTGTATAGTTCATAAAGCCGTGTTCTACTTTTATGAATACCAATGGTAGCCCAATCACTGAAAGACGCGTTACTATTAACCGAGATAGTCTTGGGAATAAAGATGAGATTAAATTGTTGGCAGTACATATTAAAAAAATCATCATACAGATCATTAGGATCAGTATGATTAGCCAAAACTGTTAATTTATTAATGAGTTTAACTTTAAAAGCTTCCAAGCGACTTGTAGTTTTGGGGTTAACAATGATATCCTTTTTAGCCACTTTTTTGTTTTGGTTTTGGATAGTAATCCTTTGCCCGCAATGATCAGAATCTAGTAAATTTATAATTTCTTTATGGCTTGGAATAACATCTGTATAAATATTATCTAGGCATGTGGCACTAGTAGGGGTTATTCTTGTGGGCTCCAAAAATAGGTTTACAAGATTGTATGACTGAAAAAGACTTATTATTTTACTACAAGAACCTGACTTTTCTAATAAATTAACATTAAAATCACCACAAATGATAATAGATTTATTTGAGTTACATATCTTGTGTAACACTTCATCCATTACCTTTTCAAAGCAGTCATACAATCCTGAAGGGGGCCTGTACACACTTAATACAACAAATTGCTCCAATTCTATACAAGCTATTTCAACTGTCCGCTCAACAGATAGGCTCACAATATCCTTACGGTCTTTAAATTTCAGCTGGTTACTTACTAAAATTAATGAGCCACCATGTATAGCATTTACTCTGCTGAACGAACTACCAACCTGGTGATTATTAAAATTGAACATAAACTGGTGGCTTTTAAGCCAATGTTCTGTTATACAAAGAATATCAAAATCATTACTTAGGCTCTATTTAGATAGTGTAAGTTTATTGCCTGTGGCTTACCATAAAATTGAAGGGCAATTAACTGACACCGTCAGAACAACACGTACAATATTGATGCACGATACGGGCAAGTTAGTTGCCCTTCAATACTGGTACAGCAAAAGCATGTACAATAAAATTGAACGTATAATAAAATCGCATACAATTCTGGCATGAAAATTTTCTATCATTCAAATATGAGCGAACGAAACAAGACGTTCAAAATTTAATGAAATATTTGGCATCGCAAATACGGATTATTCCGATCTGTCACCCTGATTTGTCTCCTTAGGGACTATTCTCACTTATTCAGCTCCATTCGCGTTTCGCTGAACGATTTTGGTCACACTTATACAGTTCAGCTTCTATCAGCCGCGTACAGGGTCGTAAGAATGAGAAAAGCAGTCATAGCGTGTTATCTCCGCTGAAACGCTTCTATCTACTGCGTACGGCGCTGAATATGCTGCGAAGACGGTAAGCTACTCAATTAGTAATGTGCCTTCAACATGGACAGTTCTATGTGCGATATTTTTATCGTTTCGCTTCTTGCAGAAGAAATAGTTTACTTATATATAATTACTTTAAAAGACGTCCAAACTCGTCGCAACTTGTCGAGAACCATCCGTGTACAGCGAGGTTCCGCCGCGTTCGACACTGAATGCGGCGGAACAGCGCTGAACGCGGCAGAACAGCGCTGAACTCTATCTATAGCACTCGCATGATAATAACACATTTGTCCTCATTTTATACTTGTTTGCCGCGAAAGCTGAAAGGATGCGTACGCGTCTCCATACAAAATCGTTGTTTTCTATGGGCAGCTGAATAGAGCTGAATAAGTGTGAGTAGTCCCTTAGAGGGACAGATCGGGAGAAAAAATTGATCTGTCCCCCTGTTAGCAACGAGGGGACAGTTCGAACTTTATTAAGTGAATAAATTTGCTAACAGGGAGACAGCTCAAACTTTTTGCTGATCTGCCCCCCTAAGGGGACAAAGCAGGGTGACAGATCGGAATAATATGTAAATACGGGTGCGCAATACCTGAATCAATTGTACAAGGACGTGCAACTATGTTTAGACGAGGCAAAACTTGCATGCGATAATCGCCTCGCAATTTTATGGCCTTGGTGCAAGTCGCATGCTATTTTATTGAATAGCAAACTTGCATTCAACTACTGTATTCTATTTTATGGAATACGCACGCGTGTAAACACTTGCATAGTTGCATGCAATTCTTGAATGGCAATAAAAATTAACGTGCTTCATGCGATTATTGCTCTTTAACGTTCCAGAAACTGGCACCGTGTAAATGCAGCTTTAGGCTGTCCAGTAGATAATTACCAATCATATTATCGACCGTGAACTTCTGATACCTCCTAACTAGTATTTTTGCGCAAAACTTTTTTATAATGCCAACTCCTATTTACGATTCAAATAAAAAAAAAAAAACAACACATTACTAACTGCATTTAATTATGATTTCATAAAAGACATAAATACTAACAAACTACTTTTTCGTTTACCAAAATTCTCCACGAAAAATGAATAAATTCGTTTTATGTTCGTTTCCTGTAAAATTTGTTTGTAGGTAGATAGAAGATCTCAGAAGTTCACGGACGTTATGCATATTCCAAATTTGTACTTGAAAAGTTCCTCTTTACGATTCCCCATACTTTTTCCTACTGTTGCATATAACATGCGAAATACCCTTTTAATAAGCGATTTAGCATCGACGGGCTACATTTCGACGTGATCGCCTTCATAGTAATACAAAATTATTGTTATTTCTAAGTATATATTTTACCCTGACTATAATATTTGACTAGATTCTTTGAGATCGAGTAATAAGTTATAAATTCGGAAGCCATTCCCGAGGACCTTTAAAGGTATGAAAGAAAGTCTATTTTGCCAATACATGGGTACTTTAAACAAGTAATTATATTATCAGTTTCTATATTATTATTGTCATCAAAAAATGAAGCTAATACAAAGAACATAGAAGTCTTAATTTGAGTTGCATTTAGAAACTTTATATTTTTTTTCTCTATATTCATTTGTGTACTTATATCACACCTTTAATGGTCCTTTACCTACACTAAATCTACGGGTGGATCACAACACCGAGATAAGTATGCAAGTACCATAGATAAGAATAGTTACGAGTGCGCAGTTATTTAGTTATAACTAAAACTTGCTAGGAGGAGACTAGTTACGAAAGTCGCAGAGGTGTAGGAATGTTCTATTTATACATAGGTATATCTTAGATTTGTAGATACTGAATTGGAATATTGATAATGGACATTTTAGACAGTAGCTGGTCCTAGTATCGTATAGGAAATAATAAGCTGCAAAGTGTTTTAACGAGTATTATAGAAGTTTGCGCTAAGTATAGTATTTCAATATCATAAATTCATATTTAATGTTGTTAATGTTACGAAAACCTGCTTACATTTTTATTTAACTAGGTACATACTAGATTTTATTTGTCATCAACTTTTGGCCCTAGCCGAGCGGAGCGTCGTCTTCACGACTGTCGCACTTTTAAATACCGAAGCCGAATCGATAACTCGTTTTTACAAAAGATGCCTAGGTCCGCAATACTACAGCTGTCTAGCTAGGGCATAATATAATAATAGGTTTAACATAAAACAACTAAACTCAATATGAATAATAAATTCGCGCAAACTTCTAATATTGATCGATTATCTATATACTGTGTACTAGACGCGCACGACACTACGTAACCACTAGTCTAAGCGAAAACGTTTTAGATAATATCGATTGATGTATCTTGGGACCTAATCTGAGCTCTACTTGCCAGTTAAAATTAAGTCAGTAATCCGAAAAACGACGAAGATTTAAATCGTTAGATTCGCCCCACCGCGTCAAAAGATGGTCACCTTTCCGTTTAGTTGACAATGACATTTAATTAATATTGTCTCGCTCACTCATTCTGGAAATCGTATCTATCGCTCCATGCGGAATGTGTGAGCTCACTATTCAGATTGGACACTTCGCGCGACCTAAGTACGGTAAGGGCAAGTCTAACGATTTTAATCTTTGAAAGACGACTACGAAAAAGGACGTCTATTTCCGAAACATACAAGTGAAGCCGTACACAATTACATTCACATAACAAAAATACAATTACACACATAATACTAGCCTGTAATTGTCCCACTGCAATCTCTTCTCATACAGAGAAGGCATGAGCATCAATCATAACGCTTACTCATTGCGTGTTGACGAATTCAAACCACTTAGTTCACAATTCCACACGATGTTGTCCTTCACTTTTCTTTGCGATATAGTTACTGACCTAGCCCGTATAAATAAATCACTTTCAGTTGAGAGTTCCTGTCGTTTCATTATGATATTTATATGTTATCAAATATTTGGTTGGTTGGCTTCTGCGCTTCGGGTAGCGGATTGCCATTCGGAACATACATCAGATAGTTGTGGTTTCTAAACGCAACCACGATACAGGTGTTCTAGATCGGGGCAAAATTTTCTTTGTATTACGACGCGATTTAATTTTCAGCTTATTAACTTTTGACAGTTCTTCAATGACAGTGATTTACCCATATAAGCCAAACGGGCAAAAAGAGTTCACACTAAGCCTGTCTACACAGATTTCCTGACAGCATGCTCGTAGTACCCTGGCGCGCAGGACACCACGAGTAGCGGCTGCTAGGTGGTAGGGCTGGGCTCGGGCGGTCACCTGACGCGGCCCGAGGGCGAGCGCAGGTGCGAGCGTATGTACCCGGTGCGGTAGTCCATAGCGTCGCGGTTGCGGCCCGTGCCGTTGCTACCCCGCTTGCGACTGCGGCTCCATCTGGTGGGAGGATTGTGATGCTTAGTTTTGGATGTGTGGAGGAACATGATCCTGAAACCAGGGGGTGAACTTTGCTTGAGTAATTTAAGATTGATTGCGTGTAGGATTACCTTTATGAAATTTTAAAAGGTCTTGACGAAAAGTCGGACATTTGCTAAAACGTCTGGAAGTTTCACTTTTAATTTTTCTTTTTAGTACCTACTCATTAAACTTTTTCTATACTTTATAAAACAATCCTCATAATTAGAAAAGTCCGGACAAGTCCGGATGAGGGATCATCTAATCATTAGATGATTAGATTCTAATGGATGGTAACTCTTAATTCCGTGACTACATTGGTTCCAATTTACATGCTTGTTGCTCGTTTTTTGACTACATCTATTCGTATAGAGTCGCTACGGATATCATATTTAGGTCTTTTTTTTTTATTTGAGATGGGTTTGCTCTTGACTTTAGTCTAGGTCAGATATGACAGAGACAAAGTCTACGATAGAGTGAGCTTACCCAGAAGAAGCCTGTTCACTCTAACTTTGAAGCAATTCGGGTTGTATTGTTCGGGAACACAGACGCAGCTAGTGAGTTCCACTCTTATGCCGTGCGCATTATGAAGGATGTTTGGAAGCGCTTAGTGCGAATTGGTGGAATGGCAACTAGGTATGGATGATATCCAACCATGTGGATATAACAATGATTTGGGTCCTAGAGAAATCTAGGCAAAGTAAATGCGTACAACTAGGTAATAATAATAATAACCCCACCGACGTACCTCTACGTTGACGTCGTGGTGGGGATTGCGCGCTCTTGAACTCTAGGTCTGTGCCAGTAGAGTTTACTTTGCCGAAACAGGTCTAGACCAACCAGACTAAGAGGGATACATGAACCCGCAGGGTAGCATGTGGCGAGCTGTTGGGCAGTAGCGACCCCACGGACCCTATTTCCCGGGAGAAATCTTGTTCCTCACCTCTGGCTTGTCGAGGAACAGAGCTCCCTCCTCTTTCTTGTCTTTATTGGCCGGCTTGAGTGGTGATTCGCAAGAGCAAACGTCATCAAAAAGTAAGAATAAAATAATATGTGACATGTTCGGTGAGCTACAAACTAAGGGCCAGTTTTTTGATTCGTAGTTATATCAACCAATGGTTAAACATAGTAACTAATGGTTGAATTTTGGCTAAATGTGAAAGGCTAAACATGAATGTATTCATGTTAGCTCATTAATAATAAAAAATAGTAACTAATGGCATAACTCATTCATGTTAGCCTTTCACATTTAGCCAAAATGTGAAAGGCAAAATGCCATTAGTTACTATTTTTTAACATGAATGAGTGAACATGAATACATTCATGTTTAGCATTTCACATTTAGCCAAAATTCAACCATTAGTTACTATGTTTAACCATTGGTTAACTACGGATCAAAAAACCGGCCCTAAGCGTCGCTTGTATCTTGTGACTCAAATCACTTACTTTTCTAACTCGTCTCAATTTAACGGCTTATAGATAGGGTTCTAATCTGTAATGTGGTGTCCCAACCATCAAATATTGATGATTCATACTACAGACAAGTCTATAGTCGAAGATCAACAACAATCAACAATAATCTTACAAATTATACCTACCTATAAATGATCAAAGGTCAGAATAAAATTAAATTCAGCATTTAAATAAGTTCTTACCTCAATAGTCTCATGATATAATCGGGCCAGTTGTCCGGGAACATGACCAAGAAGAAGCCGACCCCGATCAGTATCAGCCCAGCTAAGTTCATGCCTTCAAACTGTACTCCATACAGGACAACGTCCAATGCTACGATAAATATGAAAATAAAAGTTTATCAAGTATGCAACGCGTATGTTCAATCAACTAAAGCCTCGTTTACACGAGGAGAGTAAAGATTAAACACAACAGTGCGATATACAGGGTTATTTGTAAAACACCAGCAACCTCTTAAGGGGTCATTGTACTCATCATTCACTCACTCACTCATCAAAATTGCGAAAAAAAAATCAGCTGTTCAGTACATTTATGTTCGCATAATTCGTCAAAATGTACTGAACATCTGATTTTTTTCTTTTGCGATTTCAGGTTTGGTCCCATAGTAAAAGTTGTTCATAATGATGAATACAATGACCCCTTAAGATGTTGCTGGTGTTTTACAAATAACCCTGTATATCACCTTACGAGTATCGAATGGACATTCTCGCTTCTCGGTCGAGAAACTCTCCTCGTATAAACAAGGCTTAACTAGCCAAATTAATGAAATTAAAATTGTTCTGTAATTTTGTAAATAGCTTCGTCAATTTACCTGCTGAAACCGGAACTGCAGTTATAAGAGAGAGTGAAACAAATATGTTGTATGTTATGATGTTGCCGAACTGAAATACCAGGTGGAAAACTGAAAATAAAACACACTGTTAGCTTCCAATATTTGTGTTGAAAAATATATTATTATTTTGTTTGTACTTGTAAAGATATAAACCCAAATCTGAACGCGTCCTGTTTTCTTTACCACACAAACCATCACCCGGCAAGTTCAAAAAGTGTCAAAAGATCTATTTTTAAAACAAACAACTTGAAATTCATATCAATTATTTCAATGAAAATTATACACCAATCTCCGAAAAAAGTGAATTTCCTTTACCACACTAGAAATGGCTTTGTACTTACTAAGCAACGCAATGCTAGCAACGAGCAGGTATATCCAGGGCATGCGTTGTGAAGGCAGCATCTCGGAGCCAGTGAGGTACAGCGCCAGGCACAGTGGCCACAGAAGTGACGCGTTCACTATGCCCAGAATCGAGAAGAACAGGGCGCGCTGACCAGAGTTCACGTCACCCATCACTTTTCTTAATAACACCTGGACCAAAATTAAAAAGTATTCAAAGGAAGTTCGTAGAATGTAAGAGGCTTGGGCGTAATATTGCGTAAAACCTAATGGCGTTTCACATCCCCCGATTCAGAAAATCGATTGCCGATAACTACAGTAGGTACTTACTTACCTATTGTTTCGATTTAGAACGTTTGCCTTAAATGACACCTTCAATTTTATTGATAGGAAGGGATACAGCGTGGGGGTCCTATTTTGTTTGGCGACCAATTTCGTGAGTGTCTGCGTATAAACTTTCAAAGGTCATATTTTTATGCCTTTCCTAGTCTGCGCGACGAAACTGGTAGTCACAAGTCGGGTAAACGTTTAATAATATTTTTTAAAATGTATTATTTTCTATTTTGATCGTCATTGTTCGACCGATAGGAGGTCGTCTGCGCGTCCAGTTGTCCACTAAGAAAAAAACCGCTGTGACGTCAAATGCGATTAAGGGATTATTTCATGTGGCGGAAAGATCCATTTATACACCACTTATGACAATTACATTGCAACTTATCTTCATACTGTAGTTGTTTTCTTTAACCATCTGCGAATTCACAGGTATAGGAACAGTCAGGAACTTCCTAGCCAAACAAAAACTTACCCTAAATATGGCGAAGCCGGCGGCCGCGCAAGCGGCTAGCACCACGCCTCCAAGAGTTGAACTGCCCGTGATGCCGTCCATATACGCCAGGAGAGCAATACCCGTGTCGCATAGTATTGCCGCTACAATCTAAAATATTATTATGATACGTTTATGCGTTATATCTATATTAGTATTAGCGACACGCTCCTGCTTCGCACGGTTTTTACGACTTGACAAATCATGAAGATTTCTTTTATATCTAAGTTAAATAATAGTGTAAAAACTTAAGAGGGTACCAAGCGCGCAGTGGCGCCCTCATCATTTTTTTGATTATTTATTTTTATTTTGTAATGAAAATGCAGAAAATAAGCACGTTAAGTTGTGCTCTAAATTGTTGTGCTTAAATACACGATTGTACTCATGATAACAAATAAGTTTTACTATGGGACCAAACCTGAATTCGCGAGAAATAATCAGCTGCTCCCTACATTTTGACGAGTTATGCGAACATGAATGTATGGGACAGCTGATTTTTTTTTCGCGAATTCAAGTTTGGTCCCATAGTAAAAGTTGGTTGTTACCATGAGTACAATCATGTGTTTAAGTATCGGACACTAATTACCAGTCACCCTATATAGATACATATACAGATTAGGCAAAAGTTTCTTTTTTTTTCCTGCTGATCTTGATTGACCGTTAAGATTTCTTTTTGTAGCATTATACTTTGTTAAATCCCTACTGAAAGGAAACACGAAGTTTTTTTATACGCTTTCCGGTGTTAAAATGGCTCTGATTTGTCTAACATTATAGTAAATAGTTAACTCTGTTCAAATCTTCATGTTGTGTTAAGGAATAGTAAACGATTTCAAAATTCCGTGCTAATTGACATTCATTAAACCTTTACTCTCAAATCGGGCGACACGACCCCGAGACCCTATTCGTGACCACGACTCTCTCGAATGGTAAATAAAGTACGAGTTTAGAACAAACGGCACTATTTCCAGCCGTGGTGAGCGATAGTGAAATCGGACTCACGCAGACATGCCGACCGTGGCCCTTAGGGCATCTAATAGGCTATGAAAGCCCAAATGGCCCTCCTTGAGAAGAGAAAGAGTAATGTCACGCTTTTACTGTCTCACTAAATCAAGCGAAGTGATCAACTTCTTTGTCCCGAGAGGGTGACTGAGGGAGATTCCCTTGAACGTTCACCACTTCCCGCAAGGCTATAATTTATCAAACCACCGTTCTAAATTTATTCTCGGGCGATCGATTATAGATAGTAAAGGCCGGAGCTAGTCTTTTACGAAAGGAAAAGAGAAATATTACGTAATCGGCATTGAATAGTCCTTGCCCAAAATGCTAAGTTGTAAGCTGCGTTTCAAACATGATGTCAGTATGCGTACTTGGCAGTATTGAACTGATTTCACATCCTAACTATTATTATAAATGTGAAAGTAAGTTTGTTTGTTTGTTTGTTACCTTTTCACGCGTAAACCACTGAACCGATCATCCTGAAATTTTGCATATACGTTGTCACGTGTACAGAAACGGACATAGGGTACATTTTATCCCGAAAAAGTACTGTTCCCGAGGAAAACAACAAGAACCTTCTTGTTTTCCCATAAAACGTGATGTGGATCACATTTACTATCTAGGAAACTTACATCTGACCAATTTGAAAACAAAATCACATCTGTTAGCAAGTGTTCCTATAGCGGCCGAGCGCTGCAAGCAAAAATAGTCCTTACGGTGTATAGATCTAAGTGTCCTCGATAGTATTAGACCTTCTGCTGCCGTAACGTAAAGTATAAAAAGAGATTACTTCGTATAGAAGCGCGCGATACTCGCGTTCCGAACGCGTTATAATAATAACGCGCTATTACGCCAAGCGCACATTACAGCCGCAACGGGCCGCAGCTCAACGCATTTTCATAAATAAAGTGCGGTGCGGCCCGCCTGTAGTGTGTGCATAGAAAATGAACGAAAGTGATGTAATAAATGTATTTTCTTTCTTTATGAAAGAGGTTTTTGCAATGAGTTGCTTTGCGGCACGTCCCGCCCCAATCTGCTTTAGCCTTTACCCTACAGTTTTAGGGTGTACAATAAGCGTAGTTTCACATCTATGTGAATGATTACTTTTTAGGCTGTCTTCATCACTCACCCTGACTCCAACAAACTGCTCGTGTAAGATGACCCATGACAGGAGGTAGATGCATGATACGTTGGTGGCGAACAGTGCCATCACATCGGTGGAGAGCAAGATCTTCAGTGCGTATGTATACATGTAGATTGTGACTGTCCACAGCAGGCAGAAAAGACCGCATCGGCTTATGAAGCGTGCTGTTTGAAAGAATATGATTTTTACTAGTGCGTGCTCTATACTTTATGGTACTTGACTAGGACTAAAGGGGAAAGGCTACATTGAGATGAGTTGCCATCCTGACCAGAGACCAACAGCTGACCATCTGACTAGGACACCGCCAGCGATTAAAGAGACGCGAGAGCTAGCAACTAAAAACGAGTTGGCGAGCAACAAGCGATTACTCTCTGGTATGCGTTTGTTACAAGCGTGAGTCTCTCAGCGAGTGTTCTGCCCACCAAGCGAACGTCGTTGAGTGAGTACTCTCTTTGATAGCTTTTGTCGCTGCGACAGACGAGTACTCGCCGGCGGTGTGAACAGTCAGCGATCAACTACACTCTTTTGCAAAAAAATCGGGCACCTAAGGAAATTTACGTTCTAAGGTCGATTTGAGTTAATTAAATGAAATTTGTTTGACGTAGTCTGCATAATTATAAATTAATACGCGTGAAGTGAATTCTGGCATTTTTTTTTAAATTCGATGAATTCTTTAAAAGCGATGTACACGGCCAAACAATAAGTGGTCGACAATAAAGACAAGAAGATTTTTTACTTTTTTAATTAAATAAAGTTACAAATGTAAAAACCAAATAACGAGTGTGACCTCTTGCCAAAATCATAGCTTGAATCCTTCTGGGCATGCTTTCCACGATGTTTTTAATAACGTTTGGAGGAATACGTTCCTACTCTTCTGCAATGTCTCTTTTTAGCTCCCTGATGTTTTGTGGAGCAGGTTGCACTGATCTTACCCGTCTCTTTAGAACATCCCGGACATGCTCAATTGGATTGAGGTCAGGACTTCGAGCTGGCCAATCTAAACGACGGATCCCAACTTCTTGCATGACACTTCCACGTCGCCAGAAAGGTGCGGGCGAGCATTGTCGTCCATAAAAATGGAATCTTCCCCAAGTGCAGTCAATGCAGGTTGTGCATATGGAATTCTTCTTTCATTATGTACCGGTGTGCATTTAATGTTCCATTTTCTATGAAAACTAACTCCGTACGCTACGTCGAATTAATTGCTGCCCAAAACATAACGGAGCCTCCGCCATAAGGAGTGATTCCTTCGAAACACACTTCCGCATAGCGTTCCCGTTGTCTTCGCAGCACTCGCCGGCGTCGGTTCTCTCCACACAAAAAGATTCTAGCTTCATCAGAAAACAATACTTTATTCCAGTCCTCCAGAGTCCATGAAGCACAGTTTCGAGCAAACTGAAATCGAGCAACACGGTGCTCACGGAGTAATTTAGGGCCCCGAGCCGGGCGGTAACTCCTGATATTGGCAGCCAAAAGCCTCCTTCCTCTTACTTCTTCAAGGCTCTTCTTCAGGTCCACACTTGACGCCTTACGATCCCGCAACGCCTGACTCACCAAAAAGCGGTCATCTCTTGGTTCTGTGCATTGTTTTCTTCACGAACCGGTCTCTTGATACCGTTGCCAGGTCCTCTGGACAGTTGAACGACTCACATTTAGCCACTGAGACACGTAAGTTTGCGAACAACCTTCTTCAAGTAGGGCTATAATTTTACCGGCCCTTATCGCTTTATCACTCATATCAAAAAGTGGTATTTAATGTAAAAAGAAAGATTAAATTGTTTGGTTTGCAGAAAATATCCAAAAAGTTTTAAAATTTTGGTAATCAGTAAAAAAAATCGTTTCATCAATTCGCGCCATTAGTAAATCAATTTTACAATAATCCACAATAATCATTATTTTTCTTTTGTTAATTTCAAAATTTAAATTTGGAACGTAAAGAATCTTGCCAGGATGCTTCAAATAACATGCCAATACATCGTCAAATTAATAAATCCTCTTTCTTGCTCTTCTTCATTGAAGTAGAGAAAAAAATCAAAAGTGCCACCGGATTTTTTTTGCAAAAGAATTTATTAACGCTTTGAAGGACACTAACAAGACACAATAGAAGTTTTATTGTTATTAATGCTATACTCATAATATAGTGTCCTTCAAAGCGTTAATATGATTATGTATCTCTTTTATGTACACGGGATCTACAATCTTTTGTACAGACGCCAGCAGGTCAACCTACCTGAAACTGTCAGATTTTCCCAATCAACCTAATGCTTTAGCAATAAAGTCGAAAATCTATTAAAGAAATCTGATATATTGTAGTAGCTTGATGTGCTGGCGTCTGTACATTTCTTGAGCGAGAAAATTGTTGACTTTTTTAGTTATTCACTTCCTCGTCAGCTGTGGGATAGGTGCCTTATGATCATAATTCTTATCTCAGACTTGAAAATTATGTGAATCTTATGTTTTTTTTTTTTTTTAATCATTTATATGCTTTGATACTTACCAAAAGTGAACCCCTTCTCTTTGAAATCACTGAAGGCATCAAACACAATGTCATTGGCAGACTTACACTTATTATGTATGAGCATTACTATCAGATAGAGGGGGTAAAAGAATATCAACCAGTTGGTGCAGAACCAAGCTGTAAAGAATGGCGCATTGTAGAGTTGCTGAAACAAAGAAGGGAAATTTTTAGAATAGTGTTGACTAAAGTCTTTTCCTCCCTATAGTAGACGACAATTTTTAAAGCCTTTTTTTCTGCTACAAAAAGAATCCATCAAACCGTTTAGGCTATAGAGTGTGCCAAAGAAATAGACATACATACATACTCTCGAAAAACATTATACGCTATCTTTCTGGGGCATCAGGGAAAAAAATTGACAAAGATTTTAATATAGTTTTACAAACATTGACATAGCAATAAAACCTGTTAATTTGATGAAGACTGACTGATTAGTTTATTTAGTTTTTGTCTGGTGCACTCCTTCAATTCCTTCAAGTCACAGCATGTCTGACAGATGAAATATGGATGGATCTAGGATGTTTCCATGGACATAACCATCTCATGATCTCTATGGACATGAGGCATGCCCCATTTTTATTTTACTGGCTGATGGTAAGTCTGATCAGCACTAAGATCACAGCCTGATATTAAATCTGAAATTGCTACTGTGATGAGAACCATCCTAACATAATAGAAACATCATTTTATTTATATTTAATGTAAATTCATCACATCCTTTTGTAATTAATCTAATTTAATATGTACATATTCAAGTATTGGGGAGCCTGGTGACCCGTAACAGATATTTTATGCCTTTTTTGGGCACCACTCTCACAAATGTTAACCCTATTATTTTTTTCTGTCCTTAACAGCAATTGTGACAAGTAATAAATAAATAAATTATTATTATATAATCATTCTTACGTTTGTATGTTGCCTAGTAAAGTTATTGACCATAGGAGAAGACTCGGTGCTGTAAACCATACCATGACTGGATGGTGGGTATTCTTCAAGATACATATGCTTTATACAGTGTGTAGATGTTACCCAGCTGGCTGTTAACGTTAACATTACACAAATACCATAGTATATCTGAAACAAGTAGGTTTATTTTTTACACCATTTATCACTACTCCCACCTCGATTGGTAGCAGTCATTGAGGTACTGTAGTCAGAACAGTTCCTCATTTACCAGGTATATGTCCTGACAGAAGAAAAATTCATGTTGCACTGACCCCAAATAAATTGAGATGAGGGCAATGATGATGATGATGTGCATAAAAATTCGAAATTGAGAAAAGTGACGCATTAGAGAAATTTGAAAGTAAAAAAACCATATAAAATGGAAATAAGTACATTAAGATTTCCACAAAAATATAAAAGAGCACTGACTAGTCTTCTTAAATTTATCTTAAGTTCTCCAATATGCACTCTCAGAAATATTGTGTTGTGACTCTCTCGATGCCAATGTGCAATTTATCACCAAAAACCTTAGATTGAACTGAGACATGGGCTTGTTGAATATGATCAAGTCCTGGAGATATTTCCGCTAATCAATTCCTTCCTTAATCAATACAAATATTAAGAAGTTTTATGAGTTTAGAGGTCTCAAATTAAAAAATACCTTTTTGGCGAATTTTGAGCAACAAGATCGAGGGCATTTCTTGTCACGCAGCTGACGCTCTTCATCCTGACTGCTAGTGGCCGACTCACTGTAGGCCTGCTGCAGCGACGGCTGTGTGGTCAGCGGAGGTGCTGAGCACACTGAAGCCTGCGGAGTAAGCGGAGCCCGGGGACTCAAAGGTGTCGGTGGACCATTCGGACGGTCCCTGTCTGCATCACCACCACCCCTTTCACTCTCCACCACCTCTTCACTCGTTATTATCACAGAAGGAGCACGCACTCGCTTGGGGTTGAAAATAGTTGGCAAGTCACCGTCTCGCGCCATCCTGCTTAGTTTATATCCAAGTACACATAATGCAAATGCACCACAACCATTTTTAATCAAAAATTCGATTTCACTGAAATTCTTACATTAATTTGGATACCGTATCATTTTCTAATTGAAAATCACGAATCTATAAAAAACACTACTTGTGTTCACATTAATTATTAGCTGCTCAATCATAACATTGGGACCGGCAAAATACAGAAATTGTAAATTCTTTGAGACAATTATTTTTCATACCAGTATTTTCATTCATTTTTCTTGTTGTTAAAGATTTTCATAGATTTGTTTTCTTGGCAACATTTTATCCATTTTATGTTCCAATGGGGTTGGCCACTAAAATCTTTTGACAGTTGGCGATAATATAAATAAAAAATTTAGTGTATAATCTATGGATGGCGCTAGCATAGCTTTCCCCTGTCACATTTGTGTTTGGTTTTGTGACTTTTTTGATCAAAACGTAGACAGAGAATACTATTCTCTGTCTACGGATCAAAATACCAAGACGGATACTACGAAAAACGTGTACTCAACATGGCAAATAAGCGAGCTAAAGGCTGAACTGAATGAACGAGGTGCTTCTTTAGGGTGAGGCCAAACGAGCGTAATTGACGCAAAATAAGTTCATCTCATTTGACAGAGCAGGCATTCTATTAGGTGAAGAGATTAATGGAGTATGTGCAAAGTTTTTGGAAGGAGAAGATAGAAGTGTATCGGCATACGATTTAGTTACTGCGGGATATACTTTTGCTGCTTTAGCATAAGATACTGAACCTTGTGCCATATATGTTTTAATTAATGTTTGCCTGGGCAAGACTTATTAGTAGCATAATGAAAACTAGAGCAAAGGCAACAAGATGCACTTTCTTGTTTGAGGGATTCATTTACAAATATATACGCATGAACATTGATATCGCTTTTATTTGACACAACAATTATTGGTAGGTAACTAAGGTAAATCCACAAACGACATGCAGTGTCAATTGGTACTAGATGGCCAGTACTAACACACCTCTTCACGGCATCGTCATGGTCATCAGGAGTATTCAGGAAACTCCTAAGCTGCTTCGTAGTTTCAACAGCCGCGGGCCGGCTAGGGCTTTGATCAGGATATCTGCCTCCATATCATCGTTTCGCAGATATCTGACCTGTATTGCTCTGTCCATTATGCAATTTCGGATGAAGTGCATTTTTAAGTCAATGTGTTTGGACTTGGAAGTGACCATTGTGTTCCGACTTAACTTTAGGGCCGCTTGGTTATCGTTTAATATAACTATGCTTTCATAGTTGGCCCCAAGATCTTTGAATAGACTTTTCAAGTGAATTGCAGCTTCGGTCAAAGCGACATATTACGCTTCGGCAGTCGATAGCGCTACAGTCTTTTGCTTCTTCGACATCCAGCTTATGGCCGTTCCCGCATATTTAAAGCAGCAGCCCGAAAAGGACTTCCGGTCGAGCTTGCATGCGCCCCAATCTGCGTCAGCCATGCCATATAATTCTTGGCGAGTTTTTCTAAATATAAGACCGACGCTTTTTGTTCCCTTTAAGTATCGCAGTACTCTTTTTGCACACTTGAAATGCTCTTCTCCGTACCAGTCGTTAAATTGGGAGAGATAACTTACGGCAAACATTATATCGGGTCGAGTTGCCACTGCCAGATACATGAGAGAGCCAATCAAATTTTTGTAGGGCAGATCGTTCCTTTCATCTCTTCTTCCTTTTTCTAGTTTAAGACCTGGGTCTATGGGTGTAGACGTGGCTTTGCAATCTTCCATTTTGAATTTTTTAAGAGTGTCTTCTATGAACTTTTCCTGGTTGAGTTTGATTTCATCTCCCTTGTAGGTAACATCTATCCCTATTAACCGTTTAGGTGTTCCTAAGTCTTTTAACTCAAATTTCTTATTTAACAGGTCTTTTATTTCTTGGAGCTTTCTAGGACACGAATAGGCAATTAATAAATCGTCGACATATATGATTATTATGACTGTAACTCCTCTTTTCTCTAGTAAGTATAGACATGGATCAGCTTCCGATGCTTTGAAACCTATGTTCTTTAATTCTGTGTCCAGTTTCTTATACGATTGCCTCCCTGCCTGTTTCAGTCCATATAAAGCTTTTATGAATTTACAAACTTTCCCTTTTGGATTGTTTTTTTATGTCTTTTAGCATACTTGTTGTTTTGTTGTACAAAGTTAAATTTTCTTGTTTACTTTCTTCAACCATGATTTCAGTCAGATATTCTTCTAAATAGTCAGGGTACTTCATAACTATCTTTACTTCTAGTTCGCTATTCAGGTACGCCGTTGTAACGTCCATCTGGTTCCATTTCAAGCCTTCTTCCATGGCTATTCCAACAACAGATCTTATCGAACTCAGTTTAGGCCGTGCTACAAGTCTGGCTTTCTTTGTGATGTTCTTATCAGGTCCGATTTTGTTTCTTAGAACCATTTTGTAGTCCACTTCTTTCATGTCTTTGTTATACTTTTCTATTTTCCAGGTTCCATTCTTAACATGTGCTTTAATCTCGGATTTTATAGCATCATGCCAGTATTCATCATCATCATTTTCATCCGATATATAAGAGATCTCCGAGAGTAGGTGACTTTCTTCAGCCTGGTCCAGTATAAAATCTGTAGCCCACGCGGGCGGACGCCTCTCTCTTTGCGGCCTCCCATTTTCAGGTATTTCGACAGCATCTGATGCATCATCGTAAGATTCTATTTCTTCTACCGAAGAAACTTCATCATCTTGCTCGTTGGAATTTTGTAACGTATTTTCTTTTTCATTCTCTGTTATTTCAACTTCTATTGGTTGTACCCTTTTATTTTTCTTATGATTGTATTTAGTTTTGTTTTCTATTTCAGGTTTCCGAGATTGTTCCTTTTCGTTAATAAGTTTATCATAGTTCTGACTTTCTTCTTCTTCGAGTACATCTTATCTATGACTTTTATGTCCCTGCTTATCACTACATCATCGTCTTCAGGTATGTACACTCTGTAAGCCTTTGAGGTCATCGAGTACCCCATGAATACGCCTTCGTTAGCATTCTGGGTGAGTTTGCCCCGTTTGTTCTTTTTCAACACAAAGGTCTTCCTTCCATACGTGGCAAGATGATGTCCACATGGTGTTGGGCCTAGCCATTTCTTGAAAGGTGTTTCGCCATTCAGTGCTTTGGAAGGGCTACGATTTATAAGGTAGTTTGCAGGTGCTACCGCTTCCGCCCAGAGCTTTTTAGGTGCCTTGGCCTCGATTAACAGACATCTGGCTTTGTCTAGCAAGGATCTGTTCTTCCTCTCGCTAATCCCATTTTGTTGAGAGGTGTAAACTGTGGTCAACCTTCTTCGGATGCCATGCGATTTGAGAAAGTCATCGAATTCCTTGTTTCGATATTCTGTACCATTGTCGGTCTGCAGGTTTTTTATTTTCTTGTTATGGAACGTCTCAACTTCATTTTTGTATTCTTGGAAGACGTTGAATACATCACTCTTTCTTTTAATAAAATAGACGTGACAATAGCGACTATAGTCGTCTGTGAAAGTAACATAGTACTTTGATCTTGCTAATGTTTCACATTCAAAAGGTCCACAAACGTCGCTATGGATTATTTCCAAGTTATCGGTTGAGTATAGATCATCATGCCTTATGAATGGTAACCTGGACATTTTGCCTTTGATGCAGGTCTCACATGTTTCCATGTCTTCATCATTAAAATTTAAGCCATACATAAGGTTATCTTTAGCCATCTTCTTTAAATCTTTTTCGTTTATGTGGCCAAGTTTGCGATGCCATTCCATAATGTCACAGTCATTTTTGGTGTGTAGTTTACAGTTTCTTTTCATCCAGATTCAAAGTAGTAAAGCCCATCTCTCTTTCGAGCAGTCAGTATCTTGTTTCCGCTTTTTTCTACGACGTAGGCTTTCTCTTTTTCAAAAACAACCTTATTTCCTGTGTCCGTTATTTTGGCGACGGATAAAAGGTTTACTGATATATCGGGACCATACAAGGTGTCATTGAAATTGTAGCCGTGTTTATCGGTACTGATTGTAACTCTTCCTTTACCTTGAATTCTACTAGTGTATTTATCTGATGCCAACTTTAAGGTGCCATTTGCAGGTGTCATGGAAGAAAACATCAATTCGTCACCGCACATGTGTGATGAGCAGCCGCTATCTAGACACCAGATATTTTGGTGCTCAGACAAACGTTAAAATTGTATTTGGTTCCGTTGTCTTTTTCATTGGCGTTTTTCTTCTTGCCCCAACATGTCTCGATAGTGTGGCCTTTCTTTTTACAGCTCTTGCAGTACAACCTTTTCCTGATTTTCTTGGTAAAATATGCTTCTGAGCTTTCAGGCTGTTCATTTCCACTCCTTGCTTGGTATTCTTCCAAAATCTTTATTTTCAGATCTTCAGGTTTAGTCAGGGTGTCTCGAGATTCGATTCTAAAGTTCTCAAAAGTTGTCGGCAAACAGTTTGTCCACGATGTCCATGAAGTTATTTATGTGGTCACGTATATCTTCTCCTGTGGTCATTCGCTTTAGAACCAACTGTTTTAATAAGGTAGCTTTCAAAGCAGGCCCAGTGCTTTGAAAAGTAGCTTTCAACTTGTCCCATACAGCTTTAGATGTCGCGCAGACTTTAATTTGTTTTAATTCTGATGGTGACAATAAAAGTAGGATTTCAGCCTTTGCCTTTAAGTCCTCTTTCTTGAACGCCAATCTCGCCGCCGCATCCTTAGCTGGTGGTAATGTTTTCTCGCCGCTTACGATATCCCAATAGTCATTTTTAATCAGGACCGCTTGTGCTTGCAAACACCACGTATCATAGTTTGATTTGGTCAAAGGTTATATGTTACGATAACTCGTAGTTGATGCCATTTTTCATACTTGCAAATAACCACGCTCTGCTACCAATTTGTGAGGGATTCATTTATAAATATATACGCATGAACACTGATATCGCTTTTATTTGACACAACAATTATTGGTAACTTAGGTAAAACCACAAACGACATGCAGTGTTAATTGGTACTGGATGGCCAGTACTAACATCTTGTTCTCTTTCACAACTGTCCCCAGTGTGGCCTTGGCCACATTTATATCAACGAGGTTTGGACCTGCACTGAATTTTAGTGTGACCTAAACGACAGTCATTAAAACACTGTACGGTAGGGAAAATATATAGATCTACAGGTAAACCCTTATAGCACATAAAAATTCTTTTTGGTAGAACCTGCCCATCAAATGTAACAACTGTAGATTGGGATGGTTTCCAAATGGTTGTACCATCAACAGTGGTTTAAAAATTAAGGCGTCTGACTTTTAAAATTGGACCACAAGCAATTGGTACCGTTATACTATCAATAACTTCCTCCGGAGACCATTCCGCAGGAACACCACGTACTAAACCCATTCTAGTGACATTAAAAGTTGGTATAAAAGCTTTGTATTTATATGTCTGAAGACTATTATGAGTAATAAAGGAATTTGCGTCCAGGAAATTGGAAAAAGATAGTGATATTTTATTGCGCCCGATTTTTTTGACGCTACCTTTGATTATATTCTGGAAGGCGTTGTGTTTCAAGAATTTGCCAAATGAGATCGGGTGCAACGTCGTTCCACGTCTGGTGAAATTGATGTTTTTTGGACATGAATAACAATAGGCGTACTGTCGGTTTTGTCGTAGGTTTTTCGACCTATCTGAGTGGGAACAACTAAAGAAGGAGCAGGAATATCAGTCACTTTGTTGGATACGAATATTTCGGAGCAGTTAGGCTCTGATGCAGTACGTTCTAAAGTAGAAGATTCTGTGCAACCACAACCCGACGACTCGGAACCGTGGTTTTTACGGGTACGGCGGCGTTTATTGCAGTGCTTGCAAATATGTACACGGCTTCTTTTAAGGTGACGAGCCGAAGATAGTGTTGGGTTAATAGCCGGATGCTTTGAGTTATTATCGATTATAATCCATAAAGTGTCCATTAATAGCCTTGCAATGGATGATAACCCTGCTATTAATGTATTGTTAAAAAAATAAATGCTTTTTTTTTGTTTTATTGAAAATCTGTGGGTGTGAACATAAATTGGGTGCGTGTACGCAGTGTGATTCAACGTATTGTTATTCTTTTTATTTATTTTCACTTTTTGTATGTGAAAAAGTGTAAATTATGAAATAAATACACATTTTTCGGGAAATTCAGTTTTGTTAATTTAGAGATCCAATACTATAAAAACCATAATTACTATTGACACATCGCTTTGTGATTTAACCATCTACCTAATTAATTACTTGACTTAACAAAGCGAGCTAAATATGTAGGTGTTTGTATACTTACAAATAAATAACCGATACGTAAAAATGTAAGGTACATTATGTAAGTTACTTATTAGCTCTTTTCTGTGAATACGACGTAGGTAAATTATAAACAATGGAAAATACCCGAGCGGTTAGTAGGTAACATGCATGCCCGCACCGCCGCACCCCCGTTTCTCGTGCTCTCTTCTGGCGCTAATATGATTCGTGCCAGAAAAAGATAAAAAGTAGAAAAAGAATCTAGTGTTTCTAGCAGTAATTAGGCTGAAAATTATTTTTGAGCAACAAACAAAAAAAAAAAAACTAAAAACGAAAATAAAAAATTTCCAAAAAAATATCCCAAATAAATGACTGATTAAGAATAAAAAAAAAAGTACCTACATAAAAAATCTAATTATCAAAAATCAATGTAACTAGCTGATTGAAAATTTTTAAATGGGCCAGATTAGTTTTAAATTGCACATTTATTTAATACAAAGAAAGATGATGAAAATGAAGTCTATTCTGACAGTCTGACAGTCCTAAGCCTGAAAACCATGAAGGGAAATTTTCAATCACTAAAATAACATTAACAGCAGGGTTATCATCCATAATTGCTATTAATGGCTATTAACTGCTTTTAATCGATTATTAGCCAAATGATATTAACCGGATTATTATCATTGCCTGATTCATTGGATATGTAACAAAATTGCCTGCCGGGGGGATGAAGCCCCCCGGATCAGACGGGTCGTTCATTTTTTCTCGAAAAGTTAAAAGAAAACTTAGTGGTAAGTTCTCTTTTCCGAAGAAAATATACTACACCAAAATTAAACTATAAGTAAAAGAGAATAGGACACGAAAACTACGACTTATATTACAGGTTTTTTAAATTATAAATCTTACACAAAAAGGACGCGTCTGCCAAGTTTTGAGTTTCTCGCGCTTTTTTCCACGGTTTAGTTAATTAGTTGCCAACCTTATTGAATTAAAAGTTCACAGACAATAAATAATTTACTTCTAGAACACGCGGAAAGTATTGTTCAACATGGTAACATTTAATTACTGTCAAAATGTCAATCACAGAAAATCAACTCAAACCCAGCACAACGTTGATTGGTCGAACAGAAAGAAGTTGCCATAACCTAGACAGAAATGGTTTACTAAAATATTTACACGATTTATTTTCAAATTAAAACGAATAATGCACCTAAATATTGTAATTTTTTTCCAAGAAGTATATTTCACTCTGAAAAGGCCGTTCAAGAATTATTCCAAAAATTGTCTATGGAGCTTAAAACAATGCAGTTTGGTGGAAAAAAAATTGGTTTATTTGATCAAAAACATACAGATTTCCTTGCATCACTTATAGTATTACAAAAATGACTTGAAGATCCTTTTCATAATATAAATAGTAAACAAAACTTACAACAAAAAGATTTATCTGGCAGTTTACATACTTGTGAAGTACTAAAAAAAGAACAAAAATTGTTTATGAGTAGAATTTCGCATTTTTGGTGGTAGATGGCATCATGAAAAGTTCAAAATTACTACACCAGAGGGAGATAATTGGTTAGCCTACTTGAAGCATCCGGGAACCTCGCCATAGTAGTAGACATGGCGGGTATCAACCTGGCTAAATGACGAAATAAATTTTGTTTGGTAATATAAGATCGTGTTAATTTCGTAGAAAAAGTGTTTATACTAAAAGACTAATTAAGTTATATTGGATTAGGACAAAGATGCAGAATGTTGGACAGTCTGAAAACCGAAATATCGATAACGTGAATGTGCAACTTGGTGTGGTAAAATCGTCCACTCCTCAAAGTTCGGCTTCGAGTCCGGCCAAATCTGAAACCGAAACGTATTCAGGAGCGCCTGCCAGATACATGACGGACTCTTCGGAAAGCGAGGATGACTCTGTGTCCGAGGTAAAACGTGTTTTGTTTTCGACAGAGGCGGTGGCAGTGAGGGAATGTGATTATCTGTACCGCTCTAAATACTGCAAGGGACATCTTGTACATGTCTGCTCTAACCGTACAGTTTCTTCTATTACCGAAACTTCTCTTCTAGCAGCAATATTTGCTTGAAATCGTGCGTAGCACGCTGAAACGGACTAATCTATTTTACATTCTGAATAGAGTACGTCGCTTGCCAAATATTCCGTAAAACGTCAGAAAGTCATAAGTACATACGTACTAGAGTAATGCATGAAATTATTTATGCCAGCCGCTCCTAGACAGTATTCAATTGATTCTTTGTAATTCTACGATGTATATGGGCTAATCCGCCGTAAGAGAGTTTTCATTGTCTATTTGTGTTTTGGATAAGGATTGATGTGCGGTGGCCATGTTTCTCGGATCACATGCATTCAGTCGATGTAAATCTCTGAATAATGGATTTTCATGACGTTATTTTACTATGAATGTGCGAATTATATAATTTTCTACTGAATTCGTCATAAAAATCGTCAATCATGGAATGTTTTGTGTCGTCACGAATGACCATGTCGTACAAAACTCCTAGTGACATTCGCGCAAAAACTACGGTTACTGGTGAATTGCAAGGACCATTGACAGTAATGATTAGCTGTAAACTCGTCCTTACGCACCACATTGTCAGTACATCTCACATGTTTCTCGTTGGTGTTATAGATCTTGCTGGCTTGTTTGTGCCTTAGCAGGCCAGACCTGTTGGTAAGTCGAAGACAACATTACTGAGTGCCAGTGCCCAGTGCTACAGCTTCACCAACAACAATAGCTGTTGCAGTTTGAGTGACTCTTACCGTTAACCTGCATAATGTGTGTGCTATGGACAATTACCACATATATTTGTTTTCTTTATGTTGAATGGTCCTTGTGATTCTAACATACTATTTATCTGAATCTCAATATTTCCAATCTATGTTAACATTACTAATCTGTAACCTAAACATGTCTTGAAAAGATTCAATATTGTGCTAAACATTGAAATTGAATGATCTAAAACACTACAACTAACCTATAATGCTTTTGGTGTTGTGAAACATGGAGTGTATCAAAATAACTGCTTTACTGAATGTTAACCTTTGAATCATATGATTATTATTGAAATATGAAATTTAAATTAGTTATTTTTTCAACAACAGTGATAGCTTTATGTTATTTACTTAAAATCAAGTCTACATTTCAAAGAATATTTTTTTACACACAAGATAAAAGTTTAATGTGCCAGATTCCCTTTTCAAAATACTTAGAACACAGTTGTTTTAAATCAGGCGGAGATGGAAGAAGAAGGTGGTGGTGCAGAGCCATCCAAGTTCCTGCTGTCCCATGATGACCCGGAGCGGGCCGTTGACCCAGAGATGCAGGCACGCCTTGAAGCTCTGCTTGAGGCAGCTGGTATGTTTGTTATTCATATTACATTATACAACACAAACTACATATTTTTACTTGGTTCTAAGATCACATGCCATATTAATAGTTATGTGCATTATTCAGTTGACATTATAAACAATAGAAGTAGGTAAGAAGTTATTAGAATTTTTATGACGATCTTGTGGTTCATAGATTTCACCACTACTTTAAAAGAGATGGATGACATCTAATCAAAATATTGTTAGCTCCTTCAAACAGTTTCACTTAGTTTAAAATCAATGCTTTTAATTATCATGAATTACTGTAAGTCTTATGTCCCTAACCTTTGTAGCATATTTATTTCTTATCCTGTTATAAAACAATGTGTCTAAATTTTAAAGGTTATATTATGCTAAAGCATTGTTCTTATTGTTTATTAGCTTTTGCCTGCGGATTCGCCCGCATGGATGTCAGAATACCATATGTATAAATCTTCCACTTGAATCACTCCATCTATTGATGAATTATTCTGCATTAAAATCCGTTCAGTAGTATTTGACATCATCGTGAACATACAGACAGACACAGCGGGGAACTTTGTTTTATATTATGTAGTGATTTCATTGGTAAATCTCTAACCCATCTCTCTCTATAAACCTATTTTAGATAAAGAAGTGTTTTGTCAATTTCTTTCAAATTATGATTTGAGTTTAAAAGAACAAGAAGACAAAACACTATCTAAAATTGGTTTATAGAGCGATTTAATTTTTTATGAATAAGGGGTATATAAATACAGCCAGAAGCATGGTGCTTCCCATTCGGTCTGCATTAGTTAGTCACATTTATAATAATTTACTTCACTTTCTATTTAGATCAAAGATATCAAAGATCTTGCACCAAAATAAACTCAATTATTATTGTTTACAAAATAAACTTTTTTCTAAAAAAATACGGAACACGAACAATTTGAATTGTATCAAACAGATACAACACATTGATTACAATGTATAAACAAGAATACGATAATGACTGGGATTGAGCTTTTTAAGGTAAACAAAAAAATTAAGATGAAAAGCCAATGTTCACACGTCAGATACATAATATTTTTGACCAGTGAATAAGTGAAAAAAATGACAATTATGAAAATATATGTATTTTGACTAATTAACATTTTGGTTTCTTTTTGGACATCATTTTATCCTATTTTTTTTTTATCAAAAATTGTTGTCCAATCTGAGTTGAATGAACTTTGCATTATGTAAACAAACAATAATGTCACAGAATATAACTACTTACTATTAGTTTATATTGAGATAATACCTTAGTTAATATTAAAATACAAAACTATTGGTACCTAATATCACCTTGTTAAGTTAAAGTTAGTCATCAAGTGTGTTGTTAATGTATAGGTTGAAATGAAAAGAGTGTATGGAAAATACAGTATGCAAAAAATTAGGTGGATATTATAATAATATTAATCTTCCAGGCTTATGTCAATATTTCAATTTTAGTTATTTGTATAATTTGCATACTTTAGTAACTTACTTTTTTTTTACTATACAGTTTTACACCACTGAGATCATATCACTTAATTTTACACATAGTCAGATGTAGACAGTAGACAGATGATCATGTTTCACATAGTTAAAAAAGGTTCACTTTATCACTAGTGAACTTTAAGAAGAACTAATATTAAGGACCTAGTAGAGTAAGATTACTTTATCAAGGAAAAGGAATTTGCCTCGTAGGAGCGCACCTCTTCGCGGTCATGGTATGCGTATTCGAGTAGTCAGGAAGCTAGTGTTCGGTTGTTCGGCGTTCAGCACTACCGGTTTAAAGCAAACGCGCGGTACTTGTCTACGAGCAGCTGTTGGTGTGTTGACACACGCGTGACGTCGCCGATCCACGTCTGTTAATAAGCGTCATAAGTACTCATAAGACACTTGAGCATTTAGTTCTTTTTTGCATAAAAGCTATTAAGGTTCTCAAAATCGTGTTTACACCCTTTTATAATGTAATCGAGAGTACGACCGCGGCTTCGCTTGCGTGGTACGTCAATAAAAAATAGCCTATGTCCTTCCCCAGGGTTCGAAGCATCCCTATACCAAATTTCATCACAATCGGTGCAGCCGTTTAGCCGTTGTAATAAACAAACAAACACATTCGCATTTATAATACTAGTTACGATACCAAATATTAATCTCGTTCATGTTGCGTTCGCGCCTGCGTCTTCACTCTTCACATAAAATTGCATGCCTTAAAAATCATTAAAACGTTCTCATAGGAAACTTCTGTGCGTAATTTTGATGGATGACTGGAGTCATGGTCCCTACTTTGTCCTTATTTTTTGCCCAACAGTTTCTTAAGACATAAATGTAGGTAGGTAAGTGTGTATGTGAATGAAATGAAATCTGCAGTTTCGATGAAACTATGGCACATATTGTTTTATTTATTTATTTAATACTTTAAGCACACAAAATGTACAGAGGCGGACTTAGTGCCATCGGCATTTTCTACCAGTCGACCTTTGGGTAATGCAGAGACAAATAGTGGTAGGTGCAATAGCGAGAAATGAGGAATAAATATTTATTTAAATATAAAGATATACATAAATAAATATAATGTATACCTACACGTAATTATAAATAAATATAAACACAAATAAATAGACGAAATAGAGAACGTAGATTTCTATTGTGGTTGGCGCAAATGTATTGAAAATGGGGGGCTAGATAACTAGGGGAAGAGGGAGAATCAAGAAATGAAAACAAAGTGGTCAGCGCCCTTTGCTGTCTGCGCTGGCGTATGGGAAACCACTGTAGAAGCGACCGATGCGCGGAGACATGATCATATTTACGCAGATTGAAAACGAATCGAATGCAGTTATTGAGAAGACGGTCAAGTTTGTCGAGGAGATCTGAATTCAGGTCATAATAGCACACATCACCATAATCGATGATAGGGAAAATTAAGGACTGTACAAGCATGGTCTTCGTACTCGATGGTAATAAATTTTTCAACCGGTACAGAGCCCGCAGCGTTCCAGTAACCTTCTGGGGGTTCCATTGAAGAGAGCTGGTGGCAAGGTTATACCCACCACCTTGCTAATACCACGAGAACTGCCAATGATGATCGCCTGACACTTCGTAGGGTTTTCAAGAATTGATGAACACCATGAATTATGTTAATGTTTCAACGTATAAATGCATTCTCATGCCTGCTTATACTAAATCACAATGAGATATTTGCATGAATTGGACTCGTACACGATATCCAACGTACCGCCTCGCATCGTGCTGGTAGACTTGACATCCGAAATGTGCAACGTCACTTGTAAGGAAGACGCACCATTCTACGCACAGGAGGCTTGGGCCAATCTGAAAGCAACAGCGACTAATCACTACAAATTTTAATAGTTGTATTAAGTTATGCTTAAGACAGTCTTATTTTGCTCCATTTATCTAATAGCACAACAACTTTATAAAACAGTCTTTATAGAATCGAATTTGTTGCATCATAATAACATTGTATACAAAATTCTCCAAATCCAGTTAATTAGAAATATCGTAGGCGAGTAATATTAAACGCGATTGATTTAATAATATCGCGCGATAAGCCGCGCTTAACTCCTCGTCAACTAATAAAATATTTAGTAAATCGGTAGAGTATACGTCATCTCTATCGCGGGCTCCGCTTACTCACGCCACAGCCAGTGCCCCATAGCAATTGATAAGCTTCAAGCGCGCATTAGATTCTGTTCGGCGTACGCTACACTCATGCCTGCGAGTCCGCGGCCAGATGTTAGCGTGTTCCACGCATTATCTGTTTCGTAAACAATCAGTTTTTGATACAATGAATTTAAAATGTTATTGCTAGTAACTAGTAAAAGTACAGTTGAAAGTGATGTGAGAATGCTCAGTGCTTTATGTTGAATGCTCGACATTTTATACGCTTTGTTTTGTGAGGACGTAGTATTTACATAATGGAACAATGTACAGTACTTATCATTTAATTATTTTTGGTTTTATATATTTAATTTATTGACTTCATTCAGTGAGAAGGTTAAAACTTGATGCCACATGAATATATATTATAAATAGTACCTAGGTATTTAACAACTTACAATAATATGTAATAAAAAAACTTAGTCAAATTGCTATTTACAATCAATTAATATTTTCAGGTTTTAGTACATAATATTTTGAAAGTACTTATAGTCAATCGAGTGTCATTCAAAACGTTATTTGTAACGAAATATTAGCAAATAATGGGCGTCAGTGTGACTAGTAAAATAAAGCACAACCCGCCTTGACCTCTTCGCACACATAGCTGCATTCACAGTTTGTCTGAGTAAGTATTTAATAAATCGATAACTTTCGTTAGTCTGCTACGAAAGCAAAGAGTAACAAAACTTTAACACTTATGAATTTAGTAGATAGAATAGATGATCACACAAACCTACGATTAAGTAGTTTGACCATCATTATAATGTTATAATGCCGCATATAATACAGGCTAAAATCTACTTGGATACGACCTTGTGGTGTAGGTACATACCTAGTTGCCAAGAAAGAATTTAAAAGTAAAAACTTTGAGCACACCTATATGATTAATCTGCCCACACGTTAGTTTGTACGCCTTGTCGTTTTCCGTAAAAGTGCATAAAATATTTCAATTGGTTAAAAATAAACGGTTTATATCGATAAATTGTAATATATTCTGCAAATAAACAGCGGTTTGTTGTTTCGCCCTTGAGAAAATAGAAATTCTGAATTAGTTGGTATGTCCTTGTTGTCGATATATTTTTTAGTTGTACTACTCATAGGTGGCTTGTTAACCCATGGTGGTATCGAGGTCGGGATCTCTTATTAACTAAGCTAACATGAATTTAGAGACGAAGTAGAAATAGCGTTGTATTGTTCTGTTGTAAATACGGTGTATTCTCATTTTGCATCTCATTACGGTATCGGTATGGCGGGCAATCGCCAGTCACCACCCAAGTACCGCGACTCGTGACGTAACTTATGCACGAACAGCCGCGGAAAAAGATCTCCCTAACGGCCGCAAATGGAAGCGCAACACGCGGACGTGGGCTATTCAAATGTGTCTTTTTATAAGGGAATCGCTTCACAGGAATTTCAAGGCTCGTTTGATGGATCGATTTATTCGTAAGGCTTCCCTGTTCCCCTTTAGCTGCGGTAGAAGCTTATTAATGTCTGGCGGCCACACAAAGATCTCTCCTGGTGAAATTATCTTATAAGTGGGACGGGTTTAGATACACGTAGGTAATAACACGCCCACGTCGTTTTTTTCTTCCTAGAAAAATGGAGGTATTGGATCTAAAAGTTGTAAACTATTTCTCCACTTATTCTAATTTTCCATCAAAAATCTGTTTCTGTCACCTAATGAACAATTTTCAAGAAAGTTGACTTTGTCTAGATTTAATATAATAAGTTCTTGGAATATCCGCTATTTTCAGTTCACCGCAAAAACAACTTTGTGCTTCACAATAGCATTATGAAATACAAAGTCAGTTTTGCGGTCTGTTAAATTCACATATTTAGGTCTGCTACAGAACCTTAAAATGCGCGTGGTCCGTTTTCTATGGGAGTGTCGCATATTAATCTGTGCTGAAAGATTGTATTTTTAAAAAGCGTTGAAAGCGGAATTAAATGACATTCTGTACAAGCTTCATCTTCAATCGTGTAGTCACGGCAATCGATCTCATAAATAAAGTCATAGAGCTTAACGCATATTTTTCTAGTAGAGAATCATTCAATGACAGCTAGTATTAATTCAAATAGGTACAATAACGGTTCCTAAAACTATTAAAACCCATAGAATATGTATGATGAACCGTTTGCTCTAGAAGCGCTCATCGTCATTTAAAGTTATTCAATCACAGTAAAAAAATCAGTTGGAAATCGCCGAGAAACTTGTGCGATAGATATCGAATGAAATGTGTAACATTCCTTTTGCCCCCATTGTGCCATCTTGTACTCCATTGAATTCCTTGAGCACGAACAATTACGTAAAACAATATCTTATGAACTTATTAAAAGTGTTATACTGTTACATAATATGGTTTAATAATATGGAATCTGCCTAAACCGGCAACAGTTATGATTGCTTCCGTTTGTCAGTTCATTCAGTATTCATTTACAGACACTGTTTGATTGTTTGGCTCCTAAATTAGGGATTCCACATAACGTCCCGCGTGATAACGGTATGCACCTAAATATTCCAATGCTCCGCGGACATCAGCAACGCGCATATCAAAGAAATGACTTATTTGATCTCAAACTTAAAGTTTTGCGATACATAATTAGTTCGCGATAGTTCAATTAAGTTCCATTATGTTTCATTTAAATACGTAGGATAAGGATGAGGTCTATGATGGAACGAGCGTGCCCAGAAGATGTCCGTTCACTCTTGCTTTGAAGGCAGACGTGTTATATGTGGAAGGGAACACAGATGCTGGCACAGAGTACCACAGTGGCTGTGCGCATAATAAATGTGGAGGAAAAGCGCCGAGTACGACTGGTTGGGATGGTACCCTGCAGTACGTCTGGTAGCCCGGTAGTAAAAGGGAGATGGTGGGATCGTGGCGATGATTGCCACGTATTACGTACAAACGCATACGGGCTCCAAAATCAATCTGCCTAGCCTTTTCCCAACTATGTTGGGGTCGGCTTCCAGTCTAACCGGATGCAGCTGAATACCAGTATTTTACACAACCCAGTTACTGGGTAATACGATACCTCTTGGTAAGAGTGGTTGTCAGACTATCGGGATTCTGACGACCCGTAACGACTGTCAAAGATCCACGAATGACAGCCGGGACCAACGGCTTAACGTGCTTTCCGAGGCACGGAGGAGTCTCGGTATGAAAAGTTGGTCACCCATCCACAGACCAACCCCGGCAAGCGTAGCTTAACCTGAAGGATCGACCCGTGCGTCTGTTATTACTTAGCCACGAGAGCTCCGCAACGCATACGGGCTTGCATTACGTAAAATAATTCCGGGTAAAATATGCTATGTTTTTCATCTTACTATTAGATACGTAATATCTACCTACCTCAACAGTTAGTACTCCAAGTATACGTATTATCAAGTTGTTTAATTAAAAACTACTTAACAAATACATGATACTTATTCAGACAGCATCCTCAGAGCTTTGACTTCTTTATGTTAAAAGTACGAGCGAGTAAGTTTGTGTATATATCCATGTTGTTAAGAGTTGGATTAACGCTATGTATCTGAAGAATCTTTGAAACTTGCACAATATACCCACATGCCATATAAATTGACTGAATTGAACAGGCATAGAGTTTATTCTGTTAGGATGTACGAAAAAATCCATATGTTAAATTGATGGGTGGTAAAAAAACTATTCAAATACCACATCTGGTTTGCATCATTTGAAGTTAAGCTACTTATTTAGTAAATAGGTTTTATAATTCACTTTTTAGCACCTTAATTGCGTAACACACTATCCATCGGAATCTGAACCATTTTGAAGCAAATTGCTAATCCATTGCTTCATATAATCGAAAGTCTTCTCAACAACGTAAATAACACAATGAATGTTGTTGGACTGTCAAAATGAAACCGATTCCGATTGATAGTGTGTTACACAATTAAATAAATAAATAAATTGTTTATTGATCTTGAAAGTGCAGATGACGAGAAAAACAAAACTTAAAAATAGTAACAATCAAGATATATAAAGTTATGTAACTACATTATTATGGTAGAACATGGTGGTGTAACTACACGGTACATCTGTTGACAATTTCTGATACCCTGTCTCTTAAACCTAGGGTATACCTGTTTCTTAAGAGACAGTGGACGGCCATAAAGTTATGTTCTAATATTAACTATTAATCAAGTGAAGACCCTGTCGATCTACCCACAATTAAACAATTATCAAAAATCATAAAGGAAGTAAAATTAAATAAGGTTAATAATGAACGTATTTCTATGTGTATGTGCGTGCATGTGTGTATGAGTGCCCCGCTGTTTTTGAGAAACGCCAAACTTTCAGGCATAATTTGCTATGCTTGCGCTGTGCAATTAGGCTAAGGATAGTAATGTAATAACGTTAGTCAAAGCTCCCACGATCTATAATACTTAATTGATATATATTTTACAATCTGACGGCTAATTAGCTTGAGTAGATACTTGAGGAGTGTGAGATAACAGATCCTGCTGCGATGGATGTTTTGTTTATGCGTTGATTGATCGGAGAAAAGTACCAGGTGACGTCATATGTGTATTATAATTAGGAGAAATGGAATGTTGTTTTGTTTAGGGAGCGACACATTTTATATTTATGGGAAGTACAATACAAATCAAGTTTACATGCAATAAAATAAACAACGGGGGTTTTCCCAATAACTAAATAGTTTTAATTGCCATTGCTATCATAACAATCGAAGTTATGGTTCAATTAAACATTTTAATACAACTTACAACTCACGAGCGTCTTCCAAGAAGATAACATAAGTGGCCTTGCTTTTTGTGCGGTCATTAGGCTCCTGTTAACTAATTTTATAGGCAGACGATCATCCATCTAATTAATTGATGCATCTTACAATCTGTGTACATATTGGCGTCGGAATCACATAGAACATCTTAGCTATACAATTTGCGAGCCTTTGTGTACCGATCTGATTCATTAACTACTGAATAGCGCACTTGTACAATTTACTTAATAAACCTTTTATCAGAACTCAATCGTGCCGCATTTCCTAACATGCGATTTTTATCATTCCGACAGTGTTTGCCCTTGTCCACTCATTTTACTGATTTAAAGTTATGGCAATGATTGGTAAAGTACCTAGGCACTTTTAAGGTCGTGTTCAATTAGACTTGATTATTTTGTGCTATAATCTTTCCCTATCACAGAGAGGAGGCCTGTATCCCCGCAGTGGGAACGTTATAGGTTAATAAATGATGTTATTATACTTTATGTATGATCTTTCTGTTGTAAATTCGTTCTTTATGTATAATCTAAATCCAGCTCTACCTGAGAAACATCTGCATTGGTCGTAACCGTTGATTGCAATGCAATCTGTAGCCTAATCATGTAATTTTAATGGTAATCACAGGCACTTAGGGTTTCTCTTTGGTTGGTTTATAGTTTCTATTATCATTGAATTGTCATGACTTTAAAAACTCTTATTCAGTCGTTTGAGGTTTTACACAATCGATGGAGTAATCCTGTTTCAAAACCTGTGTACAGTTTAAATGGCACATCGGGTTTTAGAAACAAAACTGGCAAAAGTTATCGACTTTGTGGAGCGTCTTCTACTTCATGGACACCTGCACCCTAATTGCGTGACACATTATCAATCGGAATTTGAATCGTTTTGAAGTAAATTGCTAATCTATTGCTTCATATGTTCGAAAAATGTGTCTGCTCGACAACGTAAATAACGCAATGAATGTTGTTGAACTGTCAAAAGGAAACCGACTCCGATTGAGTGTGTTACGCAATTGCCCCGCTGTGCGACAGTCTTACTAATGCTCGATGTGTCATATTTACCGCCCAACCTTCAAATCAGCAACAAAATTCACAATTTATTCCAAGAGCTTTTTACGGTTCCGTACCCGAAGGGTGCCAAACTGAACTCTATTACTAAGCCTCCGCTGTCCGTCCGTCTGTCTGTCAGCGGGCTGTATCTCATAAACCCTATTTAGTAGACAGTTGAAATTTTCACAAATTGTGTATTTCTATTGCCGCTATAACAACAAATAGGTAATAAAAATAAAATAAAGTTAAAAATTAAAGGGTGGGTCATACATGAAACACATTTTTTAAACTGAAGTCTTTTTTTTTAATATGTGGTTTTAAATATTGTACTGTGGTACGGACTCGCACTCGGCCGGTTTTTTTTTAATGCAAAAAGCAGCCATATGGCACTTTGTCCAAAAATGTGTTATAAACACAGTCATACTAATTTCGACATACAAGATTTTTTATAAAAACAACCATGTCGATATCTCTATTTATCACGGAGATATGAGCCGTCACATGCAGCCTTGTCCATACATCCATAGTGCAACCATCGATAGAAAAACGCTTATAACTCTGTACTTTTCACGATATGGCTGCTTTCTGCATAACACGGTCCAATTTTTTACTACTTATTAAGATTTACTTAATAAACTTAGACCTTCCATAATTTCGTCCACCATGACATAACATACATCACGCCTATTTTCCTTGAAGGGTCAGGCAGAGGTAGGTATTATATAGCTATAGTACCCACGTTTCGCTAGTTATGTTGTAAGTACCATATAATAGGCGGCGAGTCTATTGCCATCAACCGGGTACATATCCAGCCTCCAGGCTGCTACTGAGAAACCCAATAACACTGCTCGTTTTGGGAACGCCATAATAAACTTACACGTGAATAACTTTAACTACTTTCACGTGAATACACAGTTTTTCTTTCTTTCTAAACTTAGACATTCCATTAAGTCCATCATGAAGTACACAAGTAACTCACCCCACCTTTCCCACCCACAGGCATCGGCAAGCTATCCGGCGAGGGTAAGCACCTCGCCGATCCGGAGGTGCTGCGGCGCCTGACGTCGTCGGTGTCGTGTGCACTGGACGAGGCTGCCGCCGCACTCACGCGCATGCGCAGCGACCAGCCACCGCCGCACCACCGACACCACCATCAGGACAAAAAGTATGACTAGCATTACTAATTACTAGTTTAATTTATACAATTTACGGTGCTCAGACCTGGTCGTTCACCGAGTCGCAAAAGTTCCGCCTTGGGGTTTGCCAAAGAGCAATGGAGCGCAGCATTCTGGGCGTAAAACTGACAGAATACGAAACACCACGCTGCGCTCCAACACGGGGATCCTAGACGTCGGCAAAAAGGCTGCCGTGTTAAAATGGGATTGGGCAGGTCATGTCAGCCGCATGCATAGTGACCGCTAGGCAACAGTCTCCACACGGTGGGTGCATGAGGATGGACGTGGCCCCCGAGGCCGGCCCAGGAAGGCGAAACGACCTAAACGCGTACTGCAAGTGTTGGACCGAGGTGGCCCTGCTGGAAATGATTTGGGGGAGACCTTTTCCCAGCAGTAGGACAGTGCAGGCTAACATTAAAAAAAAACCGGTCAAGAGCGAGTCGGACTCGCGCACCGAGGGTTCCGTACCATCAGAAAAAAAAGTGTGCTATTTAGAGAAATCGTTTTATTTTCGTTTTATCTTTACATAAACTTCTATCACATAGAATAATTTCAGATTTTTCTCTATGCAAACTTCGGAGATAATGGGGGGGGGGGGGGTATTTTTTTTACATTCTTCATCAAAAGTCGAAATCTATTCGCCTGAAGAAAAAAAATGAAAAAACGTTTGAAAATGCGCAAATATCGCTTTCATATGATACCCCACATGCCCTAGTAGCCCCACTTTGAATTTTTAAGATCCCCTTTCAGTTCCTGTTGAAAAAAAAAATATATATCTCTCTTATTTGCAAAATAGTTGGGCAAACGTCATCTAAAACTATACCAAAATTCAAGTTGATAGCATTAGCAGTTCTTGAGATATCCAGCTGTGACAGACGGACAGACAGACAGACTGAGTCGCACCATAAGGGTTCCTTTTTATGGAACCCTAAAACGTAGTATCTGTTGCCAATCTCGTATTTCGATTTACTCATGTCCATTACAAGTTTTCCATTCACTTTACAAAATTATTTTTTTAAAGTTTCATGAATTGATGATAAATTATATTTATTTATGTAAATTTGTTTAAAAAAAAACCCTTTTACACGTCAAAAATAAATAATGTTTTAAAACTAGATGAGTTTGGTGTTTCCAATCCAAATTTAATAAAATGTAGCAATTTAAAGAAGCGAACCTAATGCGGGTTGAAATTAAATTACTATGATACTGTAATGCAACTCAAGGTCCTCAATAAGTCTAGATTTCCAGAAGCAATCTTGTTCAGACTTCATTTAATTTATTTCTTCTACACTTATTTTGCGTTCAGTCAACGCGGTGTTTTATTAAGTAAAATACGCCATAATAATAAGTAGTTCAAACATTTCTTGAACAGAAGACATCACAATTTTAACAATATTAGACCTCGTTAGAGCTCGTGGCTAAGTAATAACAGCCGCACGGGTCGATCCATCAGGTTAAGCTACGCTTGCCGGGGTTGGTCCGTAGATGGGTGACCATCTTTACATACCGAGACTCCTCCGTGCCTCGGAAAGCACGTTAAGCCGTTGGTCTCGGCTGTCATTCGTGGATCTTTGGCAGTCGTTACGGGTCGTCAGAAGCCCGCAAGTCTGACAACCAGTCTTATCAAGAGGTATCGTGTTACTGGGTTGTGGAGGTCAGATAGGCAGACGCTCCATGTAAAATACTGGTATTCAGCTGCATCCGGTTAGACTGGAAGCCGACCCCAACATAGTTGGCAAAAGGCTACGCAGATTGATTGAGACCCTTCAATGCCATTCCGCTACGCTTGTTTTCATTTAACATGTTGACTGGCGAAGTTCACTGCATATGATTCATCCGGAGAACACAAACGGCTAATCACATGTGTTACATAAATCCTTGTCTAGACCATCCTTGTATCTAGATCCTACACGGTACTACGATTCATACACTAAATCCCGTCAAACAATCCCATGTGCTTTGATCATAATATCAAATATTGATCTAACCTCTTAACTGACGGACTGCATAGAAAAGAAAGATAAGCGCGATGACACAATGCTGGTAATTTATTGCAAAATATGAAGCAATTATCGATTTACAAAAAATCTAGTGATTAGACTAAAAAATTAAAACACTATCACGTTAATATGTTGCTTGTAGAATAATCTGACAAAAAAATCTGGATGATTGTATGTATGTATGGTTTTTAATCGTTAAAAGAAATTTTTAAAGGTATCTTCGTGATTTTTTCTAGCGTTCTTTCTATCGTATCAAATTAGTTGTATTATGTTTTCAACACACTATCTAACTAGCATAATATATCCTGAAGAATATCATATACTATACAGATCATATACTTTTAGGCATTATAAAACTTGCGTTATTTGCGTTTAGGTCCTGTAATCCTCTTATATAAATAAGGTTGTTCATGATACTACCCTGTTCCACTGCTGGGCAAAAGGCCTTACAGAGAAGGCACGAGCGTTGACCACCATGCTTTCTCAAGGGGCATTATTTTATATTATTACTCAAGGGGGATTTCTGACTTTACTAGCTTCTGCCCGCGACTTCGTCCGTGTAAATTTTCTTATCCCCCCGACCCACTGCATAGAATCACCCGCCCGCTCTATTACTTCGTTTTCGCTTAGCGTTCTTTCTGACTTTTTTTTTCTTTTTGTGCGGTTCCTAAGGGTCGTAGCCTATAGCCTTCCTCAAGAATTGGGCTATCAAATGCTAAACGGATTTTTCTAATCCAACTGGTAGTTCCAGAGATTAGCGCGTTCAAACAAACAAAAAAAAAAACAAACTCTTCAGCTATATTATTAGTATTATTACTAGCTTCTTTCTACCCGCGACTTCGCGTGAAATTTCTTGTTCCCCGACCCGCCCCATCGCATCGCATCGTCTTTGCCTAGCGTTCTTTCAGACTTTCTTTTCGCTCGGCTCCTAAAAGCCCTAGCATGATGTTAAATAGCCTATAGCCTTTCTCAAAAATCGGGCTATCAAATGCAAAAAGAATTTTTTAAACCCGACTGGTAGCTCCAGAGATTAGCGCGAGTATATAGGTAGATAGATAGACAAGTCCAGTGGGCTTAGCATGGGCACTTGTCTAACAACATTTTCGATACACAGTGAAGTATAAATCCTTACAATTTGTAATTTTGTCTTTTGTTTCTAGCGAGCTTTGTCTAGGTCCATTTTTATGTAGACTATTTCGGAAGAAAGTTATCTAGGGTAGTGAAGACAATTTGATTTTGTAATCGCCATGCTAAAGACAGTAGAAAACTTTCTACTCGACGACCGCAAAGTATATACGGTTATCTACAAAATCATTTTCTTTTCCCTCTTCTTTTGCTTATATCTCGAAAACGGTGAGTCATATCGCAAACATAATGAAAATTTCGACCTCTTTACAAAACCCATAAACCCTTAAAACTACATGTAGGTAATAATTTTTCATATTTTCCATACAAAAATTGAAAATTTCCATATATTCCATATAAAACATATTGAGAATCGCATCTTCTCCGGTGCTACGGGCTCGTCTCCGCAGTTGTATTTAAAATTGAACATTAAAGAGAAAAAATAAATCCTATGAAAAAAACAAAGAATTCTGGGTCGAATTATGTAAAAAAGTGAATTTCGTAAAGTGTAGTTGACTCTTTCTACTTTGTTGCCGTCGTACTGTCTACACGGTAACGTCGTTTTTTGTCTACTCTTCCGTTGACAAGACGCTGCTCTACGGTGCTCGTGCTAAGTCGGCAGGTTTCTTCACGATGTTTTCCTTCCAGATCCTTCCTCCAGATGTCGGCGATGTCGAATATATATTAACTAAGAAAGTATATATTAATTAAAAAAGTCACATCACAAGGTTAGTTAGTAATTTGAAACTGTAACAGCTATTCCTAGACGTCTAGGGACGCTCGTCTGTGATATCAGTCTGGAAAACACATTCAACAATTCTTTTAGATGACCTGCCCCAATTTTAGCTCAGTAGTAGATATACGTATAACCTAGTTGCCTTTAAAAGGTGAAGTGTGGAACTAAGGAAACTAGGACACCCATGTTAAAAATAACATTGTCAGTTTTAGCAGTATCATTACTACACAAGTTGTAAAGGGTGTAACAGAATAGAGGGATAATTTTTTTTTTTTTTTTTTTTTTTTATTTATTTACCATTTAAAAATTAGTAAGTACATTTGTTTCAGCAGAATAGCATTTTTAAACCACTAAGGTTTGTACTTAATGCTACATGTAATGCTACATCGTAGTAAATATAACATCCAAACAAAAAATACAACTTAATACCCTATTTCGAAACTTGGTAACTTCATCTCAGGTGATATGCTAGTTACTACGTTAGCTGCATTTCACATTGAGCATTCAATGTGTTGTAGGTAGTGGGACTTAAGTTTTAACTTAATATTTCTTGGCGTAATGTCACTGCGCAAATCGGAAGGTAGGCTGTTAATTAGCCGAGGAACTAGGTAAGAAGTTGTCCGCTCGCCGTAGGTGTTATTTGCACGGACCGTGCATAGCTGGTTACGTGCGGCGGCCCGCGTGAATACAGGATGATGAACTTTTTGCTCTAAATAACCGTTGAAGTATTGTTCTTTTAGCAATGTATATTTAAATTGTATATGTACAGGTAATGTTTTACAGTGATGAAATAGTCTATGCTCATTATTTTGAAATTGGTATTTAATTTTTTTAGATACGATATTCTTTAGTATTTTTAGTTGGAGTTTGTATATTTTACTGAGATAAGATTTGAATGTTCGACCGTAACTACTGAGTCCATATTGAATGTATGATTCTGCTAATGAGTTGTATAACATAAGTTTTACTTTGAAAGGAATGCGGTTCTTCAGGATTATTATATTAGCTAAAAATTGTCTTAATTTATTACAAACATGCTCTATATGTTTACTCCAGCTGAATTTATTATCGATGTCTAGTCCCAGATACTTATGAGAATCTACTTCTTCTATATGAGGACAGCTACACTTCGTATTAATTAGTTTATGCAAGCAGCTGTGGTCGTGTGCAACCAAATTATTAGGTGGAATACATTTTATGTATGGTGATTTTACGACTAACAATTTGGTTTTATTAGAATTGAGCACCAACCCAACATCGTGGCACCATTTTAACAAAGAGTTTAGGTCAGATTGCAGAAGATCACAAGCTTTTTGAGGGTTCTTATCAGATATTACAAGACATGTATCGTCTGCAAACTGATAGCATGTACAGTGGTTGACACAGCTGATCATGTCATTTACATAAGATAGAAAATGGAGGGGCCCTATAACTGACCCTTGAGCCGTGCCCTCTGTAACATCAACGGCTTCACTTAGTGAATTACCAATTTTGACAGCAAATTTTCGGTTTTGGAGGTAATTCCCGCACCAGTTAAGCAGAGGGCCACGAATTCCACTATGGTCTAGTTTACTAATTAGTTGCTTATGATCAAGCGTGTCAAAAGCACGGGAAAAGTCAATGAAAAGTGCGTATGTAATCTTTTTTTGATTTAGGTGCTCGTTGATTTCATCAGCAAACTTGGACAATAGGTCCGATGTACCTTTACCTGCTTGGAATCCAAATTGGTTCGGATAAATTACTTCGTGTTTTCTATAAAATGAGTGTATTTGCTGACAAACGTATTTTTCTACGATTTTATCAATAGAAGAAAGCAATGTAATAGGACGATAGTTAGCGTAATCGTCTCGCTTACCCTTTTTATAAACTGGTCTAACACAGCCTAACTTTAATTCATCAGGGTATACACCACTTTTTAAACTGCAGTTAATTAGGTCCGCAATAGCTTTTGATACATCTGGACCTATCATTTTGATATCCGCAACTTTTACGTTATCTAGTCCGGGAGCCTTATTAGAATTCAAATTATTTATTATTTTAAGTATTTTGTCGCCTGATGCTTTCTTAAAGTTTAAACTAGAATTCATTGGTTTACAATATGTTTTGGGGTCCAATATTTTAATACTACGGTTTGGAACTATATTTTTTACGGCTCTGTCAAATCCGATCGCAAAATTATCTGCAATTGCCTTAGTGGTAAGACCCTGTGCATCAAACGCTTTGAGAATAGCGGCATCAATTGATAATGTCACCCGTCCCAACATTTGGTTCACCATCTGATAAACTTTTTTTGGATTTTTTATGTTCTCATTTATTTTGTTCATATAGTATAAGTTTCTTCTACTTTCTATAAGTTTATGTAGTTTGTTACGGGTTTTATTGTATTGCAACCTTAACTGAGGATTGTTAGAACTTTTTTTCCACAAGTTAAATAATTCATCTCGTTTGTCGCAAAGACGATTTATGTTTCCATCTATCCAGGGTAATTTAAAACGATTAAAATTGCTACGCTTTGCGGCAGTTTTACTAGAACTCGCAATGTTGCTTGCATTTTGAAATGAATCACGGATGAAGCTGTAAATATCAACTGGGTTATCCATGCTTTGTGTCAGTGTCCAGTTAACTTTCTTTAACTCGAGTTTCAACAATTCATAATTTATTGTTATATTGGTAACACCCTGTATACGCTTGGTTGGCGCGTCTTGAACGCACGTAAAGATAATAGCTCGATGATCGGCCAGTACGGTGTCTAACACCGCCGAGCACGGAATTAATGTGGGGAACCGTGCAAAAAAGTGATCAATGCAAGATTTTGTGATAATGTTAAGTTTTGTTTCTATTCGGGTAAAGTCAGAAATTCCACACATTAAGCCGTGCTCGCAGAGTGTTTCTAAATATAAATCTTTGTATGATGATTTGGATTTAAATTCATATAATATAATAAATTTAAATTCATGAAACAAAATCAGTGTTTCCATACTCATTAATCAAATAGGTTGTGGATACGTTGATGTTGGTCAACAACCTTGTTTTATTCTAAAAGTAGTCCATATTCGTGTCTAAAAGTATAATTCCAACTGGACCATCTTGCATATCTGTTAAACAGTAGCATCACTCGAGTACAGTCGAAGGCCGCTAAAAGTGCATTAGGACATGTGCATATATGAGAGCTTTCACGTTTTACATGGGTCGCACGCATTATCGTGTCAGCTGTTGAAGAATGCTCACATTATACACTTATTGTTGCTGGATGTTGTTTTATGTGACAATACATCTTTTACCGTCTATGACTGTTTGCTGGTTCCGCAGTGGTAGCCCGCGAAAATTTAATTTTCTTGCGTTTTTTACAGCTTGCAGGCAAATCTAACTTAGAGAGATGTATTGATGATTCTTAAGGTTATAATTATGTAACTACATATTTTTTACTATCGCGAATCATATTTTGATCAACATACAACCTGACACTGACCTGCAAGTTGCAAATAACGAATTGAAAAAAAAAATTGAATTTCGTGGACTACCACTACGGATCCACCTTAAGATGCCCACAGATTTGCTCGGTTTTTGAAGACCGACAGCGACACGTGTAATTAAAAAACAAAGGATCGTCAAAACACAGCATATTCGAATGCTGGGTGACGATCAATAAGATTTTGTCTGATCTTGTGTTCAGTGTTTCACTTACTCATTTACACGATTTTGTTTGATCACACTTCTCGATCGTCATAGATCGTCATAATGTTTACAGTTTTATTTATTTGCGTGTTTCGGGATTGCCCAATCGAGAGCTGATCACGCGAGTCATTCGCAACTGGTCGGGCAATCCCAAAACGTTCATGTGAGTAAGTTCTTACAAAAATAAACATGAATGTGTCTCACGAAGGCAGTAATACAAAAATCTGCGATTATTTCAATTTATTTATTACAGGAATATCAGACGCGATTCTGAATACATAAATTATCTGATCAAATTCTGCCTGTTCATTAATAATTTTGAATAGGTTATTATTTTGATTACCCCTCAATACCTTGTAGGCTCCTAATTTGGGAGGCATTTGATCATAAAATACGAAACGTTACGTCTCGATTTCGCCTTTCACCATAACGTTTTCACTTCATTCACAGAAACTCAGTTTCCCTGTTTAACATATTCGTTTTTCCTATTACGTCACAGTTCAGTATTTATTTACTGTTATATTTATAAATTATCATAATGTTATGATAATTTATATATGTTATCTCTGTTTTGTTTTGCACATTGTCTGTTGTAGAAAACAGGCCGTTAACTCCTAGGTTTTTTTACGAATAAAATAATGATAGCTTGCTAACACGTTCCGATTCCACTAAAGCCAATTATTTATCGATTGAATGTTATAGTGCATCGTCATCAATTATTTATGTGTATGTCATGGCTAAAACCCGAAGTGCGGCTACACCTAGATTTAGCCGGCTAAAACCCAAAGTGCAGCTAGGCTACAACTAACGCAGTTGGTTAAACTTAGGTGATATACGTAAACAGAGAAAACCGTGTCTGCAGAACACGTGTTGTTATTTTCCTCAAAAAGTGGCGTGCCACAGGGTAGCATCGTAGGGCCCCTGTTATGTCTTATTTACGTCAATGACCTTGCAAGTGTACTCACACATGATTGTGTCTTGTTCGCAGACGACACAACTATTATTATAGAAACTGAAATATACAAAACGTTAGAAGATATTATTTATTCAATGGTTAGACACAAATAAATTAAAAATAAACATAGAGAAAACGAAACTAATTAACTTCAAAACTTATAAGAGTAAAAACATCGAATTAAATATTAGTTACAATAATTCACTTATATAACAGATAAATAGCGCAAAATTCTTAGGCATTATTCTCGATACACATCTCTCATGGAAAGTAGTTTATGCATTAAAATAAACAAGTTTGTGTTTGCACTTCGGAAGGTAAAAGACGTGACGAACAGACATACCTCTATTGTAGGTATGATATCACGCTTGCATATATGCTCCATTATACGGTAAGGCATAGTTGTCTGGGGAAATTCCTGTGACATCTCGAGGGTGTCCATAACACAGAAAAAATGCATGCGGCCACTGTACGGCATGGATTGGTCGGAATCATATAAACCGATCTTTAAAGCCAAGAATCTACTAACTGTTCACTGCATATACATCTATGAAGTAGCTAAATTTGTTAAATACTACAGTCATCTTTTCACCACCAACGACAATACATTTAAACGTAAAATTAACCACCTGCCCTTAAAAATGCCTGTGCCTAAGCTAGAACTCTTCAGAAAGAACTGTGCCTATATGGCACCTCTAATATATAACTTTTTGCCCAAAGGAATGACTGACCTGCCATATAAACGGTTCAGTTGTGCCTTGCGAACATGTTAATCCAGGAGAGTTTCTACACTGTTAAAGATTTTTTGAATACAAGTAAAAGCACATGTCTATTTGGTGTCCACTAAGATACTCGTTCTTTCCTCTTATTTCCTGTGACTTTGTCTTTAACAATAATATTTCAATCATTTATGTAATGGAAATCACTGTAATTGTAATTCAAATTTTCTTATAAATTGTGATAATTCAAATAGTTCTAAGAATTGTAATTTTTATTCAAATAATTACTTTAAGTTTACTATAATTTTGCATGCCCATAATGAGGGTGAAATATGTCCGGTGCTATAATTTAATTTAATATCTTGTGTACCCACCATATTTCAGGCAAATAAATGTTTTATGATTATGAAAATCCATTATTATAACTGCGCTGTGTTTAGAAGTTTTTAGGGCAGACATTTTCAATGATGATATTCCGAGAATTGAGTAACCTTTGTGTGCGAGCGGGAAGCCTCTCGAGTTGACGTTTTCCACATATGTGTCTGTGACTATTCTACGTCAACTCGATGAGACCGTCTCGTAACAATGATTTTTTAAGCTTTGATCTTATCTGATTGATTTTGATATCGCAATTCATATGCCTTTGTCATTCAAGAGTTGATATTCTGTAACGGTGATGGTTCTAGTCAACAATGCGGGTCGAGTGCCACGGGGAGCACGCCGACGGTGGCGTCGTCAGTGGGCGCGGACGGGGTGCCGTCGCTGGCGGAGGCGTGCTCGGACGGCGACGTGGGCACCGTGCGCAAGCTGCTCACGGAGGGCCGCTCCGTGCATGAGACCACAGAGGAGGGCGAGTCACTGCTCTCGCTCGCATGCTCCGCGGGATACTACGAGCTCGCTCAGGTGCTGCTAGCCATGCACGCGAGTGTAGAAGACCGCGGCATCAAGGTAAACATTTAGCATAGAGAGATTAACAATTTTCTTAATGTTAGGTCTACATTTACACAAGACATTCGTGGACATGTACACAAGGTCTACATTTTTTTTACATGTTAGGTACATTTAGCATAGAGAGATTAACAATTTTCTTAATATTAGGTCTCTAATTCTCAAAATGATTAATCATTTATTCAAATTATACTCAGAAGCAGCACTTTTTGATCCTCAAAAACCCCACTGCAACTAAAATGCTTAAAACAAGCTTACTTTGCAAGCAGTCTGATGTACAGGCTTCGCCACGCAAGTTGTCATAAAAGTGGGGATGCGCAGTAGGTACCGTATCTTGTTGCAACAGGATACCGTACTACGCATCCCCACTTTTTTGCTAACTTGTTTGTTGGCTACTGTAGTTAAACGCAGTTATGTAAATAACATCCACCCTAGGTATCCGTGAAAAATATAACCCTCTCTTGAACTGTTGCACAGTCGGTAAAAAATAATGATTGAACATACACTTCCTACTATTTCAGCTAGATATAAGTGTCTCAACAAACCCCCCATCAACACGTCTCTGAATTATTCTTCTTTTAGGGTGACTGCACCCCTTTGATGGAGGCGGCGAGCGCGGGTCACGTGGACATCGTCCGGCTGCTGATTGCCCACCACGCCGACGTGAACGCCGTTTCGGGCTCCGGCAACACGCCGCTCATGTATGCATGCGCCGGCGGCCACGAGGAGTGCGTGCGCGCGCTGCTTGAGAGCGGCGCCAATGTTGAAGACCACAACGAGAATGGACATACGCCGCTTATGGAGGTAAAGCATTCATCATCTGCCTAGCCATTTCCCAACTATGTTGTAGCCTGTTTCCAGTGTAACCGAATGCAGCTGAATACCAGTATTTTACATGGAGCAAGTCGCTATCTGACGTCCGGAAGCTTTGAAATACTTAGTCTTAAATCCTTTGCTAATGGTGTTTGGATAAACTTGATGTAGTACACTTTCGCCCACATAAAGCACGCACTACTCGACACTAATCTGAACAATACATTGTATTGACATAGATAACCGTTGCATAGTTACATTCCGTATTTATCGAGAATCCAGCACCAATGAATCATAAGTTACATGTTTTGTTTTTACACAGCTATTTTGTAGATAACACATAATTTGTATGTGATAAGTGCAATTTTACATTTAAATTGCATTCTATCTTAAACCGAGAGAATATAGTCTAGAAAAGCTTAGTTCTAGTTTGATCGAAATTAAAACTTGACTCACAGTGTTCATAAGTTTAAAGCCACAATATTTGTTTCTTTAATCATTGTAATTTATTGTTTTTCGGCATAATACATTATATATCTTTTATCGTATCTTATCAGACACAGTATAAAGAGTGCATTAATTTATTTGTAAACAAACCGCGATTTTGCATTCGTAGAAAATAAGTTGTATCAGGAATAAAATTTTCCAATTGTTATTCTTAGTGCGATCAAACAGCTTTATCACACCAGTAACACAATCCTTTTTCCTCAAACCAGGCGGCATCAGCCGGCCACGTGGGCGTTGCCAAGATCTTATTAGAACACGGCGCCGGCATCAACACGCACTCGAACGAGTTTAAGGAGTCTGCCCTCACCCTTGCCTGCTACAAGGGCCACCTGGACATGGTGCGCTTCCTATTAGCGGCCGGCGCTGATAGGGAGCATAAGACCGATGAGATGCACACCGCGCTCATGGAGGCAAGCATGGATGGGCATGTGGAGGTGGCGAGGTTGCTGCTTGATTCTGGGGCGCAGGTTAGTGTGAGCAAGATTTTATTCATGTAATTAATATTTAAAAAAATACCAGCCTATTATTGTCCCATTGCAGGGCAAAAGCATCTTCTCACATAGAGAAACAGTGATCACCATGCCTGCTCAAAACGGGTTGGCGGTTTCACTCATTTAGTCTAGTTTCCTCACAATGTTGTGTTTCCTTCACCAATGTCCATTATGTCCAAGTGTTATTCTTAGTGCCATCAAACAACTTTATTATACATAAAAATAGTACTATTTTTATCTTCTTCTTATATAGAATTGAGAGGGGCTAAGTAATTACAGCTGAGTGACCATCTTTACATATCAAGACCCCTCCGTGCCTCGGAAAGCATATTAAGCCGTTGGGCCCGGCTGTCATTTGTGGATCTTTGTCGTTACAGAACGTCAGAAGCCCAAAAATCTGACATCCATCTTACAACTGTCTTAACATCTTAGTAACTGGGTTGTGGAGGTTAGGTAAAATAATAACATGTAAAATAAACCAGAATAGCAGTATTATTCAGCTGCATCTGGTAAGACTGGAAGCCAACCTAACATCGTTGGGAAAAGGCTAAGCAGATGATGATATAGAATTTACAGTTTTACAAGACAATCTGATTTCAATGGGTGTAGTAGTAGTTTCAGGTCTGGTTAGCACAGTATTCCGTCCCTGACTTATATCTTGTAGACACATTTTGGGTGCAAACAAAATTGAGGGGGTAATATAAATTACATCTGTACGAAAAGTTAATACGAAGAGCATTCACAGCATCTGAGGCTGGCTGTTAAATCGTGATGCATGATGGAGATCCTCGAAATCGTCGTTTTCACACTCCACTTTACTGATTGGCTATTTCAATTTAAGGACCCTTCAACTCGTCACAAAATCAGTTGCATCCGGAACTGTATCTACCTACTACAAGTAACAAACCTCGTTCCATTTAGATCTGAATATGTTCTTTTTTCGGCTGTTTTTTTCTACAAAATCGGCGCCGCCGAACGGATCTTTAGCATAACATTTTTTTTGTAGTATCATTTTCTAGATCAAATATTTTGTTACTTAATCAAAACCTTGTTTGTGTAGGTGAACATGCCAACGGACAGTTTCGAATCACCGCTGACGTTGGCGGCGTGCGGCGGCCATGTGGAATTAGCGATGTTGCTGCTGGAACGAGGGGCCAACATCGAAGAGGTTAACGATGAGGGTTATACGCCGCTTATGGAGGCCGCTAGAGAAGGTATGAACACAAGAGTGCTGTACTTTGTTTTGTGTGTTGTAAAGAGAAATGCTTCAAAGCTTAGCTTTTAGCCTTACTTCGTCACAAATATTTGTAATGTGACGAATTTACTTATGGACGGCGATTCGCGTCTGTCACATACTTTCATTTCTCCCCAGTTTTGCAAAGCCTAACCACATCTTTTTTCATAAAATCTGCTAAAATATATTGCGTAGCTGTTGTGATTAGTTGTCTGAAATCGTATAAGTTGGCATAAATAAGATTTGAGTGCAAATAAAGCTTTCAGAAACTGGCAGACAGAGCTGGTGAAGAAAGATCAGTTGAATCTGTATTCTAAAAGAGTTGTCATGCCACTCATCATTGGCATTCGGTCTCTCCACTACCCTTGATTGACTGGTAGAGAATGCCTAAGGCATTAAGTCCACGTAGGTCCTATAATTCCTGGTATTCAGCTGCATCCGGTTAGACTGGAAGCTGACCCCAACATAGTTGGGGGAAAAAAGCTTCCAGTCTAACAGAGGCAGATGATGATGAGGTATCCTATAATTGTCCTTTTTAAATTACATTAAGTTTAATAAATAAACAAATTCTTCCTTCTAAGGTCACGAGGAGATGGTGGCACTCTTGCTGGGTCAGGGCGCCTCGATCAACGCGCAAACGGAGGAGACTCAAGAGACGGCGCTCACACTGGCGTGCTGCGGCGGCTTCCTCGAAGTCGCAGACTTCCTTATCAAGGCGGGGGCTGATGCAGAGCTCGGAGCCTCCACGCCGCTCATGGAAGCCTCGCAGGAGGGACATCTTGAACTTGTGCGGTAAGCCCTGCAACGGTTTACTTGTTTAGGTTGTGAAGTTAGTTAGTGTCAGTAAAGAGCATCGAAATTAATGGAGATGTTACTTTTGAATAATTTATGTCTGGTTTATAGGCTCGACGCCCTTAAAGCGCAGGCCACACTGAAAACGAACTGAAATGAATCTAAGTTCGTTTAAGCGAACTATGAACCGAAGTTAAAAAGACGCGGCAGCTACATGAGCGAAGCTAAATGTATTTAGTTTCGTTCTCAGTGTGGCCTACGCTTTATCACGAAAGTGATCTACTTTCGAATCGATAGTACTTTAACATTTAGAGGGACACTAAACGCCCATATGCGTTATAACAATAAAGCTTCTATGGTGTCTCGTACAGTGTGTCTGAGTGCGTTGAAATTGGGCCCAATAAGTTTCTAAAACGCACTTTTTCTTACAGCTACCTTTTAAACGCCGGGGCAGATGTGAACGCCCAGACTCAAACGGGTGACACAGCTCTAACCTACGCGTGTGAGAACGGACACACGGACGTGGCTGACTTGCTGCTGCGTGCGGGTGCGGAGTTAGAGCACGAGAGCGAGGGCGGCCGGACTCCGCTCATGAAGGCGTGTCGAGCTGGCCATGTGTGCACCGTGCAGTTCCTGGTTGGCAAGGTAAATATGACGAACATAGCTAACGCAGGCGCAGACATACGGTATCTGAGATTCGGTACCATTTTAACGTCGAAAATTCTAACCTCAAAACGCTTACAACTTTCTAGTGTTTTAGCTGAAAGGAAAAAGTGGTTGAATTATAATAATAATAACTGCAATAGTCCTGCACCAACCGGGGGGTGGTCCTTGGGTGCACTTGCATTGTGCATGTAGGGATAGTCGTCGGTAGGTGCCTCCTCATCATTTAAAATTGTCTAAGAGGCCTCTGCAAGTTGGCTACGGCCCCTCGTACGCCTTTCAAAGGTACGGGACCCCAGGATCCCGAGATATATCAAAAATAATAATAATAAAACCATTTATTTCAGGCGACATACATAGGCCCATAGAAAAATAACTTAACCCAAACACATATTTTTATAAACAAAACCTTGTGTTAACAAATATGTAATATGAATATACTATGCGTTTCAACTAAGAATAGGAATGCAAATTAGTACTGTCAGAAAAAAAAACTTAACAAAAAAAAATGTTATTTTATTCATAGATCAATATTATACCTACTTCACGAAATGACCACCCTAATGTATCGCCATGTTGCATTTTTTTTTTGTAATCATTGTTGAATTTGTTTCTTCATATTTGTTAAGTTTATGCATTAGAGTGAGCTTTCAACTCAATATGAGTTTGAAGAGAGGGGCGGTGCTCCATCGTAGAGCACGAGAAATAGTTTTTAATGTGCACAAGTACTTTAAAAATGAAAAAAAAATCGTGCTAATGAACTTCTGCGCAATTTCACATTGAACTGAGTATAATATTTATTTATTTTTTTTTTTGCACACCATACGCTTTGGTAATGAAGTTCGCGAGTATTGCGAAACAAAAAAGCGTCTTAACAGTACTATTCTTATTTGGCACGCAGAGTAGAAGCGTAGTTCTGTTTATGATAGTCAATTATTTTGGCGGAATTTTCTACGGCCGATTTATCTTGGCAGGTCCGAAAATGGCATTAAGAAGTTTCGCGCATGTTCTATCACTCACACTCGCCTGAAGTAACCGATTGGTTCCTAAAAAATAAACACCCTTGTGTCACTGAGATATACATTTAATTTTCTTGGTTGCTCATATCATTTTGAAAATTCTGTTCATTGCAATATTTTTGACGCTAGCTATACAAACGCATGCAAACTTGACCTATGGCATAATACCAACGACCATACAGCCCATACACCTAATAACAGGCGACCGACGTCTGTCAACACATCAGACTTATAGATCGGGTGTGTTGGTCGCCACTAAACAATTTCGATTCAGTTTCGACCTCTCTCCTGTGAGCCGTAAATTCTTAGAGCGTTAGTCAATAAAAATTTTTGAAAATAAATATTGAATGGACCTAGAAAATACGTTAGTGTGGTAGCAACAGCCAGACTTCGAGTTTCTGGAAAGTTGGCATAACGTTTCATCGGTACCTAAGTTATTAGTTACATAATCATATTTATTTCCTGATATTATTTATCGGAGTTCATCTTATACAGCCCTTACTTGTAGGTGAACAAAAGGTGAAAGGTTCTTTCATGTTAGCGTCCCTGTCTTCTGAAAGTAGCCAGCGGGGCCGCAGTTCGTTCCTCGAGAGAGGCCATGGTAGAGTAGACAGATTTGACCTTAAACCTTGTCTCCCAGTGGGGTGATGATAATCTGGTCTCTTTTAACGCCACCAAAACACAGGCGTGTCTTTTCACCATCGAGTACAAAGCCCAAACAGCAGCCAAGAAGCTGGGCATCCTAAATAGGGTGAAGCGATACTTTACGCCTGGACAGCTTTTAACCCTTTACAAAGCGCAAGTCCGATCCTGCATGGAGTATTGCAGGCACCTTTGGGATGGATGAGCTAAGTACCAACTAGCCACGTTTGACTCGGTGCAACGCAGAGCTAAGAGGCTCATTGGCGACGTAGAACTGCTGGACGCCAAGCTCCACAGCTTGGCTCATCGCCGCAAGGTTGCCTGCTTGTCGGTCTTCTACAGATTGTTCTTCGGTGAGTGTGCCCAAGAGCTCCACTACCTGATTCCACCGGCCCCCTTCTACCATCGGACATCTAGACGCACTGCCAGTTACCATCCCTACCTAGTTGCTATTCCACCAATTAGCACTAAGCGTTTCCGAATGTCTTTTATAATGCGCACAGCAAAAGAGTGGAACTCACTACCTGCATCTGTGTTTCCGAGAGCATACAACCCTAATCTCTTCAAAGTGAGATTGAACAGGCTTCTTCTGGGTAAGCCCACTCCATCGTCGACTTTGTGTCTGTCACCTCTGACCTTGACTAGAGTAAAGAGCAAACACATCTCAAAAAAAAAAAAGTAATCTCTTTTCCTCTATTATTTGGTAAACATAACTAATGATGCACCAAATCCTATGACCAAATCTGTTATCGATAAAGCAAAAACCTAGATATTAATTATACGAAGTTTTAATATATTTAAAAAAAATACTAATTCCAATAGGGACATTATTTTAATTGTGAAATACGGAAAGAATCTTGATATTGTTTTTATTTTTTTGCATTTTATGTTATTAGTCTAAGCATATTAATTACATTAAGTACAAGTTAAAATAATATTAAGAAATAGGAAGGTAAAGAGCCAATTAAATATATTAATAAACATTTTAATAAGCATGATTATTAAAAAAATAAATCGATTCTTTCGTGCTTTATTTAAACCTGTCCCATCCCTAGTCAGACGTAATGACCTTGGTAGGGCCAATCAGAACGCAGTACCCCGCTTCCTCATACCTCAGCTTGTTGACAGAATTGGTTTGGTGCGTTAGATCAGGCATTACGCGTTTATGGGCTGTATGGTCATTGTATAATATCTAAACCTTTGAATAACACAAAACTGCTTCATTCACACAGGGCGCAGACGTAAACCGCATGACCGCCCTGGGCGACCACACCCCCTTATCGCTCGCCTGCGCGGGTGGCCATGTTGACGTAGTGAAGTTCCTACTGGCTTGCGACGCGGACCCGTTCCGCAAACTGAAGGACAACTCCACCATGCTCATCGAGGCGGCTAAGGGAGGCCACACGGCCGTCGTGCAGCTGTTGTTGGACTACCCGCACTCTGTTATGCTGCCTAGAGGTATGTTATAGATAGTTAGGCTCGCTTGCACTATAAATCACTACACACATTCAAAACAACTTGCTGCTTAATCTTTAGAAAATAACACGACAAAATGAGGTTTTAAATACGTTTGAGTTGAGAATGTGATGAATAAGTTGTGTGGTATAGACAGATACTTGCCTTTGAGATTGATGAAATGCAGAACTAAGATAGAGAGAGCATACTGGAATTAACAGCTTTTTGACATCATTCTTTTGCAAGTAACTCAGCTATGATATTATTATATGTTCAGACAGGTCAACCAATAAATGAAAAAAATGCGAGACGAATGTGACTGTATAAGTCCAGGGTATGTGTTTGAGAACAATCTTATCTGTACACTCTTTCGGGACAGTCCACATATTATGTATAACAGAGCAAGTTTTAAAACCACATTTGAACCCAGGTAACGCTGCAGCAGAGGAAACAAGTGGCCTCAGCGCGGCGCAGGCGGCGGCGCTAGGCCTGTCGCACGCGGCGGCGCCGGCGGGAGCGGCAGGTGCGCGCGCACTTCTCCCCGCGCATGCGCATGCGCACCCCGCGCTTCACCATCCGCCGCACCACCACCCGCCCCAGGACCTGCCCACCAAGTTCTCCAAGGTCTACCTCGACGGTATGTACACATACTAACTGTACCACGCGGCGGAGCCGGCAGCGCGTGCGCCCTCGCCCCGCGTATGCGTTCGCGCCCCACGTATGCGCACGCGCACCCTGTGCTGCACCACTTGCCCCAGGACTTCCCACCAAGTTCTCCAAGATCTACCTCGACGGTATGTACACATACTGACTGTACCACGCGGCGGCGCCATAAGAGCACACACCTCGCGCTGCATCACCGGTGGGTGCACCACCACCCGCCCCAAGACCTGCCCACCAAGTTCTCCAAAGTCTACCTCGACGGTATGTACACATTAACTGTACCACGCGGCGGCGCCGGCAGCGCGCGCGTGCTTCGCCACACGCATGCGCACGCGTACCACGCATGCGCACGCGCGCCACGCGGTGCATCACCCGCCGCACCACCACCTGCCCCAAGACAGCCCACCAAGTTCTCCAAGATCTACCTCGACAGTATGTATACATACTGTCGCACGCGACGTTGCCGGCGGGCGCACGCGCGCTTCACTCGTCGCTGTGACTAGGAGAGCATCAAACAAAAACTATTAAAAATAAATATTGAAATAGTATGTTTACAAAAAGTGTACATATGTGTCAGTATATAATATTACTCTAGGCCTATAATAGTATTATAATAATCTAGATAAAAACTATGGTTTGAAAAATATAAGATTACAGTTGCAAAATAAAATAAATAAATAGAATCCTGAAGGTAATGTAGTGCGTTGCCCGATATAGGTTTATTTAAACCTGTGTTTCAGGCCATATCAAACTACAGTACATTTCAAATAAGACAGTCATTGAATTTATTGTAGGTAGAGTGATTTTTTTGTTTAAATCTTTTAATGAAGGTGGTCAATAAATAAATAAAAATAACAATAATGCTAAATATTCGTAATGTTCGACTACTACGAGAAGAGACACTTAGTTGATCTATGTGTTGTAACTGTATTGTTCCCTTAATTTATTAATTACTAGCTTTTTCTCGCGGCTTCGCCCGCATGGATATCGGAAAACTATACGTATAAACCTTCCGCTTGAATCACTCTATCTATTGATGAAAACCGCATTAAAATCCGTTCAGTAGTTTTTGAGATCATCGCGAAAATACAGACAGACACGGTGGGGGACTTTGTTTTATAATATGTAGTGATAGTGATTACTTTTCAATGTACATTGTTTACATTTTAAAATTATTATATCGTTATTATCATCTCTGTTTATAAAAAGATTACAGCAGTCATATACTTAACCATTTTCACGGTTTGTCTGTGTAACTTAATTTTATTTTGTATGGTCGGAACAAAATAAAGTTAAGTTTATGTATGTAGGAAATGCTATGTTCTAACTAATACTGGTTTCCTGTATAGAGCGCGGCGTAGCGGGCCGCAAAAAGGCGGGCGGCGCGGTGGCGGCGGGCCCGGCGTGCGCGCCGGACGCCAGCAAGCACAAGTGCACGCGCAAGCAGCGCGTCGCGCCGCCTCACTCCGACCACCACCTGCCGCCGCCGCCCGACATTCTCGACGACAACGTACGTACCACGACAACCACATGCCAAACACACCAATAACGCTTCCATCTTACAAATGCTTACTAGCGGCCCGGGTTTCAGCAAAACGGGGGTTGTCTTGAACAAACAATAAGTTAACAGCTCCTTAGGGCCAGTTCCTCGAATGAAAATTATAGCAATAAATAATTTTCGTTCGAAAAACTGGTTGTATACGTTACTCGCTGACTAAGGGTGTGTACGTTGAACGCAAAAAAGAACGCGCTTGTTTCGCTTGTACCGTCTAAAACAACGAGCGTAAAACGCCTATAGGTTCATACGCTACAACACAATAAACTATTAATTGTTTTACGAGACGTCTCCTCTCAACTTAGTTAAAATCCGGGCCTTATACACGGCAGACTGCAATGCGACACCAACACATTTGAACTAACACTTTGTCCATCATCCAACGGTAGTCGCACTGCAACCTGTCTGAAAAATTGAAAATACTATAATTTACGCTGAGCAACATGAAAGAAAGATTAAACAGAAAGATTTGTTTGTGGGAAAATGTGCGATACCACGTTGCAACTTTGCTAACTCCGTACAGCACGCACGTATGCCGTTTTCCCAGAGTCAATTACCAAGAATGACGCCCCCGATTGATATGTATGGAATTATACGACTTAGGGCCGAACTACACTCGGCTCAATTCAGCTTTTGTCCATAGAAAACACTAGTTTTGTAGGGACAAAAGTTGAACAAGCGTAGTCAAGGGAGGATCCAGGATTTATTTCTTGAAGGGGCCCACAAGGGCCAGACAAGTAGGAGTGTTCCCCCTAGTATTGCACTGTGTACACTACATCGCCACATGCGAACTACGCATCACACTGACGTCACGCAAAATCTGCATCAGCAATCAGTTTACCGCGCGACTTGCATATACAGGGTGATTTTTAAAACATGCGACAAAATTTAAGGGGGTGTTCTACCCATCAATATGAACCACTTTTACTATGGGACCAACTCGGAATTCGCAAAAAAATTTCGACCTTTTTATACAAAATGGTCCAATCGGGTATGTGCTTTTACATGGGAAGGTAATTTTTTTTTTGCGAATTCTTGGTCCCATAGTAAAAGTTGTTCATATTGATGGGTAGAACACCCCCTTAAATTTTGTCGCATGTTTTAAAAATCACCCTGTATAAAACGTCCCGACATCAATCGTCGGGCAGTAGCCCACCCGTCCAGTCAGAGGATCCTCCCGTTTCTATGGAGGATGAGTGAACTTTACACCCTGTTCTTCATACCTCTAAAACTGTGTTTTTGGGAAAAAATATTTTTCTTTATTTCGCGTCGAGTCGCGATTCGCGATCGCGAGCGCTGTGTTTACAAACAACGCGCGTACGCGGGCCTACTACCGCCCGTGTCACCCGACGACGCACTGTATCGCTGCCCCGCTGTGCGCGTGTAGTCGTTTAGTTTGTTGAAGCGCGCGATCGGCGCGAAGGCAGACAGAGCCGATAATCTCAAAATGCTAGTACACTGTCTGAGGGTGGGGGGGCATGGCTCCTTCGCAAAGACCCCCCGTTACCGCCCTTGAATGTAGTTAGTCCCTAGTACTCCAGTACAAATGTAAAAATTGCATACATATCGGTATTATTACGACGTAGCGGTTGGCTCAACGTGAATTATTGCTTTCATTGCAGATAATTACCAAATATACTAAATTTTATATTATTGTATAGCTCGTGAACTTGGGTACATAATTGCTAAATGACATAACTAACATTTCCCGACGTTTTGATCACTTTATAATGGCCACAAGAAGTCATAATATACAGTTATGCCTTCTTCCGATGGAGGTAGGCAGAAACTATAGAAAAAAAAAAAAAACTTTGAAGCCTTATAGTATGGGTTCAATATACTTGACCTATGTTGTAAATAGGCTGTGCCATTAATATGAAAGTATGAATATTATAAAGAGCTTAAAACGTCCAAACATAATTAACTATTGGCAAATAGCTTCCAAACCCCCCCCCCTCCCCCCCCCCCCCCCCCCAAAGTTCATTGGGAATCTAACAACGTTAGGAACGTATTCAGAAGTTTATTGTGTTTGTTTCATGTAACTAACGAGGTACAAAAATATATTGTGAATATTCCTAAGGGCTGATTTTACAGTAGTCTGATAAGTTTTATCTGAACAACAAATATGACAGTTTGACATATTTTCTATACAAAAGCTGTCAAACCGCCATATTTATTCCATAAGACGATTGAAAAATTAGCTCTAAATACTTTACTTTTATAGAATGTCCAGATTCCGTGTTCAATACAAAACGCAACGTTTATCGTGAAGCCACTTTTTATACCTGTGTGAGTGAGCGCCACGTTCGCGAGAATATTACATCACGCATTTGCGTATGTGTGCAACACGCGCGTAATACCTGTACATAGATATTACCCTGACAATGTGGGAAATTTTAAATATAAAAGGAAGATTTGAAAGAAAATTGTCATGGTTTTCGAGGGTGCTATAGCCGATAGTGACGTTAAAATGTAAATCCAAGATGGCGTTAGTGAAAATTTTTATCATGGGTGTCGTTTTCATGGTTTTCGAGGGTGTAAAAGTCGATAGTGACGATAGAATGTTAATCCAATATGGCGGCAGCGAAAATTTTCAAATTTTTCATCATGGGTATCCATTTCATGGTTTTTGAGGGTGCTAGCCGATAGTGAAGTCAAAATGAAAATCCAAGATGGCGGCTGCGAAAATTTTCAATGTTTTCATCATGGGTATCGATTTCATGGTTTTCAAGGGTGCTAAAGCCGATAGTGAAGTCAAAATGAAAATCCCAAGATGACGGCTGTGAAAATTTTCACATTTTTCGTCATGGGTGTCGTTTTTATAGTTTTCGAGGGTGCTGAAGTCGATAGTAAGGTCAAAATATAAATCCAAGATGGCGGCTGCGAACATTTTTTTTTTTTGTTATAAATGATAGGTACGTATGAAGGAGCTTCGTTCCTGACGGGGGCTTCGCGACCGCAAACGTTTTTACTACACAGAGCAGGAGTAATAAATTAATATTGTTTTCTTTTGTGCTCGCTACGACCGCATCTTTGTGAATGTTCAAAAAAACTTCATGCATAATTTTTTTTAATTGCACTGCGAAAGTGTTCTTAGTTTTTGGCTCTCATGCTCCTTTAAAAAAACGGGTCTTATTGCACCATGGTTGCTTGTGTACGGTTATGTAATGTGTTGCAATCAATTTTCTTATTTACGCTACAAAAAACTTAAATACTTCAGCACTCGCTTTTACAAGCAATATTTTTTCTTATTTCAAATGGGTATGATAATAAACACGTATTATTGGACCTATGTTTGTATATCACTTTATGATATGGGCATTTTCTTGTTGTTTATAATATTTTGAATAATATTTGTAACAGTTTAAATCGTATCTACATGAGTGTGTGATATTTGTGAAAAGTAAAAGTGTAAACACACGATTAGCACGAACTCTCTTAATTAACGCACACTCATAAGAATTGATGGGTAGCATAATAAATATTTACGTAATCAATTTAGGGTGTTGCATGTCGTCATTCTAATAACGAGCCGACGGAGGTTATGTGTTCGGGTCCAGTCGAAGGCGTATCCGAACTATACGGTTAAAGAAACAAACTAACACTCACAAAAACAATCATAAAAGTCCTTTGTCATCCCTTGCATTTTCGTTAGGTGTTATAAATATGGGTAAATTGATTTCATGCCGGCGATATTTCAACAGTTACTGCGTCACATTATTATTTTTTTCGTTTTCTAATTTAACTAAGAAATACACGGTGTAATTGAATACTTACTTATGAAATGAGATTTTAGTACACTTTTCTTTTTTTGTAGTGTAATTTTTACACGATTACACAGCACTAACTGTCATTTTTTAGAAATTGGCTTATGACATTTACGCGGCGAACGTTCCTTGACGTGTGGCGCGGGGATCGAACAACTTAGCTACTATTGGCCACTCAAAGGAATCAATTTACGATGGCCTACTAGGAATCTGGACATTCTACAATCTAAGCGTAAATAATTATAATATATCCTATAATCGTCAAGACAAAAATGAATTTGGGTTATAATTTCAGCATATTTCAGAATGCAACAAAACAAGCATTATACAAGCCAAGCATTATGGTCCATTCTCAAATAGTGCATATTTTATATTCACTTTCATTCTATCTAAGTATTATCATTCTAGCATACGTGTCTAATTATACGAACAATTGTAGAATTATGCATTGCACTATTAAGGCCGATTCTTCAATTGTTAGATAACTTTTATCTGAGGAATAAATATGGTGGTTTGACATATTTTCTATACAAAAGCTGTCAAAACTTCAAACATATGTTCCTCAAAGAAAGTTACTTGACGATTGAAAAATCGGCCCTTAACGCTCAGTACGCCACGAGGCGCCGCCCGCGGCGGCTTTATACATTTGTTCCCACCGCGCGCCGCCGCTGGTAGCGGCACGGTCGACTCCGAACGGTTAGCGCTATAATAAGAGGTGCCAGCGTCACGGTAAACTTCTGAATGCTTGGTTATAGGGCTTTACAAAACTTTACGCTAGTTGCATAACTAAAGTTTATTTTGACTTGTTTACTTTTTTTTTCAACTTATATTCAATTAATATTTTGCAATGTTTCAAAATAGCTTTCTGAGATTCAAGATACAAAAACGAACTTTCTTTATCAGTCTATTGTTTAGTACTGCTTTGCTTTCCTAATTCTATCCCTGAATACTGGCTAAATTCCCCAAATTCTTTCTTCTTCGTAAACTAATTTCGGGAACACCGCGGCAACTCCGCCGGAGCTATGCAGCTAGTGTATTTGATTTTACTCCTTTATTCATAAACAAAAAGTAAACACGTTTTATAAATAAAACAATAGTTTTGTAACAATTATTTATGTGCAGTGTTTATAAATAAAGGACATATCCATTGTACATTTGTGTGAGTTATTAAGTTAACGTCGTAAAGCTTAGCTCCTATATGCCTCTCATTTTTATTGAATTTTCCAAATTAACCATTGCGTCCCCACCTAATGTATAATATTGATACACATGTATATTGTTGGCTTATCACGATTCTATCATTTCATTTCTATTTGCTTGCTTCCCACGGTGTAGATTTGCCACCACGCCATGGCTAAGGTATCACTCCCGCCGGGGTTTACGTGGAAGGATGTTAACAAGAAAGTTAAAATTAAATGCCAGATTAAAAATAAATGCAACGTGAGTCACACTATAATTACATTCACTAAACTAACTCAAGTAAATTGTGTATAGCGGCGTCGCACACGTAGACCTGACTAACGTTATGAGCGTAAGAGTAAGAACTCACTGCGCGGTTTTTGGACGTCCCAAGTAAATATAAATATGACGGTAGTTGTGTACCGAATTGTCAGTTTCGTTGTACAATTGGCGGCCAGAACCGCTGGGTGAGTTCACTCTTTCGGTGGCGTTAGTAGCGGCCAGACGTAGCACGTAGTGCGGCGCCGCGCGACCACGACTGACGTTACTTTGTTACAGCGGGACCCGCGCGACTGCCTCCCCGAAGCCGATCGCAGCTTGCTCGATTTGCCCGACCCTGCAGGTATGTACCTCACACTTTCTTTATTATTTGCAGTATGCAACGGTGCGGGGACGCCGTTACAGGGACTTTTGAGACAATATTGCAAATTATTATTTTGTGGATTTATTTATTTATTACAGTTGTCCTATCTAAACAGCAATCCAGCAATGTTGCATACTGTTGTAAGAGCTGGTTTCAATAAAACCGAAGAAAAACTGATGTATTATCGGTTTTGAGGATTTAACGAGTGTTAAGTATAAGTAATCATGAAGTAAAACGGTGACGTTGTATGTGAAGGTCCGCCGACGCTCGCCACGTCGGCGCTGCACGCCTTGGACCTACAGTTCTGCGCTCAAGGCAAGTCCGAAAGTCACACGTCACCCTTACTGTATTGTATTTATGTTTGGCTTCACGCATTCCGTTTCGCATCGTTAGGGCGCAAGCAGACACGGCGGCTAAGGGTGACATCAAGTTATCATGCACAGAACAGCATTTTCCTGTATCTCTATCCCTTTCTGCCATTCAGAAGTGCAACTCGCTAGACCGAGATATATTTGCACGTAAAAGCGTGAGTGCGGATGCTTGCAAATGCCGCCTCTAAGTGACAGAAGGAGATAGAAACAGAAAAATACAGATCCGAGCGTGAATGTATGATTTCACACTAAACGTCCTCATTGCTTGCATACTCAAAACTCTTACCTAAGCGTTGCGTATGCAAGTGCTGCGACCCACATTAATCCCTCATAATAGTAAAACATTCAATAATCCCATCCTTTCTTCTGTGTATGTAAATACGTGTTTCCTGCGTTGCTAATCGTGTCAAAATTTGTTTCGTTATTTGTTTTCTTGGAGTCACTTTTTATATTGGTTCTTTTTTCTTAATCCTTATTTGAGTTTACCACGAGTTATAGATAATAGAAGTGTTAACATAATTCACATAATAGAAGTGTTAACATTCACCAAATTGCTAAACACAGTTAACATAAACGACTATAGTCTAACGGTTCAGGCTGTGGCCCTACACCATTGCCATAATTATGGTAAACCAAGAACAATCATTATTCTACTTGTTTTTAAGAGGGCAGTCGCATTTTGTCACCTCTCTCACACACACGGGACCAAATTTTTAAGAATATTAAATGAAAACATGCTTTTTTGAAAAATTTAATCAATGGGTTTGTTTCCCGGAAGCTTCGCCGCAAGAGGGCGCTGTGAGTTTGTTACATGTCAAAAGTCAGATAAAACGTATGCATTGTGTGTACGATTTTTAAGTATTTGCGGGTATTTTTTTTTCATTTGTGTTTTTTCACAATGTATTTTACCTGGCGTATCGCTCAGTTGAAGAAGTTGAAAAAATAAGAGTATCGCAACAAGGAAGGAAAGCAAGGCTTGTCGTAAAGTACATTATATTTAACATTTTATCGACTTTTAGCCGTATTATGGACAATATTATGGTTTTATAAGTTATAAAATTAAACTTAACTCATTTTTTTTTTTTTAATGGTACTAATGATAAACAGATGTAAAGTTACTTGTTACAAAATGTATGGTTATTTGAAGGGAAACTTTTGTTCAGTTTGTAAGTAATAATAGGTATCGCACCAACCTGTCGTCTTAGAAGTGGTCTCGTAGTCTGTTTCATTGAAAATTTTCCCATATGGCATCGAAAATTATTACATTTGAAGTTTATTAATTTCTGTGCCTTTTCCCACTTTCTCTTCATGCGAAACTTACTTGCGAATTTGTCAACGCCTGTACGTTTGCATCCAAAGGCTACACAACGACACAGACACGAAAATATAAAATATTGTTTAATTTCTATGTAGTTTGACAGTTTGTTTGCAACAAACACTTAGCGCCAACTACGCGGAACTAATTTGATCGTTTTCTTCCCCATTGGCGAACTCGATAGGTAATTATTAGTAACTTAATAGGTGATTTTTAAAACACATCTTTTGTGTTATCTAATAAACTCGGCTCAATAAGTGTTCCGATCTGTTTTTGAGATGAGTTAAATAAATACCACAATAAAAATGTGTGTTTTAATAAGTATCTATTGGATTAACTTTATTTACTAGTTCGCCAATTGATTACATTTTTCAAAAGTACATCTTTTAACCTAACGTTCTTAAAAATTTGGTCCCGTGTGAGCGAGAAAGATAACAAAATGCGACAGCCCTCTTATCGAGACCACATAGTTTGTATTCTTGAAAGACCGATTCTCCAATCGTCAGATAACTCCCTGGAGCATAAACATGGCAGTCAGTTTTTGTATAGAAAATATGGCAAACTGTCGTATTTATTGTTCAAATAAAAGTTTACTGACATTGGGAAAATCAAACCTAAACGATAGATTGAGCAGGTAAGAGGTGTTAATTTATTTGTGCAATATGTCCAGTAATATTCGTATACAGTGTAGTAACCGTAGTTTTGACTATGTAGGTGTGACGACCATCCACCCGCCGACTACACCACCGTACCCGCCTCCGCAGCAACTGTTCCCAGTGCAGCAACTAGCTACCAACCTTAATCAGGTGTGTACACTTGCTTTGTAATGTATATTGGGATATAGGTAGATAACAGTCATTCTAAAACTAGTGTAGGTAACTGATATAGAATACTCGTAACTTTGTGTCTGCGTAAAATGTTCCTTGTAGGTACTAAGTCCGTTCAGCCGTTATGGCGAGGTGGAGTATAAAAGCTCCACGACATAGCATGGCAACAACGAGTTGAATGCCTGAATTCCATTTTGAACTCTTATAGTTTGACCATAACCGCTGTACCGCACCGTAGGTATGTGCGCGGCGAGACGGGGGGCAGTGCAGGCCGCTCTTTCGTCACCGTTCACAGCGTCCCACCCCTCATTCGCCAGCGCTGCTCCCCGCCTCGACGCGCATTCCTAAGGCGCGGTACAGCGGTCTTGGTCAAACTATAACTCTGTTATTCTTGAAGACGATTCTTTACGTTTAGTACAAATGGACGAAAGTTACTAACTCCATAAGTACTAACCGCGTTAAACATTATAGAACTCTCCGATACAAGAGCGTCCGCACGCGAAGGTTTCACGTAAATGCTCCAAGTTCGGTTGCAAGTTCCTCCTGCTCGACGCGTTGCAACGGCTCGGCCAGCACATTAGTGAAGTGGGTGCCGTCGCGGTAATCTTCGCGAGTTATTTATAACATTAGAGAATCCTTGATTTTTGTATGATGTACTTACTACCCATAGTGACTGTCTTTATTCTAGCATTTCTAGCTCCATGTACAATATAAATCAGTGTATTGTTGAGTCGTTATTAGAATCAAAAAGCCAAGTATGTTGTTGCCATGTACGTCTAGAATATGTTTATGATCTAGAATATGTTTATGATCATCATCATAATAATTTGTTGCATAAAAAGTATGTTTATAGAACCCATCATATGTCTCTACACAAACTTATTTTCTCCATATTTTACAGCACCAACTGCAGGAATTGCAGCAACAGCAATTCCAGCAGCTAGCGGCTCAGCAGCAGCAACAGCAGCAGCAGCAACAAAAGAAGCAGCAGCAACAACAACAACAGCTGTATGTGCAGGAGTTGCAGCAGAGGCCTGAAGCGTTTGCGGCACAGGTGAGATACAGCTATTATATCATCTTTCCGGAGCCGTAAAAGAGCTATCATTGTTCCAATGCGAGAGGGAGAGAGAGCTATGACTACAAGATGAATAGCAACATCCCTTGGTCTCAACGGAAAAATGATGCCTTTTACACTTCTATATGATTCCAGTAGAGTATTATTAATCGACTTCAAAAAAAGGAGATTATCAATTCGACACGTATGTATGTCATATTATTGGAACTGCAATATATTCACATGTGATAATCTATTAGGGCTTTCAAACAAATATAAAATTTTTTATAGATGTATGTATGTTTGTATGTATGTATATAGTTTTGGAGAAATGCGTGGACATACATACTGTCCTCGCGAAACTATTAATCGGTGCTCTTTGCCTATTCACACGGATCGTCCGTTGCAGACGTCTGCCTATCACTATTAATAGTAGATTATTTACTCAGGTTCATTTTCACCACACATCACTAAACGCGCTTAACGCTAAACGAGTTTAAAACATGGCTCTGTTTCTTTCAATGTTTTGAAGATGACAGAGACAGAATGATGTTTTAAACACGTTTAGTCATGTGTGGTGAAAATGAACCTAAGTGGATAAAGCAGTGGGGCTAATGTCTCGGGCGAAGCTCGGCCAAGACACCTCCTCGAGGAGAATACTCTACTTTTCACACGTGCGGGGTAATAAAAAGCAATTCGATTTGTTTTTTTTTTTTTTTTTGTGTATTGTTTGTTCAGGTTCCAACTTCAAATTACATTAGTGACCAGCGCAGCGGGTATAACGAAATTCATTACAATATTATTACTTGGCTAAAGCCCCCAAGGGTTTATTATGACTTACTTTATGTTAGGTTTGCATGACATGTAATTTGACATTACCAAGCAAGTGGTGTGAAATCTGTTTTGCTGGCGGCAACGACAGTGTGTTGTAAAAAGTCGTGTTGTTCGCTTGACAGTTGGTAGAGGCGCAGGTGGGCGATGAGGTGGGCGGCGCGGTCGCGGGCGGCGGCGTGGAGGCGCGCGAGCTGGGCGCCGTACTGGCCTACCTGCAGAGGGAGGTGCCCTCGCTCGTCGCGCTGCCGCCCAACGAACTGCGCTCGCTTGTGCTGCAGGTAACGTAGCTTACACGACACTCAGATGATCAACATACTTATTTATTTACTTCAGTTAAAACAGTTAAAAACCAATTACAATAATTAAAGACACATACACACAAAAGTGAAAATTATAAAGTTGAGCTTAAAACATAAAAAGTTGAACTACACAGGAATCCAACTCACAGTACTTCTGACATGCCAAAAAAATCTTCGTCCATTCATCCGCAAACAGATCGTTTGTTGGATTAGAATCCAAGAGATCATTAAGTGCAGCTAGAGTGCGAGGTACTGGTACTCAGCACGCGTGACGGTACAGTCAAGAGCAAAAATATGTATACACAAAACAAAATTATAAATCGTTTTTCTCATGTAATAACGATTGGAACTTTGAGATAAAACCTATTTCATAATAGTATCGGTTCCAAAATGTTATGTTTGTAGGTTCAATAATATGAAATTTCAATCAATACAGTAGGAGAAAATCAATTTTGTAAGTTGCTCAATGTATACATATTAGTGCTCATGACTGTACGACATGGAGGCACAGCAAACTGCCTGTGCTCTCTACCGCTCCAATAATTAATTGTGTGTTATATCACAGACCATTTTACACACCAGAAATTATAGTAGTCTCTAACGGTGAATAGATTCGCAAGTGTCATGCGATTTATTCTCTGAATGATGCGGGCACGGCGCAGGTGATGCAGCAGAAGTCGCACGAGATCCTGTCGTCCAAGTGCGTGGAGGAGGGTGGTGAGGGCGCGGAGGGCGAGGGCCACGAGCGCCACGCGCGCCGCCTGCTGGAGGAGGCGCTCACGGCCGACTGGCCGCGCCAGGACCATCACCACCACCACCACCATCATCACCACCATGTGGATGTCACGGTAGGAATACTCACTTTACATTGAAATAAACAAAACTGAATTCTTACCAAGATGGCATTTTGTTGAATGCTTTATTTTATTCTTAGGCCAGTAACGGATGTCAGTTCCGGGTTCGTCCATCTTCGCCTTCCGGGAACCTGGAGAGTGGTATCATCCTGACGCGCGCCGACAACGACATCCTGACGCTGCCGCAGTCGTCTTCTCAACCGCCGCCGCAGCAGCAACCCCAGCCTGATCTCCAGCCACACTTCGCACTGCCACCACCCACGCTGCCCTATGAAGATTATAGGTACGCTATAAGAAAAAATATATATACTAAAATATACAGGGTTATTGGTAAAACACCAACAACCTCTTAAGGGTTCATTGTCCTCATCATTATGAACAACTTTTGCTATGGGACCAAAAAATCAGCTGTTCAGTACATTTATGTTCGCATAAATCGTCAAAATGTACTAAACAGTTGATTTTTTTTTCGCGATTTCATGATTGTTCCCATAGTAAAAGATGTTCATAATGATGAGTACAATGACCCCTTAAGAGGTTGTTGGTGTTTTACCAATAACCCTGTATATTTGCCCAGTAGGATGTTCCATTTATTATTTTTTTTTTTATTTTGACCTAACGCCGCTCGCATTATGTAATAAATGCAAAAAGTTTAATTAAAAAATATATAACCTTAGTTTCCGTATATGCGAAAACCGAAACACGTGTCTAGTATTTTTATGTAAAGAACCTATGTACAAAATTTCAAAACTGTATCATGAAAAATGACAAAGTTATAAGCATGTTATGTTACCTGGTTGTCCGTACATAAACATGGTCAGCGCGCACCACGAACCGCCCGCGCGCGCCTGTACCTCCAGCCGGCTCGGCGTCGCGCTATGCTCGCTCACGATTGTATTGTAATTAACTGTTGATAACATTTTCCACTACACTTGGAGGCTTTGAACTGGCGTAATGGTCAATTGTAGGTAGATATTATTATGTACTTTATTCGTAAATGCAGCCGTAAGTGATAAAATGAAGTCGATGCGATTTGTTGCACGTTATGCTAAGCCCTTAAAGTTCAAAGTGGATGAAAAGTGTTAAACATCGCATTACTTAATCAAAGCAGGCTGTAGGTACAAATAATAACTTTCTACAATTAACCATCTTGACGTGTTTAAAAATGTTAATCATCACTATTTACAATTTGATTTAATCACTATTTACGATTGATTGGCGACTGAGTTATCACGGCTAGCGGCTGTCGGAGGCCTAAAGGTACCGTAATCCCTAGATCTTTGTGTGACGGAAAGCATTGCGTAATGTATTCCACGATACTCTGATGCCGAATTGCTCCTAGTAACACCACAAACTGCTAGTGTACATACCATTTCTGAGTACTGGATCTTTTGACAGTCGTAACGGGTCCTCAGAAGCCCGACTTTGACAACCAGTTTTGCCATGAGGGTATAGTGCTACCCAGTAACTTGGTTGTGGACGTCAGATAGGTACTTAGTCCATGTAAAGTACTGGTATTCAACTGCATCCAGTTAGACTGGAAACTGACCCCGACATTGGGAAAAGGTGCCTAGCCTTTTCCCAACATGTCGGGGTCAGTTTGATGATGATTGATGATGCTTGTATTCTCAATGATGTATGGTTGGTTGTTCCAAATCAAATAATCATACAATGTCCGGGTCCAGGTCGGCGACGTTCGCGCCCCCGCACACGGGCGGGCCGCCTATCACTCAGCTGCAGCACGTGCCGCAGCACGCGCCGCCGCCGCAGCCGCAACCGCAACCGCAGCCGCACTCCAAACGCGACCAGCCGCACCATCACAACAATGCCTCCGTCGCCGCTAAGAAGAAGGTAACTATTATACGCGGCAAGTTAAATCTGCCGTCCTTATTTCATACAGGGTCAAATTTAATTATCTAGCGATACTCCGCAGACGAGATGGGTATCGATATCTAAACATGATCAAAGCAAATAATGTACCTAGATTGTTATGCGTACTATTGTATAGAATCAATTATTTTAACTGAACAGACAGTTGTGCTGCTGGGGAGTTTGTTGCGCCACTTCTTCTCCCCAGCTAAATCACTAGAACGTGGTAAAAGGCGGGCGTTTTTGGGGCCTGTCTGATTCTCAGCCTAGTTTGGATAAACGATTTTGATTTTTGAAAAAATAAATCAATTTTATTGGTTTTTTTTTTTGGTCAACTACTGCTGGCGTTGTTGCTTGTAGTTTCGAGTAGAGAAAATATATTTTTTGTTTGTTTTATCGTGTTTAGAATGGGATCCAAAAAGCTATACCAGATTACAATGATAGGTTGAAGCACTTCAAAAGGATTAGTTTAAAAGAAATACGTAAAAGTAAGACAAAATTTTATCTCAGGTTAACTCATGTTTTTATAAAATAAATATATCTATATCTTCAAATGAACAATATATCTGAATGAATCATATTATTATCCAAAAACATGTAATGAAGAGGCTCAAATCCATCAAGTATAGCTATTAACATGTAACACTTGTGTGCATAGGGTCGCTTCGCGGGCACGGGTCGCGGCTGCCGCTCGGGCGACGCGTATGGCACAGCCACGCCGCCAGCGCCCGCGCCCGCCGCCTACTGTGCCATGGACGTGGACGGAGAGACCGACTCCAACCACGACACGGCGCTGACGCTGGCCTGTGCTGGCGGCCATGAAGACCTGGTCGAGTTGTTGCTGAGTCGCGGCGCCGACATCGAGCATCGTGATAAGAAGGTACAGCTAACTTACACTGATTATACTTTCTAATGCTTATCTCTGAAAATTATTATTATTATTATTATATTATATAATTATTTGCATGAAATGAAAATAAATCTGCATGAACAAAACTAGCCATATGCATAACCTCTTCCTTTTTTTAAGTCGGTTAAAAATAGTAAAAAAATAGCTCTAAATATAGTTTTCTTACTCGATTGGTTAACCATCTTATTAGCAACACAAAATCCTCAATTTCCTTCATACAAAACTAATCATCACCTGCTCCACAGGGTTTCACCCCGCTAATCCTAGCGGCAACAGCCGGCCACGAGAAGATTGTCGAGATCCTCCTCAACCACGGCGCAGACATCGAGGCGCAGTCGGAGCGCACGAAGGACACGCCCTTATCTCTCGCCTGCAGCGGCGGCCGCTACGAGGTCGTCGAGCTCATCCTGAGTCGCGGCGCGAACAAGGAACACCGCAATGTCTCCGACTATACCCCTCTTTCGTTAGCCGCCAGTGGTGGCTACGTTAATATCATCAGATTGCTGCTCACGCATCAGGTATGTAGTGTATGATGATGGCCAGAGCTCGGAATAGGTAGAGTATATTTACCTAAAGTTCGAGGGAGTAAATAACATAGAGTGGAAATACCTCCTCTAAAATCCCGGAATAATGATAATGACGTTTTAATCCCGGGATTTAAAATCACTTAAACAAATGAGCACATAAACCAGCCATTTTAATTTTATTTTACCTACGTAAAATAAAACAATTGAATTTGACACAATTTTAGCATGGAACCCTAAAATATGTTTCTTCAAATCGGTAATTTGTAACTATATGAAGTCCAATAAATAATTTTTAAATCCCGGGATTAAAAAGTCCTTATCATTATTTCAGGATTTCGGTGCTTTTCTGTATGGCTGTCACTGTAGATTCTGGCTAAAAAGAGTAGCAGTGATTGAAAAAATAGTACATATATCCCTAGAAAACCTGAATATACATAAATAGTCGACTTTAAGGGGGAAGCGCCACGGTAGCCCGCGAAATTCAAATTTACTTGTTTTTTTGCAATTTGTAGATCAGTATTAAGGTTGTATGTTGATCTAAATATGATTCGCGACCGGAAGAAATCTGTATTTATAGAATTATAATAATTAAAATCATCGATACAATTCTCTTTAATTCATATTACTCTATTGAATGACTATTTCATGAAATCTTGACATTTGAGGTATTTTTTAAATTATGAAGTTGTACGTGGCCCTCCACATACAACTTCTCAACTTTCAGCTTGACAGTGGTGAGGGCACGCCGACAGGGTTTGCCAGCGTCTTAGCGGGGCAGTACAGATGTAACACAATAACAAAACAAAATCACAATACTCAGCGCGCGAGTTCGACAAAACATAGCGGCGCAGAACATACGTTCCGAAAGGATAGCATCGGCGCACTGAATAAACAAGTTTTTAGAGGCCCACCGATCGCAAGGATCTAGAATACAATAGCAACACACTCACCTATTTCCATTTCTTTTACGCGCGGGATGTTTTGCTATGATTGTCACTCCCGTCATGAAAGTGCGTTTCGCTTTTTAGCGAAAATTGGTTGTACTTGTGACTTGCGTTAGAGCGGCAACAACGCATCGATTTATCGTTTTAAGGTGCATGACCTATGCGTATAGACATAATCAACTGTTAGGAAAGACACATCGTGTTCAAATGGGGCAAAAGCTTAGAAAAATATTTGCGACTAAACTACTGCTCCTATTTAATTGATTTTTGGTACAGAGCTTGAAAATGGTACCTAGTGTAGGCAGCTTAAAGGAAAGCCTTTATGTCGTATCAACTCTGTATGTTTGTTACGGTCGCGAATTAAATTTGAATTAACATAACTGACCTGCAAATTGCAAAAAACGTAACAATATTTGAATTTCGCGGGCTACTCTGACGCTTCCCCCAGCCAAGTCAGAGGCTCTAATAATTTTGAAACAAATTGCTAATCCAAATGCCAATTGCAAATTGCTTCATATGTTCGAAAAATGTGTCTAAAGGCCTACTCAAACCGAAGCGGTATTCGCTACCGTCTGCGGTAGAGAAAACCGAGTGGGTATGCGGTAATATTACTGTTCATTCATCTGTACCGCTTTTGCCGCGAAACATAATACTAAATACCTAAGCGAAACCCGCGCGGTATGTACCTCTACCCATAGCGGCAGCGAATACCGCTTAGGTTTGAATAGGCCTTAAGAAAGAAAGGCGACTTAACAAGACATTCACCTTACTACCGACGAACCTCACGTGCTCACATATGTGTCTATTTCATATTTTCATATGCTCTCATAGGAAGGGCACAGGAAAAGAAGAGGCTCATCAACAAAACAAGTATTCAGCTCCTTCTTTTCCTATACCCTTCGGGGATCAAACTTGTTCTTATTGAAATATTTGCTAACATTGTCGTTTTCCTCAGGCTGAAATCAACTCCCGCACCGGTTCAAAGCTAGGCATCTCCCCCCTCATGTTGGCGGCTATGAACGGGCACACAGCGGCCGTGCGCTTGTTGTTAGACTGCGGCTCTGACATCAACGCGCAGATCGAGACCAACCGCAATACTGCGCTCACCCTCGCCTGCTTCCAAGGTAAGATGGAAATAAAGTCATCTGCAATGTGATTTTCAGTGACAAACAGATTTGTTTTATACGTATTAAAACATTAACACTGAATCCGTAATGGACACATGAAAAAATATTTTGATAGTTACAATACACCTCATAGCGTCTGGTATAAAATACTACTTATCGGCGACTACAAAATCGGACCATTTGCATTCAAAGGAGCAATATGATATGTTGGTAATTTTTTCACCATGTGGTAGTGAATGGTACTTACCACTCCTTCCTCATTTTCGAATCATGGTATCGATACTAAAAGGAGATGGAGAGTTCATCAAATCAAATAATGTATTTGCATAATAGACGTTAAGAAGGTGTTACAAGTATAAAAGGTAGGTACATTGCATTATAACCTAATGAGGTGTGCAAATTAATATATTAAATAAATAAATACATTTTAAATTGAGTTAAGTACGCACATTAAAAAATAGATGTCAAATTAACACAAGTCAAATTAAAAAAAAAAAATCAGTAATCATTATATTTGTGGTGCCATTTCAGATAACATCAGTCATCTTTCATTTAAATAATTATTAATTGAATAGTAGCATTTTGCAACTAGGAAATCGTGCAAACGTAATTTGAATTGGTTTATTTTGTGTAGGTCTGTGATACTTTTTTGGCAACTAATTGTATATTTTGAATGCCATGCCCAAAATGTTTTTATTAAATACTGCTTTATTACGACGTCTTACACATATTTTATTTTTGTATCGTGTGCTTTTTGGATGGATATAAAGATGTAGATTGGCTTTGACAAAGATCGCCACTTCATATACAGGGCTATTTTTAAATCACTAGCTAAATTTTCACAGGGTGTTCTACCCATGAATATGAACAACTTTCACTATGGGACCAACTCTGAAATCACGAAAAAAAATCAGCTGTTTCATACGAAAGTTCTATACCTACTCGACCAAATTGTATGAAACAACAGATTTTTTTTTCGTGATTTCAGATTTGGTCCCATAGTGAAAGTTGTTCATATTTATGAGTAGAACACCCTGTGCAAAATTTAGCTAGTGATTTAAAAATAGTCCTGTATATGAAGTGAAAGTTAATCTACATCTTTATACCCATCCAAAAAGCTCACGACACAAAAATAAAATATGTGTAAGACGTCCCTGTATATATACGTCCCTGTAATAAATAGCCCTGTATATAAATTCTTCATTTGGATAAAACATCTTATTCGTCCAGCACCAACAGTCTAATTGCGTAACACACTATCAATCACAATCTGAATGATTTTGAAGCAAATTGCTAATCCATTGCTTCATATGACCGAAAACTGTGTCTGCTCAACAACGTAAATACCGCAATGAATGTTGTTGAACAGTCAAAATGAAAGCCATTGTGAGTTACGCAATTACCCCACTGTGCTCCTTCATCACCATCTCTAGAACATCCTACTAACATAAAAACCGTCAACAGGTCGACACGAAGTAGTAAGCTTGCTACTAGACCGCAAAGCGAACGTAGAACACCGCGCGAAGACCGGCCTCACCCCTCTGATGGAGGCGGCGAGCGGCGGCTACGTGGAGGTGGGCCGCGTGCTGCTGGACAAGGGCGCCGACGTCAACGCGCCGCCCGTGCCCTCGTCGCGTGACACGGCGCTCACCATAGCCGCCGATAAAGGACACACTAAGTTTGTGGAGCTGCTGCTGCAAAGGTCAGTATTTAAATATTAACTTCAATAGGTTGACTGATAACAATGTTGAAAATCTAGTTTCTATCGATGTGATTTTTTCGTATTATTTATTATTGTTTGATTTTTACTAACAAAAAAAAAGAGGAGGTTCTCAAGTCGACCCATAAATTTTTGTCTTATTAAAAAGGCAACTCGCCCCGGTAAAAGGTGTAAAAGGCGTCCGCAAGTTTCGTATGGCCGTGTAGTAGTCAAGCTCACGCAGGAATTGATTAACAGACTCATTTATAAAACAAACCTCATGCTGCAAAGTCAGTCCTCAGTCCTCCATAGGTTCTATGGACTGTTCATAAATGATGTACGTAATTGCAGGCGAGCGGCAGTGGAAGTAAAAAACAAAAAAGGCAACTCTCCTCTCTGGCTGGCGGCAAATGGCGGACACCTCGCAGTAGTCGAGATGTTGTACGCGGCCGGCGCCGACATCGACTCACAGGACAATAGAAAAGTACGTACACATACATTATCTTACTACATCAGAAGAGCGCGGCCGGGACCCTGCTAAACGAAGACCACGTGCTAAGTAACAAAAATGTTTTAATTTTAGGTATCATGCCTAATGGCTGCCTTCCGTAAGGGTCACACTAAAGTGGTCAAATGGATGGTCGGCGTAGTTACGCAGTTCCCTTCAGACCAGGAGATGACAAGGTAAGCACTTCAAGATAACGTGTGTCAATATTTTTATTCATTTATTGCACAATCAAAGATTCTCAAACCTACCCACCCATTGGGTGCAAACAGACCGCGTTTGATCGAAGACATCGTGACATATTTTGGGACGTAAGTTAGAAAAGATGACACGATTGGAGGCGACGCTCGACGGCGACGTCGATCCAGCGCGGTCTGTTTGTACCTTTAGATTTCTGCATCGAGGATTACTTAAACCTAACATGAGCATATTTGCAGGTACATTTGTACAATCTCGGACAAGGACCTACTCGAAAAATGTCAGGAGTGCGTGCGTGTGATTCGCGCGGCTAAAGAGACGCAGGCGGCGCGCGCTAATCAGAACGCGACTATACTGCTCGAGGAGCTGGACGCGGAGCGGTGTCGCGAGGAGTCGCGCCGTCAGGCCGCTGCCAGAAGGCGCGAGAGGAAGAAGAAGAAGAAGTTGGAGAAGAAGGTAATACAATATACAGATTTACTAACATTTTCATTCCGGTGAAGTGGTCTAATTGGAATTGATTTGACTATTGGAACATGAAATATCTTCTCCCAAAATACCATGCCAAGTCCATTTATCATCAATATCCCCCCTGCCCATAGTGCCCATATCCCAATTTATTGGGGGTTGACGCAGCAGCTTCATTCATTAGCCATTATCTCGGTAGTCACATAGCCATTATCATCTTTAATACAATCCATTCATCGATTCTTTGGTCTACCCCTATCCTTCTCCATCCAGAATCTTATTATCACGACACGTTCCTCAATACTCCACATAACATGCTCATATCAAGTCCAGTACTCCAATGAAAGGGTAGCATTACACAATTCGTTAGTCTTGCCTGCAGGAGGAGCGGCGCAAGCTGCAGGCTGAGAACGACAAGAACTCGATGTACTGCGACAAGGCGCTCGAGGAGTGTTCGGAGGGCGGTGAGCCTGATGACGAGCCCGTGCCCAAGGAGGAGGGCGACTCCGGGATCGATGCTAACTCGCAGGTATGCCATAAAGCTTTTCAGCTTTATTATTAGTATATAGATATTATGCAATATTATCAGTTGCATAAAATACAAATGAAAATGATAAAGTAAATGATTACTCATTATTTTTATAAAATCATCATCATTTTAGTCTCTGTTTACTTGTGAATAAAGACCAATTTCTGCCATACCACACTATGGTACTGTTCTCTGTATCTCTTATGTGTTCTCTGTACCTTTCCATCTAGTCCCAATATTTCCTCGGGACTAAATATACTTTTCCTAAACAGCTTAGCTTGAGTAACTAAGCAGCTCATCCTCGAAAATATCAGTTATATCCCAATCAGTTTGACGTCAATGTTCTGCTTATCACAAACAATAAATTCCTATCCAGGGTTCGTGTTCATCTTCTGACGTGAAAGCTCCCCCAGTGCAAACTAGCAAGTCTAAAAAGAAGAAGAAAGAAGAGAAGGCACCAGCACCCCCTCCCCCCGCGCCACCTGCCAAGAAACAACCCGATAAAGTAAGTGGAGCTTCATCATTATCTAGAAAACTTAACAAAGGAGTCGTAAGCTCTCTGAACGACACATAAACTCAAAAAAATGGTGCTGTGATTTTATTTGAAGTGGTATGGGTGCTTGTGTAATTACAGACAGTTAACCTTTGTCCCTGGGTTGGCAATGCGTTATCTGTGGTGCAGATGCCTATAAAAATGATAAATAGCAGTGCCCACATGTTTTAGTGGCCTCTCGATTGTGTGATTTTGACACATTTTGTATGACAAATCAGGCAAAAACACAAACGAGAGACCACTGAAGCGTTTGTAAATTAGTGGAATCAGGGGCCGTATTATGACCAAAATTCCATCCTTTTTCCATTGCTAGAGAGAGACGAAGCTATACATGACCATCCCTTTTTTCGCAATGGCAACATGGTGACGTTAATAATTCATAATAAGCACCCAGGGCGCGGTTGTTTGTCAATAAAATAAAATTTTGAAACCCTTGTTTAGCTTTGCATCATTGGTTATTATATTTTTTTATCATTTCTAAAAACTTCAGAAGTTTGAATTATAGTAACTTTTTTCAAATCATGAACTAAGGATGCTATCACATTTTTTCACTGATATCAGTGCTTTTCAGGTACCATTTTAATGAGTTAGTAGTCACACTGCGAGGATATAGTCCTGTATTTCAAATGAAAGATAATATAGATAGATTTGAGAATATCACTTGCATCAAAATTTATGCCAATATAAATGACTTATTTGCAGAAAATTGTTTATGGTCCAAGTACAATGGTCCACTTGAAGGAAGGATTAAGTGCGGAAACCAAACCCAATAACAGAATTGTTTATGGTCTTAAATAAATTAATAATAAATAAATTAGAATCTTTCAATTTGGTATCATTATTAAGAATCTGGAATTTCCTTAAACTGATGGTTTGAAAAATTTCTTTTTTATTCAAACCATCATATTAAAGAAATTCCTTCACATAATTGTCAGATTATGGGTCAGCACGACGAGGACATCAAGCTGAACCGTCTGTATATTAATCCGATGCGCTGGAGTATTTCACGGTATTTTTTATTACATTTCATAAATCGGCCGTGAGTTTTGGTCGCGTCTAAATCGTCAGTCTTTTGAATAGGAGCTCCTTTAGGGTTTACTTACCATCCCTTATGAATCTGGCGTGCTCGAATATTTTTTTTTCTCATTTTCAACCCTTTCGTACGGCCGCTCTCACCATGCAAACCGGATTAATATTCCTCCGTTATCAGAAAGACGTGGGGCATATACACTATCAATATCTGACGCGCTCGAGTATTTCCATGTGACAGGTTTTTTTTGCATTTTTGGCAACCTGTAGCCGCTCCCCCCACCGGTGAAGGCTTTAGACCTTTTTTTCTTTCTACCATCTAATCTTCAAAATTCAATAGGTCCTCACGACGCTCGAGTAAATCCTCCATTTAGCATCGTGGGCTCCCCTACTATAATGTACAGACGCCAGCACATCAAGCTACTACAATCTGTCAGATTTCTTTAATAGATTTTCGACTATATTGCTAAAGCATTAGGTTCAAGGTTGATTAGGAAAATCTGACAGTTTCGGGTGGGTTGACCTGCTGGCGTCTGTACGTAATGACCTTCAAAAATACTAAAAACATAATTATCACGCAGATAGTACTTACTAACAGTTACCAAATTCTATTGCAAACTTACAACTAACTTTACTCAATCAATACCAGTAAAAAAAAAAAAAAAAATACTTTCAAGTACCAAGATTAATTTACGTATAATATCGAGCGGACAACGATTTCAATGTGTGCGTGCGTGAGTTGTGTTGCGATTCAGAAATCTAAACATGAGCGAGTTCAAAATGTGATAGCGTCCTTAACACTGTTGAACTTGAACGAGGCAGACCACTAACCAATTAAATCAACAGCTTCTTCCGCAGAGCAAACCTAAAATAGAGACAAAACTTGAGAAGGAAAGTACTCCGAAGCCTGAAAAGAAACAGGAAAAAGAGAACGTCGCGCCGAGTTCTCCACCCGCCACGCCGGCCAAGCCCGTGCCGCCGCCCGAAAGACGACCTGCCGACAAGAAAGACAAGTTAGTACTAACATTAGTTGCCGTTGCTCTAGCGCGAAACTGTACCTACTGCAGTTCCCGGCTGTTAACACTGAAGGACGCTAAACGCCCATAGGCTTCATAACAATAATAAAACTTCTATTGTGTCTCGTTCAGTGTTCTTTAACCTGTTGATATAACACCTCGAGCTTTAGAGACTGCCACATGAAGTTCTTTTATCTTAACAGACAGACTAGCTGAGATGTATATTGCGCTGATAGTTCCACACTTTTTAGCTGATGCACTAAAGGTGCATCAGCTAAAAAGTGTGGAACTATCAGCGTAAAAAGTATGTAACTGCCAGCATCTGTGTTCGCTTCCACATATAACCCCAAAGCAAAGCAGGAGTGAGAAGGCATCTTTTGGTCACGCTTGTTCCAACATGAACTTCATCCATCGCTTTCCATCAGGCGTAATCGACCAAAAGCAGGCCCAGTCAGCAATAAAAAAAATAAAACAGCTAAAACGAAGGCATTGATTTTCAAACAATACTGCATTAGACAAATTTAAATAAATAAATTAGGATTAGATACAGAACACGCTCTACTAAGCCAAACATTTTCTAATGCTTGATGTGCTCTATGACGGCCGCGTACTATACTTACAGTCCGGCCGTCGAGAGAATGCGTTCCTGACACCTGACAGTAGAACAATTTCTAGTATGAGGATCAAATTCGCAAAACACATTTTCGGTATAAACTGACAGGTGTCAAGAACGCATTCTCTCGCCGGCCGGACTGTAGTTGTGTTTGTACAGTCGCTGACGCTGAATGGGTGGATTTGGCACATTTTACTTGAGACTGTTTAGGTGTAAGAGTAATGTGTTGTTTGTTGAAAGGCCAGCAGCTACCGCGGCCGTTGTCCCGTCACAAAATATGTCTCTCATTTTCTCCTTCATTCAGCTCATCTGTCTGTACACTTAGATGCATGCTTTTTACTGTTTGATTGAGTGAATAATAATGCTTCATAACTTTTGATTTATTTACTAGCAACTACAGTATACATAATGTGACCCAGATAGCAATTTAAATATGAATTGTTACGAAAATGAATAACCAATAGGTTAAAGGGGGTTAAAGTAGTAAATATTGTTCTTACAGAAAACCCGAAGAGGATAACCCTAAGAGCATTACAGTACAGAATGTTAACAGATATGGGAATAACTCTAGAAAGAGTCAAGTATTCGAATCCACTAGGCACAATGTGGATAAAGATGATGTTGACACAAGCGACAAAAATAAAAAGACGCACAACACGCATCAGTAAGTTCGATCATCACGTAAACGTATCGTGGCACCATTATAACGATACACGGAAAATCAGTGTCAAAGTTGTTTTATCCCTAGTGTAACTCGCGGTACTTGCATGCCCCAGTGGTATTCGCTTTGTTTCCTATACTTGGCTTCACAATGACATTGATTTTTGGATACTTTAACATTTTATTGCTTAATAATTATGTTTGGAGTTATTGCATTACGAATGGTAACACAGTAACACTTTAAAATATTAATTTGTGGCTTGGTTGAAATCTATACAGGGTTTGTAATTATTGTTTAGCGCTATGCGTACGAATTGTTCACTATGTTCATTGATAAAGTAGATTTTTTTTAATTTGTAAAGTTGCTTCACGTCAACGAACTAATTTAAACCAAAAAAGAAAGATTAACTTTTTGTCTTGTCCCATAGTTTTGCTACTTTTTGGAATGGTCTAACTATAGCTTATAGATTTCAGCCTTAGGATGCGTTGAAATACAATAAAAAACAAACATCTCAAGCAAAAACAAAGACTATTAAACTGAAGCCCGTAACTAAAATTTATTTTCCATTTCCCAACAAATTATTCATGAAAACAATGGTGTTTTCAATACAAAATCAAGAGAACCAACTGAACTTGAATTCAGAATCTCTGCCAATTGCCACTAACAACTATCAATTTTAGCATAATGTATTCTTAAGTTGGTTTTTGAGGGATTCTGAATTTAAGTTAATTCATAATCATTGTAAAACGTTTGAGAATATTATTATTAACTTGGTGTTGAACATAACAGATGGGAGACGGAAGGCAAGAGCACGTCTCCTAAAGGCGGCTGTGTCGGCGGGCGACGCGAGGAGGGATGGAAGGAGGTCGTGCGCAAGTCTCAGACGCAGGCGCTCTCTACTGTGGAACCTGGGTGAGTTATACCTTCACAAATAACTTTAAAAGCTTTCCTACAACAGACTGAAGTAACGTAAAGCCGCACTCTCAAAGTAACCTATCTCGTAAGCTAAATTACTTGATCATGTATGATTGAAAATAACGTAGTTTGAGTCTATGCTTAATTAATCTCTCAAATCTCTATCCGTTTATTTAAAACAACTATCTAAAAAAAAAAATATAAAACACAACTGCCCAAAAATACTAAAAAGTTAAAAATGTTTGAGGGAAAAGTCTATAGGTATTGTACCGGCCAAAAGTTTGAGACCACCTACATCAAAGAAGAACAATGAAATTTAATTATTAATTAAAATACTTATTCACTATAAAACACTTACATCAAGAAGAAAACAAAAAAGATAATCAAAAAATGTCAACCATGTATATTAAAAATGCTGTTCATATTTTAATCTGATTTTTCATCATAAAACCCTCCCTTGCACTTTATTACTTTTTTCACTAGTCTCGGTACGCGAGTAATCAATTAGTCGATGGTATCTTGTGAAATATTGTTCCAGCTTTATTGTAAAGCCTTCCACATGTCTCCTTGCGAGGAGGGACAACAACTGCGCACATTTCTATCAAGCTCTTCCCACAAAAGCTCAATTGGGTTGAGATCCGGGCTCTGAGGGGGCCACACCATGTTTTTTTTGGCACAGTCTGGCATCATCTTTTCTTCGGCGTTACATCGAACAAAAATCCAAAGTCATTCTCGACAGACAAGTCGTTCAGATTTGCCTTCGTTGTGTAAAACAACTATGGCAGAACGAGTATCACTGCTGATTTCGCGCACTTTGTCCATTTTAAGATGTCTGCACTGTAACAACGACGAGCTCAGACTAACCATAACTCCATGAAAGTTCAGGTAATAGATATGTTTTAGAAAGCTAAAATAATCTTGAATTTCGGTTAACGCGATACAAAATCAAAATAATTAGTAATGAGAGCAGCTCTTAAAAATATTACAATGACTCTACCACCTGGTCCTTGCACGGCACTCATTGATGTTTTGAAACAACAACAATAGAATATGCAGTGTGCAAATTAGCTCTTTATCATAATATGATGGAAGTACATATTATGTACTCACTTTTAAAATATTTTTTTTGGTAACAAAGATTTTTACAAGTGGTCTCAAACTTTTGACCGGCAGTGTATGTATCTGATTTTTTAGCAATTGGGGGACAGTTTAATTTGGAAATATAGCATTGACTCCACGACTTTATTTTTGCAGTTTTAAAAAGATAGCTTGTCATTACGTGCTTTCTCTTCCGTACAACTTCTTAAGTATGTTGCACCATGCAGATGCTGGATTACTCATGTCCTCATATTAATTTAGCTGCAAGAGAGTGTCCGTGGCATCGCATGCGATCTCTCGCGTGATTGGTCGCGCGGGCAGCAACATCAACGCGATCAGATCTGCCACTGGTGCACACATTGAAGTGGACAAGCAGAGCAAGGGACAGGGCGAACGTATCATCACTATCAAGTGAGTGTTGATAGAAAATTATCAAGTTTCAGAAATATTTGTGAAAATAATACAGGTGTAGAAGTATATTACAGGGGCTTGTGGCTAAGTAATAACAGTCGCACGGGTCGATCGATCAGGTTAATACATTAGGCGCGGCAGACGCACATGCGCGTTTTCATAACTTTCTTCGAGTGCGGCGCGCCGCACATGTGCGTTCGTTGTGCATCTCTATTGTTTCGAAAACATCGTAAAAAAAAGGGTCGGTAAGGGTGTAGCATAAAGAAGCGTTTGCATAAAGAATTAAGCAGAGAATGTGTTAAGCTACGCTTGCCGCGGTTGGCCCGTGGATGGGATGGATTTTTACGTACCAAGACCCCTCCGTGCCTCAGAAAGCACGTTAAGCCGTTGCAACGGCGCGTTCAACGCGTTGGTCTCGGCTGTTATTCGTGGATCTGTGACAGTCGTCATAGAAAGCTGGATGTTCCATGAAAAAAAAAAACAATTTTGTGATTTATTAGAATGTGCTGAGGATGGTAGTAGAAAGTTTATTATTTATTTATTGAGTCGAGAGTTCAGAAGTTATGTCTGGTTTATTTGTAAGCTACCTTTCATCATTACTACTGAAAGGATGGAGTAGTTTCTTTACAATGTATAATCTATATAAATAAAAAGCTATTGCTGAAGCGTATCACTTGGCTAATTCTTTTTTTGTCAGGACAAGGTTTGTATGACTTTTTTTTTTGTTGAAAATTCACAAATTTGAATTGTATTTTTGTATGAAAACAGACAATACACAGCCTAAACCATTGGTATTCATAAAAGTAGAACACGGCTTTATGAACTATATAATGAAAGGTCTTTTGTAAACACTGCTGAATTTAATTTATATGTTAGAAACTATTCAAAATTATTTAAAAAAGTTTGTTGTATGGCCAAGTCGCGTTATTTGAGTTCGAAGATTAAAAACAGTAGTAATGTAATTAAAACGACTTGGAATATTATTAATAGTGAAACGGGAAGGTCTAATAACCGAAGTGCTGACTACAGCCTGTCTATTAATGACAATATAATAAAATCAGACTCACAAGTCGCCGCGGCCTTTGAAAATTTTTTTTCAGATATTCCCGTTTCAACTACTAAATCCCTAAACTCATCAACTTCTGTTGCTGAGTCTTTGCTTAAGGAAAATGTTAATGCTTGCGATTCGGAATTTAATTTTGAACAAATTACCTGTAGAGACATAATTAAAACCTTTCACACTTTAAATGTAAAAAAGACAGCAGATCTGTGGGGTAATTCTGTAGAAGTTGCTAAGTCTATTATTGACATTGTAGCACCTACTTTAGCTCTTATCTTTAATAACTGTATCGACTGTGGGGAGTTTCCTGACCTCATGAAATATAGTAAAATAATACCTTTGTTTAAATCAGGTAGTACATCAGACCCCACAAATTATAGACCTATTTCAGTACTACCTACGTTTAGTAAAATTTTTGAGAAATTAATTTTAGACCAATTGCAAAGATTTTTTAATAAACATAAATTATTACATAACAAGCAGTTCGGTTTTACAAAGGGTCGTTCAACTACTGATGCCGGTGTTGAACTTTTAGGACATATTTATAATGCATGGGAAGACAAATGCGATGCCTTGGGCATCTTTTGTGATTTGTCCAAGGCATTCGATTGCGTTCTTCATGAAACGTTAATCAGGAAACTCCGCCATTACGGGATCCGGAACACCGCTCTGGATCTTCTTACTTCATACTTGAGTAATAGGATTCAGAGCGTTGACGTTAATGGAAAAAGATCGCCCGGATCTATAGTAACAATGGGGGTCCCACAGGGCTCGATTCTTGGTCCTTTCTTATTTCTTATTTATATTAACGATTTGCCCTACCTCATTAAGGATAATCATGATATAGTTTTGTTTGCGGATGATACTTCACTTTTGTTTAAACTTAAACGTCAGCAGCTGGTTACTGACGATGTAAACAGGGCGATCTCAAAAGTAGTTCACTGGTTCAGTGTTAATAATTTACTCCTTAATGAAAAAAAAACCAAATTCATTAAGTTTACACTACCTCACGTTAGGCAGGTGAAAACTAACGTGTTGATAAAGGGCGAAGAGTTGAATCCTGAAGATAGCACAGTATTCTTGGGCTTAACTTTGGATGCTAAGCTTCAGTGGGGCCCACATATAGATAAATTGTCAAAAAAGCTAAGCTCCGCAGCATACGCTGTTAGGAAAATTCGTAATTTAACCAACATCGAGACAGCCCGTTTAGTGTACTTTAGCTATTTTCATAGTATAATGTCGTACGGTATTCTGTTGTGGGGAAATGCAGCCGACATTCAGACTATCTTTGTTTTGCAGAAAAGAGCTGTTCGATGCATTTATAAATTAAGTCCGAGACAATCTCTCAGAGAGAAATTTAAGGAGATTAATATACTGACTTTGCCTTCTCAGTACATTTTTGAAAATCTTTTATATGCCCATAAAAACATTAAATTGTTTAAAAAATACAGTGATATCCACAATATAAATACTAGGAACAAACACAAATTTGTTGTACCTCCAACAAGGCTCAAGAAAATAGGTGGGTCATTCAGGTGTCAATGTATACGCTTTTATAATAAACTTCCAAGCCACGTTCAAGATCTGAGTCTTAATAAATTCAAATCATTCATTAAACGCAAGTTGTGTCAGAAAGCTTTTTATACCGTTAAAGATTATATTGAGGACAAAAAGGCTTGGGATTGAACTGCTCAAATTTTATTTTATATTATTTTTATTTTTGCATACTGAATGTTGACATTAATATTTACTTTGTAAGTATTATATTATTTTACTTTATTGTGAATGTGAAGACTATGTAGGTCATTGCTTTTTTTTTTTTTGTTTTATTTTTTCTCTCAGTTATTTTTAATCATGGTCTGGCAGTTTGAGTAATCTATGCGGCCTACCCCAATGTCCTTTCTTTGGTATTGTTCGTCGAATCGTTGAGCTCCTTAAGTTCTGAGTTGAGCTGCGCGATTACTGACAAATGCGTGCACTGACTGGACAGGTCCTCTCAATCTGTGTGGTTCTTTCCTCAAAAGACCATTTCAGACACCAATCTACATGGTCTTCACATGAAGTGACCAAGATTATGTCTGGACTTTATAAGAGACTGTGACCTCTGAGTTTGTTTCGGCCTTTCTTCTCAGAGTAGTCAGATAGGAAACGCCGACCTCATCTAGTTTAAAAAAAAATATTGACTTGTAAAAGTGTTTGTACAAACCTACTTACAGAAATAAAAATCATTTATCATTTAAACCACTGGAGATTGAGACATGACCTGCACCCGGGCGACGCGGAGCACGAACAGCTAGTATATAATAAACAACAGTTTGACAGATCCCGCCAAAACAACATGACCGCCACAGACTGTCAACATCAACCCGCCCTTATTGGAAAACCCCTTATATAGAAATGGATCACAAGTGTGTTTCGGTCAATACAACTAAAAATAATGTAATGTGTTCGACGTACAGGGGCTCAGCGGAAGCTACAAAGCAAGCGGGCATGCTGATCGCGGCCATGATCCGCGACCCCGAGGCCGACATCGTGCAGCTGCTGCCGCGCGCGCCCGCCAAGCCGCCGCCGCAGCCGCTGCCACTGCAGCCCAAAGCGCCCAAGCAGCCGCCGCCTAAGGTACCTAAACTAACATAGTGTATGACCCGAGTGGAAAAGCGTTCAGCGTGGTGCAAGCGGTAAAGAGCGTGCACCGAGCACCGCTCGGCAGTTACCCGGGACACTCGCGAGTGATTGCATGTGTTTAACACGAACGACGCACGCCCCGCCCCACCGGACGCTCGAGTCGAGCGTGCACTCAGGCCGTACACTTATACTTAAGAGCGTTTATCCCGTACGGGCTGGCAAATTCGCATTTGATCTACTGCTAGGCCGAAAAAATAATGATTTTATTTAAATTTACTAAAATATTTACGAAAAACCTGTAGAAATGCGACGTTGCCAGCCCGCGCGCGATAAACGCTCTTAAGGGGGAAGCACCTGGGTAGCCCGCGAAATTCAAAACTTCTTACCGTTTTGTTTGCAATTTTCAAGTTAATTAGGCGATTAAAGTATGCGTCGCGACCGTAACAAATATGTAATTACAGAATTATGATCATTAGAATCAGTAATACAACTCTATAAGTTAATATAATCATCAAATAATAATAATAACTCCACCGCTGTATCTGACCGACTACCGACTGGAGTGAACACTGACGAGGAACAGAGCTTCCACCTTAATCTTGCTCTTATTGGCCGGCTCGAGTGGAGATTCGCAAGAGCAAACATGCTCGGAGGAAGGAAGTATTCCAGTAACTGCTGGTAGGGATCTTGACCATCTTCCGGGCTCTGGGATTGTCCTGATAGTCGTGGAATACCTCTCCACTTCTCAAGCACCTCAGGGTATGTTGCCCTTTGGTCGCTACGTCACTAAGTGCTAGCAACAGTTTCCAGGGACCCATTTTTGAGTGTGCGAGTCACCCCTTGTCCTTTTTCCGTGTCTATTAAAACATTGATCAGGCAGGGGCCATAGCCCTTTCATAGGTCTTGATAACCAGTCCACTTTAGCCATCCAACACATACTCCAATATCTTTGTTTCCATATCCTGCAATAGTCCTACACCAACCGGGGGTTGTCCTTGGGTGCACATGTATAGTGCGTACAGGGATAATCGTCGGTTGGTGCCTCATTTCATTAACACATTCGGTGCGGCAGACGCACATGTGTATTTTCATAACTTTCTTCGAGTGCGGCGCGGCGCACATGTGTGTTCGTTGTGCATCTCTATTGTTTCGAAAACATCGTAAAAAAAAGGGTCGGTAAGGGTGTAGCATAAAGAAGCGTTTGCATAAAGAATTCAGCAGAGAATGTGTTAAAAGCGTCTAATGGGCATCTGCGAGTTGGCTTCGGAGATATATCAAAGACACTAAAATAATAATAATATCCTGGGACATTTCACACACGGCCATCTGATCCCAAACTAAGCAGAGCTTGTACTATGGATGTGAAGATTTCATGAAATAGTCATTCAATAGGATTACCTGGTCCTAAAGAGTTGTATTGATGACTTTAATGATTATAATTCTGTAAATACATGTTGTTACGGTCACGAATCCTATTGTGATCAATATACAACCAATACTGACTTGCAAATTGCAAAAAACATAAGACAATTTGAATTTCGCGGGTTACCCTGGCGCTTTTGCCTAACGAACTAATTTACTGTTTTAATTGAAGAGTGATCAATATTCAATGACGGAACTTGCAAGCCAGATATTATGTATATTCGTTATTTGCACCAGTGACTCAACTGTGGATAACTGTAAACTTCTCAATAAAATTCCACGCTTCTGTCTATACTTGCAGGCGACATATCAGTTAAATGTATGCACTTGGCATTCAGGGCTTTCTGTTTTCTTTCTAATATTAAAATTAATAAATAAAAATAAAATAAAAAATAAATAAAAATATTTATTTGACACTAAGAAATACATGTTATAAGCCAGTCATCATAAAATAGCACAAATCTGTTCCTAACTCCCAAACTAGACTTGGACCTGTATTTTGGGGGTCAGCGTTCAGCCATGAAAAAATTGCTTGATTAGCTATAGATCTGCTATGAAATACTGATAAATTCTCTTTTCATTACGTCCTTTAGCAGCAAGGTGTGAGTAGCAGCAGCAGTAGCTCAGCTAGCAGTCGCACCACGCCAACTGCACGCGCGCCCGTCAAGCAACACGTGCGGCCCGCGCCACCGCGCCTGCAGACACACAGTGAGTACCACAAAGAGTTACAACCACAACATTATCATCGCAATAATATCATGATATCAGACAAAATACACCGTCAATGGACACAATCCGACAATGACAAGTACCGAGTGCTCAATGGACAAGTATCGATAAAACGGCCGGTCTTGCGTCCGAACAACTCCAGAATTTTTTAAAAAGTTGCCGCGCAGTATACTACAGATTGCATCATTGAAAAAAACCGGCCAAGTGCGTCTCGGACTACGCACAATGAAGGGTTCCGTAGTTGGGATGAATTTATCCCAAGAACAAACTTAACATTGTAGTTGAAAAACATGTTCTCCCATACATTCCAACTGCAAATATAAGCTTTTACGCACAATTTTGAGAGATTTACCATGTTTTTACCATTTCAAGACCATAGACTTCTTATAAGTTTTCCTGTAATCTATAGGTATAAACCTAATATAATCTGAAGGTTTGTTTTCCAAATTTTAGGCTTAGTAGTTTCGGAGATAAGGGGGTTTCTTATTTGCCCCTCAAAATTGTCCCCTGTGTTCAAAATTCTTTTATTTACGTTACACCTCCGTGTTTGGGTAACAGAAGTTCATACGTGTACCAAATTTCAACTTCGCGCTGACCCATAATCTGACAATTATGTATCCATAATCTGATATTATGAAATAATTGTGAGATTATGGGTCAGCACGACAAGGACCTGATGGAGCTGAGCCGTGTGTATTAATCCGATTTATTTCCGATATTATTTCAATGTCACGTTTTATTTTTTGCATTTTCAAAATTTGGCCGCGAGTTTTGGTCCCGTTCAAATCATCAGTCTTTTGAATAGGAGCTCCTTTAGGGTTTACTTAACATCCCTTCTGAATATCTGAAGCTTTCGAATAAATTTCTTTTTTTCTTTCATTTTCAACCCCTCCGTACGGCCACCCCCACCATGCAAACCGGCAGATTAATATTCCTCCGTTATAAGAAACACTTGGGGCATATGCACTATCAATATCTGACGCGACCTGTAGCCGCTCCCCCCACCCGTGAAGGCTTTAGACCTTTTTTTCTTTCTACCATCTAATCTTCAAAATCCAATAGGTCCCCCACGACACTCGAGTAAATCCCAAAATCCCGTACTGGGCTACCACCAGAGTCTGAACCTTGTCATGCAAATAAATGAATTTAAGGATAAAATGGGTCAATGAACTTAAATGTTCTAATGCAAATAATAACATAAAGCAGAACTTATCAAACTACACCTCGCTCTGTGCATCGTATATGCACAGAGCGAGGTGTAGCTCACTCGCACACATTTTCACTAAACTACAACTATTGCGAACATGTTTACGAAATCGGCCTTACGTCACTGTTGACAGCGTCTTGTTTTTTTTTATTTGGTCTGAGAGGGAAACATGCTACGTGTTTTAAATTAATCGTTTCCTTCCAGCCTCCACTGCAGAAAAGCGAGTGGCGACATCAAGCACATCGAGCATCAGCGTATTAAGCGCGAGCAGTTCGAGCACGAAGACTACAGGTGCGCTGTCTTACACGGGCGCCATTGTCGGCGCACGACCTCACACCTTCGCAGCCAAGCTTACCGCTTCAGCTGCGCCGCCTACGCCTGCGCCCACGCCTGCGCCCGTCGTTGAAGTTAAACCCAGGCCTACGCAACCGGTATGATACAGGAATTTTCTATACAAAGTCAAAGCATTTATCTAAATTAAATCATATACAGGCACTTTTTAATTGTCAGTCATAAAGACGAAGCTATTTGCACATTCCAAAGCATAGTAGATATAGTTTTCGGGACAATTACGAAAATAGCTTTTGGTTTTATGAAACTTTTAGAGACTATTTTAGTTGTGTGAATTTAATTTTATTGTAAGGGAGAGGAATGTTGACATTGCACAAACGCCGCCACATCAATTCATGAGCTCTTTTATAAGTTTTAGTTTATAAACCTTAAAAATATTATCAATGTTCAGTCTTCACAGATACGAGTTTTAGAATCTACAGTATTATTGCGAAATGTGGGTCTACTATACACCTCTTCCCAACATTTCGGCGAAACAAGGCGTGATGGTGTTATTAATTGCCTTCGAAAAATTAATTTGTGGGTACGGGCGTACTAGAAAATTAATCAGTAATAATAATAATTTCTTTATTTCCACATAAGCCTTTCTACAAATATCCTTATGACTAAAAAATAAAAGGGTTAATACAAAGGTCGATTTTTAAACACTGACTCCTAAACTAGGTGTAAGTTCTTATGACTTAGCAGTCTGTTAGATGGTAGAAAAGAAAACAGAATTATAAAAATTAGAATTATGAATAATAAAAATGTGTAAGTGTATGATACTGGTGTCTGTGTGTAGTGTGTAAGTGTAGGGTGTGGGTGTGTATGTATGGATGGATTAATCTGCCGCCGTAAGGAAAAAGGACGTATCTACACAAATATTGAAATGGAGAAAAACATATTTTGTCCTGTTTAAAATACAGAATATAAAGGCAGCTACGTTTTTTATTATTAAGAATTATTAGGTTTTCGTTAAGATTACGCCAATATAAAAATACTGGTAGATACGTATTTTTTTTGCTGATTCTGAATATGTAAATAACTCTTATTTCAATAAAAGTCAGATACGTCTTTTTTCCTTATGACGGCAGTAATAATGTAATTATCTATAGTTGTACAAGCCACATATTTAAGTAATATAATAATTTTGTGATACAGCAGTCGGCTCCGAGCAGCAGCCCGGGCTCTACATCGGCTCCACCCACCGCGTCTCCGCTGAAGGCGCCGCGCGATGCCTCGCCTGCGCCTGCGCCCACGCCGGCGCCGCAACACAAGCAGGAAGAGAGTGACAAGCAACACCGCCTGCCTGACCGCACTGTGCAGGTAACTTACTTACTATGGTATGAAAAGCACAAGCTGCTTAGGACAACCTATAATACATAATACGGGTGTCTGCAACTCCACGTCCAAGTCGCGTATTTGACTTACTTGTGGGAAAATGGAATCTTCGATCCACCCCCACTCCTCAAGGCAGGCCAGCAACGTCTTGGCACTGACAATCTCACGGAGGGCACCTGGGTTTCCAAAGTACTTTGCCTTGTATTTGGCAACCGTATCTGTATTTAGATGCACATTAGTCAGCTTAGGCCCACTACAGCAGACTGTCTGTGACTCCTATGACAAAGTGGTGATTATTAAATGACCCATGGTCAGTTATAGCTGCTAAAACTGAACGCAGCTGTTGTTTAGTTGGTGAGCCTGTTTTGTGAGGCGGCCATAAATTGTAGGAACTGCTTCCTTAGCCTGCCTGCACTCACCTTGCTTGCTTCAACCACAGTTTGTGATATTGGTCCCTGATGCGTTTGCTTACCTGAGTGCGTTAGTACCCAAAGGGGAGTGGCGTGATGGGTTCAGGTCCCACTAGTGCCATGCTCGACCCCCTTCTGGTATGTTCGTCGGCTGCGTCATTGCCTAGCGAACCGCTGTGTCCTGTGAGCCATTGAATGGATATATTATTGAGGCTATCCACCTGGTTGAGGCGCTGGTGACATGGTTATGTCACCAGCGCCTCAACCAGATGGATATTATTCACATATTAGGTTTAATATGTGAATAAGTTGTGTGTCCAGAGCTAACAGGCACCGCGAGCCTCGAGGCGTTAGGTGCTACTTGATACAGCATGCAGACAAAGGAAATGTCCGGAGATATCAAAAACGTAGTATATCAGCTGCTGGCGTTCTTACGCCCCTGTTAGGCCTATTTCCAAGCGGCTATTAGATTAAAATAAAATACATTACTCCGAGCGCATCCTTCTGGCATACTGACTGTATTCTATTATGATTAAATTATATCATCAACATGAGCCAATATTGTTTACAGCTAAGCCCTGATAATTCAAGCTCCTGGAGTGCAAACGAGGAAAATACGCCGAACACCTCCTCAGCGCTACACATTAACACCACGCCACAGGTACATTTTAATTTTAACTTTCTGGCAGTCATCTTTTTACCTTCAAGTTTACAACTAAAACCGTCTTGAAATCATAAACAACAGCTGATGGGTTTTGAAGGAATAAATAATAGAATTAAATGTAATGTTGCTAAAGTCTATTATCTCTCGTAGTCTACTTATCTCCATCGCTCGCGCACAAATGTATTGCATGTGTATAAGATAAATGTAGAAAACCTAATGTGCGAGCGCGACGGCAATACATGTATGCGAGAGCAATAGAGATAAGTAATGCGGAGTCACTACGAAATTCTTTCTGCTTCGCGACCGGATTTTAACACAAGAATAATCACGATAAGTCATTGGCATTGTATGGAACATTTGCATTACTGAGTCAAGGATTTTCTTCGTCCTTGATGGTGTATTAAATGTAAACTGTTTTCGCAGGCTCACACGAGCTCGGGCGGCGGGCAGGAGTACTCGCTGTTCAAGGACCTATCGGCGGGTGCGGGCGCCGCCGTGTGGGGCGCGGCCGGAGACGCGCACCACAACAACGACCCGCCGCCGCCGCAGGTCACGCACTTCAATGTGGTAAACACTGTCTATATAAAAAAATAAAATACACTTGCGTGCAAAATAGTCGTCCCACCCTGTGCTCTACGATTTCTTGAGAAAATCGCGAGCTTACAAACATATGGGTCGGATGGTCGAACCGAATAAAGATCTTCCTTTAACCGGTTCGAGTCTCAAGTCGCCAACCCGCTTGCTCGAGCAAGCGTGGTGATCAATGCTCGTGAAAACGCCTCTGCCGTTCAGTGGGACAATAATAGGCTGGTATTATAAGTGTATGAAAACATGCTATTTGAATGGATGGAATGCAACACCTCCCTGTGTTCGGGTATGAAAGAGGGATATATTTTATTCTACAGTCACGCTTTTACATTGCAAAGGTCTCTCTTTTTGTGTCGAAAAATTGCAATTGACTGCAATATTTAGTTTATGTTTACGAAAATTTTCATATTTTTTGTTGCATCAGATCCGGCTTTAGTTAGTCTTTAAATCGCTTTTATCATTATTATAATCATTCTTATGCCCTTATCCCAATTTATTTGGGGTCGGCGCAACATGTCTTTTTCTTCCATACTTCTCCATTAGCCGTAATCTCGGTAGTCACTCCCTTTCTAGCTTTCTTTCTAGCATCTTTCACACACTCCATCCATCGTTTCAAATTTTAAATCGCTTTCCATTTGTAAAAAACCGATTAACAGTAAGAACGTAGATAATAAATCGTATGCCTCCCACAGGTGGACGCGAGCAAGGCGCCAGGCTACCGCGGCGGCGGCGGCGGCGGCGGCGGGGGCGGAGGCTGCTCGCCGTGCTCGCGCACGTCGTCGCACGGCAGCACGCCGCCTCCCGCCTACGCGCCCGCCATCCACCAGCAGCCCAACTACCACCAGCCTATGCCCATCGGTAACACATCTTTTTTTTAAATAAAAAATTTTTTTTTTTTTTTTAACTGAGCCGATGTCGACTATTCTGCTAGCGTCATGTGGTGACGGCAGCACAGCAAGATGAGCCGTCGAGCTTTTCACTTTGTGCTAGTTGTTATTGATAATGTTAGTAGCTGAACGGACAAGTTTTGTTAGACTTTTTTTTCTTACTCCATAACCGTATGTCCACATTTTGCTATCATTCTTACTCTACCGTGACATTTTTATTGTTGGCCAAATATAAAATTATAGTTTAAAAATATGAAGAAACACCAACTGCCCTAAAATCATTTACATAGCAGCATAGTAACCTCGAAAGTCTACCAATACGATTGCTTAGAACATTATATATACATGACACATGTTCAAGCGGCTGAGACAACGTGTCGCTGCTGCTCCGTCATCTGTTGGTCCTCCATCATGGGTATGACCGTGTAGGTGTTTGAAAAATAATACTCTCAAATTAACGCACTTCATTTACTCACAAACAGCAACAAATCTTGACCTTAAGGGAGAAGCGTCAGGGTAGCCCGCGAAATTGAAATTTTCTTACGTTTTTTGCAATTTACAAGTCGGTATTATACAGTATGTTAACCAACAGAGGGCGTTCCCGTTAACCCGCAATAGTATAGCATCCATACATGCTAAAAAAAATATTACCATTCGAAAACAAAATGGTTTTTATTTTTTTTTATATTAAAATATTCACTAAAAATGTTAAATTGATACGTAAAAGAAACACTCTGTACACGCGTACTTGAAGGACGGAAACATCGCAATTTAGTTTTTATTTTTAGTGAATATTTTTATATTTTTTTGAATATTTTAGTGAATATTTTTAGCATTTTTAGTGAATATTTTGATATTAAAAAAAATAAAAACCATTTTGTTTTTGAATGGTAATATTTTTTTTAGCATGTATGGATGCTATACTATTGCGGGTTAACGGGAACGCCCTCTGTTGGTTAACATACTGTATTGTACGTTGATCAAATTATAATTTGCGGTGGTAACAAGTATCTATTTACATAATTAGAATCATTACAGCGATCAATTAAACTCTTTAAGACCAGGTAATCCCAAAAAATGACTTTTTCATGAACTCTTGACATTTTAGGATTATACTAACTAAAGGAGTTGTATTACTGATTTTAATGATTATAATTATGTAAATACATATTTGTTACGACCGCAAATCATACTTTATTTAACATACAACTTAATACTGAATTGCAAAAAACGTAAGAAAAATTGAATTTCGCGGGCTACCTTGACGCTTCCTCCTTAAAAAATAATGATTACAATGATTATCACTGATTAAATCGAATCACAATAATTGTTAAACTTGCATTTAGAGCCAATGGATTTGTGCGTGTGCATCGCGTGGCGATCTCATCAAAAAGTAATCGTCACCGCCGCCATGATCCTCTAACACATTCTCTGCTGAATTCTTTATGCAAACGCTTCTTTATGCTACACCCTTACCGACCCTTTTTTTTACGATGTTTTCGAAACAATAGAGATGCACAACGAACACACATGTGCGCCGCGCCGCACTCGAAGAAAGTTATGAAAACGCGCATGTGTGTCTGCCGCACCGAATGTGCTAAATTAAAAATACCACTAAAGAAATAAATTCTAAACCACAGAGTAAAAATAATCGATTACAACTTTTAAACAGTGTGTGTTACAATAAATCGAATAAATCACCACGCGCCGTCATACATAGGTATATAAGTCGTAGGATGATTTGATAATGCGAATTTTCGCGAAACCCCTAGGGATATTGCGAAAACACGGATAAATAGACAATGTTAAAAACATTTCTCAATCTTACTAGTCTGATTGGGTTCCTAGTTTTACCCTGTGTGCTTTGAAGTAATTATGTCATAGAGTTATGAAGGGTTAGAAATAACAATATCGATTTATAGGAACTTATACTTTGCACCTAAATACTATTTTTATATCACATGCTTACTGTTTAATATTATTGTTAAGTAAGCGAAACTTAAAAAAGTTTGGTACTAAGTCCATGAAAACCGACAACTTTTCCCAAGGAACCATTATTGTGTTGGAAATGAAAAAAAATGTTGACCTTTTCATTCAAAGTGGTTATCATCTGATCGGGTTATTTGTATAACGAGGCTTGTATCTGTCATTTTGTAATTATAGATCACACCTCCACCACTATTTTTCAAGTCTAACCACACTTTTATTTAACCACGTTTTTAAAACAAAAGACTTGCCGAGTTGCTCTCAAAAACACAAACAGTGAAACATTAAACAGTGCGTGAATTATTGACATTTGAAACGTCAACCAATCAGAGGAGGTCTCCTTTTGGGCGCTCCAACCGGCATTCATCAGCATTCTTATTTCCTAATAGCTAACGTTCCATTACGTAATATTACTAGAGCGACTCGTGTTTTTGCAAAAACCCTATCTTTTCACCATTGTCTAATATCTGTGTTTTCGCAATGTCCCTAGAGTTTTCGCGAAAATTCGAAATATGAAATCATATGTTACGTTTATATTTATTTCCTTTATATCTTATTTTTCAGGTAACAATGTGAACACGATGGACATGAGCGGGCTTTCCCGGAATGGACCCATCTATCAAGACAATTCTCGAAATGGACACAACATGATGGTAAGTTAACATAATAGATCAAAATATTTTCGATAAACTGTTGCCCTCCGTTTTACTCACATCCTCACATCCCAGGATTTAACAAATAAAAATTCTCTTCATTGTGAGTTTAAGTAATAGTCTACCTGTAGGTACCGTAGCGCCGATCATGGAGTCGAAAAGTTATTAAATACTTCTTCCCCTTCTACCATCGGACATCTAGACGCACTGCCAGTTACCATCCCTACCTGCTTGATATTCCACCAATTCGCACTAAGCGTTTCCAAATGTCTTTTTAATGCACACAGCAAAAGAGTGGAACTCACTACCTGCGTCTGTATTTCCGAGCGCATACAACCCTAATCTCTTCAAAGTGAGAGTGAACAGGCTTCTTCTGGGTAAGTTCACTTCATCGTCGACTTTGTCTCTGTCGCCTCTGACCTAGACTAGAGTTAAGAGCAAACCCATCTCAAATAAAAAAAATCTTTGGCCCATTAATGTCTGACCGATTCCTTTTTTTTATTTGTTAATTTAATGACCTGGCTACACTGACTTCTAAGTTGAGACATTTTTTTAAGTTTACTAGTTACGTATTTGCTACTCATTTTTACCCGACTGCCCCAAAAGGAGGGTAATATTTTTTTACAGAATGGATTAATATTTAGTTTAGATAGTTTACAATGTGTTTTTAATGAATTTGTCTAGTGGTTCAAAAACAATTTAAGTCTTTTAATAAATTATGTTCAAGTGGCGGTGGGCAGGAGGGACTACATAGGTTGACCGATACCGCTGTACCGCGCCTTAGGTATGCACGCGGTGAGACAGGGGGCAGTGCAGGCCGCTCATTCGACAACGCTCATGGCGTCCCGCCACCCGCGGTACAGCCGTATCGGTCAAACTATCACCATCTGCCTAGCCTTTTCACACCTATGTTGGGGTCGGCTTCGAGTCTAAATGGATACAGCATAATTTCAGTATTTTATATGGAGTGACTTCCTACCTGAGCTCCACAACCCAGTTAATGAGTAATACGATACCCCTTGGTAAGACTGATTGTTAGACTTTCGGGCGTCTGACGACCCATCAAGGAACCACGTATGACAGCCGGGTCCAACGGCTTAACGTGCTTTTCGAGGCACGGAGGGGTCTTGGTATGTAAAGTTCGTCACCTACCCACGGACCGTCCATGGCAAGCGTAGCTTAACTTGATCGATCGACCGGTGCGGCTGTTATTACTTAGCCACGAGCCCTTCCTCATGGTGCTTTCTTCTCGACGTCAATGTGTAAAGTGTTGTTTTCAATGATGTTCAAGGTGTGACGGTGCGGTATTATGGCCAAAGCGTGAGTCTATTAACGATTCCTTTGTTGTGTTCAGCAACAGGTATCGATCTCGAGCGGTGTGAACATGAGCGGCGCAGCGCTGGGCCTCGGCTACGTCGGCGTGGAGACCGTGTCGCGCCTCAACCCGCGCGCGCCAGACTTCGCGCAGAGACACCCACTCATGCAGCAGAAGCACAACACACAGGTAAATATAGTTCGCGTCACGTAATGTTACCGCTCAGAAACCAGGTTTTCCGATGCGCGTGGCATGGCGTGCTGCTGTTTTAGTACAGTTATTGACTACTGCGCAGTCATTCGTAGCCTACTTCAGAGCGGCAAGCTTACATGACCCTATCTATACCAGCCTATTATTGTGCCCACTGCAGGGCAAGAGTCTCTTCTCATACAGAAAAGGCACGAGCATTGATTACCACGCTTGCTCAAGACGGGTTAGCGATTTCAGACTTATTTAACAAAAGTCCTGGACTTTTATTTAACAACAATAATATTTTCAAGGCAACCTGGTTGCCTCACGATGTTTTCCTTCATCGATGTCACGTCATCATCATTCTCCTGCCCTTATCCCAATGTATTTGGGGTCGGCGCAACATGTATTTTTCTTATATACTTCTCTATTTGTCATCTCGATAGTTACTCCCTTTCTAGCCATATCATCTTTCACACAGTACATCCATCGTTTCATTAGTTTACCCCAACTCATATAGCTCATCCAGATCCACCAATATCAGGTAACGTAAATAAAAATAAAAATGTTTTTCCCCTGAAGTGGTTGTCACAGAAATAATACACCCACGGTTCGCGAATGATAGCAGGTCACAATAAAATAGGAATCGAACACGACATTCTACTACATTAGATTATCGGAGCTGGTAGCAGGTACCACACAAGGCTTTTACAATAACTACGAGCCTACCATGTCTTAATATATTTGTCGGGACAGGGTTCCGATCGGAGTTGGAATCTTCACCGTTGAACATTTTAGCTCTTGGCGTAGATGTGTGTTGCGCTTGCGGGCGAGAAGAATCAATTTACAAAACGAAACATTGGACAGATTCTAGGCACTTATTGTCCGTACGATGTCCGATGGTAAAAAAAAACTTCTCCACGCCCCTGTAGCGTTCTCGTAGACTCGCACGAACATCAGGCTAGACTGTCGAAGCGCGCCAACTTCACACTAGCGTTTCGTTGTCAATTAACTTCCCGTACAGTCCCACAAACTTATCTGGCCCGGTGAGAGAGTCGCTGTAATCGCATTTGGTGTCGCTAGTAAAAATAAATTTTGCAATAAAGTGGGTAAGCACGTCGATGTCATTGCGTCGTGTGTGGCGGTCGTGTTGTGTCGATTTGATGCGTGATTTGAGTCCAAATCTTGAAAACCGATTTTCCAATCAGATTAATAGTTTCGGAGAAATGCGTGGACAAACATACAACAGATATACCTATAAAATTTGTATATTTGTTTAGAAGCTCTAATAGACTATTATAAATATAATGCAGTTCCATTAATAATACATAGGTATAGTTCGCGTCAACTAACTTTGCCGCTCTGAAACCAGGCTTTCTAAAGCCAGGCTTCAGGCTTTAGAAATGTATACAAATATCTGTCATATCGACACAGACATGGTAAAAAGCGTTTTGTTTCTTTTTAACTAATCAAGAACTGCGTATGAAAAGAGAGACATCTAAAAGTTTGTCAAGGACTAAATTTTAAAATACTCTTGTGTGACGTCAAAATCGTGTCTATGCGTGAACTGAAATATCATTTCGTTCTATTAGAATTTTTCTCTTCGATTGGGTTTTCTTGTAACAAAATCCAATTTTATGGAGTGTTTTCCGAAGAGTCTCGACACCATTTTAACCTTCCTCTACTCGCGCCAATTTTTGTTACACCTATACTCGCGCACGGTGTCACAGACCGATAGATTCATCCCCCTACAATATTTTTTTTTAAACATTACAATTATTTTAAAGTTTAGGATATAATGAAACAAAATAGTATGGATAGTACTTAATTTATTAATTATTTTATTGACTTTCAGTCTATCACAAATCAGTCTTCAAATTTGAGATATTTTTCTTAAGTAATAGGAAAACGAAAATAGAACCTGAACTTCTTCTTAAAAATAAAATAAACTTCTAAATAATAATAAAAAACATATCAAAGGACATATTTATCTATGTTTGGCTTAGTTTTGAGCTTCACCATAACAATCAGGGCAAACATTATTACTTACACTAAAAGTTGCACCTATACTCGCGTCGGTCTCACGGACCGATTGGCGCCAAATGCTACCACACGTACGCTTCGCACGAACGCACGGCGTGCACTAAAATGAAGTAAGCCACAAATCCGGCAGCTAGCAAAGAACTCGACTTCTCAGGATTTTCGTGCATAAAAATAATTACGAAAATGTGTTTCGTCGGTCTCAGAGACCAACGCGCGAGTATAGGAAGGTTAAATCAATGTCTTCTTGGAACATATTTAATAACTGGTATTCATGAATTTTTCTTCTTTTGACACCGAGATCGAAATCATCCACTTCAATTTTACCTTTCGTCCTTTTCCTTTTTTCCTGGTGTGGAAACTTTTGTTCCAGTTTCACCTGCCTGTTCTTTTTCCTTCAGAAGTTTTCAAACAAATCGCTCCCTAACACCTACTATCAAAGTAACGAAAAATTAAAAAGACGTACATCTATTCTACTAGCACATGCAAAATAGTGTTTTCGTGGAATTTATTTTCAAAAGCTGACAACACTAACCTGTGGCGGCAGCTACGCGTTCTTACAATTTTTCGAACGGTATTATCGGTGTCTGAAGGCGTTTTTCTTCCTTCATAAAATCGATTTGTAATATAACGTTCCTCGCATCACTTTTTAAAGCTTTCGGCATTTTTCACTAGCTATGCTAGTTTTTTGTTTTTGTATGCTAACATAGTTTTTAAGTGATCATGTACTAACGCATTTTTATGGAATTTCATTCTGAAATAAAGAGATTATTATTATAACCACTAAACGAAAAATAAACATACGGAGCAAACAACCAATGGCGGCCATAGAGGCCAGGAGAATTACGGATACCCATATATGTTTACTCTCCGACAGTGCCTCAGTACTCCAAACCTTAGGGAAAAAATATATTACTTCAAGACTAATACTAGAATGTCACAATGCGTTAGAACAAGTAACGGTATCTAACCGCAATACAGTGACACTGCAATGAATAAAAGGACAGTGGGTCGTTGGGTAACGATGCAGATGACGAACTTGCTAGGAGGGCATACAGCGCGTCACTGTGGACCCGGACCAATCGTATCCATCCCCTTCAACCAATTACGCAGGTGGCTACAAGAGTTCACCCACACACAAGCAGAGGGTTGGTGGTCCTCGACACCAGTGGGCTTAGCATGACCACATGTCTATCTCTACGAAGAGTAGACAACGGCGCTCAATCTTAGTACAAAAAACTGGGGACAGTGGGCTTAGCATGACCACTTGTCTATCTCTGCGAAGAGTAGACAACCTTTTCTATACAAAGTGAAGTAGAAATCCTTCTACAATTTGTCATTTTGTCTTTCGTTTTTAGCGATCTTTGTCTAGGTCCTTTTTTATGTAGACTATTTCGGAAGAAAATTGTCTAGGGTAGTGAAGACAATTTGATTTTGTAATCGCCATGCTAAAGACAGTAGAAAACTTTCTACTCGACGACCGCAAAGTATATACGGTTATCTACAAAATCATTTTCTTTTTCCTCTTCTTTTGCTTATATCTCGAAAACGACACACCGTTTTCGAGATATAATATCCTATACCTACTCCTATACCTATCGCAAAAATAATAAAAATTTCCACCCTCCTTTACAAAACCTCTAAAACTCTACATGTAGGTAATAATTTTCATATTTTCCATACAAAAAGTGAAAAATTCCATATAAAACACGTTGAGAATCGCATCTTCTCCGGCGCTACGAGCTCGTCTCCGTAGTTTTATTTATATGCGTGACTTAATATTTGTAGAAAATGAGAATTAAACAGAAAAAAAGTTCTAAGCAAAAACAATGAATTCTGAGTCGAATTATGTAAAAAAGTGAATATCGTAAAGTGCAGTTGACTCTTTCTACTTACTACTCTTTCATCGACAAGACGCTTCTTTACCGTCCTCGTGCTAAGCCTGCTGGAGGGAGGTGGGCTGGTTGGTTCAACCACCGACGGCCGCCATGGCTCACGTACAATAGTCCAACGGAAGGACTAAGTGCAGAAACTAAACCCAATAACATAGAACAATCAATAAGTCAGCGAACGGCAGAATGGTGCCGTTAGTTCCTCTATTGGCCACCGGGCAAGATAAGTTTATGGCACTACTAGCTGTTGCCCGCGGCTTCGCCCGCGTGAATGTCGAAAATTATCCCACGGGAATCATCTACCGGCATGAAAACTATCCTAAGTCTTAATCTAGGTTATAAACTATCTGTATACCAAATTTCATCCAAATCCGTTCAGCCGTTTTTGCGTGATTGAGTAACAAACATCCAAACATACAAACTTTCACATTTATAATATTAGTAGGATACTCATGACCCTTCCGATATATTTAAAAACTTTCCCGAAAATATCGTAACTGACTGTAGGTTACTCAAAGTTGATTAGTTCAACTCGAATTTTACAAGTAATCCTCTTATACGAGTATAACTATTGTCTGCCTTGGTCTGATGTAAAAACAAAAAAAAATCTAAAATTGTACGCCCCTCCACTGCTAGTTGCATACACTTTTCAAATATTTGTATTAGTGGAGGGGCATTCAGTTTTAAACTGTGATATCTCTATCATTCTTATTTATTTATTTATTTAACCATTTATGTACACACAAATAAACAGACAAAAATAAAGGAAGAAATCTCTTCCAGCATACCTGCTATAGGACAGAGGATAAAAAGAGATGTAGACACCGTGTGTAAGAATAAGAGAGAAAATAAAAATACATAAAATCTAAAAAAAAAACAACTCACTAAGCTAATAAAACCTCTTCTTAGCTATCGATGAAAAAAGTTAAAATGCATGAAGAGAAATATGTTTGACGCCAAATTCAGCTCATATCGTACTTAACTCAAAGATTGGCAGCACCAGAAGTCAGTCAACTGCATATTCCGGTCTATTTGTTTCGTGTGCCTATTTGTTTTCTCTGTTAAATTTGACTAATCATGTGAAAACTTTGTTGTTGCAGTTGTTCGCGGGCTCCAGCAACACGGGCAACCTGAGCGCGCTGTTGATGTCGTATCAGCCGCAGCCTATGAACCAGTCACCCAAACCCATGCAGCACACGCCGCAACAACACCATGCTTACCAGGTAACACTCGAATAATAATTATATTAAAGCCTACACCACTCTATTGCTGGATTTAGGCTTCTTCATCGCACGCCATTTTTATTTGGTCTTCGGCTATTTTCATCCAGCTATAACTGTAGTGTGTGCGCAAGTGCTAATCACCGCCTGAGGTATGTGAGCGGTGCGGGGGGGAAGTAGACAAACGTTAACACATTCTCTGCTGAATTCTTTATGCAAACGCTTCTTTATGCTACACCCTTACTGACCCTTTTTTTACAATGTTTTCGAAACAATAGAGATGCACAACGGACACACATGTGCGCCGCGCCGCACTCGAAGAAAGTTATGAAAACGCGCATGTGTGTCTGCCGCACTGAATGTGTTAAGCTAACTCAGTCTGCCAATCTTGTCAATCGCACCCTCCTCCGTCTTACTGCTCACATACCACAGGCGGTGACTAACTACCACTTGCGCGCAGACTAAACCTAAGTGTTCAACTATTATAAAACATACTGAATTTGATTTTGAAGCTACTTCGACCTAGACTAGGGTCAAGAGCATACACACCTAAATGGTTCAGGCTCAGAATGTCCCTTTCCCAAAAAGCCCCTTTCTCAAAATGTCCCTTTGCTGCGACAGCTACGTGTTTAAACTGGGAATATTTAAATAACATAAGCCTAAAACTAAAACGTTAAAGCCTTTTAATCACATTAAAACGTCAAAAGCTAAAAATTATCCATGGGATAACTGTTAACAACATCCATTATAATAATATGTTAGTGTATTTTTTATTTAAATAATGCGCTTATTTAGACATTTTGAGGAAGGGACATTTTGGGAAAGGGACATTCTGAGCCTGAACCCCTCAAATAAATAAATAAAAAAGTGTTCTGGTTTGCTTTCCATCCATTTTAAGATCAAGTGACGATTGGTTGTCTGCGAATAGAACCATATTTTTTTACTTTTTTTTTATATACTCATTATTAATTTAGACGACTAATAGAGAAGTATGGAAGAAAAATACATGTTGCACAGACCCCAAATAAATTGGGATAAGGGCAGGAGAATGATGATGATGACGTATTTCTGCACTTTCTAGCCTGAATTTCAATTGTTATTTAGTGAGGAAACCTGTACCCTAATAGCGTAACACACTGTCAATCGGAATCTGTTTCATTTTGGCAGTTTCAACAACATTCATTGCATTATTTACTTGTTGAGCAAATTAAATTTTCGAACATAATATGAAGCAATGGATTAGCAATTCTGTTCAAAATGATTCAGAATCCGATCGATAGTGTGTTACGTAATTAGGGTCCTGCTGTAAAAATCTCACTGTGATAACTTAGGTGAAGTGAGCTCTCATTCCACCAGATGCTCGGGATTGACACTATTGATAGCTCACTCCACGCTCACCTCACGTAAGTTTTCATGGTAAGATTTGTACAGAATAGTCTGAAATCGCCATCCCGTCATGAGCAAGCATGGTGATTAATGCTCGTGCCTTTTCTATGAGAAGAGGCCTTTGCCCTGCAGTTGGACAGTAATTGGCTGGTATTATTGTTCCTTTAATAAATTAACGATGACATTATATCCATGAAGTAACTGGTTCTTATCACATTTATAACAATTGCAGTCCCTCCTGGAGCGCGGCGTGGGCGTGAACGTGAGCTCGGGCGGCAGCGGCGGCGGCTGGGGCGAGGAGGAAGAGCGCAAGCCGCGCCCCATCGGCACCGAGCGCGCCTGGAAGCTCACCGCCGCCGATGACTGGCCGCACGCGCACATGCACCACCAGCACATGCCCGACCACGACAGATACCAGGTGAGCCTCAGACATACGTTTGCATTGTTTACGTTCATACATCTGGTCATACACGCACGCCGGGTGCCTCAGATACCCTCACACGTCACTGCAACACTTCGAGCTCTATAAAGATACTGTTGTATAGGTATGAGTGACGTAAGATGACGCTCTACAAGCCTGAACGTTTTATATATTTATAAAACTCGGATGTGCCGTATTTACCACTATTTATTAAACTTATTGTCTACAAGCATGCTGATTGTGCTCTGATCATTTAATTTGGCGTTCCTTCATTACAATAAGGAAGATGAAAGAAGCTGGTCATGCCGTTGCAGCATTGTCTAAGTACTGTCTAATGTAGTTGTTGTTGTTAATGTTGTGCAGGGGGTAAGCGGCATAGGCGGCGTCGGCGTGAGCGGTCACGTGGGCGTCGGGCACGGCATGGAGGGCACGTACGGGAACGTGGGAGCCGGCGGCGCCACAGCGGCCGCGCTGTCGCTCATGCACGCGCTGCCGCTGCACTACCTGCCGCCCGCCGCCGCGCCCGCGCCCGACCCGCACGCGCACTGGGACCAGGCGCCGCAGCACGCTGACAAGCAGGTACACGCGCGACCTACTGCCAGCCTACAGCTACAATAGACTTGTAACCTAACTTCGCTCCCGCCTCCGCAAGTGCGGAACTTCCGCATGGAATCGGACCTCTGCATGTTTTTAACGGAGGTCTAATAAAGATATTCGGCTCCTAAACTAAGCGAACACCTAATTAATGTGTAGGGATATATGTAACTCGAAGTTTCAAGATTTTGCTCCCATGTCACCGCCGCCGCCGCCAGGTTCAATTCTAAGTGAGCAACTGATCAGTGAAGGCGGCTTAATTTATGAACCACTAGGAAATCAAGGTGTAAAAGCCGCAAAACTGTTTTTTTTTTTTTGTGAAATATAGTGCCCCCCTTGAAAATGTTGGCTACCACTAGGTCGATTTTCGTCTTTAATTATTTGTTTATTTTTCCACCTCCTACATCCCTAATACACGTGTACACCTCGCTGACTGAGCAACTCTCGCTTGTCGCAGGCTTGGAGCAAGTGGACTCACTAGAGCCGGCCGGACGGACCCGTGGCCGCGCCGCACCCCGCCCGCCCCGGCCCCACAGGATTATATATAATTGTAACCCTTGGAAACGGTGTAGATATTAGTGAGAAAGAATTATATTATACAGATTATCTATATACATAATAGAGATGTCCTATCGAGAAGAGAACTACTTATACTGTACGATCGACTGAAGTGAGCATTAAACGATTCATTATAATGAAACTCGTGAGGGGAGTCGGATGTAGTTTTATTTGTTAGTGCCGCTCGCCGGTCGCCGGTGGCGACGTTACGTTTAGACGAATTATAGTTATGTTATAGTCGGCGTCGCCGTTTTCATCTGATGTAGATATACGCGTAAACGAATGTAATAGTAGGTAGCTTGGAATGTGATTCCGAAGTGCCGCTGAGTGTTTTGAGTTGCCTTGCGTGCGGCCGCCGCTCGCCGTCTATTATACATATTTTACACTATGGTATGGCATAATGCGATATTAGTTTCGATGATTGGTACGCTCGTTAACCGAGGCGGAATATTAAACATGTATTAATAAATTTGCTTGTACATGAAGATTAAATATCGATATATTGATGCACTGTATCCACTGGTGTTTTTAATAATACCACCTGTTTTTCAATAATGTCTTTTTTTAATAGGTTTATTTGGGGAATGTGTATATTTATAAGTAAATTATTATTGAGGACTTATTTTGTCTCGAATACGATTAAAAGCAAGATATGCGGTAAGTTCTAGGCAAATAAACCGTTGTCAAAGTAACTAGCGTGTGTTCTTGAATAGGGCCTAACTAAATGAGTATCAAATATTCCTTCATAATTTTTCATGAATTCAAATAAAACAACAGTTTTGTTTGCAGGAGATCAAACTCATTTTATTAGAAAGAATCACTGAGATTCATCATTATTATTTACATTTTATTATCACTTAACTCTAAAAAAAATATTCTACACAAAATCATTGATATTTGATATTGATATTTTTATATCATTACTATGTAACGAACATTACACCAACCTAGCTATGTACTCAAAAAAAAATAGAATCACAATTTGTTCTAAATGCATTAGATTCAAAGGAATCGAAAAAAAATTGACACTAGTATCAGCTTTGGCAAGTTTTGAGCAGTTAAAGCTCAATGTGACGTTCGAGTATTTTGCTCTCGAGGTCAGCGTGAAGCTTCGCGACCTTCCTGGAGTGTTTCTTGATCATCTGCTCCTGCTCTTCAAAGTGGTTCATCTTTTCGCCAGCGCCAGCCACCTGAGTATTACGAAAAAGTATATCATTAAAATTTCCACTGTCGGGGATTGATTCAATTTTGATTTAATTTTAGGGTTCCGTACCTCAAAACGAAAAACGGAACCCTTACATAGATAACTCGTGTGTCTGTCTGTCACAGCCATTTGCTCCGAATCCAATAGACTGATTAAGTTGGAATTTGGTACACGTATGTATTTCTGTGACCCAAACACGGACGTGTAACGTAAATAAATGATATTTGAATATATGGGGAGCAAATTAGAAAATTTAAAAAAAAGTTTTGCAAACTGTCAGTACCGTGTGACATCAAATGAAAGGGCTTACTGTGAGGATCTCAAATATTTTTTTTTCTAATTTTAAAATAAATCGTTTTAAAATTATTTAAGAAAATTGACTATTCCCTCCCCCTCCCTTATCTCCGAAAGTACTGAGCCTAAAATTTTGACAAAACATATAAGGAAAATAGTTCATTATAAGAAGTCTATGATCTTAAAACAACATGATAAATCTCTCAATATTCTCTCAAACTGCAGTTGGAATATTTTCAACTACAATGTTAAGTATTAGTTATTACCCTTCATTGTGCGTAGTCCGACACGTACTTGGCCGGTTTTTTTTATTTAATTTATTTTTCGGTGTTTATTTGTATATTTTTTTATTGTAATTGTGTGTGCAATGAGACTGTCTATTGTTACTCGATAATAAATAAATAATAATAATAATGTGAACCTGAGCAGTCCATTTCTATGGCTTTCATATGAGTTTACATTAGATAAAATACTGACACTAGAAATAAATAAATCGCTTTGCGCCGATCTATCACTGAATGTTAAAAGCGTCTGTCTACGGTTAAAAGGCATATCACAAAATTGCATCTTGACAGATTAGTTATATGGAAGCACGGCGACGCATCGCATTACGAGCAATGTATGTAGCAATTTGGCAGTTGTAATTACGTTTATTTTGAATCTTATAATTTATTTTTTACTTTTGTTTAATCTGATATAAATTGTACGTAATAATATTAATTTAGTAAGGAGAAATTTACTGTTAATTCTGACCGTTTTTAATAGTTTTTTAAATGGGATTTTTTATATAGATATTCCATACATATTTCAAAATGTTTGGAATATCTGTATTAAAAAATCTCAAATAATAAAATAAAATAAAAAATCCGAGCTTTGGACTAAATTTCTATTTAAGAGATATTATTATATATATTTTTCATTTAATTTTCTTATAGTTCAATCGACGAGCTCAAAAAAGTGCTTTCGCGCATTTTATGAAAAACTTGCTTCAGAATTTTGGCTTTTTTTATATAAGAAAAAATTGCGAAAAGCGAGGCTGCTATGGACTATACTAATAACTATTCTACACCACTCAATAAGTCAAAGAGGTCCAAATCTTACAGTTTCTCAGAATAAGAATGCCAAAGTTAGGCATTTAACGTACAAATCACGGTCGAAATGTAATAGGGGCCTTAAAAAGTGCGAAAACGAAAAAGAAAAGAAACGGAAATAAGAGGGTAAGTAATACTTGAATTATATAAAGAAACAATAAAAAAAAGAACAAATAAAATAAAAAAATAACCTTGCTCTTGTGTTTCTCGCGAATGCTTACGTTATTTGCTTGCAAATGACGTAACTTCAGCAGTCGCGACTCGTAATGCTGCAGTTCCACCTGGGAAAGGACACGCGGTTATTATGACACATTCATGGTAAACAAATCGCAAGCACTGTCACTATCCAAACAGGAGCGCCAAGAAACGTTTTTTGTAGTATGATTATGAGTGATACGTAAGAATCGTGTACAATTTAGTTTTCTTTGATATAGAAATAGTGGGTAAAGGTAGTATCTCAAATTTCAGAACAAAAAAAAAATGATTTGTTGGCATTAAAAAGTGCGCACACCAAGATTGGAACTCACTACCTGCGTCTGTGTTTGCGAGTGTATACAACCCTAATCTCTTCAAAGTGAAAGTCAACAGGCTTCTTCTGGGTAAGCTCACTCCATCGTCGACTTTGTCTCTGTCGCCTCTGACCTAGACTAGAGTCGAGAGCAAACCCATCTTAAAAAATAATAAAAATGTCGATTTGGCAAAATGTTTGGATAGTGACAGTATTGGATTAAGTGTGCGAAATGTTGAGCAACAGTTCAAGTTCAAATGTTGCTGGGACAATGTTTACATTAATATCTGGCCCAGCCAATCTGCGTAAACGCTACATGACCCGTCATCATGCGGACAGTGCAACAAGTTTTCAGCAACACAATCATCTTGTTGCCACAACAGTGTTGCTCAACATTTAAATACCTAACTTGATCTTATAGTCAAGAGATAAACTAAAATGGCTAGAAAGGTGAGAATATTGCGTCGGTTCCGAGGATGATGAGGATGTGCCAGCGCAAGTCCAGAATCGTGGAACGCCTTGTGAGTATCGACAAAAACACGGCATTAAGAGCGTTTATTCCGCGCGGGCTGGCAACGTCGTATTTCTACAGGTTATTCGTGATTTAATACATTTATATTAAAATACTATTTTTCTTAATACACTCGTTCTATAATAGAATATTGTTAATTTTTGTGGGTAAATACCAAAATAACTAAAAAAAATAGCATACATACATAGAACATTAAATGCATACCAACGATACATGGTGATTTAAATGTATTAAAATAATCACGAAAAACCTGTAGAAATGCGACGTTGCCAGCCGCGGAATAAACGCTCTTAATGATTACAATAGAGAATACGAAATTTAATGTGTTTTTCAATTAAAAAAAAACCCTGAATAAAAAAAAACCCACCCAAAAATGGTAACTTCTTAGAGTACACTCAACGCATATGGTACGTTGGTGGCATGACGTAGAAATCTCGATCAAAGCAAATGGTGCGTTGGTAGCAACGAATGGGTTAAGTAGCACATATTTTCTAATTAGCAGTAAGTACCTTCAACGAAGCCAGTTCTTCCGTAGTGAAATTTGCACCAACTGCAATCTTCCATAGGCCTTGCACTTTAGGCTCAATAAACTCCTTGTTGTTAGGGGCTGGAAAGTAAAAATAAAAATGAATTGAAACATGTTGAGAAAAAGATATGTTCCATTATTAGTGTCCTATAATAATTTATACGAAAAGTGCTAGATCCTAAAAAATATCCCATAAATGTAATCTAAATCCCATAACAACAATTTTAAACACATGATTCATTGTAAAGTACACGTCACTAGCAGTATGTGTAGCATGTATCTCGACTAACAGTAATTCAGTTGCCCCAGTTTCTAATGAACCGTGACATACACACTTCAAAGGAAAATATCTGTAAATATTTTATAACCCTGTATCTGCATGACCTTGTAATGGGCGCGTTACAAATGGAACGGCCACAAGCTAATACAAATCAATTTAAAATTGCTGGTAGGTACAGTTCAGTTGAACAAGAATTAGTTGAATGAAATGTGTGACCCATTTGATAATATCTACAACAGATCATTTTGTTGACTCGGTTGATGGTGATTACCCCTCTGCTATGAAGACAATTTGTATCTTTATAAAAAAAAATATATATTCTATTAATTAAAAATCTCAAGGAAGCAATTGATATTCACCTAAATGTAGTTAAATTTATTTACCTTTGGCAATGACCCTCTGCAGCCTGTCATAGCCATCCCTCAAATCATGGTGCTTTTCTCTGATTAAATTAGCCTTATCAATGTAGTCCTTGGTCATTTCATTTGTGTGTTCACCAATTTCATTGAACTTGTCCAAGTCCTCTTCGTTTATGACATCTGAAATGTGGAGATAATAAATATTAATACAAAAATCCATACATACCAGGGTGATCAAAAGTAATGATAAAAAAAAAAAACTATTCAATAGGTCTATGAATAACTATTCAAATGAATGTTACCATACCACCTCCTGGGAATTGTGGTCTACTTATATGATTTTTTATGCCGACATAGTGGATAAATAAGCAAGAAGAAATATATATATATTTACCGATTATCATTACTTTTTGATCAACCTAGTACATACATAAACTAAAGCCATATTCCTATGAGTGGGTGGGCAGAAAGCCACATGCCTCAAATAGTATCATAAAACAATTTATCTTGTAATTTGATCCAGAAGGCCAAATTAATTTCAGTGATTGGGGTGTACTAAAAATTGAATATCAAATTCATATTGTACTTGTGGTTGTCATAATATTGTGACTAGATTATTAGTCACCTTAGCTTCTATTAATATGTGCATAAATCTTAGCCAAAATGTTTTCAAAGTATGTCAGTAATAGTTTTTTTTTTTTTTCACACACTATCAACTATTAGGCTGCCAACAGACAGACTGCACAGCAGCAACTACACGCAGTCGATATAGTCGACTGCATGCAGTTGTACGTTTGACTTCGTGCAGGCGTGACTTACTTCACGCGGTTGATCGCTAACAGCATATAGTTAGTGTGCAGTTCACGCGGTCGGCTCAGTCGTGTGAAGTCAATGCTAATTGCATTCCGACCGCGGGAAGTTGATATCACGACTGTACAAAGTCGAACGTACAACTGCATGCAGTTGAATAATAGGTTGGGGAAAAAGTTTCTTCGCATTTTTTAAGAAAATTCAAAACATTTTTTAATATAGTTTATTTACATTTAACTAAAGTATGTAGGTACCATTTTGTTTGATAACTTTTTGGCATCTTGTAGGTAGGGACATGATCCCATTGCTATAGAAATTTTGGGACTTCTGGTCAAAATACCGCGACAAGTGGTTTTGGCAGTCCTCTCGTGATGTTAACCTGACACTGCCTAAAGAATTCTGAAGAGACCGAAACATGTGGAAATCTGAAGGTGCAAGGTCAGGACTATACGGCGGATGCATTAACACCTCCCAGCCAAACTCTCTTAATTTTTGCTGAGTGGCTAAAGATGTGTGAGGTCTAGCGTTATCATGATGAAAAACCACACCCCTTCTGTTGATTAATTCCGGCCGCTTTCTCTCAACTTCTTGCTTTAATCTCATCAGTTGTTCGCAGTAGAGTTCAGAATCGATGGTCCTGCCTGGTGGTAACAGCTCATAATGAATAATGCCCTTCCAATCCCACCACACACACAGCATCACCTTGTTGCGAGTTAACCCTGGTTTCGCCACAGTCTGTGAAGCCTGACCGGCCTTTGACCACGGCCTTTTTCGCACGTTCTTGTCATACGTGATCCACTTTTCATCACCAGTTATCAGCTTCTTCAAAAATGGTTCGGTTTCATTACGTCGTAATAAAGAATCACAAATGAGTACACGGTTCATTAGGTTTCTTTCAGTGAGCTCGTGAGGTACCCAAATGTCGAGCTTTTTTGTGTACCCAGTTTTTTTCAAATGCGCCAAAACTGTTTTGTGGTCAATTTCCAGTTCTTCAGCTACGTCGTAACTACTGATATGCCGATCTTGCTCCACTTTTTAAAAAATGGCATCCATTTTATCCGTAATAGGGCGACCAGAGCGACGTGCATCTTTGACATCAAAATTTCCGGATTGAAAACGCTGAAACCAAATTTGTGCTACTCTCACAGACACTACACTAGGTCCATAAAAATCGCAAATTTTTTTCGCGGCTTGCGTTGCATTTTTACCTTTTTTGTAGTAAAATTTTAAAATGTATCTAATTTCTTCATTAGATTCACTCATCTTGACGGTACGAAAAACAAATGAAAATCACACATTTTCCAAATTTGAATTTGGAATTATGTTCTTTAAAATTTAAACTTTCAATGATACCAAAACCAGCCAGATACAAATAGTATAGCCAAAGAGATTTTATTACAAGCTCATACATACTATAATGCGAAAAGACTTTTTCCCCAACCTAATATATCGACTGCGTGCGGTTGTTGCTGTGCAGACTGTCTGTTGGCAGCCTTATTTCTTAGAAATTAAGAGAAACCTAACACGAAACTTAAAAATAACTGCCAAAATGTTCGTGTGCTATAAGACAAGTACACCTCTGCCTAACCCTTCAGGGATTATAGGCGCGATGTTAAGTGTTACGTATTTCTTACTTTTAAAAGCATCATCCTTGGGTGATTCATCATCAAACAAGTCATAGTACTGGTCTATCTTCTCCTGGTGGTGAGTGAACTCCTCCCGCAAAGCCAGCAGTTCTTCCATAGTAAACCCTGAAGCCTCAGCCTTCGTCCACAGATAGTTAAGCTTTTTGTCTTTGAATATGCTCTTGTTTATGTAGTCATCCATTGCCGAGTTGTAAGCCTATGTAAAATTATATTTTCAGTCAAGTGTAAGTGTAAACAGTGGCAGCCATTTAAGGGGTCACTGTACTCATATCACTTTTACTGTGGGGCCAAACCTGAAATCGCGAAAAAAATCATCTGCTGTTTAGTACATTTATGTTTGCATTACACATAAGTAGTACATTTATATTTGCGATTTCAGGTTTGGTCCCATAGTAAATGTTGTTAATAATGATGAGTACAATGACCCCTTAAAAGATTGACACTGTTTAAACTTACACCCTGTACAAATACAGTAGACCCGCGATAATCTGACAAACGTTTTGCAAGGCGGTGTCGGATGATCGAATTTGTCGGACTATAGAGTACTACCACCAACCCCTTGTAGTCCGAAACTTTTTTTAAAAGGAGTACCTTGTAATTTGACAAATTGCATACCTACTTATAAAGTCACAACATGTTTGATAACCATTCATTGATGAAGGTTTGCCGTAGTAAATGCGCTAGTAAATGTACAGATTTTTTAAAACAAACATGAAACAAATGTTTTGCTATTTATTACACGCCAAAAAAGCCTTGATCGTCATCTGCATTGTAATCACGCATTCGCATAGGACACCTCCCCGTGGCGGATTCATAACGCGACTCGACTGTACCTACATGGTATAGGCGTGTCAGATAAGAGGGGGGGATGGAGTAGACAGGGGTGGATTACCAGGTCCACTGTAGATTTGTCTAAACCTAGGTTTATTGTTCTAACATTACCTACGTATAATGTTAGAACAATAAACCTAAATATGAATGTTCGAAATAAACATGGTAGAAGATAGGTAGCTGAATGTATGAAACATTCAGCTGCAGCAGTACATAACCACTCATATGACATACTCTCCGCCCGGCCCACCAACCATAGGTGCCAGCGAAGGTTGAATGTCTGACCTGTAGGTACCCCTGTACTGTACAGAACTACAGAAGGTTATCAGTACACCATGTACTGATAAACTCTGGAAGTTCTGACACATTTTGTTGTCTCTAAACAAAGCTAGTTATCTGTTTAAAATAACAGCTGTGTCAATGAACAGACTGTGAAAGCAATTACAATTATCAGACATCTTGTACATTTATATTTTTTTATCTCTTCTAACTTCTTTGCCAACACTTAACTTATTATTTTTAATTATTGTGCTTATTAATTTGAATACAAATGTAATTATATAGTTGTGAATATAATATTGTAACAGAGTTTATATGGACTTATCTGCCAGTTTAGCTGTAAAGTTGGTTAACAGGCCATTACAAATGGTCTTTTTCTTACTTACTTCTAACATTACTTACAGGGTGGTCTTTCTCTTTAGCAGCATCAGGGTCAAAGTGGTGCAACAAACCATAAGCAGACATGATACTGGTTAGTTTGCGCCTCAGTTCAGCCTCTTTTAACCCCTCCTTATCTCCTCCTTCACTTTTTACCCTCTTGTATATTAATTCTTCTTTGTCTTGGATCATCAAATCACTGTACAAGGACTTCAGTTTTGGTTCTGTTAGGCGCTGTAACATGTTAAATTGTGTTTAGATTTTATTATGAAAGTGGTGTATATTATGCTCAGTGGTGTAGCTAGTACTAAAGAGGCCCTGTATCAAAAGTTAGGAGCCCTTTTTACCTACTGCGAAGTTCCAAAGGAGGATATTGTTTATACAAAATTAATTAAATAGTTAAATAGCATACTGATTTGAAAGGTAAAGCTGTCATTGTGATCATACTAAGAGAAAGCAAGTTGGCATATTGGAGCATTCTGGTCTTGCAAAACGGTTAAGTTTTCATTGTGATTTTACTAAGTGAATACAAGACAGAGCGAAGTAAGCGATTAAATTGAAGCATCCTGACTAAAATACTGAGTTAAGCTGTTATTGTGATCTTACTATGGGCGTTTGCGCACTACAAGGAATTTTACTGTCCGGCAGTCTGATTTTTTACACTCCGATATGGGATGAAAAAAATGGATGATTGGCTTGTGTACTTGTCTGTCTTTACTCGGATCAGTGCGGTGCAGTTCAGGGTAGCTATCTTTGAAACTACACGCCACGCACGCGTAATTACGCTAGGAACGATGAGTATGATCCGGAATAGAGAAAAGTAAAATGTCGGACCGTAAAATTATGTATAGTGCACAAACTAGTATATACATTAATGGTGTGCCATATCGGACCATAAACAATTGGAGTGCCGGATAGTAACATTCCTTGTAGTGCACAAACACCCTATGAGCATCCAGACTCGGATAGGTTAGAATTTCTGCAATCTTGCTAAATGTTTGAGAATTAGACCATGCATATAGCTTGGAAATATGAAAGATAACTCAATTTGTTTATACAAGTTGTGGATAACATTTTACGAATTTTTGTTTGGGGGCCCCAGTATCATTGATACGGCGGTAGCGCTCCTGAGAGTAGTGCTCATCAACAGTGCCTTCAAATCAACTGGTAGCAAAAGGGGCGGCGAAATCTTTACCGAAAAAACATAACAGAACGAAATGACGAAGACAGGAGATTACAAAAGATATGTGAATAAAACAGTTATTTACCTGTCGAGCTTTAGTCCACAATAAATTAAGCTTATTCATTCTGAATGGTTTTTCCAAACTTCTAAAATCTACATCGCTCTTTTTCTTTTCATTGGCGTTACGTGAATATTTATTTTCACATAAAGCACCCGTCACAACAATTAAGAGACAGAATAATGTTTGTGAACAAAAATTCATTTTGTTTAGCTCTTTTCTAGTGCCGACGAAGCGAATTCTAACAAGTACAGATAACAATTACAAGCAAGATGATTAGATGACATGAGATCTGATCTGTCACTTCTGACAGTGACAATAATTTTTTTTTCTAGATTTGTCTCGCTGCACAAGTCGCCTTGATTTTGACACAACCATTTTCACAGATTATTCTATTATATCTATGGAATTAGTATGTACTATAGTAAAACATGTCTGACGACTAAAAGAGAAGTATAGATGAAAATGCGTTTTGCACTGACCTATGAGCGGGAGAATGATGATAATAATCTATTTTTTAATATGTTGTGTTGTACAAGGCGCTTAATCCAAGGTTCTGTGTTTCAATAAGGAATCTTATGCTATGTTATGGGAGGCGAATCTGCAATAATAGATGGCTGTAACGCATATATGTCTGCTTTTATCAGTTTAACTCAAAGTACACGACATAACTATTTTTCAATTGATTTTTCTTCAAAGAAAAATGTAATCCTTTAAATTCAAATTGAGTGGTCGAATGCAAATAAAGTTATTTTCCTGCAACATAAGGTTGCCTTTTGTATGAAACTTTTACAATACACACGCAATGACTTTAGTCGTCGGCGACAAATTAGCTGTCCGGGTCAGATCTTGGCGACAAGTAAAATTCCGGAATATGAAGCCTGCTTTGAATGGAATCCCAATGGGTCTCTTGAACACATAAGATAGTACACAATGTAATATCTTGCAAGATAATTCAGGAAGAATTTCTGCTTTATCCTGAGAGAACCTTTCGATATTGATCGAGTTGACAATTTGATACACAGCTGGTTTTATCAGTGGACTGTTTGGCACAGAGGAGGGCTGATTTGAACATATTTGCCATCGTAGTCGACAGAATTCGATTTCCCACGGAGCGCTGGACGTAACAGAAGGTTGGAAGATGCGTCGTTCGGGGAGACTCCATTCACGCACCCGAAATCGACTGTCAAAATCTGTGTTTGTATGTTACACAAATACATTTTTTTATTTATTTATGTTTTTTATTACCAGAGATGATACTTAAAAGATGCCAACCATCATTACAGGTTTAATTACCTAATGGAATAGTACTGTCTCATATAATGTATATAAATATTAAAATTATTACTAACTTTTTTTTTTACTTGAGATGGGTTTGCACTTGGCACTAGTCTAAACGTAAGAAAATTTCGTACCTGCGGGTAGCCCGCGAAATTCAAATTTTTGTGCGTCTTTTGCAATTTGAAGGTCAGTATTAAGTTGTACGTTGATTAAAGTATGATTCGCGACCGTAACATACAAGGTGGAACATCCTGATTGACAATCCTTTAATCCACGTAAAGAGTATCATGTTCTTTACCCGTATACAAAAAATCAATGCAATCCAATGAATACTTTAGCCACAGGAAATTATTTTTCATTTTCTTATTTTTCAACATGATGTAGTTTCAGATCAATGCTTACATTTTATTACGTACTCAGGTACGTAATAATAGGTAAACATTGTAAGGTCAAGAACAAGTGCCAAACTGTCTATTCACTGCGTCTCAATATGCTTGAAAGACAGAGAAAGGTGTCATACATTCCACTCTGATGCGCCCCGCCCAGTCCCACAAAATCCTACAAATTAGAAAAAAAAAAATATTACTTACACAAATTATGCATTAGTGGTGCATAGACAATTGTTACTGTGTGTGTGAGTGGAATTTTTTCGGCAGTCTCGGACTCGGTATATAGGTCAGTCAATGCACTGCGCCCTTGCGGATAGCGTACACCTATTTTTTATTACGAGACGAGACGCGCGCGCTTTGTCGTGATTTTACGAAAAATTTTAGTTGTTATTGTTTTAGTATGTAGTTAATGTGATTAAAGAAGATTTATCATAGTTGGATTAGTGCATATATTAGTGACTTATCGTTAAGTGTTAGTGTAATATTAGTTACTTATTTAGGCATTTACTAAGAAGTTAGTATAGTAATTTAGTTTAGGTTTGTAAGTTTTGTAGTTTAATTATGCCTAACCTAACTAAGGTACCTACACAGCTGCCGAGTACACCGACATGGTACTTACGTACGGAGAATGTAACTAAAATACGGCTTTAGCGTTGCGTACATACCGGGAGAGATGTGGTGATACACCAACGTGCGTAGGACACGTTCGTGTATCAACAGCCGAGTTTTTAACCTGGCCGTTCATAGGTTACGAGAGAATCGGCCTATGGTTCCTCAAGGAGCGGGCGTGCCTTCAAATTCAGTAATCGAGGAGCACCTTAGTGAGTTTGTGCCACTTGCATTATTATTCGCCGACTAAAGTCTCCGACTACCTGCGCCTCGCACCGCCGCCGCCGCCCCGCCGCACGGTAGGCTGAAAATCGCCTTTCAAAGACAGATACTTCAATATTGAAGGGTCCTTTTTTTGGCTAAAAATGGATTCTGCTGATCATTAGTTTACTATAAAATTTCGTATGAGGCAATTGCGTGAAAAAATGGAAGAGTTATATTTTTTTTAAGAAAAAGTAGTGCGCTGACATGAAAACTGAGACTATCTCTGGAAGCGCAAGATTGACCGTTATGTCCTTACACACAGATATAGTACTATTTTTTTGTAATTTTTTTACATACTTTGGATTGCGGCAAATACATGTGCTTTTTTATCCTCTAAATTAAAAAAATATAGGTATATTCATTTCAATGCTTAAATGCTTTAAATATTGGGTTGGCTAATAAGTAATGAGCGATATACAACTACTTTATTTGTAATAGTTGTATATCGCTCATTACTTATTAGCCAACCCAATATTTGCAATGCTTAAATGCTTTAAATATTGGGTTGGCTAATAAGTAATGAGCGATATACAACTATTTGATTTGTATTTATTTATTAAATGAATAATTGTTAATCATTAATAATATATTCACCGTCGTTTTCTACTACCATTCGCCATCGATCTGGCAAAGAGTGAATGGCGTCCGCATAGAACTTCGTTGGTTTTGAATTGAAGAAGTCATCTATGTATTGTTTCAAGTGTGGTTCATCGTCAAAGCTCGTAAATTATTACTAAGTGATCGCAACAAGCTGAAATCAGTTGGTGCTAAGTCCGGCGAATATGGAGGGAGGGGTATTATTTCCCAATTAAGCTCCAATACTTTTAGCCTGGTACTCTTAGCAATATGCGGCCGGGCATTGTCGTGCAGGAAAAATATTTTATCGTGTTGTGGACGTTTGCGATGGATGTCAAGCTTCAGTTTTTCGAGTTGATCACAATATACTGTTGCTGTAATCTTAGTATTAGTAGGAAGGAATTCCCAGCTTATTACTCCATGTATATCCCACCAGACAGAAAGCATTACCTTGCGAGGATGAAGATCACCTTTTGACATTGGTTTTCCCTGTTTTTACATCCCAGCCACTGGCGCTTGCGTGTGTGATTAACATAGAGAACAGTGACAAGATGATCTAACCAATTAAATATGCGGCGGAAATATAAAAGTTGTACACAAATCTCAGCTCGGTAGGTCAGCTGATCTTTACTTAATTGATGGGGTACCCAAACACTATATTTGTAAGTCTTTCCCAAACCATGTAAATGATTTTCTATGGTGCCATGAGAGCACTCGAGCTGAACAGCCAAGTCGCGTGTAGTTCTTCGAGGATCTTCTTCGATTAATAGTTTTAATTTATCGATATCTATTTCCACGGGGCGCCCAGACCTTGGTTGATCGGTTAAGGAAAAATCATTATTGCGGAACCGTTGGAACCAGCGCTTTGCTGTTGCTTCGGAGACTGCATCGTGAGCTATCCTTTGACATATATTACGTGTAGCTTCTGCAGCAGAATGCCCAGATTGAAACTCATATAGTAAACAATGTCGTACGTGGGTTTTAATATCACTCATTTCTTTGTGAATTTTAACGCACTAACAGCCAAATTATCAATAACGCGCATGAGCGTGCTGCGCGACTCGCTCTTTATATATCCTCTGCTACAGAACGTTCTCGAACCTTTCCGAAAATTCCAGAAATTATAAACTAAAATGCTCATTACTTATTAGCCAACACGATATTAGTATGCCTAGTCTAGTTTACAACATTTTTTATACCATAGGCCAAAACAGTCTAAGAAATCACTGAAGTTCGTTTTTATACCTATGTAAAACGAACTTTTGTGATTTCTTAGACTGTTTTGGCCTATGGTATGAAAAAACCGGCCAAGTGCGAGTCGGACTACGCACAATGAATCCATGAGAAATCCATTCCATTCACATCCGTAGTTGGGATGAATTTATCCCAAGAAAAAACTTAACATTGTAGTTGAAAAACCTGTTCTCCCATACATTCCATTCCAACTGCAAACGTAATTTTGTACGTACACTATTGAGAGATTTACCATCTTATTTTGAGACCATAGATTTCTTATAAGTTTTGTTGTAATCTATAGGTATACCTGTAGATTACAATAGCGACGTCTATGGTGCAACTGTACGCTAGGGCTAATTATAACTCCCACGCTGCCCGGAGACTTTACGCGGAGCTGCATCACCTGGAGTCGCTCCGTTTTCGCGGGATTATGAACCGGTCAATAATAATAATAATAATAATATCTTAGGACATTGTTCACACACGGTCATCTGATCCCAAACTAAGCAGAGCTTGTACTATGGAAACCAGATAACTGATAAACTACATACACTACTTTTTTTTTCGTAAATACATACTTATATAGATAATTACACCTTAATGTCAATGTCACCTTATTAAAATTAAAAGACAATCAATTAAAACTTGCTCGATTATGTTGAACGCAGTGGCTTGTACTTCGAACAATTACTCCGATACCGTGAAGTGTAAGTACCTACTCGTATCTATGTAAATAACAAAAGTAGGTTAGTTAGTTAAAATCATTGTAAATAAGTTGATTCCAATTTTTTAAATACGCCGTAAATACTTACTTCATTGTCCAATTATTCAGAAAGTTATTTTTTGTAAGTTATTCATAAACTTGTTTCTTAGTTTCGTGTTCAGAAAGTTGTAAGTAGAAAAAACTGGCCAATTGCGACTCGCACACGAAGGGTTCCGTACCACAAGGCAAAAACGGCAAAAAATCGCGTTTGTTGCATGGGAGCCCCTTAAATATTTATTTTATTTTGTTTTTAGTATTTGTTGTTATATCGGCAACAGAAATACATAATTTGTGAAAATTTCAACTGTCTAGCTATCGCGGTTCTTGAGATACAGCCTGGTGACAGACAGACGGATGGACAGACAACGAAGTCTTAGTAATAGGGTCCCGTTTTTACCCTTTGGGTATGGAACCCTAAAAAAGTATTTATGACGGTCCTAAGCCCGTAAAAGTATGAAGGGAAAATTGGAATAACTTTTAGATAAGTACCTACCTATTGTGTTTCGATAACAAAAGAATACGTAACTACGTAGTATCATATCAGCTGTAGGTAGCGCAAGGCTCAAAGTCACGCGCAGTCGTCCGTTTGCGCTGTAACTATACTATTGGTTCGAGATCGCGTTCGAGTTTTGTTTTTCACAAATGTAAATCTGCCATTTTTTAATACTTTGTTTATTTTTTTATAAATCGATTGTACTGTCAAGACAAAATCACTTCGCTTCGGGAAAACAACCATTAAAATTTCACGCTGTATACAGGGAAGTATGGATCAAATCGAATAGGAGTGTAGGCAAGGTCATTTCCAAACTTTTTAACCCTGAGAATGTTGGTGCAATTTAATACGGTTCAAAAGTTATGACCAATTTTTGTTTTTTTCAATCACTTCACATAGTGCTCAATGAAAAAAATCTTATAAAAAAATCTAGCAAAGCTACCAATTACTTTTTTTTTTTCAAAACGTTGTAGAAAAGTGGGTCTTTCTTTTGGTAATACTTATATGCACCTAGAAAACATGTGTTCCATAATAATAAAAAAAACAGTTACTGCAAAGTCTTCGGTCTGGCAGAAGTTATACATAATTTTCGAACGATTTTTATGGGAAAAAGTTACTCTAGCAAAAGTTGACCACGTATTACAAAAACTGGTCCAAGTCATAGAGATTCTTTAGAGGTATGAATCACTGGAATATTCTTAACAGCTTAAAAGTTAGAGATTTTTATTAACAAGGAGGTCGTATTTTTACAAATTTCATTGTTTCAAATTTTCATTTTTTTCAGCTTAACTAACGATTTAATTTCAGTCCCTAGGCATTTGTTACCTATCTGAACACTACTGTTTGATGTGGTTTAGGTTTAAATAAAAAATAAAAATAATTTCGGTAAACTTTTTGTTATCTCATGAGTCATGTTATTTGCCCTAGCTACAACCCGGAAAAAACCGTGCACCTGCTGTCAATGACGTCATATCGGCGCTCTGGTACAATATTTATGGCGACGGGGCGAGCGCGGCGAGGTGAAAGAGGAAGTGCGAGGGGACATTGCATTCCAACGAGGTGCTAGGAATGTACGGGGGAAGGGAAACAAAAGAACCAGCGCCGGCGCACGTTCGCACTCAGGTAGATGTTTTAGTAACTCGCTACCAGCTTGTGACTGCGCACGTACTTAATTCGGTGTTCATCAATAATTATTCTTTAACGTTATTTGGACTGTGTAACTTGGACTTTGTTTTTGCCTGTGATTTGGACACTGTTTGACTTGAGTATGGCTACGTACAACAGCCATGAATATGCAGATATGCATTTCATTTACGGATTTTGTGACAGAAATGCACGCCAAGCTGCAAGAGTGTATCGAGAGCGATATCCTAATCGGGACCGCTATCCGGATTACCGAGTATTCCAACGTGTACACTCCGCTTACGCAGATGGTAGAAATCCAGGAGCTAGGGAACGTCGACGTAGCGTTCCAGACCTTGGAGTCGAAGATGTGGTGCTTCAGATGCTACGTGAGAATCCAATGACAAGTTCGTCGCATGTCAAGAATGTCAGGGATTCCGAGATCTGTATCAGTACATCGTACTGTGAGACGACACATAATTCATCCCTTTCACGTTCAACGTGTGCAAGCCCTTTTACCGAGTGATCATGGCCCGAGAAGGGCTTTTTGTAGGGAAATGTTACGTTGCCATCGTGAAGATTCTCAATTTTTAAAGAAAATTTTATGGAGCGATGAAACAAGTTTCCGAAGGGTGGCGATATTTAACATGCATAATCTGCATTTTTATGCGCGCATTAACCCACACATTGTACAGACGCCAGCAGGTCAACCTACCCGAAACTGTCAGATTTTCCCAATCCACCTTGAACCTAATGCCTCAGCAATAAAGTCGAAAATCTATTAAAGAAATCTGACAGATTGTAGTAGCTTCTGTACGAAGTGACCATTTCCAGCATCAGTTCGGAGTAAACATGTGGGCTGGAATAGTAGAAGGACAGCTAATATGTCCTCATGAGTTACCTGCTAGACTCGACGGCCCCTCATACTTGAGATTTCTACAGAATGACCTAAATGGTTTACTTGGGGAAGTATCACTTGAAACCCGTCGAGACATGTGGTTGCAGCAAAACGGCGCTCCCCCACATTACGCAAGAGTCGTAAGAGACCATCTAGACTTAACTTTCCCTAGTCGTTGGATCGGAAGAAGGGGGCACATTCGATGGCCAGCACGTTCCCCTGACCTGAACCCCATACATTTCTTTCTATGTGGTTATTACAAAGCGATGGTGTACGAGACAGAGAGCAGAACCGAGGAACAACTCCGTCAGAAAATCACATCTGCAACCTTATACATAAAAAATAATTCCCGTGCATTTAGACGAATAATACCAAATTTCATTCGGCGATGCCAGTTGTGTTTGAGAGTAAGAGGAAGGAATTATGAACATCTATTGTAATTTCAATTTAATAATACATTTACATATTATTTTCATTGTTTTATTTTATTTTGCCACGTAGTTAGAAAATTTAAAAAATACGACCTCCTTGTTAATAAAATTCTCTAACTTTTAAATTTTCGCTAGTGTAACTTTTCCCCATGAAAATCGCTCGAAAATTGAGTAAAATTTTTGCCAGAACGAAGCCTTTCTGTAAATGTATTTTCTTATTGAACGTATGTTTTCTAGCTGCGTAAAAGTATTACCACAGGAAAGGCCCACTTTTCTACAAAGTTCTGAAAAAAAAAGTAATTGATAGCTTTGCTAGTTTTTTTTATGATTTTTTTCATTGAGCATTATGCGAAGTGATTGAAAAAAACAAAAATTGGTCATAACTTTTGAACCGTAAAAAATTGCACCAACATTCTCAGGGTTAAAAAGTTTGGAAATGACCTTGCCCACGCCCCTATTCGATTTGATCCATACTTCCAGGGACACCCTGTATATTTGAGACCCTCATACTCGAGAATATTTGCTTAGTACCATTGAAATTGTAAGTTTCGAATACCTATCCTTAAAAAAAATCATGAAAGCTATCCATCCTACGGAATGTGCGTAATAATAATAGCCAAAATAGGAGACGGTAAACGTTATGCAGCTGCGATCGCGCATGAAGTTGTACGTGCGAGCGAGACGCACGCAAATTTCATTTACTAGGTACTATGTAACCGCACGCATCGTACAGTCGCCTTTAAAACGTTTTCAAAATCACAGTAACATTAATATCCCACTTACTAATAAACTAAGACAAACCTGCACCCTAATTAACACACACTATCTATCGAAATCTGAATCATTTTGAAACTAATTGCTAATCACCGTTTCATTTATGGTCGAAAAATGTGTCTGCGCGACAGCGTAAATAACACAATGAATGTTGTTGAACTGTCAAAATGAAACCGATTCTGATTAATAGTGTGTTTCGCAATTGCTCCGCGGATTTACAAATAAAACGAACACAATACGCGTACATCGACAAACTCATCATAATACAAAAATACCGTACTTATTGACTTAAAAAGTCTCAGACCAATAACAAACTAACACGATAATAAGAAAAACCTAACCTTACAAATAAAACGAAAACAACAAAGACGAGCCTGAGACTTGAACGAACTTTTAAAACAATCTATTCATTTTTTTTTTTTAATAATCGAAACAATACTTGAACCAAAAATACTCGACTGTACTTCATGAAAAGGACGTAGGTACATAAATGCGAGAGCGAGAACGTCAACCGATCGCCCCGTTGCTAAGCAACCAGGGCGCGCGCGCCTAGCGTACTGCGCAATACACGGGAGTCGATCAGCTGAGCGGTAAGGAATGTTAAATATGTACTTTACAGAGACACAATGACCACAATGACTATCCATGGCGATTAGGTATTTTAAGATCAATTGTGTAAAATCCTGTTTTGGTAAAATTCTTACACAATCACTCCCTAAATGGAGTTAGTAATACATTCATCTATCTTTCCCACAATATTCGTTAGAATAGCATTATTTTTTAATTGAAAAATCTGACGTAAAGTGAGGTTACCGGTGGCCGGTCCCTGCCTCTGGCATGACTGGGTAGCCAGAACTGATACGTTCGTAATATTAGAGCAGTGCTGGGAATTTGAGTCTTACCACTTAATATTTTACCATTTTGTAATCTGCATTTAATGAGGTATTTTTAAAACTAATGGGCACTAACAGTGCAGTACATTTTTTTTTACACAATATGCCCCTAAAGTTCTTCTCTGCTGCCGACTCAACAAAACACTGCACTGGCCTACAAACCCTCGATTTTGTTGATGTCTAAACACATTAGTCACCCACTACAAAAATCGATAAATTTAATGCAACATGGACTTTACTCCACTTACTAATTCTGCTGACGCAATGTCATAATTATGTAATGTGTTTAACAAGGTTATAAAGTGCAAGAAACTATTTTAAGAAATTACGTATATTACACTTTTTGTTATTTTTATCTTTAAGGTAAATAGTATATAAGTAAACTAGGTATAAAATTATGAATTAATTCAATTTTGTCATTATTTCAAGACTTCTAATGTTTAATATTGTTAAGAATTTTATATTCCTCTAATTACCATAAAAATATATGCTCATGCCGCCTGTGATACAGGTTTATCCTAGTACAGGCACCTAACATTATATTACCTTTGTAAATTATTTCTAAGATATTATAATAACATTTTACCAATTTTTAAAACTGAATAAATATTTATTATTATTATTATTATTATTAAAGTCATATGATTTGCTGGAGATGAGCATTGAAATTGGAAACAAATAAATTTCTTTAAGTACCTTTGACTTAAAAATAGAAAAAAGGGTTTGAATATGATAGTACACATATTCAAGAGTAATAATAAAAAACAGATTTTTTTTATATTTGTTGAAATTACAGCCAAATTCGTGAAGCAAGGTACAGAAATTTTAAAAAACAATTTTTTTTTCGGAGACCCTTAACTGAATATGCTTAAAATTTCGGTATATGATACATAAGAATACAGTGTATCGACTCCTTTACTCTGGACCACTATTTACGACACACCCTGTATATATGTTGATGATTCATTTTAATGCATAAATGCTTTAAATATGAGTATGCCAAGTCTAGTTTACAACATTTTTAGGGTTCCGTACCTCAAAAGGAAGAAACGGAACCCATATAGGATCACTCGTGTGTCTGTTTGTCTGACCGTTTTTTGATGACGCTCATTGTTGATGTCAGCACCATACAATTTTTTCTTAAAAAAAAATTAACTCTTTCATTTCTTAACGCAACCGCCTCATACGAAATTTTATAGTATAATGATCAGCAGAATCCATTTCTAGCCAAAAAAGGACCCTTCAAAATTCAAGTCTCTATGTCTTTGATAGGCGATTTTCAGCCTACCGTGTGCCGCGCCACTCCCCACACCGCGCCGCGCAACAGGTCAGTGACTTTCCGTAGATAAAGCGTGTTGATTCTGCTATTTATTATAAAATATTTTGTTTGAAAATTGCAATTTTTAAATTTTCCATTAACTATTAATCTACGTGTTTTAAAAATGTTTCGATGGACTTAGTTTAGTACTGAGCTCGTTTTAATTTAATGTCGTACAACCAGATTCACGCTGTATATGTATTTACAAAATTATAATAATTAAGATCGTAGCAGTAATACAACTACTTAGGTTAGTTTAATCCTAAATAACAAGATTTCATGAAATAGTGATTTATAAGGATTTTATGAATTTAGAGAGTTGTATTGATGATTTTAATGTTTGTAATTATATAAACACAGTTTTGTTACGGTCGCGAATTATATTCAGATCAACATACAACTGGATGCTGACTTGCAAATTGAAAAAACTACCCTGGCGCTTTCGCCTGGAGCATTGTTTAACCGACTTCAAAAAAAGGAGGATTTTCTCAGTTCGTCGGAATCTTTTTTTTTATGTATGTTCCCCGATTACTCGAAGATGGCTGGACCGATTTGGAAAACTCTTTTTTTGTTTGAAAGGGTATACTTTCTAGTTGGTCCCATTGCCATAAGGTCAGGATCTGATGATGGAATCCTAGAGAAATTGACGGAAATCTTAAAAAAATATAGGTACACCTGTAGCGAGATGGGTATAGTAACTATTGTATTTGTTCTTGAAAAGCACCATTTGGTCAAGTGGAATTGATGATGAAGATCACAGATGGCCACCGGAACTACTCAATAATAAGTATTTCAAGGGTTCCGATTGGATTAGGTACCTACTTTAATAATGGTTGCTAAGTAATTTATGCTCGTCACAAAGCTTATGGTGATGTAGAATCTTCTCTACCACCACTGGTTATTGGTGGCCAACAAATCGTGCTGTCGAAAGATTTACGTTGATAAAAACTGTGAAACGCTTATTCTGTGTAATTTGTGAATTTATTGATATTGCAAAAGGTAATCTTTACTGCGTACCTAGTGATGGTGAATTGCTATAAAAGCCGTGGTAATGTACTTATGTCGAATTATCGCTATCTCATACTGTTGTACGCCAAGGTCTTGTCTACCTCTATTCTCTGTCTACGGTATAGAATTAGAAGGTTTTATTCCCTGCAGGCTGCACTCTATACTCTATTTTGTCAATGTTTTATGTTTGTTTTGCTCCTGTAGGTTAAAAAATGCTCTATGGTCTGTGTCGTCTGCTAAGTCGTCTGTCGTGGTCATTGAGATAGAAAAATATGGAGATGGCATGTTCTTGCTGTATATAAATGATATACCTACCCCGACTAAAGATGGGCACATACCCGGTAAAAACCCAGACTTTGGTTAAATACCCATTTTTACCTACCCATTTTTAATTTATACCTGGTAAAAATAAAATCAGTTTAATTTAAACCAATTATTGTATTTATTAATAGATACTTTGACATACAGAATTTTATAATTTATTTTATTTGAGACCGTCGTCAGCACGACATGCGTATGTTATGCTGACGATGGTTTTGGTGTTAAAAAATTGTGTCGGTCCATGCGCCGAACATCCGTATAATCTAGATTCTATGTTCTATGTTATTGGGTTTCGTTTCCGCACCTAGTCCTTCACGTGGGCCATTGTACGTGAGCTCCAGAAGTTAATCACGGCCTCTGGTCTGTTCAGAACATCTGTGAAAGATCTGGGTGCCCCGAGGGTTTCTATTCTAATCTGGGTAACACCTGTGCATTCGAAGAGCACATGCACAACGGTTTCCTTAGCCTCCATGCAAGCTGAGGCACCTGAGCACCGAGGGCTGTCCGTTATGCCCATTGTGTAAAAGTGTTTGTTTAGCGAGCAGTGTCATGTGATGGTCCCCGTCATCAGGTGCAGGCTATTCTTGTCCAGGCGTAAAAGTCACCGGGTTAGTTTGCCATATAAACTTGGCATAGCCTCCCTGGACTGCCTGCAACCTGGTGTCGAGGACCACCACCCCTCTGCTTGTGTGTGGGTGAACTCTTGTAACCACCTGCGTAATTGGTTAAAAGGGATGGGTACGATTGGTTCGGGGCCACAGACTGACGCGCTGGATGCCCTCTTAGCAAGTTCGTCAGCTGCATCGTTACCCAACGACCCAGCGCGTCCTTTTATCCATTGCAGTGTCACTGTATTGCGGTTAGATACCGTTACTCGTTCTAACGAATTATGACATTCTAGTATTAGTCTTGAAGTAATATATTTTTTCTCTAAGGTTTGGAGTACTGAGGCACTGTCGGAGAGTATATGTATATCCGTAACTCTTCTGGCCTCTATGGCACACGCCGCTTGAATAATGCCCACACATTCTGCCTGGTTGAGGTCGTGTGAGAAGACTCCGACTCTAATTCCGGAGTCAGTCTTTGTCCCGTCGGTGTAAACTCTCAGCACTTTCGGGCCCGAGTAGTCACACTGTTCTTCCGTGAGTATTATGTTAATGCTTTTGAAAGTAGTGTTGTTTCGGGGCTCTGTCACAGGCTGATGCCATCATTGGCTGTCTTTTGATCGCATCCTCCTTTATGCGTATGTGCTTAACTCTGGAGACTTTGCTCAGGATACCGGTTATACTCGTATTGAGCCTAAAGGCGGCCAAGGCTGCCTCCTCTCTCACGATGAGGTGTGTTTGGAAATGATCCAGTCTTAATTGGGTTTTATTTGGGTTTGTTGTCTAGTAATGGGAATTATGAATGTTAAACAACCCAACACGTGTAAACGTACATTCATCAGTCCAGAGTATGTGGTGATGGGGTTGCTGCAGTAGCCACCTACAAAATGTCACTCGTGAGCTCGGCTGCCTTACAAATCTTTCTCGATAAAGGATTTGGGCTTGTCGGAAGCTTTCGTGACGCTCACGATAACACACGACCATTACCAAGTATTCTTGGTTGCTGTACGCGTATGGCAGTCGATTGTGATAAAAACTACGTCACAACACACACACACACACAATTACACTAGACTTTCGAGCAACATGTTTTGTTTGCCGGCTCGGTTGCTCGACGAAATCTGAAATTGCATCATTGTCATCGTTAAGCGAGCGGTGGGTGCCCGCGGCGAAGGGCTATGTTAGAGTGAGATGGCATGAGTTGGACAATGAACGCGGAGCGGGAGCGGGCGGTGACGTCAAAGGTGACGTGGTCACTTGCGCCTGCACATTTGTAGATCAGAATTTTATTATGAGATAACAAAGACATGGATGTTTTTATGCCCAATGAGTAACCAACATTTTTAGTGTATTCTTGGTAGTTTTTTTTTTTGTATATATCTAATGTGTTTTTCTTATTATTTTTTTTTTTGCATTGGCTTTATTTTGGTGGTCTGAATTATTTCTAAAAGTTTGTCCAACTAATTTGCGCCATTTGCGTCGAACGTGAAGGTCGACCGCCACGGTGCCTTGTGTGGTGATCAAGATGGCAGCGCGCCGAGATCGTGAAATTCTAACGGAGTTTCTAGAATTATGTTCTGATTTTCCCTGTCTATGGGACTTGAGCTCCGATCAATATAAAGATTTAAACCAAAAAAGTCAAGCTTGGGAATTGCTGGCACAAAACTTAAAACAAATAGTACCCGATGCAGATGTCCCGTTCACAAAGAAAAATTTAAGAAGATTAGGTTCCATGTTTCGAAACGTAGCGCAGGTATACACTGACAAGTTGATCCAACCACACTACCGTGTAGACTGAAATCCAATGGGGAGGAAAACTAACTTTTTATCACGATAGATGGCGCACAATCGACTGTACCTTGTTTTGATATATTAGCTGTCAAATCGTATAGTTTTTTGCGATCTACTAAGTTTAGCTTTTCTATTTTCCGTAGCTTTGTCCAAAATGCCTCAATGTAGTGCGTTAACTTGTAAAAACAGAGGAGTAAATTTGATTCCTAAAGAAATTAAGGGCAGTAAACAATGGGAATTGGCGTTACGTATTAAAAACTTTAAGGCTAGTAGTACTGCACGATTGTCTGCTGGGCATTTCACAGAAGAGGATTAGATTAGTAAATAAGCTGTCCTTTAGGCTGGGTACTATATCTATAAAAACACAAGAATCAAGATTATTATGTAATAAAATATAATTATTGTCATCAAAATAAATGTGTAATAAAATATTCTATTATTACGTATATTTGCTAATCTATGTAGTAAAGTAGTCGCCTAAATATTTAATCAATCAATATAGGTACTTAGTTTTCAAAATATTCCTATATTGCCTGTCTGTTTATCATTGGTAAAGGAGTATTTGCATTTGTCTCTGAATATATCCCAAGGTGGACATAGGTATGCGGAGTCGTCTTGGATGTCGCAGTCAGCACCAAAGTTTTGGTTTCGATCATACGTATGTAATCTATAAAAAAAATAGGCATATTAGTCCGTGACTTATTGAAAAAGGCTCACAAACAATAATTATTTTAAGTGTTTTCCTTTCAATAAAATCGGCCTTTTTGTCGGCAGATGCTGCGTTCCTTTTACGGAGTTCAACTTTTAGTTGAGGCTCAGTCATAAACGCGTACATATTATAGTCGAATTACACTTTAAAATCTCTTAAATAGCAGTCACACTACTGTCACGAAAGGTAAACAAGGTACAGTCGACTACAGCGACATCTACACACAGCTTTGAGTGTGGCTCCTCATTTGGTTGATGCATCCAAGGTGACCTCTGTTGGTGGTTGGTTCCGATTGTGTAGAAGGCCTTTAAGTCAATGGTCGTGGTTGTGCCCGTGTGTGGTTTGCGTAGTCTGTGGTAGGTATTATACTCTTTGGTCTGTTGGTGCTGCGTGCGAGAAACATGTGAGTTGAAACGTGAGTTGCAGACTGTTTTGTCGAATGCATGTAGTACCAGCCTGCTTTGACAGATATGTGAATGTATGTTCTGTGATTTTAATTTCTAAGTTTCCTACTCGTAGATACTTAATTTTGTTAATTTTATTTTATAAAATAGCATTGCTTGTTTAACCGCTCTTGGTTCTTGTGGTCCGTGATAACAATCATCAAAACAACTCGATGAATAGTTATTAACGGCATTGTTTTTTATCTCGTTTTGTAACCGTAAGTGAGTCCAGTCAGCACAATGGGAAGGATGGGAAGTCAATAACAGCGAGTGTTCCCCACCTGAGGCTGCATCTGTAGCGAGTCCGCGAGCACGTACGTTCGGCTGACTATCGGCACTTTCTCTCGCTGATGCGTTGCTAGTCGGTTACTCAATACGCGTTGTGCAAAGACTGGTCGGACTGTCGGAGTCGATGTCGATATTTCATAACGGTAGTAGTTAATCTGTGAGGGTTGATGTCGGTCGTGCGAGGCGGAGAGTAGTTGATCAGTGTTTGGTGTGTAATGTGTATAAGTTTGGTGTGATGGTGGAACGCGATGGCATGAGGCGCGGCAGTGGCGGCGGCTGCGGATGGGGCGGCGGCGTGCTGGGTCGCTGGTCGCTGCGCCGGCTGCTGCTCGACAGCCCGCTCGTAGGCAGACGGCTGGCACATACAGGTACTAATTCTACACCCAGTATCACTTAGGTGACACCCATTCTTTGAAATTTTCACACAACCAAAATCTTATAACTTTGAATTTATTCTAACGTTGTCATTTGATTCAACAAGCTATCAATTACTGTAAAAAGTTACTCGGTAAAAAAGTAAGAACAATGTAGGTGTAAACAAATACCAAATAAAAACAAGGTATAAGTAAAATCTTTCTGCCTGTCTTCTAAGAACTTATTGATATCTTATATATTAGATAAAATACAGCTGCTTAGCAGTAAAGTTTGATGCTTACAAATTTTGTCATGCAGTTTGCTAAAGATGTAGAAATGTATTGTATTGAATAAGTTGTTGGTCTGTACATAAGAACAATGTGATCTCAGTTCACCTGAACCATTACATTTTCAAACTAACAGAGCTAGTCCAACTGCCAATAGATATTAATAATAATAACCTGGGACATTATTCACACACGATCATCTAATCCCAAACTAAGCAGAGCTTGTACTATGGAAAATTTAAAATTAATATTTATAGCTACATATTATTCATTTAAAATGTAACAGGAATCTGAAACTATTTGCCGGCTAGGTTAACAAGAACTAAGCATGTGTCGAAGTAGGTCACATCTATCCTAGTTTGTTATAACAAAATCATCATCTGCCTAGCATTTTCCCAACTATGTTGCGGTTGGCTTCCAGTCTAAGCGGATGCAGCTGAATACCAGTATTTTACATGGAAACTACTAAGATGATGACCCTTGGTAAGACTAGTCCAGGGTAGTTCTAACTACCCCTTAACAACTGTGAAAGATCTACGAACGACAGCCGGGAGCGACGGCTTAACATGCTTCTCGAGGCAAGAAGGGGTCTCGATATGGTAATGGATGGCGACCCATCCACGAACCGACCACAGCAAGCATAGCACCTTCGATCGATAGCTATGAGATACCTATTTTATCCCTAACTGATTCTGGATAGGTGTTGCATAAACAAAATGAGCTATTTTCAATGTTTTTGTGTAACTCACGTGAAATAAATAAACAAGTCTTGCTTTTTCGAAAATTGTTCTCGATGACATCATACCAAATTGACTTTGCATTCTTGTAGATTTATCCTAACATGCATATTTCACCTTATAATTTATTATGAACTTCATTAGTTTATAAACTGTAGAAAAATTTATGTTTGTAAAAAAAGTTTATAATGATTATAATCTATCCATGGGAAACTGACAAACTGTGAACTGGTTTCAAACTTGCTTGCAACGTAACGCACCTTGTGCTAAAACTATATTAAATAGCCTGCCTAGCTAGTGGGAAGTAGCACTCGCCTGCCACTACCATGGCACCGCTCGCTAGTCTTCTTCTAACCCATTTTACTCTGTTCACATTTTTTCGACACACCTACATTATAAACTAACAGTTCTCACAATCTTACGGTGACACATACAAGGAAACTAAAACAATCATCACTTAACAATTACACATACTTTCTTTATTCAGAATGATCTACACTTTTCCATAATAGAAAAATCACTAACATTCAACACTATAGGTATACACATTGTTTAACCATTTAAATAATTAATCATCAGCATCATTCAACTTTTATGAGTACAACCAATTGAAGCATTGAATATTAAGGTCCCAATCAAATGGGTCAATGTCACAGTCCCAGAAGGCAGGAATGTGACCTTTATTGCATAAGTATTACTTACTATTCTTAGAACATAGAACTGATCTATTTATGATATAAAAAAATTATAAACAATGTTAAGCACTGTTATCTTCTTCCCATTTTGTTTATTTGGTTAATGAGTTAATGATTTTAAAATGTGGTTAGTTCTTATCTTTATTATCACTACACTTACTACTATCTTATCTCTACATATTAATAAGTATGGTAAATTATGAATGTCAGTATTTCTTAATAAGCATAGTTCACTTGTTTATATTATTTAAAACTTGACTGATAATAAAATGTTGTATTTCCAATCTTTACATAAGATTTATCTGACTTGCGGTTAATTGGATTACTGTTCTATGTGAACCTTACTTTCTTAATTTCATTGATATTTGATACATACTACATTAATATTTTATTATTTTGCATAAATACAAATAAACTAAGTAGGTAAACATTGGAATAGTATGATGTATGAAACACAATGGTAATTGATTATAGCAGGTAATAATTTTAAATGTAAGTACATATTGCTTACATTCAAACTTTTCTATAGTAGATGGAAACAGGAAACAATAATGTTTTTACTAAATGTAATGTTTTTAATCCTACTAAAATTATAAATGTGAAAGTTTGTATGTTTGGATGTTTGTTACCCAATCACGCAAAAACGGCTGAACGGATTTAGATGAAGTTTGGTATACAGATAGTTTTTAACCTGGATTAAGACATAGGATCCTTTTCATCCCGGTAGAAGGTTCCCGTGGGATAATTTCCGACATACACGCAGGCGAAGCCGCTGGCAAAAGCTAGTAAATCATAATTTTAAGCATGTTGTCACAAGTATGCATCATGATGACTGTGCTGAATGTAATGAAAACAAACAAAATAAAAGATGGTTGTATAAAATGAAGAATAAATTGCACTTTCAGACCACAGAGTACTCATTGCATTCTGCAACATTGAGGAACTAAACACAACTACTTGACAAATGACGTAATTTTTCATGAGCACTATGCAAGAGCACACCATATAACATAGCTATTACGTCTACTGTGCCCAGTGTTTGGATGTCTACTGCATATTTTTTTCAGCCCATTTTCCCAATTGAGTTGCTTCACGGATGAGTGCTAACGCATGCCCGTGTTCCCGCCACAAGCGGCAGAGGAGAACACAGTGGAGTTTTAATGGGTTAAAGTCCCTCCTAACTGCACTATCTCCCCGTGGTAGTGCAGCATGCATGAGTATTTCTCCACGCAAAAAAAAGCCTGCCGAGGGCATGCGAGAATTTGCAGTTTGTCTTTTTATCCCACAGTCTCACCTTTGCCTTATGAACAAATCAGTTGTTATATTTAAAAAACCGGCATCTATCAGGGTTACCAGATATTGTTTCTATTATAATAGGTATTAATCCACGAATCTTTATCATTCGTGGATACCTATAATAGAGCACTGCACTCCTTTGGATTTTAGAAAGAATAGTTTTGTCGTGAGTTGAATAAAGATTTTTGCTATAAGTAGGTACTCAGTTTTTACCAAAAAAGCTGAAAAATAAATTGCTACCCAAACAATACAATATATTAGGTAAGGGTGCGTTTCTACTAAAGCGGACGACTAGCGGAGCGGAGACGCACAGGAATCGACAGACTAGACGAGAGACGTGATGTGAATTTCAACCATCGTGATTACTCGATTCCTGCACGTTACCACTGAAGCGGAGACGTGCGGGGAGCACGTCTCCGCTTCAGTGGTAACGCAGCCCTAATCTTCTGAGCTATAGATAAACCATTCTAAAAATGAACGCCCCTCCACAAAACTTGATTATTTCAATGTGTGAGAGGACATATTAAGACGTGGGGGTGCGGGGGGTTTTTGTAAAGGGGTCGAAATTGGTTTTTTTCGTGAAAAAAACGAAAAAAATGGAAATAAACCACAATTAGTTTTTTTTTCGGCATTTACAACGCCATAGCTGCTTCTCTTCCCCAGAGATTAAAAAAAAAAGCAAAATGCAAAGCAACCAAGGTCCACTCGGTACTGGTATGTGGTCCACTCACTTAACTTGCCTGACCGATCATTCCCGTACGTCGATACTTTTGACATTTCTGGCACTGAACAATAACGACTGGACTGTTATATTTTGATGAAGAAACCAACGATGTCCAAGAAATAATGTTTGTCGGATTTGTTGAGCTGAAAGGTCTGGATGCGAAATCTTTTGCATATAGCATCAATGAGTTTCTGACAAAAGTAGACCTTAATCCAGATGCGTTAGCTTTGGATTTGACGGTTTTTCGACGATGTCGAGAAAAGACAGTGGAGTACAAGCAATCCTACGCAACAAATACACCGAAGCTTTGTTCTTTCATTGCTCGCCCCTACAAACTAAATCTTAGAAACCTTATCGCGTGGAGGAAATAGTGCGGCCCGAAAATATGCCTTTCAACTTCGTGTTGCTTTCAGAATTTCGTTTATTCTTGGCATTATTTTGATAGACAATTACTCGGCTTTCATAGAACAATTACGTGCATCCATAACTTTAGACGTGGTCAAGGTGCAATTGCTTATGAGCCACCGTGACAATCCCGAAAAAATCACACATGAAATTATAAAGGATGCTACTGTTGTTGCGGAGAAAGTCAGACTGGAGGAGGACATCACATCAATGCCGCGCGTTGTTGGGAAACAACGTCATCGAAGCAGCCACCCAGTAGAAAGACCTTAATAATACCATACTTGGACTCCATTATTACATCTCTTGAAGTACAATAAAATTTTGCTTAAGAAAACACTATCATTTGCATTATCTAAATTACACCCGGCGCAAATGCAAACGATGTCAACATGGAAAATCTCACAGAAACTTGCGAATCTATCGCCCAATTTAATGAATTATTTATTTATTTTAGTACTGGCTTTTGCTCGCAGTTTTGCCCGCGTGGAAGTCGGAAAAATTATCCCCAGAGACCGTCTAAAAGCGCCGTATAGCAGTAGCACCATATATACCGTGATACTTTGGTTGCTCTTGATATCTTTGATAGTTCGATTTTGTGCTTCGATTATACCTTTGTAGAACATCGTACATTCATTCCAAACCAACAGTTTACATTGCTGCAACTTTCGTCCCCGCTTGCTGTTTTTACTACCTAATATTACCTACTGGGATTTCCTCATGAGCTAAGTTTAATAGCTGTCCAAGTAGCGACCGTTCGGCCACCATTTAGCAACGTGGGGGCTATTCCAGAGGAGGCTACTGCAACAGCAACTCTTTTATCTTTCCGGATTTCAGATTTAACTCTCTCTCCTTTTCTGCCGCCTCCTTCGCAACCATCACTCCCTCGCAGGAGGCGACGGCATCCCGCGCGCTCTCACTTCCGACCATGGGCTGGACCAAGTCCGGAAGCGAGAGAGTATCCGCAGCACCAACAGTCGCGACGAAGTCACGGCGCCGCACTGCCCAAGCAGGTCATTCTTCAAGGGTATGCTGCGCTGTGTCGTCGAGGCAGCTGCAATGGTGGCAACCAGGTGTCGGTTGCCGGCCTATGCGGCACAGGTACTTTCCGAAGTACCCATGTCCGGACAGCATCTGCGTCAGCCGGAAAGTAAGGGCGCCCTGCCGTCTCTTCAGCCACTCCCTCACAACGGGTCTAACCGCCGCTATAGTGGCGTGCCCTGCGCTGGGTTGCGCAAGTCGCTGCTCCCACTCCACCACTAGGGTCTGGCGGAGCTCAGTCCTGTATACCTCGACATGACGAGGCATCAGGTGCTCGCCCCGCTCCAGCGCGTCCCGGCGCCATCGATATAGTGACGCTAGGATTTTGGCGTCAAGATCCCAGGCCCTCTGTGGTCTTCTCAGTATTGCAATGTTGCGGGCCGTCTGTTTTTCGGTCCATAACCCTGGGTCATTGGCTGGCGACGCCCTTGCAATCTACACAAGGAAGGTGCGTAGAGTCCTTATCGTGATTAATACCAGCGATAAGTTATATAATAATAATAATATTTTTATTTCGGAATAAAATCTGTAGTGTTAGTACCAATCACCCTCTGCACAAACTGCTTGACAATTGGGGAGCTGAAGCTCTCCGCTACAGTTCTCAGGATGCTGTTGCAACTGTCTCACTCTCCTCAGTAGCAATTTTTACGAATAATCGCGTGAAACCCGTCGGTACTGCAGCGCGTCGGAACTGTTCGTGCAAGACGAACATTTCCCACGCGCTGCAGTAGCGAGGAAGTCTCAACAGCATCCTGAAACCATTATTATACTGGACGTGCAGGACATCCTGCGATTTTTTGGTGTAACTAACCCATAGATTACTAGTGCACAGACTCTGGCAGTAAGCCTTGAAAATAGTGATTTTTACTACACCGAGTACCAAGCAGTTATGAAATTGGATTTGATTTTTGACCCGAAATACCAGTTAACTTTTCAGAAGTTTCTATAACTGTCCCCAGAAGTCACAGTGATTACCAAATAGCTGAATGATACAGCGTGTCATATTACTGGTTAGTGGTCGCTCTCTAAACAATCGTATTGTTTTACATATTCGCTCAATGGCATAAGGTACACGCGAGCTAGCGGAATTGGTGAAATCTGATCAGCGAAGTCTCTGTCTTGCCATAAATGGCAATCTTGCTTCGATAGTTCCTATGTTGTTTTATTTGCATTGTTGAAAGGAGACGGAGTAGCTTTTGAAGCGACTTGAGATGTATGTTTGCCTTTCAAGGTAGTGAATCGTGGATTTGTGCTACATGAGAGGTAAATCGATATTATTGACTCGGTTTATTAAACTTAAAGTATGAAACGTAAGCTATTCTACAATGTTCTTTGTTTAAAGACCAGCACCCTAATTTCGTAACACAATCAATCACAATGTGAATGATTTTGAAGCAACTTTTGCGATTTCAGGTTTGGTCCCATAGTAAAAGTTGTTCATAATGATGAGTACAATGACCCCTTAAGAGGTTGTAGGTGTTTTACCAATAACCCTGTAGATATCTAAGTTACATTACATACGCTCACAATGAAAATTTCGTCGTAGTGTAGCACACTGCCATTTTGCTAAGCGAGGTTATAATCTAGCCTTTTTTTTTTTTGATGGGAAACATCAAATAACTTCTCCCGCTCTGGGTGGAGCGGGAGGGCGTGTCAGACTTCTACTGACTAAAACCCACCCGTGTTCCTTCAATTGCCTGTGCCAGGGCCACGGTAACTCTTTCGAACAACCCGCAACCCTGGCGGGACCCGCAACCCTGTCGGGGTTATAATCTAGCATAAGGGGCTAATTAAAATTTTACCCTTAGCTCAACACTGGCATAATTCAATAAAAATATTGGATTCCGTAGCAGCCGCTCGAGAAGTCTCGCAATATATTTATGGAAAATTAAGTCAGTGGTGAAACGTGATAGTCCAATTAAAATCGAAATCATTGCAACAAATGATTTATTACTCCTCGTCTAATATGTTATAGCAGATGTGGATTAAATTCGCATAAGTATTCGTAGTGCCGACATTTATGAAACTTCAACCCAATTACAATAAAGGTATTGGGATTATTACATCGTTTAATTGCTCGCACAATGATTAATGCAACTACATAATATGGATTCTAACATTTCCAACAACGCTACTGCCTTCACTGCAATAATTGAATGTTGAAATGTGTAGTAGGTAGTACCTACCTAGCTAAATACCTGTGACTTCCTCTATACTTTGTTAACTTTGTTTCTTAGTATTGGTAAAATCATTCGTCTGTTTTCGTTTATTACTTTGTCGCCTTTTGAGAAACTAGCACATCAATCAAAATCCAAACTCTTCCAAATTGTGCTGAGACTCATCACTTTTCAATGTTAGGGCGTTTGTGCACTACAAGGAATTTTACTCTCCGGCAGTCCGATTTTTTACGGTCCGATGTGGCACGCCATAATGTATAATATACTAGTAGTTTGTGCACCATACGTAATTTTACCGTCCGACATTTTACTTTTCTCCATTCCGGACCGTACTCATCGTTCCTAGCGTAATTACGCGTGCGTGGCGTGTAGTTTCAAAGAGAGCTATTTTTTCTCTACCCTGAACTGCGCCGCACCGATCCGAGTAAAGACTGACAAATGCACAAGCTAATCATCCGTTTTTTTTTTTCAAGCCACATCACAACTCCCAAAAAACACCATTCAGCGCTTCGTAGTGGAAAAACCAAGCGGAGCCACAATTTCAAAGCATAGGGCTTTATTTCTAAGAACTATGTGGGAGAGAAGTCGTTCTGTGGTTGAGCGTAAAGTTTCCCCGCAGAAGGGACCCAGTAACAAAGAATCATTGCTAAAAAGGCTACAATGTTTGGTCAATAAAATCATAATGTTTACTAAGTTACAGCGTCATAAACTTGAGCATCTTCCTAATTTGTTTTGAAGTTACGTCGTCGGTAGGTATTATACTATATCTGTCTAACTGTAAAAAAAAATATATATTTACGAGAAAACATTGTTCCAGCCTAAACAAAATAACCCGTAGACCTCGAATATAAAATAAAATATTTACACAATGTGATATTTTATTTACCAATAACGTTTGCATAATTGACACATTAATGATGGTATTGTGCAAACTCGAAGACTACGTTGAGGTGAAATGTCAACACTTTCGATATTGTACAGAATAGCTAATGTGTGTTATACTCGTACTCATACAAAACGACTAATATTCTAGTCTGGCCTGCTGTGCAGACGCACTGCAAAAGCTTGCGTTTTCATTTGGTCAAACTAAGCGCAAGCATTTTGTTTATTACCGGAGATGAAAAAAAAAACAGAGATTTGTTACAAACAAAATATAACGATAACAAAAAATATTGTGACCTCTATTCGCTTACGAAAATGAAGAAAAACCGTACAAGTTAAATAATGAATTATCGACGGCGTCAATGCCTTTGAGTATGAGTATGACCTAAAAACAAACAAGTACGGTAAGTACTGCGTCGAAAATGTTAACTTTCAAGGATGTGCTCAAACAATTCGGAAACCTTCGCAGCACCTGCCGTTTGCCGTAAAGGAAGCGTGCAAGGCGATGAACGCACATCATTTTACATCACATCCTATCTTAGTACCTACCGGGAAGTGAAGCGAAGAGACTTGTTCTCGGATATAGTTTTATGTAATTCAAATAAATGCGTGCGACTCCGGAGGAGAGGACTCTACCAGAAATAGAGAAAAAGAAATCTTGCATGCTCATTTTGATGACAATGATTTAACGTTCTTCCCAAAAAGCAAAGCTTCATTATTTAAGATCAACGTGTGAATCCAAGCTTAAGGGAATTGCGTCTGTGGGTCAATTGAATCGGACGTATATGGGCTTTTGCGAAACGAGCCATCCAATTATTTCGGCCTCGAAAACGTTATTGCACGCTGAATAATAGACAAAAGTGTTTTGTTGCTGCTATGCCGTATCATTTACCGTTTTCTTGCCGCAGTATATCTCGGCTGAGTACAGACGCCAGCACATCAAGCTACTACAATCTGTCAAATTTCTTTAATAGATTTCAACTTTATTGCTAAAGCATTAGGCTCAAGGTCGATTGGGAAAATTTGACAGTTTCGGGTAGCTTGACCTGCTGGCGTCTGTACATTATCGTTTCCTGGAATTGCCTTTTACAACTACAATTCGAATTCACGTATGTAAATATGTAATATCGTCAGACAGACATTATCCATTCCGGGTGAGAGGACAGCTTGCAGTGAGCTGCCATCAATTGCACCATACAGTATGGTAACTTCAGTATGGTATGGTCCGTACTGGAAGTTGTTAAACGACTTTAAAATTGCTATAGTTTCACATAATAATATTCTAGTATCAAAATGTACAATTTCATCGCTAGCTTCACAAACCTGTCGGTATCAAGTTATTTTTTTTTTTTTTTTATAAAGAATTCTATGAGAAGTAGTATCCGATCAGGCAGGTTCTGTATTCTTCTCCTTTTTTCTATTTCGACAAGGATCTTACGTCACCACGTTATTGGTGTTGATGGCCCAACAGCGCTGTTTCACATTTAATCACTTCTCAGATGCTTGGTCGTTTGTAGGATGCTGGTGAAAGTGATGTGAACCATTCAAAATTATATTTTGTCCGTTGCCTCATAACTGGGTAACCTCAATTGAGTCATGACTTCATGAGTTATTTGTCATGGGTCGAAGCTCTCGCTCTTCGTCTATGTCTATTGAGTGACTTAACAAGGCCGAGAGACTATTTAATCAGACTCTAAGATTCTTAACACTAATTGAGCACGTCTACCTTGACAAAGTTCATCTTCTCTAAGTCCTTCAAGTTGTAAGGAGCGCAAGCAAATCCTTGAAAATTTATTACTTAGAGTATTCACGTTCTGCATGCTCCTGATCCACTTAAAGCAGTACTTGCTGTGAAATTGGCGAATACAGTTACTTAGCTGAATATGTTCACGTTGTCCGATAATACGCGAGCACTTCGTGTATGCTTTCCAAATAAATGTAGGTCATTTGCTACGAGTTTTGGCAATCCGCGCGTCTCATTGCATACTGTACTGGTTTACAATGTTGTTCTCGTCTTTAAGAGCTTATTGTTACAGAAACTAATTAACTTTTTGTTTTAACGACACTCCCCAAGTGCATTTCGATTGCATTCCAATAGCGTGTGGTCTCTTAAGTGAATTACCAAATTCGTTTCGGTTAGTTTTACAGCGTGGAAAAAATTGGAGAAATGTCTTCTGCATCTGTTGCGCTGGGAACGCTTCTCTTAGAAGGGAGTACGACTATCTGTTCATATATAAATAAGCACTTTTTCTACCAGGGGTAATTTACCTTTATCATAAGTTTATTAATGTACGCAAATCTTGTGTTATTGTTGGTTGTTTTGTGTCATCGGTTGTTTGACGCTTGTTAGTAGATTATCTCGGTGATAAATCATAACTACCAATGTAAGGACGTTTCAACCTTGCATCAACACTGCAGCACCAAAGTCGTGTTGACATTCAAAACTGATCTAATCGACTCTGAAGAGCCTTGAGTTGCTAATACTTGAAAAGCAATTGTATTGTTTACAAGTCGTCCACTACAGAGATACGGAGCTCAGTCCTAGTGGGGTAATTAATAAGTTTACAACATTCTGCAATCTCGACCATACTCTAATGTGATGTGGATCAGTGATGATAAATCGCTCGCTTTATCACTTTATAACACGTAATTATATGACCCGCCATATAATTTACCTTTATGACACATCCACGTCATAGAAAGCAGGAACCGTACAATGTTGACGACAGTTTTTTTTAGGTTTATTGAGTGGCCGAGTCCAAACATGTTTTCTTACGTAAAACAAATATTGGAAGAAATAAAGTGGGCTTCGAAGACGACGACGTCAGAAGGTGACCGGTCGTTATTCGCCTCGCGTCACATTCTCAGTGTAGCGTTACAGTACAATGATACGCAAAAGAAAACAAAATATTTATTCAGGAGACGGATAGTAAAGTGTTAATATTTTCTTAGGTCGGTATCGTCACATTCTCTCTCCCTTGAGCAAATTCAACGAAGCATAAATATGAGTTTTCTATTCTTTGTATCAGCTGGAGGGTTGTTAGTTAAATATCACAATTCACGACGTTACTCATAGTTTACAAGCACACCAGTTTGATTAGTATGATTTACGAGTACCTATCTTAAACTAGTTTGCTAAACAAATACAAAACTAAAGTATGCTTTTCCTCTCCTTTCCTTAACTCCTAGATCAGTATGTAAAGTAAACATCGAATAAATTGTGAGAGATAAAGATATGTTCTCGTATTTCTCGCATGAATATCGAGTGCAAACCGTTTTATATCGTGGATAACGATTCACATTGACCTGAATGTGCATCTGTCTGTTCCAATAGGCAAAAGCGGATAGTCGTCATGAGCATTGAGTTCGACACAGTGTGTTTTGTCGCTGCGCCCGTATTCTACTGTTCACGAGAAACTATTACCAGTTTCCATTCGGCCGTATTTTTATGATAACCATCCTGTTTGCTCTCTCGTAATCCACATGATATCGCTCAGTGCGAATGTTTGCCGTCGCCCGAACAGCTGTGCACATTGTTTTACGTTTGCTGCTGAATATGAATGTGAGAACAATATGCACAGGGTGCTGAAGTTCGCAAGGTCGCATATTTCACACACGACACTCACTTTCATATTGTTTTTCCCAGAAGTATGTAATTTACCTGAGTATGAAGGATTTATTTCTATTGCAATGATTCATTTAAGATATACATATTATACAATTTACTATCATTTTTTAACCGACTTCCAAAAAGAGGAGGTTATCAATTCGTCTGTATGTTTTTTTTTTTTTTTTTGTATGTTTGTTACGCGATTACTCAAAGACGGATGGACCGATTTGGAAAATTCTTTTTTTGTTTGAAAGGGTATACTTCCGAGGTGGTCCCATATAAATTTTATTAACTTTGCTCGAGGAGTTTTTGAGTTAGCTTCAATAATGCGTATATTTCCCACTTATTTTATATGGATGTTGTGATGGTGTTTTAATAACTTCCTATCACTGTTATTTACATGGCTATATCTACAATGATTGTGCTCAGTTATGTATTCGTATTTGTGTGGGGTAGGTTCCACAACTAAAAAGTGAAAAATAAAAACTTTTTAGCAAAAAATAAAACCGACTTCTAAAACAAAACACTACAAAGTGAAAAATAACTTTAATTTCGGAAGTCGGTGGCAAAAAACGAAAATACAAAACCAAAGACACCGACTTCCGAAATTAAAGTTATTTTTCACTTTGTAGTGTTTTGTTTTAGAAGTCGGTTTTATTTTTTGCTAAAAAGTTTTTATTTATCAGTTTTTTTTTTTGCATCTAGTAACAACCATGTAAAGGTAACATTTTAATAATCCATTATCATCGACATTTAAAAAACCTCATGTGGAGGTATTGCTAGGTAGGTACTGTAAAAGTTTCATACAATGGGCAACCTTATAATAAATACAGGCTGACATTCTATCGCTCAAGCATAAAAGTAGTTCTAGATTTTGTTCAAAGAAAAAGTCAATTCAAGATAAGATTGGGCTTAGGCAGTGAGTGTTAATCTTAAGAAAATTCTGATATTCGTTCAAATAAACTACTCAAAACAAAATAGGGCTCACCACGTTTTATTCACAAAAAGTGTTGGCATGTTACTTCAAACTTATTTATGGGCAAGTTCAAGTGTTTTACCGTAAAACTTATGTTTATGAGTTCTTATCATTCTTTTGAACAACATTTTTTTAATTCATAAAAAATACATTTGTTTTGTCAGTTTTCATTTTCGATGATAAAAACCAAGTGGGGCCCTATTTTGTTTTGTGTAGTTTACAATGGGAGTCTTTATAATGTGCACATATCGAAATGGGGGAATTTATGCTTAATTTTATCGACGGAAAAAATATTTAAAAAAATAAAAAAAAAACAATTAATCTTTTTATAGCATTTTTTAAATTCTTGTTCGCTGCTGTGACCTCCGTGTAAACAAAACGGTATAACTTTTAAACTAAACTATCACGATGAAACAAAAACTCTTATGATTGAAAATAATAGAGCGTTCTCATAAAATAAAAGTTAAATAAAAACTGCCCTCAATTGAGAATTAAGGTAGTTTTTTTTGACAAAAGTCTGGTATTTTTTTCACCATTTTTACAATAATTGTAAAATTTCTCAATAAAATATTAACTACATTTTTATATTACTTTAAATTATTCTACATCGTATTAGCTTTCTAAAGGCAAAAATAGGTACTACGTTTATGACTCAAATCACAATATTTCCTATCAGCTGTTAAAGAAAGGCCTTGCACACTGCTACGTATAAAAATACCTCAGCCGGCAGACAATAATGATAAAAAATGATTTTTTAAATATTTTTTCCGTCGATAAAATTAAGCATAGTTCCCCTTATTTCGATATGTGCACATTATAAAGACTCACACTGTATAATTAATTATCCCATGGTATTAACCTCTTATCATTTGTGGTAGCTACCCCCTCTGAGATTCGAGCTCTCACATTATGACATTAACAACATTCAATTCCAACAAATTCACAATCACTATATATTTTTCCATACGGAACCTATGTCATGTCATGATGTTTCCAATTACTTAGTCCTACAATAAACATCAGCGTATTTTGCTAATGTAAATAAAAAAATAACAACTGCATCCACCAATCTTGCCTTTTTACAATGCCAAGTTGTAAATTTTGTGAAATCACGTACGTTATGAATTATTTATGTATCATTACTATAATTAGCGATTCTCACATAAATACCGTTTATTAAATGACGGACGCACTTAAGAATATAGACGCAACTTTTTTATAAATCGGTGAGTGATGCATGAAGAATGTAATAGAAAAAGATGTGGATGTAGTCGTCGAGACTCAAGTCGACCCCAGTAACCTGGGAAAAGCTGCGATAAGTCGATATCTGAGAAGCTATAAAAGTATTTCCGTGTCAATACAGCTACCTGGATGACGAAAAGTAATAGCAAGATACTTTCTACCAGACACGAAGCAAATGAGCTATTAATCAGCTGGCAACATTGACCCGGTTGGGTCTCAACTGCGCGTGCGCCTGCGGCTAATCCGGCTACTTCAAAATGAAACAATTATTTTATAAATTAAATTATAGGCAGCGGAGATTTCCGTTGCTAACAAAATTCTAGCTCCATGGGGTTTTGTTTTTTTACAAATTATTTATCTCCTGGATTTGGTTCAGTAATTTTACCTATTGGGATCCCGCTCTTGTCTTCCCTTCAAGATCAGTTTCTTCGGCTTCATAATAGCAATTTTCAAGTTTCCATGACTTATAGAGACCACTAGAAATCATAATGGTATGCTCAAGTTTTTTTTCTGTCAAGTTGAACTATCAATCATACTAAAAATCGTATCGTATTGGGTTTACATTAAAAATTAAATATACATATCGAGAGTTCACGGGGGCTATTTGTATTTGTATTAAGCGACATCATGGCCGATATTGAGTTATAATTTATTATATTGAGTTCTTATCTACCTGCATTAAAGAGTGAAAACGTAAAAAACTGAGATAGACACTGTTGATTCATAACCGTCGGTAAACCACTTTTTCGTAAAAATTATTGATACTTTTTTACAATGTTTTTTTTTCCGAATAATTAAACTTTGAAATGCTCTCCTGTAAAGTTCCAAAAATGTCGCTTAATACAAATAGCTCGTGAACCCTCGATATTGTATGTGAGTGTGATAATTAAATGTAATTAATAATTAGATACTAACAGTACTAACATAATTATAAGTTAATTGTTACTAACTCACTAACTATCTATGGTCATAACAGCGCCCTAATTGCGTAATACTATAAATCGGAATCGGTTTCATTTTGACAGTTCAACAACATTCATTGCGTTACTTACGGTGTTGAGATGACAAATTTTTCGAATATATGAAGCAATGTATTAGCAATTTGCTTCAAATTGATTCCGATTCCGATCGATATTGTGTTACGCAATTATTAGGGTGCTGGTCTGAAATAAATGTTTATTATTATTATTATTATTGAAACGTTTCACGACAAATGCAGCCACGTATTATCCCGTTCGTTTTTGTCGCGGATTAGGCAGAATTCCAAGTCGTAAAGCGCAGTGTATTTATATGCTGGTAATATCAATAATGTATGAGGTTTAATGTTTACAACGTGTGTACATAGCTGTTGCAGGTTAATAATTCCATGTCTGCTATATACTTAAATTCTTACCTGCGATTATATGTGCGGGTCATAATAACACTGAATCAGTAGGTGTAGAAGAGTATCATTGATCTTTGTATTCCAGTATAGATGAGTTTGAATCCGCAGGGCAATTTGGTAACAGACTATCAATCGGAATCTAATTAATTTTGACAGTTCAACAATATTCATTGCGTTATTTACGAAATCGAGCAGACAATTTTTTCCAACATACGAAGCAATGGATTAGCAATGTACTTCAAAATGATTCAGGTTCCGATTCCGATTGATAGTGTGTTACGCAATTAGGCTTCACTCGGAATGACTGCCCTCTGAGGCTCTGACCTCAGCAATAAGTATAAATAATATGGAAACCAGCATGTTTTACTAGCACTTGGTTCAATTTTAAGTCTTCTTGCTCTGTCGACGATTTTAAAAATTGTATGGCATTAGCAACTATGCTAATGCATGCTCTCCCAAATCATGAGTCATCTACATGTTTGAAACAAAATATTTCAACAAGATCACTCATGCAGTCTGCGGTTATCCCGCCCTTTATCCTAAATAGCTATCATGGTCTCAGACTGCTTTATTTAAGTATGACGTCATTCATGAATTCCTTTGCAGGATTCTCAAGCATCCTAGCGATTTAAACTACCTGCTGACTCCTAAAGGTCAGATGAGAAAAAGCAGTTTGTGAATCAAGCGTGAGTAACCTCACTAGTGTTCTGAACTGAATAATTTATTATCAGTAGCTGTAAAGTAACACCATAGACCATAACGGTAGCGGTTTAGAAAAATATTATGGCTTGTACACTAGTAACACGCTCATTGATGGTACAGTAGTTGTACAATGGATCTCTCTTGCATATGAATAAAACAATGGTCGTCAAAGTGAATCATAAAGGAATTGTGAGGTGTTTTGATTAAAAAAAAAAAACATGTGTTTTAAACATACTTATCTAGGTAATGAAATGGACTTACTACTTATTAACAGTTATATTACAATAGCCTCTGATAATAAGTTATTATAACAGTACAAATTGCTAAGATAACAAATTGCGGATTGTATAAGAAAATAACCGTGTGTATATTTATGTAGACACGATACATACAACGATTATTAAGTCAGATAACACCTAGATATTTGTTTAATTATCTAGTCACGAAATCACTTTACACACGCGAAATAAAGTAAGACCAACCATTTTATAATTACAAGATGGTTTATCAATTTTACACATTGTTCTTAATTTTTTTTTGTGTTTGGCATTACAAAACAAGACAATTTAGATAAACTTCACGCTGTATCGTAAAGTTTCGCTGTTTGGATATTAATTTCTGAACTGTCAAAGACATGCACGCTCGGTGACTTTATGATTAAACTTCATAACTTGCGCAATAATGTCTTTTCTGACAAGGTAATATGGTATGCTTGACCAATTATATTATAGCTCAATATAATTACTTTCTCCGCAATACAAGTAAAGTCTTTTTGAGGAAGAACTGGAAGCAAAACACGTTTCATCGGTGCTGTTAATCTTCATAAAATGAAACCTAGGTAAAAAGCAGTTGAAATCGAAGGCACTACAAATATTGTGCTTTTAGCGCAGCTGTATACATACATATAAAAAGCAGGTCAAATCGAAGGCGCTACAATTATTGTGCTTTTAACGCAGCTGTATACATATAGACTAAAGTAACTAGCTACTGCTAATGAGCACATGACCCATACCTTTAATTAAAGCTAAGCCCGGTAAAAAGGCGCATACACGCTAGAAAAGATGGGCTTTTTAGAGATTGCTCTGCAAGAAACTATAGTTATACAGGCAAGTCTATTCATACAGAAAACTTGAGCTATTCAAGGAGAATCTATTAATTCTATTTGATAACTAATATTACAAAACTTATTATATTCCATGAATAAGTTATTGAGCTATCGTTAGTCGTTATCAAGCTGTTCCGGATTGCAAAATCTTTACCGAGTCTGCTGCCGATAAGCGTTCTATATCGCTCTGCCAAGTCTGCCATCGCAATACGCAAGACTACTTCACTTAGTTATTTATTTACCTCAATTTTTATTCCGTTATTGTTGGCTCGTTACTGAAACACAATCAATATAAATAAAAAAAACGCTAATGTACATGGAAGGTACGTATACAGTTAATGACACGAGACTAATATAGACTAAACTAATATCGATTGCAAGAATGCTTCATGTTTTAGATAAGAATGTCAGCCACGATTGGAAGAGAACAGTAAAACAGTAAAATCCGGCTCATTAAGGACTTTTAATCTTAACCTGCCTGTAGGTGGACTGGGACTGATTTACAATTTGGCGTACAGTCAAATTGGAATGAGCTAATATTTCCTGGGACTCAGACGTTTTTCATAGATGATCAGCGCACTCACGTAGAAGACAAGGAAATTCAATGCACAGAATATTAATGACAAATGTATTTATATTGCATTAATATAAATCAACATACCTGTGTTCGGTCAGCGACAAGGCTAGACGGACCTCGGTGTGTGAGCAGCCATGCAAATTCTTTGAATATTGTTATTACTTGCTACCTTTACAATGCTCTGCATTGTTCATACCGATCAGTACCTACACTCTACTGCTCGATTAAAACCATGAGGCGACACCAATACGGCCATTTGGGCGAAATTTAGATTGTTACTAATTTAGTTAGGATCCTAAGTAAACGGCTAACGAAAACGTGTGAGGAATTCATAACATAATATGTTATGAAAGTTTTTTCTTAAAGAATTGGTTCCAAATGGTTAACACTGGAAAACGACTACCTTTATACCTTAACGATGAACAAGACTTACCCAATTTAAGAGTTTTAATCACGTAACCAAATGCGAGAAAATCGTGTAGGCGTGTGGGAGTCCCTTTATGTATGATGTTAGTTGACAAACATGTACGCCCACTCTAATCATGTTGCCCATTACCCAGCTATATAGTTTGAAGTTTGTAACAGCAATCATATGCACGTCGAAACAACTTTCAATTTGTGATTGATGTTCAGTTTCAAAACTAGCTTCGTTCTATTAATGGAAACAAAGGTATGTATGATGTCCTCTAGAAATATTATAATACTACGTGTGTATGTCTATGTAATTGAAAATATCCATCTAATCATAGGGGGCATCAGGTAATTATTACCTAGCTGCGCTAGTTTTATTGGTTGGTCGGACGTTGCTGACGACCCGACCTCTAGTTGACCAAGGCCTATACTATTGTATTTTGAATCAAAATAACCTAAACATGCCGAATTATCAATGGACGGAGTTCACAACAAAGGGTAACGTAACGACCAGTAAATATTCACAGATGAATGGAAGATCTTGTCAGTATGTCTGGAGTATTCTGAGAAGAGCGTATGACTATCAAGTAGTTGTATACTTTTGTTATTGTACTTGGACCTAGTTATGCAGACAGCAGCCATAATATGACACCTTGTTCCAAAAATGAGTTATAAAAATGAGTTGTGAGCTGATGTTGTTGTGAGGTATGTTGTTATGAGTTATGTGCCTTCCTTGTATCTTTGCGGTGCCAGGTTAAATAGAGCGTCTAATTTCAAGTATCTGGGTCACTGGGTCTCACAGGATATGTGTGACAACATTGATTTGGAGAGGGAGCGCAGGGCCCTGTCTGTGCGTTGTAACATGCTGGCCCGCAGGTTTGCACGGTGTACCGAGGAAGTCAAAGTGACATTATTTAAGGCCTGTCAATCTTTTTACACCTGCAGCCTGTGGACTAAGTTCATACAATGCTCTGCGAGTACAGTATAATAACGCGTTCAGGGTGCTGTTCGGGCTGCCGCGCCATTGCAGCGCTTCAGCTATGTTTGTGGAGAAAAAGCGTGGATGCTTTTCATGCCATTATGCGGAAGCGTTGTGCGTCTCTTATGAACCAGCTCGAACAGCTTTCTGAGCGTGTTCGTGGGCCGCTGGCTGGGACTCGCCGATGTGGTGGCACTGGATGCGACTACAAACGGCGGGTGGTCGCGTCCAGGGCTTGGCTTAAACTTGCACTCCTGTGCGGTGCCACTTTGTGATTTTTATTTTTAATACTTTCTGTGGTTTTGTTTTTGTGTGGACTCACAATAACTTAAGGTTTTTTTTGTTACTAACATTATAAGGACTACGTCTGAAATAAATATCTTATTATTATTATTATAAACACAGCCATACGAATTTCGACATACAAGATTTTTTGCAACAGCCATGTCGAAATATCTCTATTTATCACGGAGATATGAGTTGTCAAATGCAGCCATGTCCCATGCATCCATGATGCAACCATCGGCAGCAAAATGCTTATAACTCTGTTTGTACTTTTCCCGACATGGCAGCCTTTTGCATAACACGGTCCAATTGGCCTTGGCCGTTTTATGTTATATAAACAAATAAAATGCGGCTGCGGGAGTATCTTTGGAAAGCCCTACGCTAAGTAAGTCTTTATCTTCGTGATACGACATAATATCGTATTTAAATCTATACAATAATAAAATATCGTCTGAGATAAAGGCGATAATAATATTATTCACATCGATTGTGAATTGTTAGACGTGAGAACATGTAATATTATAATGAACTCGTTCTGAGTTTATCTTACATTAATGATTAATTTTGACATCAGATTTGTAAATCTAATAGAACCGCACCACAACAAAGCCAACTGAAGATACTTTAGCTGCTGCTTTTCGTCTGCCGGAACCTGAAAGTATTTCTTTGGAAATTCAAATTTGCAAGACCTTGGTCTTTGTCCTTGGTTTGGTCCCATAGTAAAAGTTGTTTGATATCACTAGTTATGCGAACATAAATGTAGAGAACAGCTCATTTTTTTTTTCGCGCTTACAGGTTTGGTTCCATAGTAAAAGTTGTTTGTTATCACGACTTATGCGAACATAAATGTAGGGAAGAGCTGATTTTTTTCGCGATTTCAGGTTTGGTCCCATAGTAAAAGTTGTTGTTATCATGAGTACAATCACGTGTTTAAGTATCGGTCACTAATTACCAGTCACCCTATATAGGCAACTCCTTTGCTTTTTCGATTCCTTTCTTACTCATCAAACAGCCACATTCTCACTACTCAGTTCGTGGTATCTTTATGAATTTCAAAAAAAGAATATTGTCATGCACGTGCTTTTCACTAACCACAGAGCCGTAGTTAAAAAAAAACTTATACATTGTTTGTAATAGATACTCAGCAATTAAACTTTTCATGAATTTACATAGAGTTTCTACAACACTGTACAACACCATGGCTTCAGAACCTTTTAATAGAGGATTCATATCATGGGTGTAGATAAAGTCCTGTATGCAACTGTACATAATTAGGTATTAAAACATTCATGTGATACTATTATTACACTCGGCTTCACCTCGTGTGATAAACCCATACTCGTGTTTTGATACCCCTTGTTATACTACAGTTGCATAAATAACTATTCTTTTTACTTTAAGTACCACATACACCGTACATTTTGTGAGTCTAGAGTGTCGATAGACGGGTTTTTCATCCTCCTAACTAACCTAACAAATATTATAAACTATGTGAAAGTGCGTTTGTTTGTTACGATTTCACGCTGTAACCGCTGAACGGATTTGGATGAAATTTGGCACATAAGTAGACCATGACCTGGAGAAGGACATAGGCATAGGCATATTCATCCTGGTTCGCAGACGAAGTCGCGGGCAACAGCTAGTTATATACATGAATGTTCAAAAAGTAAATAAACAAAGGCCATGCGTGTTTTATTATGAATAATGAAAGTCAAATTGTAGCGTTGTCTTGACCCGTACTTCGGCAGATTCATTTACATTAGGATACATTGTGGCCTTTCTAGGAGGTCGTGGCTAAGTAATCGCTAAAAAAAGCCGCTCGGGTCGATCCATCAGATTAAGCTACGCTTGCCGGGGTTGGTCGGTGGATCCATGGTGACCATCTTTTCATACCGAGACTCCTCCGTGCCTCGGAAAGCACGTTAAGCCGTTGGTCCCGGCTGTCATTCGTTACGGACAGTCAGTTTGGACTTTGAAAGTCGTTACGGTCGTCAGAAGCCCGAAAGTCTGACAACCAGCCTTACCAAGCGGTATCGTATTACCCAGTAACTGGATTGTGGAGGTCAGATAGGCAGTCGCTCCATGTAAAATACTGGTATTCAGCTGCATCCGGTTAGACTGGAAGCCGACGCCAACATAGTTTGGAAAAGGCTAGGCAGATTGATTGTCATTGTGGCCTTTCAAAACTAGGTATTAATGTAATGCGTGTGTGTGGAATGTTTATGAATACGTTTGGAATATTATGAAAATGTGAATAACATTAAAAACTGTAACAATTAGGTAATATCATGACTTCATGAGGCTTTGAGAAGCATGTTCCGTGTTCCTGACCTAATTGAATTTCAAATTAATATTGGTGAAGGTGGTTCCTATAAACAAAAACGAATCATTTTGCTTACCAATGGTAGCATTTTCTATTGTCAAACTGGGCATATAAATAGATTCGTAAGCTAACATTACCTGTGATAGCTACTTCCATATGGGAAGGTCTACTATGCAAAGCTATGAGGTCTTTGCTTCATTATTGGTAAAGATTCAAGCGTCTTAATTTTAACTAATAACGGTCCGTAAATTATAGGAATCGACCATATGAAGAGCTGGCTGGATGTTGTAGACTTGTCGAGGAATCTTATTGAATGAGTAGATAGTTCTTGATGGATCCTAAAGAAATTATGTCACAGTAGAGGAGACAGGTTATGGAGATTGGGAAGACGAAAATTACTCAGGTCTCGATATTTCAAGGGTACATTTTGAAATGGACGTTGCATCTTGGCCTCGAAAGTGTAGCATTTAACTGACCTATGCGTTACGTATTGTGTAGTATGCAAATTGTGTGTCACGTGGCTGATTTTATTTAGATTGTGTGTTAGATATGTCGATCAAAGTATTGGTAACAGTCTCAAGCTCACCTCTGTTTACTTCAAACCTCGTGTATCCGTCCAACTTGGACGGTCCAAGGTTGATGTATACCTTTACTTTCAACCTCTACAGTAGCTTCGGTTGGAAAAGTGTTGAAAACATTCCAAACAAACATTGTGCATTGAAACCACAAATGTTCACGAGTCTCCAAAGTACATACTTGCATAATCCTACCTATCATTTCACTAAAACTTGGCTTCAAACTTTTTCCACAAATCATGGCGAGAATTATTTTCTTGAAGTAACGAGCTACGTAGCTCAACGTGAAAGTTTTGAAAGCTAAGAGCGATGCCACACAGGCGTTGCCAATGCGTTGCGTCGGCGCTGCGACGCCTGAGCGGTGACGCTCCGTAGTTCTACATAATATAAATCTGAGCGGAGACGAAGTGGCGAGGGCTGCTGCGGTGAGACGACGGCGACGGAGGGAGAACGGAGAGCAGCACAGTATTTTTTAGAATAACAAAGGTAGGTATCGACGTCGGGATAAGCTGCGTTGCGGTGCGACATCACAGTGCCCATGTGGCTGCGTCGAAATCACACTGCGCTGCAACGACGCAACGCATTGGCAACGCTCGTGTGGCATCGCTCTAATGCCGCATTCCCACGGCCCGTCGAGGCCTGTAGCGGCCCGTGCCGAGCATTTCACGGATCATTCTATGGGATGATCCGTGAAATGCTCAGCACGGGCATGAATTTGGGTTTATGAATCCGATCGGACGGGCGACGACAGGCCACCGCAGGCCGACTGTTCCCACAGCCTATCGGCCTGGCCTGGCGCGGTCTGGCCTGTGAGAAAGCGGGCCGTGGGACCGCGGCATTACATGTTGGACTAGAAGTCGTAAATTATACTAACGCCATATTTAACTCATTTGGAACTAAACAACATAATTACCAATGCAACAGGCATTTCCAGTGTTTTCAAAAGAACAAAAAGCAACCTCTGCGTTCTTTCAAAGGAATTTTAATTAGTCATTTATTTAAGACTAGCCTTTCGCCCGCAGCTTCGCCCGCGATAAATTAATTTTCCTGTAGGAAAAGGTATTTTCCCGCGGTAAAAAATAGCTTATGTCACTCAGGAATAATGTAGCATTCTAATGGTGAAAGAATTTTTAAAATAGGTTCCGTAGTTTTTGAGTTTATTTGTTACAAACATACAAAGCTTTCCTCTTTATAATTTTAGTATAGAAAGCACTATCACTATTAAGAGCAGGCGACGGCGGCCGCGACTGCTGGTGGTGCTGAGCGCGCGCACCAACCTGCTTCAGCGCGCGCGCTGACGCGCGCGTTGTGCACGCTCAACAGGGTAGCGGATAAAATTGACTTGTTTTCTTGTTCTCTGAACGACTTTACTTTGGTGACCTCTAGGGTGTTATGTTATAGTTATGTTCAATTTAGGTGTTATGTTTGTGTAGTTTATTGTAAACTAGATTTTTCCCGCGGCTTCGCCCTCGTGGTTGTCGGAAATTATCTCACGGAAACGCACTACCGGGATCAAAAGTACCATATGTCCTAATCCTGATCATAGTCTACCCATGTACCAAATTTCATCCTAATCCGTTCAGTGGTTTTAGCGTGAAAACGTAACAAACAAACAAATTCACTTTCGCATTTATAGTATGTATTATGAAAAACCGGTCTATCGACACTCTAGAGTCTATAGTCTAGAATTTAAGTACCTAATACATTTTGTGAATCTACGAGTCTAGACTCACAAAAATGTATTAGGTACTTAAATTAAAAAAAAAAGCTCTTAACACACTAAGTTTCTATAATAATATAATTCAATCATGATTCAAAAGACACGTGGCGCCATCTATTATCATAAGAACGTTTTCGTTGTTTTCCTCGGGAACAGTACTTTTTGTCGGATGAAAGGTATCCTATGTCCGTTTCTGTACACGTGACAACGTATATGCAAAATTTCAGGTCCATCGTTTCAGTGGTTTAGGCGTGAAAAGGTAACAAACAAACAAACAAACTTACTTTCGTATTTATAACATGAAGTTTATAATAGGTATTAGGATATTTAATGATTAGAAAGTATGAGATTTACAATATGTTACGTAGACTTAACTATCGCATTAGGGCAACCTGTAATGACAGATTTAAGGTGTTATACTTATAATAAATCAGATTTTTTTTTTTAAGATGGGTTTGCTCTTTTCTCTAGTCTAGGTTGGAGGCGACAGAGACAGAGTCGACGATGGAGTGAGCTTAACCAGAACAAGCCTGTTCACTCTCACTGTGACAGGATTATCGGCAAAATACACCCATAGGCACAATTCGGGGATTTTTTCAGGAGGTTTTCTCTCAAACATTGCTTTTAAAGATTCCTTTGTTTTGCGTTGAAAACGATGGTTGTGACATAATACCCAATAGATTTACATATTTACATTCCACAATGTGAAATTAGGTGGTAGGTTTTACAAAGATATGGTAATTTTGAACGCTGTGGGGCACAGCAAAGTAGGAGAGAGGAAGAGGGCTTTAGGGAATATTTAATTTATAACAGTAGTATTTTATCAGCCATTATTTGTCTTCGAAATGAAGTATCAAAATATAAAACCACCTTCTTGTCACAAAGAATGAGCGATTCGCCAACGCCAATTACATTGTACTAAAACGGACTGTAACTTGTATGGTCAATAAGTGTCTTGCAACAATTTCGTGGTAAGTACTAAGTGGTGCACTTATTGTGGTGTGGGTGTGTCAGAGAACCGGTCGCTGCTGCCAAACACTCCGGTATTCCTGACCGAGGACACACTCAATAAAGCAGGTATTTGTGAACTTCTAGTTATAGCCCGAAGTTTCATTCGCATTATAGAGGAACTGCTTATTCTCTCAACTGTCGATAGACTCCTAGAGGTTGGTAACAATAGAAATTTAACTGTCTCATAACATGACAGTTGAAGATTTAATGCCTGGATAAAACGTATCCTATATGTTAATCCTGTACCCTAATTGCGTAACACACTATCAACCGGAATCGGTTTCATTTTGACAGTTCTACATTATTCATTGCGTTATTTACGTTGCTAATCAAACAAAATTTTCCAATATATGAAGCAATGGACTAGCAATTTGCTTCAAAATTATTCAGTTTCCGATCGATAGTGTGTTACGCAATTAGGGTGCTGGTCGTAATTTAACTGACGCCACATGTCATACAAATCTGTTTAGCCGTAATGCTGGGTCACAACAACGGGAAACGCCGTTAATTATCGCGATGATGGATGTTAACCGTAAGTGTATTCATTCATATCGCCATAATCAACGGCGTTTCCCGTTGGTGTGGCCCCAGCATTACAGCGTGATTGAGTAACAACATACAGACTCACATATACAAAATTATAAAATTAGCTGGATTACCTGGATGGTAAACTTCTCCATGTTCTTTCCCCGATTGCCTTTGCAGTGTCACAGTCTGGGTGACGCGCTATGATTAAAACCATTTTGTTTAGATTGACTGTTTGAATCGTTTGTTCAACTCGATAGTTTAACAAACATTACTGTTCAATGAATTTTATGACATCATTTTGTTTTCCTCTAATTCATTGTGTCAGACCATCAGCACGCGTAGCATTATCACCATAGAAACGGGTTTTGTAGACGGAAGAATATAAAAAATGACGTTTCCGTGTAGACTGACGACGCGGTGACGGACGGCAGCAAAGTAGAAAGACTGCACCTTTTACGAAAATCAATTTTCTACATAATTCAAGTCGGAATTCTTTGTTGTGAATTGAATTGAATTTTTGAACTTGAAACTTCAAGGCGCGTTGAGTGATTTTTAGGCGGTAGTCCCCATGACTGCCTATTTTTTTTATGTCTAGGTAACATCTTTCCTCTCGCTTTCCTGCATCCTGTGGGAGTGATTTCGTCAAAAGGGATGGAAGTGTGTAACAGGAAGCCTGAGAATTCCAAATCGTGGAAAAATGGTAGTCGAATGGGGCCAGGTCCGGCGAGGACGGAGGATGACGGATGGATTCTAACTATACGTCCTGTAGTGTTAAAACGGTTTCTCGAGCAATGTGAAGTCTTGCGTTATCATCATGGACCAATAGTGGTGAAGTTTGGTTGCCGAGTCGAGGCTGTCTCGCTGCGAGTTTTGCTATCATAGTTCGAAGTTCTGTACATCTGCTGTTAGGTATTGCTTGACCGGATCTGAGGAAGCTATAGTGAATTACACCATGAAGTGACCACCAAAAAGATACTATCGCTTTTCTAAGGGTAAGCTTCAGTTTAGGGCATTGTTGCGCCGTTTGACCTGAAGTCAGCTATTGCATTGTAAAGAATCCACTTTTCATCACACGTCACAATTCGCCCCAAAATCCTTTCATTTCTGTACCGGTTCAACAAGGCAAGGCAAGCTTCAACGCGCGCTTCTCTCTGATGATCAGTCAAATCATGGGGCACCCATTATTCAAGTTTTTTTTCATCTTACCGATTTGATGCAAATTGGTCAATATTGTGGGTATGCTAACATCAAACCATGCCGCTAATTCCTTGGCAATCCTTGGTAGTTTGTTACGGATCAGCTTCCACCATCGCATTCAATTCATCGTTATTTACGTTCGTGGCTTGTCTTTGTCTTCCTCGGGATTCATTCTTCAAGTCGAAGTTTCCACTACGAAAGCGATTAAGGCTGACCCCACATTTGGCGTGCGCGATCCTCGGGCGTGCGAGCTGCACGGACGCAGCGCGCGTGTCGGCAACACCCGACGCTCACGCAGCGCGCGCAACGCGCACGCGGCGCTCGCGCTACTCGCACGCCCGAGGATCGCGCACGCCAAATGTGGGGTCAGCCTAAACCAAAAACGCACGGTGCGTTCATTAGCCGTATCCTCTCCAAACACAGCATTGATATTGCGAGCTCTTTTTGCTGTTAGTTTCACGTCAGAACTATTATTTACTTGAAAAGATGAATGAAAAACAATGGAAAGTCAAACAATCGCATGTTGTAACTTTTTCAAATTTATAATGTTACTAGCTTTTGCCAGCGGCTTCGCCCGCGTGTATGTCGGAAATTATCCCACGGGAACCTTCTACCGGGATGAAAAGTATCCTATGTCTTAATCCAGCTTATAAACTATCTATATACTAAATTTCATCCAAATCCGTTCAGCCGTTTTGGCGTGATTGAGTAACAAACATACAAACTTTCACATTTATAATATTAGTAGGATAGTTATCGTGTGAAAAAAGTTTCAGTCTGGAATCTCAGACCATGCAGCACCCACACTATCAATCGAAATCGGTTTCATTTTGACAATTCAACAATATTCATTGCGTGATTTACGTTGTCCAGCAGACAAGTTTTTCGAACATATAAAGCAATGCATTAGCAATTTGTTTCAAAATAATTCAGATTCTGATTGATAGTGTGTTACGCAATTAGGGTGCAGGTTTAATTTTAATTCGAAATCGCCGGTACGTTAAAACGGCAATTTCATATTTAAACCTCTATTAGGTATATTACTAATTATGCTTATTTAGTGTTTTTATTAACATGAGTTAGATGTGATTTTTGTGTTTCTGTGTGGGAACTTTTATCGTAAAGTAGAGATTTACATGTAATTTGATAACCCCGTTTTATTTGAAACAGTGTCATTGCCAGAATTTAGTTGAATAGTATGTTATTGAAGCCTTGTCATTAGCAATCAGATGCTCCTCATTGCCCCTGAATTTTCGTATTTACTGAAAATAGTTATCACGTCTACACAGCTACTGCATTACATCTATAATATTTCGCAGACGAAGCAATTGACGTTGAGCAAAGAAAAGAACACGCTGCATAATTATTTTCTTTTACAACGAATGCGGTCTACAGACTGCTTACTGACGATGTAAACAGAGCGATCTCAAAAGTCACTGGTTCAATGTTAATAATTTAGTCCTTAATGAAAAAAAAACCAAATGCATTAAGTTTACGCTATCTCACGTTAGGCAGGTGAAAACTAACGTGTTGATAAAGGGCGAAGAATTGAATTCTGAAGATAGCACAGTATTCTTGGGCTTAACTTTGGATGCTAAGCTTCAGTGGGGCCCACATATAGATAAATTGTCAAAAAAGCTAAGCTCCGCAGAATACGAGTACGCTGTTAGGAAAATTCGTAATTTAACTAACATAGAGACAGCCCGTTTAGGGTACTTTAGCTATTTTCATAGTGTAATGTCGTACGGTATTCTGTTATGGGGAAATGCAGCCGACATTCAGACTATCTTTGTTTTGCAGAAAAGAGCTGTTCGAAGCATTTATAAATTAAGTCCGAGACAATCTCTCAGAGAGAAATTTAAGGAGATTAATATAATGGCTTTGCCTTCTCAGTACATTTTTGAAAATCTTTTATATGCCCATAAAAACATTAAATTGTTTAAAAAATACAGTGATATCCACAATATAAATACTAGGAACAAACACAAATTTGTTGTACCTCCAACAAGGCTCAAGAAAATAGGTCGCCTATTCAAGGTGTCCGCTTTAATAATAAACTTCCAAGCCACGTTCAAGATCTGAGCCTTAATAAATTCAAATCATTCATTAAACGCAAGTTGTGTCAGAAAGCTTTTTATACCGTTAAAGTATAATATAATATTGAGTATAATAAATATTGAGGACATAAAGGCTTGGGTTTGAACTGCTCCATTTTTTTTTAAATTTATTTTTGCATACTGAATGTTGACATGAATATTTACTTTGTAAAGTATTATATTATTTTAATTTATTGTGAATGTGAAGACTATGTAGGTAGGTCATTGCTTTTTTTGTTTGTTTTATTTTTTCTTTCAGTTATTTTTAATTATGGTCTGGCAGTTTGAGTAATTTATGCGGCCTACCCCAATGTCCTTTCTTTGGTATTGTTCGTCGAATCGTTGAGCTCCTTAAGTTCTGAGTTGAGCTGCGCGATTACTGACAAATGCGTGCACTGACTGGACAGGTCCTCTCAATCTGTGTGGTTCTTAAAAAAAAACATGATTGACTTGTAAAAGTGTTTGTACAAACCTACTTACAGAAATAAAAATCATTTATCATTTACAAATAAGTAATTCTGCCAATATAAAATTGAAAGGAATTATAGTCCGTCTGGAAGATCCCTTCATTAGCATTACACTCGTTGTCCCCATCGTTAGAGTTAATTCAAAACGACGCTACTGTGCAGTCAATGGTAGAGTATAAATAAAGGTTTGATTAGAGATAATCATGAGTATTGTACAATTTGCATTCGTGTACCGTTGTTTGACATGATGCCATGCGATGTGAAGCACAAACACTCGTTCGACTGGATGTGGCATGATGTCATATAGAGAGCGTGTAGTGCCTGCGGCCATGCCACCACACGAGAACGAGCGGAGTTTACGCTTGGCCCGAGATAAAATCACGTAGATCGCCTCTCACACTGCAATCTATGACAACTGTGTAGCACTGACATTAAGGTAACTAGTACGTACGTCTGCAGCAAAGTGGGTTTCGTTGTTCTCTCTTGATTAGTCTATCGTAGTAGACGTGCATTTGATTGGGGTCAGCCGGGTCGCCGACTAGATTCGCAACCTTGTGCGGTTTAGTTTTCAGATCAATGTTTCAAAGGTTAGCGACATCGCTAATCAACGGGTTATTTATTCCAGTAAGAAAACTTGACGCCACAATTGATTTCATAGTCCAGTAGCTTTTGAGGGCCGATAATAGTATAAAATAGCGATTTCGCATGGTTATATATTTTCATTCTTCATTACACTGACGGTTTTCATATTGGAGCATCATTGGCTCCCACTTGGCGGCGTGGGTGTTGCACAAATGATATTTTAATTCGTAGTAGGTATACATCCTATTGCCGATTGTGTTATTGACGCCATTCCTTCTATTAGCAATTGACAGGCGTCTATTAGCGCTTCATTTCCAGTTTAGTGAGAATAAATCACACATTATTTTTTTGGAACTGAGTAGTCGGCTGTTTGTTATCGATGGCATTACTGTAATGTATTCAATCACGTGATCTCTGATGTGGTCTACAGCACACTGTAGACCACATCAGAATGGATAGGCATGTCCTCGTTCTCCTTCCAATATAGCAAAAGGTCGAAAGAAACCCGCCAGCATTCTATTGCAGTGAATGCAGTACCCACATGTTAATTGATTTATTATTTAATTGACGTATTGGCGGCAGTATTGAGTTGGGCTACATTAAAAAATATAACCGGACCTTATCACTAATATTCTAGGCAGCAGTGCCCATTGTGTGGCGTAATTTCGGGGAGCGCGCTACGCTGTGATGTGAGGTTTGTGGTAGTCGATATTTTATACGATTCTATTGTACAGACGCCAGCACATCAAGCTACTACAATCTATCAGATTTCTTTAATAGAATTTCGACTTTATTGCTAAAGCATTAGGTTCAAGGTTGATTGGGAAAATCTGACAGTTTCGGGTAGGTTGACCTGCTGGCGTCTGTACTTAGTAGGAATGATTATAAACTACTCAAAACAAAATAGGGCCCACTTGGTTTTTATCATCGAAAATGAAAACTGACAAAACAAATGTATTTTTTATGAGTAGATGTGTTGAGGGTAAAGAATGATAAGAACTCATAAACATCTAAGTTTTACGGTAAAACACTTGAACTTGCCCATAAATAAGTTTGAAGTAACATGCCAACACTTTTTGTGAATAAAACGTGGTGAGCCCTATTTTGTTTTGAGTAGTTTATTTTGTAAGTATGATACCTACAATTAATTATTGAAAAATACAATTTGTTACTATTTCTTCATTACTCGACTTATCTTTTATTGAATCAATAGCTAATGGGAATATAGCTAACCAATAGAATCGTATAAAATATCGACTACCACAAACCTCACATCACATCTCTAACTGATAAAAGCCGGCAGCGGCCGCTTCACCAAACTATCGTGTGAGTGAGTGTATCAGTAAAACACTTATCCATTGCGCTATTAGACCAGCCGATTCACTGATCGATTTGTACTAAGCAAGCAAGCAAGTCAAAAATCATAAGCAGCGCAGCCGACGCAAGTTGACATTCGGCTAATGACTGAAACTGGCATCAAGCCACTTTGCGGCCAAATGCGCTCGCAAGCGCGCCGTGTGGCTCAAACAGGACTTTAGTATGAAGCCGAATGCAGTGTAAATTCCGCGACTCATTTTATGCGACTCATAGCTCAAAAAATTGCGTTCGTTTGGTCTCAGCCTTACTGAGCACTATAAAATTAATAATATTGTTTCAACAGGCATTAATATAACGTGATGTCGATCTTACAATATCCCCTTCACCTCATAATGACTTAAAATGTTCTTGTTATTTGTATGTTTTGGATATTTTGCAATTTCCTAAAAGATTGGTGCATTGAAATCGTTTAAATTACCTTCGTGGTTGCCACGTAGATACGGGCCTTCTAGTGCATTGTCAGAACCGTGCCAAGGCACGACATAGATCCTTATTTTAAACGATCATCTGAAGACTCGAGGCTTATTAATCTTATCAACGTACGTGGATGCTCGGTGACCGTTACGTTTACGGTTCCGCCATTTAATTCGACAAAAAATACCTTTGTAGGTCACTACAAGATGTTATCATCGAAGCGGATACGATACTTTTGTAGGATCTTGCAATACTAATGATTTAATCAAACATCATGTTCCAATTTTTCCTTGTTACTTTCGAAATTACTCACACCTTTATCAATTGCACTTTCGAAACATTATTAAAAAAATGCTTCATCAGAATGATTATGTCATCCTTTTCTGCAAAATCAGTCTCACTGTCGATTTATGAAGCAACGAAATGAAAAGTTGCACTGACAGACTGTTTGTCCACCGCACCGGGAACGGGACGTCAATGAGAAACGATATCAATGGGCCACAGTAAATGTACTGTCGCTACTTCGGCGCAGTCATCTGTTTTCTCGTTGACGACCATCCAGTTCCCGGTGCGGTGGGCAAACAGTGACTTTGACCAGTTGTTTTACCTCAAAACGTTTCATTTAGGGCCGCTTTTTTGATCCGTAGTTAACCATAGCAATGAATAATACGTAACATAACATAGTACGTAGTCGGGCCATACGTTCTGTCACATAGGTAAAATTTCGAATTTAGAATGCAAGCCGAGGAAAATATTATGGGCATTCGAAACTTGAATATTTAAAGAAAATAAAAACAGAGTTTCTGGAATTTAGTTCACTTTCTAAAATGGAGTGGACGCGTAAAGAAGACAGAGTCGCAGTAATTGCATCGTTGCGGTCACGCGCCAACTGAGATTTTCAAACTGCTGAAAAATTTTAAAATTCCACTGAGATTTATTTATCGTACTATCAAACGATTCATGGAAGATTCAAGATTAGAAGATAAACAAAGGAGCGGTCGACCTCGTACTGTTCGGACTCCAGCGGTCATCAAAGCAGTGAAGGCGCTAATCCAACGAAATCCTGTCAGCAAGCAAAAAATGTTGATTCTGCAGATGGGACTAAGCGGAACTACTTAAAAAGGTGTTAAATGAAGACCTAGGACTGCGTGCTTATAGAAAAAAAAAACAGCACTTCTTAACGCACGGCTGAAGAAAATCAGACTCCAAAGAAGCCGGGTTTTGTTAAGGCAGTACGCGGGGAAAAAATACCGCGAAATACTTTTTTCAGAAGAAAAACAATTTATTGTTGAGGAGAGTTTCACAACTCTAGTGAAGAAGCGAGCAGACGTGTGCCACGTGTTCAGCATGGTTTGGCTTGGGGTGTCCTATTTGGGTCCAACGGAGGTGTTTTTTTTTTTTGTGAAAAAGGAGTGTAAACCAGTGCCCTTGTATATCAAAACACAGTCCTAACAAACATTGTGGAACCTCTTTCACAAACAATGTTCGATAACAAGCACTGGGTATTCCAGCAGGATTCTGCGCCGGCTCATAAGGCGAAAATAACCCAAAACTGGCACACGACCCGTGGAATCGACTTTATCCGGCATGAGGATTGGCCCTCATCCAGTCCAGACTTGAATCCCTTGGATTACAAAATATGGCAGCACTTAGAGGAGAAGGTTTGCGCTAAACCCCATCACAACTTGGAGTCACTTAAAGCATCCCTGATTAAAGCAGTCGCCGATATTGACATGAACGTCGTGCGTGCTGCGATTGAGGACTGGCCATGCAGATTGAAGGCTTGTATCGAAGCAAGAGGAGGACATTTCGAATAATTTTAATGTATACCCTTTCATTTGATGTATAAATGGTTGTAGTGCGTAACTCATTGTGTCAGTTATTTAACTTTCCATATGTGACAAAACTTATGACCAGACTACGTATAACTGAAGTATGGTTGAATTTTGGCTCAATATGTTTGCCAAAATGCCATTAGTTACTGTGTTTTAACATTGTTTAGCCTTTCACATTTAGCCAAAACTCAATCATTAGTTACTATGTTTAAACATTGAATGAGTTGACTACTGATAAAAAACTGGCCCTATGGGTGGAGTTCATCGACTTTTTAAACGGCCGTTTAGATATTTAATCAGTTCTTTCCTTAGGAAATTTGACAAAAACCAGCTGTTTAAATACCTAACCGGTGGTTTGCATGTTAGTGAACACAGGCCTAAGCTAGTCACATCGTAATCCTTTCGTCAGATGTTTATTATGCTATAAAACATGTAATATTTTGGTCATGCGAATGCGCTTGACGACTCCGACCTTCAAAGTAGTGGTCACTTGAAAATTTTATACGGATGCCGGAAAGTATAATGAGGCGAGGTGCACATGCACTCGCGCTGTCAATGATATGAGCGGACGTGTGTGCTGTTTATCTACTGCTATGTTAATTGAAACCTTATCACCATCCGTACGTCATTTCCATTACAATTTATATTGCCATGGCTATATGGAAAGTATGCTTTGCTTCCCAAAGAGTTGCCGAAATCTACGAATTTGGCGTCGTTTCTGTAAAGGCGTAACCCAAAGACTATATATTCTCTTTGGCGTAACCTTATCCCGGTTTTTTCTCGTTTGCGTGACCTAGTATCCAGCCGCTGTCCTATTTATATTCTTAACATATTCTGGATAATCCCGTGCAAAATTTTATATTCCTCAATAAGTTATCGGGTATTCCAACCGATTTACTATTTGTAGCCACTTAGTGAGTTTTGTTTTTGTTCATAGAATTCGACACCACGATGATTGTAAAAATGATGCACTTATGGTTAGGATTGCAATCCGTTACGGTAACCAGCACACTAATTGCACACTATCAATCGGAATCTTGAATCATTTCAAAGCAAATTAACTCAACAACGTAAATAACGCATTGAATGTGGTTGAACTGTCCAAATGAAACCGATTCCGATTGATAGTGTGTTACGCAATCAGGGTACGGGTCCCGGATCAGCAGATATTCCTGTATTCCTAAACATTGTTTAGGAATACTGGAATATCCACAATGGGTTTTCCATTTCGCGACTTTTCTTCAAAAATTGTATGCCGAAATTGTCATTTCATGAATTCAAATAAATTCACCGATTACTCTACAAGGTGTAACTTAAATAACGCACAACCTCTTAAGGGGTCATTGTACTCATCATTATGAACAACTTTTACTGCGGGACCAAACCTGAAACTAGCTTATCGGAATGTGAACCTATATCTGAACCATAAGAGCTGGTTAGTATTGTAGCAAGCCGGGCGTGCGCAACACACCGTGAACAAGTCACCTTTATTAGTCAACTGGACTTCCCTAGTTATTGTTTACTATTTCAATGGCCACTAATGATTTTCTAAAACGGTACTTCGAGATAGTTCCTTTGACAAAGTTTGATCTCTAGCCTTTGCCTTGTTCCTCATCCTCACTCAGTTTTTGCGGCCAGAATTTTGTGTTTTACAGAATTATAGAATTAGGTCTTGCCTTGCCTCCAAAGTGTCCATAACCCAACTCGCTTGTAAAGTGCTTTTGGTATGGTTAATGGCTCGACCAAAATGAGAAGCGAAACTCAAGTCTTCTTTCTTGACAATTCCGTGGAATAAATATTACAGCACTTAGCCCTCAGGCTGTTGACATCCGGGACTGGCGCGTGTTTCCTGCTCAGAGACGCAAGAAAATTACATTATAATTTGATCGGAAAGTAATTTGCTTTCAACAAAACACTTGCATTTACTGCTATCCTTTCTAAGCACATTACGAAAATTAGAATCGGCTATGCAGCACATTCACTTACTTCATTTTCAATATTATGCTAATCACTCGCACTGATTAATCTCGGAACGGACCAACGGACCTAATGAATTGCATTGCGTGCTTGTCATACCGCTGCGCCCGCACCGTGCTTACCAGAACATAGAATTTTATGTCATGTGCAAAAAACAAACAAATCATAAATAACTGGATTTAAATAAATTCAGAATTGCCAGTTTGCCAGTTGAATCACCTATAATATTTTTACTTGGTTTTCCTGTTCTATCTCAGACATTTTTATTGGTCTAAGTGTTCTATTTAGTGTGTGAATTTCGCTAGATTCATGTCTAAAACTTTCCTCGGATTTATCTAGTGCGTTACGATGAGGACTTGTTTACATACAGCATATCAACGAACTTTACCACTTTAAAGATTTCCTTATTTGTGGTCCCTGGAGCAGAATTTCCTCGCTTTGTAGTACCTTCTTCGCTATGCCCTTTGACAAAAATGCATGAGTTCTGAGATTAAAGTTGAAAGAGACACCGGACGAGCTGTTAGATGGGAAGATAACCCGCTCTAATTTTACAGTCTCTTGTGCTTCGTTTGGTCCTTTTCAACGCTCAAAAGGACCGAAAATGTAATTATGTCTCTTTTTGTTCCATTTCTGTATTAGATAGATAGAGGAGCTCGTGGCTAAGTAATAACAGCCGCACGGTTCGATCCATCAGGTTAAGCTGGGCTTGCCGGGGTTGGACCATCTTTACATACCGAGACTCCTCTGTGCCTCGGAAAGCACGTTAAGCCGTTGGTCCCGGCTGTCATTCGTGCATCTTTGACAGTCGTTACGGGTCGTCAGAAGTTCGAAAGTCTGACAACCAGTCTTACCAAGGCGTATCGTATTATCCAATAACTGGGTTGTGGAGGTCAGATGGACAGTCGCTCCATGTGAAATACTGGTATTCAGCTGCATCCGGTTAGCCTGGAAGCCGACCCCAACATAGTAGGGAAAAGGCTAGGCTGACTGATTTCTGTATTAGATAGACAATTGAATGCTGTCAGCATTACCGTGATCAATATTGTTTTTGTTAAACATGCAGCGTAGTAAATACATATTGTTTAATTCAAGAGCATTGTTTTTACCTAATGCGAGCAAATACTGTCGATTACCTAAATAAATACTCGTAGCTTTGCGTGTTTGAAATCGTGGCACGTTTTTCTTCTTACTAAGAATTCTTGTTTGATATGTTTGCCTTTGTATTTGGCATCACAGAGCACGTATATGGCCGGTGTGATGATTAACACATGTTTTCTTTTCACAATCACAATCAACATTTGCCCTAGGCTCAAACACGAACGCATCTGACTCACGTCGATCTGTTCATCGTTTATTTAGCTGTGACACGCATGTTTTAATGAACTTGTAGTTCAGCTACTGTTATATTTAGCGTTAAGTCCAAAGGGAACATCTAAAAGTCTATCGTATCGTATAGCTAGAACGCGTTTCGACCAAAATATGTCTCTTTGCCAAAAGCAAGCCAAAAAAGCATTCGAGCTCAACGTTATCTCCAACGGGGAATACCGCACTTTCCAAGAAAGACTCATAGGCGTTCTTTTGTTGCAGTATTGGACCAAGCAGACGGTCGGCCTGTGAAAATAAACACCGTGGAGCAGCAAAGACAAACTACAGTAGAATTTATAGCCGAAGATGAAGAGGTAAGACAAAGACTTCTCTATTTTCTTTTGCAATATTTCCGGGTAACTATGGCTATTGTATTCAGACAAGACAAAACATTTAGGAAGTACAAACTGGGAAAAAGGCCAGTTTTTTTAAAAACAACGGCTAATCTCTTTGCGAATTTCGGGTCTTTGCGGAACAAATGAAAAATGTTGGCAAGATAAGAGTCTTATGTAAATTTTACGGCCAATGAAAAAGGTTAGTTAGTTGTGCTCACTTGTCACGACAATGAAAACACGTTGCGAGAAAGTAATCGATATGTCTAGCGCGGTGCGGTAAGTTTTATTCTCACTTCAGTTCAATTGGCAATTACGTAGTCTGCTAGGACCCGAGATGGGGCTGATAAAATTGCTAGCTCCAGTTGCCAACCGCTTAATTTGTTTTAAAGACGGAAGGTTTAAATACCCGATTGATGAGCCGCGGTGGATCGGCTTGGATAACAAACATTTTGTTAATCCGTAGCCTGGCGAGACCTTGATAGCGTTTCTAATGTCATAATGCTCACCGAACAATAAAATAAAATTGTGCAAGCGGAGAGCGCAAGGCTAGAGCGGGGTGCCCGGGTCACGTATGATGCCTTAATCCGTGCGTTGCATATACCTGAACTTTAAACACTACACTTTCTACTACAGCACTAGTGGACGCGTTCAACTCGTTTCAATTACGACATAACCTGACGACCTGACATATTCAAAACTCGACCGAGCACAATACGAATAAACACCTCTGTTTCTGAACGTACAGAAACAAACCGGCCTCTTAGTATTCAGCGACAGGTCTTAGTTCGAAAGCTCTGAGAATAAAGACGTAGGTAGGTACACGCTCACGTTTAGAAACAACAGCATTTGCCTAACATAATTTAGGGATCACGTTTTGACTAATTTTCCTGGTCGACAGCGAAAAAGTTGGTTCAAAAATTGGTCCTTTTGCAATAACTTGTTTCACTTAGTTATCATAGTGAAAAAAAATCCCGTAATATTTCAAGCGTGAAAGAAAAGACCTACCTAATGAAAATTATAGATTTCACCGTAATCATTGATTATAGTCATTTTCTTTTTATTGTGCGTATATAACTATGCTATTAAATTTAAATCGTGTGAAGCTAAAAAATTTCTCTTAAGAGAGTCATCCATGTCCCGTTACGAAGCACAAATTGAGCTGCATCATTGCGAGACGAGCGGGTCTAATGCTTCGAACATCTCGGCTAACCCATAGGGGTCTTATCATTTATCTTCATTACGTTCTCTGAAATTAATGTTTCTCTTGACGGCACAAAGCCACTGTTACTTGGTTCGTTTTGCAGTTACACAAATTTTATTAATATGCGTAAGTACTTTTACGTCTTGATTTTCACTTTCCTCAATAAGTCTTGTTTGTTTTCTTGCTTGTGCTTGCAGTGAGGAAATGTTAACGTTTTTCACTATCTGTTGGAGCGTAACCCGCAATCTTCGTAGCATTCATTCATCAATTCTTCATTATAACACTATCAGGTAGTTCATAATCTTATGTTATCTTATGTATATTACCTTTAACGACAGTAGGAGTTCGTATCATCAATAATGTGATTGAAACACAGTACGTTCATTCTCAATACTATGACACAGGAAGAAATAAAGCAATAGTTACAGCCATACACTTCGTAAATATTTACTATACTGGAGTAGTAGAGATCCGGCGATCTGCCAACTATTCGAGCATCCCGACTTGTTTATTTATGAAAAATAAAAATGTTTGATTTCTTCTTTTCTTGTGCCAGCTTTTTACATAAAGTTGTCGAGAGGTACCGGACTTGTTTTAATCTCGGTTTTCAATCTTATCTTAGTTTATATGAAGCTGTTTCTAGAAGAGGGAGGGGTTTATAATCTCGGGCAAATATATCCTTCTTCATTTCAGGGTGTGCGTAAGACGCGACATTCCTGTGTCCGAGGCATGACGCTTATTATTCAAATATGTGCACGATTTAAACATTATGAGGAAATCCACACGTTTAAAAATTCTGAACATGTGTTGGCGTCTAGAAAACGTCGGCGGTAGGATAATCTTCTCTCGCGTTGTGCGATCTACCGCATCGTGGATATATCCAGTTTTTGTTGATCCAGTCAATGCGTGTAAAGTGACTGGAACGACCAAAAAATCAACTAAAGGAAGAATACAATTAATATACTTAGCTAGTATTTATCACCCCCGACACCAAGGACCTATGTACTTGATTTTGGTAAAGAAGACCCCATGAGACAAACAAGCAAACTAAACAATAAGTTGGCTAATTTCATCAACTGCCTAATGCGAAATTGAAGTCTTCGTTTTCAAGAACAGCTCTTGCGTGTTTCTCCGTTTTTGCTAAAAACACATCATTAGTGGCATATGTTTTTTTTTTTTCTGAAATCAATAAATTAAACACAGACTGTTTTGCTAAAAAAATATGATGGGATGAACTTGAAGGTGCATTATTCAATAATATGCATATACCTCGCTGCATATTTGCAAATATTGATGCGACTATCGACGTATTTTTTTGTGTGTGAAAAGTTTTAGGTTAAACAAAAATATTGTTTTTTTTTTTACAAATGTATTTGATTTTTTTTCGTATTCTATTTGGGCGTTATTAGTTTAAAATTATCGTTAAGTATTTTTTTGATTCCATCGCTTGTATAAATTATGACACCAAGACTTTAAGTGGTGGTGTTTGGAAACAGAGGTGAATGACGATTTGCGTGATGTTTTGTTAGTTTCTTTGTTTTTGACAGATATTGAATAACGCGCCTTCAAGTTCATCTCATGAGAGCTATTTAGCAAATCAGCTTCAGTGTTAAATTGTTTCCAGAAAAAAACATAATATGTCACCGGAAAGTGTTTTTCGCCAAAACGGAGAAACACCCTCTTACTACTACATTGCTTACTTCTAGATTGCCGTTCAATGTTATTTAGTTCAATGTAATTACCTGATGATATGTTGTTACATTCCCCATGATATGTTGCTACTTTCCCCACACTACAGCATGGTAATCTCATTCAATGCTGCAATTCATATAAGGAGAAATGTACAAACACTTTCTATATTATGAGTTTAGATACGTACGACTTACATAACATGGTGTTGAAGACTTAAAGCGTTGTCCAGTATTACAACAGGTTACTGGGTGATAATGTTATGTATTAGTAAGCATACAGGTGACTTGGAATAAGGCTTGAAAGAAAGTTTCAAGGATTTTACTATGTGGGAAATTTACCATGTTTTAAAGGTAGGTAGAAATGTTCCATCCGCTTTTATGTCTTTGGTGGGAACTGGCAAATGTGTCTATGTATAGCAATGGATTTCCACGAGCTATGTTGATTAATTCATCATCGTCTTTCAAGTCCTCTTTGATTTATAATATTTAGAGTTTACAGTTGTAATAATCATATTTACTGTATTCTTTGACTTGTAAGTTACATCTACTTTGAAATATCTACATAGGTACATCATTTTCATCATATTATTTACACACCTGACAGCCAAGATTATTATTATTTTGTATTTTTAACGGACTTTAAAAAAGGAGGTTCTCAGTTCGTCGGAATCTTTTATTTTATGTTCCCCGATTACTCGAAGACGGCTGGACCGTTTTGGAAAATTCTGTTTTGTTTGAAAGGGTATACTTTCTAGTTCGTCCCATTGTCATCAGGTTAAGATCTGATGATGGGATCCTGGAGAAATCGAGGAAACTCTTCAAATATTATAGGCACACCTATAGCGATTTGGGTATTTTTTTATAGTGACTCGTGCATTCGTTCTTGAAATGGTGCTTCCATTTGGTCAAGTGGAACTGATGATGAAGATCACACAAGGCTACCGGAATTACTCAATAATAAGTATTTCACGGGTTTCGATTTGAATAGGTGCTTTAATAATGGTTGCTAAGTAATTTATGCTCGTTACAATGGTGATTTGGAGTTCTCCTGGTACCTACTTGCCAGGTGAACTTCTCAACCATTAACGTCCCTGCATCAGGAAAAGCAATATTTTGTAAAAGGTGATTGAGCTTAGATAAATTACAAACTGTCTAACTAAAAAGTGAAAAATAAAAAACTTATTCAAAAAAAAAAGAAAACAACCTTCCAAAAAACACTACAAGGTGAACAAAAACTTTAATTTCTGAAGTCGGTGGCAAAAAACTAAAATACAGATCCAAAGACACTGACTTCCGAAATTAAAGTTATTATTCACTTTGTAGTGTTTTTTGGAAGTCGGTTGTTTTTTTTAAATCTATGTTTTATGATGCGTTATGTGATGAACTTATCTACGCTTCTTCAAGTTACACCTTCTATTTAAGTTGCTTGTACGCGTATTTAATTAATAAAATATATGTACGCTATTTATTTGTAGGATAACTGGTAGTAAATAATGTGTAGACGACATAACATGTGGTTGTAACGCCGACGTGTCAAACATTAAATTAAACTCGTAAATACGCGGTAGACGGCTCTAAATAACAGGAGGTGGTTTTATGTCTTCCTACTCTGCTATTATTATTGTTCTGTGCTGCGTTTTCCTCGAAAAATTGCCTTTGTTCCCGTCGATCTACAGATTAGGCTACACCGAGATTATTGTTGGAAAACAGCGGTTAACTCGATCATTTTCATCAGTATTATAATCAGAATTCTTCTATCGTTTCCGTCGAAATATGTTATTGAATCTTTTATCGCTGACTAGCTTCTGCCCGCGACTTCGTCCGCGTGAAGTTTCTTGTCCCCCCGACCCACCCCGCAGCATCAAAACGCCTGCCCGCGTTATTACTTCGTTTTCGCTTAGCGTTATTTGGACGTAGTTATGCTATAACGTTCCAATCCACAAGGTGGTCAAAATTGAGTTTTTGAGCCCAAGCTAGGTATTTTGACAAGTATATAATAAAATAATGTTTATTTATTTAGTTGAAGTGATACATACTACTTAGTTGTACGCGCTACCAAAAAAAAGCGTACCACAAAATTAAAAAAACGCGATTTACTCAGTTCGACCTGCGTGTGGATTGGAACGTTATAGCATAACTACGTCCTTTCTGACTTTTTTCTTTTTACTCGGCTCCTAAGGGTCCTAGCGTGATTTTAAATAGCCTATGCCCTATAGCCTTCCCCTTCAGTTTTATTATTACTATAGATTCAAACTACTGGTGTACCTACACAATGCATTTTTCTGAAGATCTGCTTCCAGGATCTGATTTAAGGTTTCTGTTGATTTTAGATCGGGACTCTTTCTACTTAGGTAATCTTTCAAGCTTAACATGATAAGAGCCTTCTTAAGGCAAATTGTTCAGAATAAAAACATTGAACAGTTTATTCTCTGACTAGCCGTTGCCCGCGACTTCTTCTGCTACCCAGGATGAAAAGTAGCATTATGTCTATTTCCAAGTCATTTTCTAACCATGTGCCAAATTTCATCCAAATCCGTTCAGCCATTTTAGCGTGAAAACCTAAAAAACAAACACACTCACTTTCGCATTTATGATATTAGTTAGGATTCACATCACGGTTTACGAAATTTGTCACCTTAAACCTTATTTGGAACTCATGTTTTGCGTCTATCAATAACGGTTGAAGTCATATAATTGGATGTTTTTATCATAATTTTAAAGCAATAGGTTCGTTAAAAGGGGGCGATACTTTACGTCACCACTGAAGCTAGTATTTGTGTATTTTCGAAACACATTTCGCTCGCTTAATTGTGTCGTTTAAAACAGACTTACGCCGAAAAACAATTAAGTTCAAAGTAAATTTGACAAAATAAATCGAAGAGTGTATATAAGTTTATACACTCTTCGATTTATTTCGACTTCAAGCTCGTAAAAACATTCTTCTAAATACTTTTGATAATTTAATTACAAAATCTAATCAGTTCTGTAATATGGTTCGGTGATGCTACATAACATTATTAGGTCCGACTGGCTAGCCTTAGCCGTCGTAAGATCTAGAATCTAGACAAAACCACCTTTCTCTCGCGCGGCTGCCTGGCCTGCATTGCCTGTATTAGCCGATTTGTCGTCGACCTTATTATATATCAGCTCTTTATCTGAGTTAGCATTATAGCTTTTATTTTGTTGTGAAAACAAAGCAATAGGAACTTTAACATTAGCAGTTACTTGATTAATTGTATTATTTTGATGGTATTTGAATTTTTGGAGGTCCTTTGAGTCGGTGGTATAAAAACATCTTAAAGTTTTCGTATCAGGCAGAGGTGTCGACAAGATCATCGATCCGTCTGCCAGGGCATCAATCATGGCATGGCATTTAATTAAAACTGGCTGTACCTGTCCATTTAGGCCATTTAGCTTACGGGCTAATTAAATGGAACTTGCAAAGAAACCAACCTAAATATCCAGGTGCGATGAGTCTATAGTTTGACCAAGACCGCTGTACCGCGCCTTAGGAATGCGCGGCGAGGCGGGGTGCAGCGCTGGCGAATGAGCGGTGGGACGCCGTGAACGTTGACGAATGAGCGGCCTGCACTGCCCCCCGTCTCGCCGCGCACATACCTACGGCGCGGTACAGCGGTTATGGTCAAACTATAGCACCTCGGCCACCCCCCCTTACTATCCAAGTATATATGACGAAGGGCAATGTCCTTCTTTTATGAGAGGCTTGCCGCCTACCTGGGAACAGGGACAGAGTAACAACCTATCCGTCTAGTACACAAAGACACAAACTAAGCTCTTTGAACCCGAACACCTTGTTTTAATGTTCTAAGAGTCTAAAACCTTACGAACGTAAAACATCTAAATAACATCGCGATCGTGACGTAAATACATGACGGCAATCAATCTACGTTAGTTACGTAAATAATAGAAGATTTTCCTATAAACGGTACTCTCTCTTATTAAAGCACGCCAATAAAAAGTTTTATGACTGAAAAACGTCTTGAGAGAGAAACTGTTCGATACAACAGATATGGATTGCGTGCTCTGTCAAATGTCAAATTGTATTGTGCTTGTCACGATTGTCACGATTTGGGAAATACCCAGAGAAAACCGCTTGATTGTAGATATATGTATATTGGCAATGCAACTTAGCTCAATTCCCCGATCAATGAATAAATTATGCCATCAGTCGTCAGAAGGTCGGCTCTCTTAGAAAATGGCCATGACCTATTCATGTTGACTAAGCTTTAAAATAACTTAAATGGCAAGTAAATTGTTGACTCCAACGAACGATTCTCCAAACGATATGTTGGCGTCTGGAAATCTGTTAATTTACGTTAGTGATTTATCCGTTTTGACTAGCTAGACTCGACATCGATCTGTAAGTTGCCCGGGCATTTCTTTATAGAAATGTTATAAACTTATAACATTGAACCTTCCTTTTCTTCCTGACCTTTGCGTTCATACAAACAAAGCTTAATTTGATATTCCTCTAGGGAACATTTTCTTAAGATTTTGCTTGCTCGGTTAGATCTTTTATCTTTTAGGACTAATATGGCTATATATGACGTTATATATTTATACAGTGATACAGTATGTCAACAAACGAATACCTGTATGTGGCATATTTTGTGATATGACCAAGGCCTATGACTACGTATATGGGAGTGGCGCGAGGAGACAAAACTCCGGGGCGTAACTGCGCTGCCGTGAAAAGTCACGGCACAGCGGACAGAGCTTAGGCGGGATCTCATGGCGAAATGGAGAGTGTGACTGTCGCAACCCAGTGCAGGGCACGCTACAATTGCGGCGATAAGTCCCCTCTGAGGAATGGTTGGAGAGGCGCCACGGCGTTCTCACCTTCCGCCTGACGCAGGTTCTCATCGGACACGGTTGCTTCGGGAGGTTCCTGTTCCGGATAAGCAAACGCGGCGGCGGGAGGAAACGCCCGGGTGTTACCATTGTGTGGATCGCACGGAGGACACGGTGGCGCATACGTTGGAGGTCTGCCCGGCTTGGACATTAAAAAATGTTGTAAATTGGTTAGAGGCAAATAAATTTAAAATAAACTTGAAAACAAACAAAAGCAGTACATTTTAGTCAGTAGATTCCCAACACTAGCCCTAACATACACAACAACAATGAAGTTGTAGAAAATACAAAATTTCTGGGGCTTGTAATAGATAAAAACCTAAATTGGAAAGCACATACTGATACTGTATGTAAGAGAATTAGTAAGTCCGCATATGCTTTGCATTCACTATCCCCAATAATATACATGGGTGCACTTCTTACTGCTTATTATTGCATAGTAGAATCCCACTTACGTTACGGTATAATATTCTGAGGAAACTCAATCGAAAGAGAAACACTTTTTATAACCCAGAAAAGATGTTTACGGGCGATTTATAAGCTTAAATCCACTGATAGTTTCATGTCATGCTTTAAACAGCACAAAGTATTAACACTACCTAGTCTGTACATAATGGAGGTAGCTGTTAACCAAGAGTGTTCCCATCCCGCCGAAACAGCACTAATGCGCAAGAGTGTCTCTACTGCATGGCTCCGGTCATTTATAATAAATGACCTAAGCTAAGCAATGGAAAGAATTGCCGCTATCATTATTCAAAAACAGTCTCTTTACAAGCTTTTTAACGCATAAAGCATACTATAATGTCAACGAATTCCTTATTGAGAAAGAACCTTGTATAAGTATTGTGTAGTATTTTGGTTAAGAATTTTGTATAGATATATAACTTTTTCTACATATAAGTTGTGATTTAAAACTGAAGAGTTTTGTATGTATCTTGCATCTTATCTTGTTTTAGCGTTAAACTATAATTTTTGCATGCCTATTTGGTAAAATATGGCTGATCCTATCTTTTATAAATTTATCGCCATGTACCTACTGTACCCATATTTGCAAAATAAACGGACTTACTTACTTACTTTAAATGAAAGTCCAAACGTCCTTATCGTTATAAACCTTTTTGCTGATTCACCAATCTGAATCCGTATGTGCAATCTTATTATGTCGCATTCTGGCTGCGACCGTAAGTGCATTCGTTTAAGTTACCGTAATACAATTTATCGTGACCATGACATTTCAGCGCAGTTTTAATTATTGGTACCTAATAATAATCTGTATGCTTTCAAGATCACTAGACTCATTCAGGTCTTCGAGCCGGATATTCGTGTTCGTGTCTTCACTTGTTAAGAAAGACGTAAAATCGTTTACCCTTTATTATTGATAGCTTCATTAACTCGAAACAAGATCCAGTCTAAAATAAACACTAATATTAATAATGCACTCGCAAACCCACGTCAAGGTAAATCACGTGCAGATTACTTTTTGGTCCTACGACCCGCATCGGAACTGTGGCACGGGCTTGTGTGGCTTTTTGCAATTTTGATTAGGTCTGATAACCTTACGTGGCCCTTTGACCCAACATCTTATATTATTCATCAAACAAATTACATCGCGTTCATATTCGGAGAGGCTTAGGTAGACTCCATCGTACGCAAGTGCGTACCTATGTAAAGTATTATGGTCGGTTTTATTTATTAACTTGTGTTCAATGAAAAATGGCTTTGCTATTTCGAATGAGTTCAAGCATTGCATTACTTAAATAATGTGTAATTTTATTTAGCTACAAATATTCTCTTATGTAAAACTTCGTCAGAGTGGCATTGTGGGCAACAGACTCAAAGTCAAGTAAGTATTGATTTGTTGGTATGTCAAACATCTACTGCATAAACTTATTTTTTTTAATAAACTGCTAAATGTGCGTTTCACGGCGAAAATTGTCATTATTAAGAAGAATCAACTTTGATACGTCTTAGAAATGGTTGGGGATGTTCATCCATTGTGGCGTGAACAAAGCCATGTACATCGTCGCCCGTATCATTATTAATTAGGTGTAAGTTGCCTGTCACCGCCTGAGCTCGGTTGAGCCTTGTAATCCTAGTATTAATCGTTGCTAGACGAATTGATGGATGGCCTAGCGTCACTGTTACTAGGTGATTCTTGTAAGTTGCCCCAAATAGTATTCTGCTTAGGTTGTTTGATGAGATGATGTAAAAATATTTGCTCATCTGCTAAGCGGTGTTCATAGGGCCTCATGTGCAGTGCAATATTATCATATTGTAGTGGAAAATTGGTTAAATTTGGCCTTTCGTAGCCTTCTTTACACCTTAAAAAGGTTCTGTGACTTAGGTAAGACTACACGACTTTGTTTTTAACTTTCACTTAAGTACTTTCTTCTTAGTAAAGCTCATTGCCTGTGTCGAAACATTGTCGAATGAAGTAATCTTACCCGAGACAACTGGCCCTGGGTAGCGCCTCACTTATCCCACTGTTCACGTACAATCCAAATTATGTTAGGGGCTCTCGAAAATCGGTGGAACTTGAGAGCTATTGGATAATTTTCTTTATTGCCAAACACGGCTTTCCGCAATGAGGGTATTGTCTCGGCCAACAGTTCACCCTGCAAAGGAAAAAGAGCATGAAAATACGTTATGCATCACTTGATACTTCACTTTCATCACTGACTAGGAAGCAATACTGAACACCAATATCTAAACCAAATAATTACGCTGTAACAGTTTCGCTCAAGTCTATTTGAAAAAATTCTGATTGGCTTAATCATTTGTTTTATAATATCAGGTTGGCACAAAAGTAACGAGACACTTGGTTTACGTTTTATATTTTTTATTATTATTACAATACAAAAAGCTTAGTGATGTAATCACCATTAGCATCTAAGACTTCTTGCCAACGATCCGGCAAAGTTTGAATGCCATTCGCCCAGAACTCATGATGGCTGTGCCTCGAAAAAGTTGTTCAACTCCGCCTCTACATCAGAGAAATCTTTAAATGGTTTACCCCGCAAATGTTGTTTCAGGGCTCTAAACAAATGATAGTCTGATGGGGCCTGGTCTGGGGAATAAGGTGGGTGGGGTATTTTCTCCCAGCCCAAGTTCTTCAACTTTTGGCGAACGGCAGATGCGACATGAGGTCGAGCGTTATCGTGTAGTAAAACTACATTGACTTGACTCGTCTTCGTCATTTTTTCTTGATAGCCGCAGATATGTAGTTTGGTGAGCTGGGTTGAATATTTGTCAGCGTTTATAGTTTCATTGTGTAATAGTCCATAAAACCTTGCGCGTCCCAGAAACAGCAAAGCAGAACTTTTAAACGGTTCTTTTGACTCAGCTTCGGTTGAGTTGGTGGCGTTTCTTCTGGAGGCAGCCAAGAAGCACGACGAATATCGTTCTCGTAATGAATCCATGATTCATCTCCAGTAACCAGATCAGACAAAAACTCTTTACATCGGGGACGCAGCAAAAGTGATTTACAGATAGCGACACGGACTGCACGATTAGTGTCTGTAAAGAGGTACCTACCGAGCCAAAACTTTTCGATACCCAAGCTCATGCAGATGGTTTTCCACGGAGTGGTGACTGCAATTAAGTGCTTCCGCTAATTCACGAGTCATCCGCTCGGGCATCCGGAATCGACTGTAGTTCGTGGCGTAAATCGTCATCATTCACTGCGGGTGGTCGTCCAGAGCGTGGTTGACTTTCAAGGCTCCTGTCTCCTGATTTAAAACGGCCAAACCATCGGGACACCGTCGCATGGCTTGTACTTCCAGCGCTCAATGCTCTTCAAATATTATGGGCACACCTATAGCGATTTTGGGTATTTTTATAGTAACTCGTGTATTTGTTCTTAGAAAGCACCATTTGGTCAAGTGGAACTGATGATGTAGATCAAAGATGGCCACCGGAACTACTCAATAATAAGTATTTCACGGGTTGCGATTTGATTAGGTACCATTAATAAAAATGGGTGCTAAGTAATTTATGCTCGTCACAATGCTTATGGTGATGTGCTCAACAATTAACGTCCCTGCATCGGGAAAAGCAATACATATTTTGTAATAGGTGATGAGCAGTTGACATTAGAGTATTATAACTTAGATAAATTACAAACTGACCCACTAAAAAGTGAAAAATAAAAAACTTTTTCAAAAAAACACAAGTGACTTCCAAAATAACACTTCAAAGTGAACAATAACTTTAATTTCGGAAGTCGGTGGCAAAAAACTAAAATACAGATCTTAAAGACACCGACTTCCAAAATTAAAGTTATTATTCACGAAGTGTTATTTTGGAAGTCGGTTGTGTTTTTTGGAAAAAGCTTTTTATTTTATCGTTTTGAATGCGTTATTCGTATGTTTTAGTGAAATTTCCTAAGTGTATTGCAACAGCATTAAATCAAACTAAATACACTTAGGAGATTTCACTAAACCATGCTAAAACCGCCTTTAAATTCAAAACCATAAAAAAGCTAATTTCTTGAAAAATGTCAGTATTGGCACTTTACCGTCGAATTAAAGAGTTTACCCTGTAAGTCATACCGCGTATCTTAATATAGCATTAATTTAAATAGCTGTATTTCATTAAAATCGGGCCACTGTGTCAAAGTTATTACAATTTATTGTCTGTATATCTGTTACCTTTTTACTCCTCAACGGCTGAACTGATCTGGATGAAAAGCATACAGATAGGCCATGATTTGGGTTTGGAAATATGATACTTTTATCCCGGTAGTACGTTCCCGTGGGATGATATCCACATCCACGCGTACGAAGCCGTGGGCAAAAGTAATGCGTAAATAACAAGCAAAACGTCGATTGTTGACTATCGTAGCCACTGAGACCCATTTCCTTTTAGCTTTTACAACTGTCGATAGATAAATGACTGACAGTCAATGTGTTTCTTTGGCGTTTCCTTATCAACATGTAAATGGTCGTGGCGTAATCTGTAAAACGTTGGTTTCTGAATAAAAAACCTGTCAAATTTACGTAAACTACACTTTATATACCAGTGGCACAGATTGTGACAGACTGACACACTTGGAATAAGAATTCGAACGCTTAAGAAGAAATGAAATAATGATTATAAAGTTCACCGTTGCAGGGTCAGTTCAGGATTGGGCTTATCCAATTTAAACAGTACTAAGTGCTACAGTTGCTACCAGTGCTACAGTCTCAGCCAAAGACCCTATGGAATACCAAACGCAATTAGCCAAGAAGGTTCCATCGTTTCAAATATTGCCACTCTTAAATGCGCTTGCATTTTAGTTTAGACATCTTAAGTGCCATGATTCGGATCCAAGCTAGTAAAATTTTATTCACTTCAGTATTTGAAAGTTTGTAACAAGAAACTCAGATTACACCGCGACTTTCTTTCATTTTTGTACTTATGCAAGTCATGTCTCCAACTTCAAAGGAAGCGCACACTTCCGAGTTCTGACTGCATTGCGAATTTACATCATACATACAAATTGAGTCTCCATGCTTGCGTATAATTCTATCTAAAGTTATAGGGAGCGGCGGTGTTCCATCTTTCACGTTAGCTTCGTGTCTCGACGCCCGGGTGACCGACCTCCATTGTTCCAACCGTTGCAACTCGAAGAGATGTCAACAGCCCGTAAATTACTAATTAGTTACGAAGCCTCGCCTCTCCGCTCCGCTAAACGTCTTCCACGGTCCCCGAGCCCGGTCCCACAACAACGAAGTGGGCTTGTTTGACTCCATTACTCTCAATTTAGGCCGTAATTGCTACGCCCCGTGTTATTTGTCGCTGAAGTTACTACAATAGTTTTAAATAGAAATTGAAGGCGCTTTCCATTAATTTATTCAATTTGTGTGATTGCTAACTCGTTGATAGAGCGTGAAACTGGTGTCACTGCTATTAAAATAGCGTCTACCGACTGTAATCCACAATGTGCATAGCAATAAAACACGACTCCCCCTTTGTCCAGACTCAACCAGCAAACTACTGGTGGATTTCCATAAAATTTATATTAAATATGAGTTTCTCAAGCGTTTTCGGGGGAAACTTTCGGTTTAATCGGCTCGCGTGTGAAGTAGTCGTCTAGACGGTGCTATTTTATATTCAATGCACACGATTCCACAGAAGACTATCTTACTACGTGTACTAAAGGAATTGCCAAGTTTTGTAAAAGAAAAACAATCTAAATATAGTCGATAAAAAGTGCATTGGTCGTATCGACTGGGTAACGAACTTGCGTACTAAACGCGTTTAATTAATTATTGTTATTACAACAACGCGTTACAATTGATTCGATCCAATTCCTCGAGCTCCAAGCGTACTGTAATTGCATTCGTAGAGCTAATGAGTGTGATATTAATCTAGCAACACTACAAGTGTATTGTGTTGTGTTTTTATGATCTGTGATTGTGTTGGTGGAAAATGCTTGGATCACGCTTTGGCTTGCCGCAAATTCTTCAAGGAGTGAGAGGAAATTTCATTTTACACAAGACTAGATTACTTTTCTACGGCTCATTAGTAACATGAATAATTTGTAAACGGCTGGACCGATTTGGATGACATTTTGTGTATGTGTGTGTATTTCAATGGGTGGATGGCTTGAAAACAATTGGACCCGGTAGGTGACGCTGCTAAGGCGGTACGAAGTTCGCCGGGTCCGCTAGTTATCTATATTTTATGTAAAACAGAAAGGCCACATTTTCATATATACAAACAATCATGCACCAAAAGCTGACCCCAACATACACCATAGTTGGGAAAAGGCTAGGCAGTGGTGATGAATCATGCTCCAAAATCCCATCAACGATTAATATCGCTGTATTCGCTATATTGTTCCTTTCATTTTCATAATCAACATCGCGTTAATCTAGATTAAGGTCTAAACGATAAATTGAAACATTGTCCGTATTCAGTACAAGAGCCGAGTGGCCATAGTGAATGGCCCTAAATATTCTAAGGCCAGGTTTGCACGGACGTATTTTTTATCGCGGCGAATTTTTTTCGCGCACTGGCTTTTCAATACAGAGTTTGAAAATCCTAAAAATCGCCTGTTCGTACATGGGCTTAGTGCTTCGAACACAGATTAGATCATAAATAACGTCGAATTTACGGTATTATAATTCCGATAATACCGGCTGCCTCGTTGTTTCGTCGTTCATTAATTTTGATGTTTTCATCGTGGACGTCTAACAAAGACTTCCCCAAGTACATAATACTCGCAAGGGAGTCAAATTAATTTGTTTTGGCTTACCGCTGCGTTGTTGCTTATCGGTACATTATAATGTTTTGTTCTCGCGTAAAATTTTCAGCCTTTCGAATGCCTGAGTCATAATGAATGATAACAAACGAAAAATTCTCTGATTGCCCAAAAGTGCAGCTCTTATTTGTAGTGTAACTACCATGGCTGGTTGATACTCACCTGCATGCGCCACTTAGGATTGATATTTTGCCAGCCTCTACTATTGTATCTGCATCATCATCAAATACAACCTCCATTCATCATAGTATTTAGATGTATTCATTGTGATTTGAGTGTGAAAAGTTTTTTGTCTTTCCTACGTGTCACTTTCACTCTCAATGACAGACATTAAGATTTTTGGCAAATGCCACAACAGTTGCACACGACTTTCAGAAAATTTGCAAACAAATGGCCAGAGGTGACTTAAAAGAAACCGTTAAGCAAATTACATCCTCAAGGCGAATAGGTTAATGTAATGTATTCTCCAAATGGGTTCTTGGTAGTCAAGGCCAAAAGTCGGACAACCAGTCTTACCAAAGGGTGTTGTATTAAGCAACAAAAAAAAATTAAAACCTCTGGCAAATACCACACTTTTACTTATTTATTAGCGTTGGCACAATGAGTCGTTCCGGTCATTTTAATGAAAATTATTCTTTATTTTTTTATGTTTAGGTACAATTTAATATTTATGTATGTCTGTAGAATTGAGAACATGAATCAGGCTTAAAATAGAACAGAGCTATTTATAATAAACAAGTTTATCTGTATAGCAGGTTTAATTACGAGTAATTAGTTGAAAAATTCCTAGTTTTCCGTTGAGTTAATTAGGATTGTTATGATTTAACTTATTATTATAGACTGACGTGTAGTTATATTGAACGGTATATTTTTTCTGGTATAGAATCTGTAGCCTATAATTAATCTTTACGGTATTTGCGTTTTTTGTAATAAACACGTTTAAGGGGGAAGCTCCAGGTAGCCCGCGGAATTCAAATTTTCTTACGTTTTTTTGCAATTTGCAAGTCACTATTAGGTTGTATGTTGATTAAAGTATGATTCGCGGCCATAACATAATATTTATTTACAAAATTATAATAATTAGAACCAATCAGTAATACAACTCCATAAGTTAGTGTTATCCTAAATGTCAAGAATTCATGAAATCCTAATGAATTCTAAAACTCATTAGGATTATTTGAACTTGGACGAGTTGCATTGATGATTTTAATGAATAATTCTAGAAATATGTATACTTGTTACAGTCGCGAATCATATTTAGATTAACACAATACAACCTGATGCTGACCTGCAAATTACAGAAAACGTAAGAAATTAAGAATTTCGCGGGCTACCTGGAGCTTTCGCCTTAACAGTTATTAAGTTTTCATTCTTGGTCTTGTCAAGAACGCAATCGTGCGCACGCGCCGTAGGCTCGGCGCAAACTGGCCACAGACCATAGCCACCGGTGGGCAGCGGACAACGACTTAACCACAGATTTAAATCTGTGGACTTAACACACTATTTCATATATTTTGTATAGACGCACTGCACACGTGAAGCCGGTGGCGGCCACCCGCTACAGCCGTACTCTACACCGCAGAAACAGGCGACAGCCACCGGTGGCTGTGGTCGGTGGCCCGTTTGCGCCGAACCGTAATGAGGAAAACTTGTTTTGGTTCTACACTAACTGGGGAATACCAACGCCATTATGAAAACAAGGAAAAAACAAATCGCATCCTATACAACAAAAAAAAAAAGGCCAAGTGCGTGTGGGACCACGCACACTGAAGGGTTCCGTAGTTGGGATGAATTTATCCCAAGAACAAACTTAACATTGTAGTTGAAAAACATGTTCACCCATACATTCCAACCCCAAACGTAAGTTTACGCACAATATTGAGAGATTTATCATGTTATATTAAGACTTCTTATAGGTTTCCGTGTAATCTATAAGCATTTTCTGTATTTTTTCAAAAATTTTGGCTCAGTAGTTTCGGGGGTCAATTTTCGTCTACTTTCTTAAATAACTTTAAAACAATATATTTTAAAATTATAATAAAAAATATATGTTAGACCCTCACAGTAAATCCTTTCTTTGATGTGTCACACGGTACAATTTGCAAACTTTTTTTTTTTACTTTTCTTATTTGCTCCCAAAAGGGTCCCCCATATTCAAAATTCCTTTATTTATGTTACACGTCCGTGTTTGGGTCACAGAAATTCTTAATGAATACCAAATTTCAACTTAATCGGTCCATTAGATTCGGAGCAAATTGAATGTGACAGACAGATAGACACACGAGTGATGCTATAAGAGTTCCGTTTTTTCCTTTTGAGGTACGGAACCCTAATAAAAACGCACATAATAATATATAACATTTACCCAAATCACATTATCATAAAATAAAAAGGATGAATGAAACTCGACTCGCATCTTTAAAACGCATTGTTTAACACTTAAGGAGTCGCTAATGGGTCCAACGGACCCAGTCCTTCATATTTTGCTTCTTAAATATTATAATTCGACGAATGCGACGTTGCCGCTCTTAGTACCTTTTAACGATAGTGTAGCACAGCAAATGACGACGTCGGCAGTCAGTTGGCGCGCTGCAAGTGAGTGCTACGGACGTAAAAGGTGTGTGTGGGTCCGCCGGACCCGGTAGCGACTAAATACGTAAGTGAATTTTGCATTTTGTTATTACTATTTATTTACCTATTTTCTTTATTTCTTTCGTAGAAAATGGCAACCAATAGGGTTTTAAGGCCTGAAGAGATAGATGAATATCTAAATGAAGAAATAGAAAACGAAGACTGCTCTGAAACTGAAGACTGCTTAGATGTAAGTGAACATGAATCGGATTCCGAACAAGAAGGCGAAGTATTCAACTTCCCAAGGTCATCAGCATCAAATATACAATCTGAACATGAACTAAACTCAGAGCCAAGGCAAGGCATCCGTCGACCGGCGCCTGATCTTCGACGTCCGGATTTAGATTGTGTTCCATTGTCGATTTTACAAAATGGCTATTATATTGGTAAAGACAAAACTACTTTATGGAGTATTGAAGAACCCGCAAGAAATGTAAGAACTCGGAGTCATAATATCATGCGTGAAGTTCCTGGGCCTTGTCAAGAAATGTTGAACTCAACTACACCGTTGGAAAAGTTTTGTCTTTTTTTCCCCGATGAAATGTTGACGAAAATAACGGATTTTACAAATATTTACATGACTGAAAAAGTTCGAGACAATTTTGAAAGAGAGAGAGACTGTAAACCTACTAGTGTCACGGAAATAAAAGCTTTGTTTGGACTTCTTTTTTATATTGGAAAATTGAGAGGAGCACACTTGAATACTAAGGACCTGTGGGCCACCGATGGTACCGGATGTGATATCTGCATAGCAGCTATGTCAAGAAGTAGATTTCACCTTTTGCTTAGATGCTTGCGTTTTGATGATATAAGAACAAGGCCAGCAAGAAAGGAAAATGATAAATTGGCGCCAATTCGAGAGATTTTTGAGCAATTTGTGGGTTATATTCGGAAATACTACAGGCATGGAGAGCATGTCACCATAGATGAAATGCTTTTAGCATTCCGTGGTCGATGTCCATTCCGACAATATCTTCCCAGCAAACCAGCCAAGTATGGCCTAAAAATATTTGCAGTCTGTGATGCAAAAACTTATTATACATCAAACCTTGAAATTTACGCCGGCAAACAAAATGATGGTCCAAATCAGCTCAGCAACTCTCCAAGCGATGTGGTGAAAAGACTGGTGGACCCGATAAAAAGTTCTCATCGTAATATTGTCATGGACAATTGGTTTATGAGTGTTTCATTGATGACAGATTTACTGGACAACTTTGGCTTGACATGCTTAGGAACTCTCAGAAAGAACAAAAAAGAAATACCTCCTGAGTTTACTCAAACCAGAGGAAGACAGGAGCACGAAACTTACTTTGGGTTTCAAAATAATACCACATTGCTATCTTACGTGCCTAAACGTGGCAAAGTAGTTCTTTTAGCATCTACTATGCATCATGATGCTAAAATAGACGTAGAAACCGGTGAACAAAAGAAACCTGAAATGATAACCGATTACAATAACCTCAAATGTGGAGTCGATGTAGTTGACCAAATGACTGGTACATATTCTGTGTCTAGACGAACTCAACGTTGGCCACTTTGCATATTTTTTGGGTTATTGAATATTGGCGGACTAAACGCTTACGTTATCCAAAAGGCCATGTTACCTTCTGATAACTTCACACGAAGAGATTTTATCAAAACATTGGCTATTTCTCTGATTGTACCACACCTTCATGAAAGAATTTCTATTACAAACATTCCTCAGCACATCAAAAATCGTATCCGAAATATAATACCAGAAGTAGAACCAACTGCTGCATCCAACCCACCTGTGAGTGGACGAAAAGTGCGTTGCGGCCTATGTAATTGGAAAAAAGATAGGAAAACCAAAGTTTTTTGCACAAAGTGCAGTGTACCAATTTGTGGAGAACACATGAAGCATGTTTGTATAAATTGTTATAACTAAATTTTATGTACAAAGTGTCTGAAGAATGTTGACAAGTGTGATTTTACTCCAAAGAAGATATTATTTTTTTGTATTTTTTTTTTATACTTCTGTGATGATTGATCTCTCATTGCTATTCCGTTTATATAAGTATATTATAGTTGTGTAAGTAAATACAGAAAATTTTGTTTAAAATAAGTAAATATAAAAATTACAATGATTACCCTAAATCTTGTCACAAAACTAAGGAGAAATTAAGTATATTTTTGTAATAGCCTTTGTTTAAGTAAAATAAATAAATATTAATATTTGATTCAATAATATCTTTTATTATACATATAGAATCCGTATAAAAAAGTAAACATTTACGTTTATCATACAGTTCTGGAAAAAACTTATGACATTATACTGGGTCCAGCGGACCCGGTAGCGAGTACTTGTGCGACAAATTAGGACGCGAGTCCCTAAGTGTTAACTGATCATCAGATAGATCAGTGACGCATTTTCTATTCATATCCATATAAATATACATGTACTAATGAATTATTGACACTGGATGGCGTCACTCACGTTAACGGGTACTTTGTGACTTGTCAAACCGCTAATAGTTCTGCTTGCTTGCTGTGATTAGAATAGTTCTAAGAAAAATACAAGAATATTCTAAATTATTTATTTATAACTGGTTCAGGATCTCTTCTAAACAGGAACCTCACTTGGCATGAATGTAGATACAGTAAGCAAAATAAGCTGCTGAACAGGATTCAGTTCACATTCAATAGGTTGCTCACCAAGTAAACTAACTTCCACCAGGAACTATTGGGAAGCGATTAAAGTATTTTGTTGCCGACCATACATGCTTCCAACTTTTAAAAATAAGCTGCTGAACAGGATTCAGGTCACATTCAATAAGTTGCTCACCAAGGAAACTAACTTCCACCAGGAACTATTGGGAAGCGATTAAAGTATTTTGTTGCCGACCATACATGCTTCCAACTTTTAAAAACTAACGTTGGGTGATTTTAAGATTACGTTTCATAACAAAATGTTCTAGATTTTGTCATTGTTATGTAAATCATTTTTTCATCATCTGCCTAGCTTTTTCCCAACTATATTGGGGTCGGCTTCCAGTCTAACCGGATGCAGCTGATACCAATATTGTACTTGGAGCGACTGTCTAGCTGGCCTCCACAACCCAGTTACTGGGTAACATTGACAAAAAACCTTTGGTAAGACGGGTTTTCAGATTTTCGGGCTTCTGACGACCCATAACGACTGTCAAAGATCCACGAATGACAGCCGAGACCGACGGCTTAACGTGCTTTCCGAGGCACAGAGAGGTCTTAGTATGTAAAGATGGTCACCCATCCACGGACTAACTGCGGCAAGCTTAGCTTAACCTGATCGATCGACCTGTGCGGCTGTTATTACTTAGCCACAGTAAATTATGTAAATTAAATAAATATTCTCTTCATTAAACCAGATAGTTCTCATCAGCGAAGGTTCCTTATGATATGATTTCATGACCTCCTCCTTTTTATCTTTTCACGGAAAAGACTGAAGGGCTTCTTGGACAGACGGCCCTTACGCTTGTGACCATTATATGTCCGCCCAAAAAGGGGAAATGAAGGAACCATTTGTTACGAAACACGACATTGCGTCATCAAAGCAATTGAAACTATAAAGGTGCAGTTGTAATTAATGACACCACGGTGATAGGTTGCGCCGACTTGCTCCATAAGTCACTGGGCATGAACTGATGGTTTAGTCCCATCTCGGCACCCATTACCTTATTGGAAGCTCTTTGTGGGCATGATAAATAAATTCATGGGCGCCGAGATGGGACTATACCGAACTGATGTCGCAAAGTAGCAGCTGTTTCTAGATGCAGTGCCAACCATGCATCATGGTCACTGACAGTCTATTAAATACCTACTACTGCTAACGAATTAGCAGATGAGAAAGCTTTAATTATAACTAACACTGTAGTAATGAACAGAAAAATGACACAACTAACACCCGGTTTCTGTAGTCTGAACAATTTGACCTATTTTTACATCTGTAGACAGTTGAATTGACTGACTTTTGTTATTTCTGTCAGTCAAACACAACAGGTAACATGAATTTTACGGCAAATTTATTGATCAGAAACTTAGTCAGCCTTGTATTTCTGCAAAGCTGGGGGTTAGTCTAGGTATTCAGAAGTGCTATTCTGTACAAGTCTCACCGTGAAATCTTAGGTGAGCGTGGAGTGAGATGTCAGTAGTGTCAATCCCTAGCATCAGGTGGAATGACCTCTCTTTAAGCTCACTTCACCTAAGGATTCACGGTGAGATTTTTACAGAATAGCCCGGCTGGTATTTGTGATAGCCCCACCTATAGTAGTAAACACGTGTATATAGGTTGGGGAAAAAGTTTCTTCGCATTTTTTAAGAAAATTCAAAACATTTTTTAATATAGTTTATTTACATTTAACTAAAAGTATGTAGGTACCATTTTGTTCAATAACTTTTTGCCATCTTGTAGGTAGGGACATGATCCCATTGCTATAGAAATTTTGGGACTTCTGGTCAAAATACCGCGACAAGTGGTTTTGGCAGTCCTCTCGTGATGTTAACCTGACACTGCCTAAAGAATTCTGAAGAGACCGAAACAGGTGGAAGTCTGAAGGTGCAAGGTCAGGACTATACGGCGGATGCATTAACACCTCCCAGCCAAACTCTCTTTATTTTTGCTGAGTGGCTAAAGATGTGTGAGGTCTAGCGTTATCATGATGAAAAACCACACCCCTTCTGTTGATTAATTCCGGCCGCTTTCTCTCAACTTCTTGCTTTAATCTCATCAGTTGTTCGCAGTAGAGTTCAGAATCGATGGTCCTGCCTGGTGGTAACAGCTCATAATGAATAATGCCCTTCCAATCCCACCACACACAGCATCACCTTAACCCTAGTTAACCTAGTTAACCCGGGTTTCGCCACAGTCTGTGAAGCCTGACCGGCCTTTGACCACGACCTTTTTCGCACGTTCTTGTCATACGTGATCCACTTTTCATCACCAGTTATCAGCTTCTTCAAAAATGGTTCGGTTTCATTACGTCGTAATAAAGAATCACAAATGAGTACACGGTTCATTAGGTTTCTTTCAGTGAGCTCGTGAGGTACCCAAATGTCGAGCTTTTTTGTGTACCCAGTTTTTTTCAAATGCGCCAAAACTGTTTTGTGGTCAATTTCCAGTTCTTCAGCTACGTCGTAACTACTGATATGCCGATCTTGCTCGACTTTTTCAAAAATGGCATCCATTTTATCCGTAATAGGGCGACCAGAGCGACGTGTATCTTTGACATCAAAATTTCCGGATTGAAAACCCTTAAACCAAATTTGTGCTACTCTCACAGACACTACACTAGGTCCATAAACATCGCAAATTTTTTTCGCGGCTTGCGTTGCATTTTTACCTTTTGGTAGTAAAATTTTAAAATGTATCGAATTTCTTCATTAGATTCACTCATCTTGACGGTACGAAAAACAAATGAAAATCACACATTTTCCTAATTTGAATTTGGAATTATGTTCTTTAAAATTGAAACTTTCAATGATACCAAAACCAGCCAGATACAAATAGTATAGCCAAAGAGATTTTGTTACAAGTTCATACATACTATAATGCGAAAAGACTTTTTCCCCAACCTAATATGACCATAATAATATACCGCTTTGGTATGTAGGTGATAATTTGTAGCCTTATTATACCAATACATTCGAATTAGACTAGCTGTATCCATACATCGTTTTATTCACAATGAAATTAAGCGTCCAAAAAAGCCGCAAGTTTCCCAATTACCATCATCAATCACCTAGCCTTTTCCCAACTATGTTGGGCTCGGCTTCCAGGTTTTCATAGAGAGACGGCCTATCTGAGCTCTGCAGGTTCCCCGATTATTTCAGTTTAACTTACATTCCATAAATTGTTAGTAGGTACATAATACTTATAACTAAACTATGTTAGTAAATTATTAGTTATTATTGTGCAATTTAACATTAAAAAGGGCACCTCCAGTCACTACAGGGCGTTCAACCCTTCCCAATATGGTATTCAGAAAGCTGTTGGTGCTGCCTCGCACGCGACGCATCAGAGAGATAGGTACTATTGCTCTAAAGCAGTCCGTGCTGGCCATAGCAAACATACCTGATGCACTGCGAAAGCGAGGCAACCCCAACAGCATCTTAAAACCATTATTGTACAGGGCCCGTAGGGCATTGAAAGATCTACGCGTATAACGGACCCATAGGCTGCAGGCATAAAAAGTCTGCAGTATGCCTTAAAAAGAGCAATTTTGACATCTTTTGTGGACGTTGCAAACCTGCGCGCCAGCATATTGCATCTACCCATGCTCTACGTTCCCGCTCTTAATCCCAAATTAACCAGCTTCCTCTTCTTTTGCAGGGCGACGTCCTAGAGTGTCCGCTATGCCTGTCGATGTTCCCATCGCCGGCGATGGTCCGGCTCGCGTGGTGCTCTCACCGGTGCTGCGAGCCCTGCTTAAGACAGTACCTTGCCATCGAGATCTTCGAGGCGAGGGTTCCCGTCAACTGCCCTGTGTGTCATGAGAGCATGCATCCCTCAGGTAAAACATCGTTATAATTATTATAAGGTTTAATACGCGGAAGACCCCTTCTGTCGTTGACGATGACGGACATCCAAAGATGACGAGACATATTTTTGAGGTTTCTTTAGGTCGTTGTTGATCACGGAATCAGCAACGACCTGAAGAAAGCTCAATTAGATGTCCCCTCGACTCACAGGCCCAAAATAAAAGACACAGACCAAACCAGACTAATGAAACAAACCCGAATGATGGAAAAATGGGCTATGGAGAGAATAGAAGTTGTGTGTGTTGGTTTTGAAATTGAAATGGTAGTGCATAAAAAGCGTCTTTCAACAGCAACACAGTGATGTCATGCCTTAGATATTCAATGGTATGCTCTAAATGAGAGATTCGATTCTTAAAACCAAAGCTTTCTTTCCTTTAGTTTATCAGGTTAGTTTTGTTGTTGTAATGTATCTTTTATAACACCATCCAGTCGTGGAACTTGTCAGTGATGTCTGTCCGGTCTTGCTTTACCAGCTCTTGCAGTCCATACGTCCGACCAAAGCATTTAAAGATGTCTATTCCCCGATGGTTGAGCTTCGACTTTTTTGTCTTATTATTATGTTATCAATAAATTCTACACGTGTAGTACTTTTCTAAACTAAACAACAGGAAACGTGAGTGATATTAAGCTCTTGAATAATGAATTTATCACATTCCAGTTGAAAGCCGGCTTTACTATAAATATTGATATTCAATCGATTGAGTTATGGAATAGATTCATCGGATGACCTTAATTTTACTAGTTTGCATGTAGCGCCTACAAAATGCAAATTACTTTCATCATATAAAGTAGGTTAGCTACTTATAAATAAGCAGAGATTTTTCTGAATAACATTCTCTAATACGTACTAACGCATAAGTAAATGCACTCTCGGACTCCTAAATCGAGCCACCGAGCAATTCCATGTGAGGTATAAAGGCCTAAAACATCAAAATAATGATGAGTCAAAGAAAAGGTTTTTATGTAGTTTTGATGCCGACATACTATCTGTCATTTTGTTGTCGACATTGTTCCGAATTTGAATTCACGTGATATAGTGCAGTATTAAAAAGTGCAGGGTGGCTTGATTTAGGATTCCTGGTGTGTATTAAAGTACCTGGACGTAGTATAACAATTTTTTTTTTAATAAAAAGAAGCTGTCACACATATCAGCACCAAAGGCATCGCTCGCGCTCTACACACACTTTAAAACAAAAAAAGCAATGTGCGATTATACTATCGGCCACAGCTACCCTAAAGGAAATCTAGCTTCTCCATTAAGACAGAAAGTTTCGCCTGACTTATGCTAGGAATTTATATATTCGACATCTCGAGTCCTCATAAGATTGTACGTAGGTATACGAAAGGCACGTCGCGGGCAATCCTGTAATATTGTTCCCCGTCTCGGTTTCCTCCAAATCACCGCAATATAACTTGGTGCGCCACTAATTCGAATAGTTGACGAACTTCGACACCATTCCGCACAAACTTTGCATATCACACTCTCTACCTTGTAACAAAACGTACTGTGTAAATATACGTTTGATGTCCGCATGTATAAACTCTTGTGTGTAAAAGGTAGGTAATTAGCGTACAATTTCAAAAAAAAAAAATTTGGGCGTTTCAATCAATTCTTGTAAAGACTTGTGAAATATGAGCTGGTCGCATAAACCCAGGTGGGAGGTATGTTGCATACCTAGTACCTACGCCCAGGTGAACACATCGCACATTTAATAATAAACCGAAATAATTTAAAAACACGAGTTTTTGACATTTAATCAAAAAACGAACTAAGGGCTGATTTTTTTATCCATAGTTAACTCAACCAATGGTTAAACATACTAACTAATGTTTGAATTTTGGCTAAATGTGTTTGCCAAAATGCCATTATTACTATTTTTTAATATGACTGAGTTAACATGAATACATTCAAGTTAAAAAAATATGTTTAGCCTTTCACATTTAGCTAAACTTCAACCATTAGTCATTATGTTTAACCATTGGTTGAGTTAACTATGGATCAAAAAATCGGCCCAAAGTCCGCTTAAAGAGTAGGTACAGTCTAACGGGCGCTTGATTCGGACAACCACAAGCGAAATAGAGGACTTGCCGTCTCTTTTAAAAATGTCGGCTGTGTCGTATTTCCAAAACTTTAAACGCGATTTCCCAACAATCGTAATTTTGTAATTATTTCACTTTATTATTAAAGGTGCGACATTACCATGTCGCCCTACGTTTCCCTTTACTCTGACGTCAGAGTTACAGTACTTAAATATTCAACGGCGACACGTTCATATACATATGCAGCGGAGAGACGTGTAAATTGAACTTCTAGACTGGAGGATCCTAGGATTAAGTTTTATAAAAAGGTGCACTACTATCATTGAGTTATAATGTACTACGTAGTACATTATAACTCAATGACTACTATTTACGTAACCGCATAACTTAAGGTGCGGTAAGAGGGAGTTCTCTTACTAACTACGATAGTATTATAAAAAGAAATACTTTTCCCGTTATACAAACCGCAAGTATGTCAAATGTGTATATTACGTATAAGAACGGATTTACTCCTTTTGAATTTTTTACCTTTTTGCCTCAGTCACAAAAGCCTAAACCGAAAGGATGACACACCACCAACTTCCATTTATTTTCAACTGCAATTTACGTTAAACAACAGTTCTGAGAACGATAAAAAATATAATCATCGGAACTGTAAAGGCAAAAGTTGACGAGTCATAAAAAGTATTTGTATGTCAAGTGAGTGTCGCAAGAGTTTATTGCAATAATTGCTCAACGTGTAATGCTTGAACTTAACGTGCACACAATTATCACACTCTGATCAACATTACAGCAGGATTTTCCTTATATACCTATTGAAATTCTACCCTGCTCGATTTAAACAAGCAGATAAATAAAGTAAGGTCTTGTGAGTCCACTTTAGAATTGTGGTGAGTTTTGGTAAATAACAAATTAGATTTTCTGCTGTTTAAATTATTTGTAATAAGTAGGTAGGGACAATAAAAAAAGAAGTAAAATTATAGAAGTATGGAAGAAAAAGACATGTTGCGCCGACCCCAAATAAATTGGGACAAGGGCAGGAGAATGATGATGATGAAGTAGGTAGGGACAAGTGGGGTATAATGAAATGAAAAAAACATTTTCATTTATATAAAAAATCTATACTGATTAACTCCTTTTCCCAACTTTGTTGGGGTCGGCTTCCAGTCTAACCGGATGCAGCTGAATACCAGTACTTTACGTGGAGCGACTGCCTATCTGACCTCCACAACCCAGTTACTGGGTAATACGATACCCCTTGGTAAGACTGGTTGTCAGACTTTCGGGCTTCTGACGACCCGTAACGACTGTCAAAGATCGACGAATGACAGCCGGGACCAACGGCTTAACGTGCTTTCCGAGGCACGGAGGAGTCTCGGTATGAAAAGATGGTCACCCATCCACAGACCAACCGCGGCAAGCGTAGCTTAACCTGATGGATCGACTCGTGCGGCTGTTATTACTTAGCCACGAGCTCCTCGTGTATTATTTTATGTACTTATATATACTTTTATCTAAAAATCTGTCATAGAAACTAGATCAAAAACTAATCCTAAACATATTGAAATAAACGATTTATTTATAACTTTCCCAAGACCTTGCCTGTTTCAATGTACCCCAGGACTTAGGTATATTGGAGCACACCCTATGGGGTGCAGTGCAATGAAACATAGCGGGGCACAATTAAATATGCATTTTTATTCATCATACATAACAAATATAAAAAAGCAAAATAAACTATGTAGTTCTAAAATATTGACAATACTAATATTTATACGAAATCATTTTTTTTTTAATCTGTAAACTAAAACAATTCTAAATATTGACAGTATTGCTAGGTATACTTAGACGATTTTTATAATTTAAATCTGTGAAGGAAATGTGTAAATATCAGCTTCTCGTTTAGTCTTCCCGGAAGAACTTGGAGTGGGTTTTTCCTTACCCATCTAGAGTAAGGAAAAGGAGCCGGGCACGGTTTATTGTGCAAAGAAAATATAAATCATATTTTTATTTTATGCTCAATAAGCCATGTCGCCAGCCAGCTCTATACACCAAAACGTTTTTATGGGGGTACAATGTAACACTGTTTCATCGGTGTACATGGGGTACTCAGAAAGTATTGCGATATTAGAAAAAAATATACTACAGGTTATATTTTTTTTAATTATATCTTTCCAAAGAACTCTCCATTGGCATCTCATACACAGTTTCATACGTCTAAACTCTAAACCAATTTTCATAACACATTTTCCAGTCCGCATCAGACCCCCCTCAAATGCAGCCAGTGCATCTTCCGGTGATGAAAACTGTTTTCCCTTGAGTTGATTTTTTATTTTGGGGAACAAAAACAGTCATACGGAGCCAAAATGGGACTTTAAGGAGGATGACCTATTAGTTTGACCGGTGTCCTGTCCAGAAAGTCCCTTGTTTTGAGCGCCGAGTGAGCCGGCACGTTGTCGTGGTGAAGCAGTAGCCCACGGAGGCCGGTGTTCGGCCGCTTGCTGCTTGCTGCAGTAAAAACTTCTGGCAAACATTTGTTAACATACCATTCAGCATTGATGCTCCTTTGATCTCGTAAGGGTACCGACACCAGATAACCCGTCAAAGAAAAAAAAAACTTGTGATCAAAATTTTGCCTGCATTTCTCGCTCGCTTCAGGTAGGTAGGCGTTGGTTCACTTTGAAACAGCCACACGGTCGACTGACGCTTCGTTTCTGGATCATACTGATAAATCCATGATTCATCACCATTCATGTTATCGTAAACGCGCCGAGACGAGCCTGCTTCAAATTTTGCTATCATGTTTCGGCACTATTTTGCCCCTTCCCGATCCAATCTGCAGTTTGTGCTGAATCTCTTCATATGTGATTCGCCTATTCTCTTGAATTAAAATTTTCACAGCCAGCGTTTTCTTCTGTAACAGCTGCCATATGGCGGCCACATCTTTCTTCGTCTGCCAAAGTTACTCGACTACGCTTAAATTCAATTGAAATTAAATTAAATTCAATTCAAATTAAATTGAACTAGCGGAAAACAGTCGCTTTAGCAAGGGCTTTTGTGTATGAACGCTATTCGAAGTCTTTCAAAAGATTTTTCTGGTTTTAGTCGACATTGGAAATCGTACAAAATCATCGCGCGAAAATGGTCTCGTTGTAAATCCATTTTTCAGTGAGACAGAGTATTTTAATTTTGCTCGTAACAAAATGTGGAGGTAATTTCGAATTTGGAATGTTGTGTTTTTTTGTAATAAATAGTCATAGCTTTAATTGACATAAAAACCAGCCAGTGTCCCATAGACAAAAACTGTTAGTGGCAAAACATACTGAGTAATCTGGTATTCCCATTCATCCCCGTGCCGTCTTCCCACTGGTGGCACGAACAGGAATTTAAAAAATAATTATAATTTATTCCCGTTCGTCCCATTCATTTTGTCAGTGGGACGAACGGGAATGAATTTAATATTATTTTCGATATTAAATTCTATATTATTTTCAATTTTAATATTAAATTCCCGTTCGTGCCACCAAAGGGACGCCGGCAGCGGGACTAAAGGGAATACACTGTTTTATAGTGCCTCGACAAAAAAAAAATACAAACTCAAGATTTTTTCTTTGAGGTTATATTATGTTGCAAAATATATTAATAAAAGCCCCAAATACGCAATTTACGGATAAATACAATATCACAAACATGGTGTCAATTAGTTCTTCGGTAAAATTAAACGTTTTCTACTGCAAATTTAAACATTGGACTATAAAAAATAATTATTCACTCACAAGACTCACAGGATACACTAATCCTCAATGCAACTACCTTCATGTGTACTTTGAAGAATAACCTGTTTGGTCGTGTAAAAAGAGCGCGGACATATGAAAACCGCAAGAGTTTAATTTGATTGTTTCATTGTGCCCCGTGTTTCATAACTCCCACTTGTCCCTACCTAGTAGAAAACACTCAAAAAGTTAATAAGAGTACTGATTGCGTAAGACACAAACACAGCTTAAAATATCACCTAATAATAACGATTCTCTGTACAAGGACTTCTTTACAGCTACGCCCACGAATTTCCTTTTCTTGGAATGCCCAAAATGTTTGCTAATGATCAGTTTATTTTATCGCTTTCGAATTTATCGGGATTCTTTTCAGTAGAGCCTTCTACTGGAAATATTACATGGTACGTGAATAAAAATACAGTAACCATTTATATCAATTCTTAACTTGCTAAAGCAAGAAACTGATTTCACATATAATTAATGGCTTCAATTGGTTCGATTGAACGTTAAATTAAGTATCAAAGGGGGTGCTTACACATATCATGTTCGATCAATCAATCAATCAATCATTTATTTATTTACAAACTTGGGTAATTGGTACATAGATGTTCTTTTTAACATAATAAAGTGCTCCATATTCTACCATCGCGTGGGCATGCAAATAATAATATTCAGTCACTATTTTTAAAACAGAGATCACAATAGCAGCTATCATAATAAAAAAAATAAGTCAATCAGTCAGCGAATCATCATTAAGGAAGTCGACAATTGTATAATAACATTTCTCAATTAATATGTCGTTTAGTGCCCTTTTAAATTTTGTAACAGTCGTATTTTTTATTCCATTAGCTAATTTATTATAAATGCGCGGGGCAATGCCAAAAAGCTTTTCTTCATTAGCGCGGTTTTACATTTCACATGGCATACTTGGCTTAAATATTGAGTCTGTATTGGATTTCTTTTGACTTCCGACAGTTTTTAAATAATTGTGTATGGTTTTTTGTTAATTGACTATTATACGGTTTCGGTTTACAGAAAAGGCAGTGAATTTAATAAATAATATTGTATGAAACTGAAGCTTTACATAAAAATATGTAGCGTTTTTGTTGATGAAAACCAACTACATAAGTAAAGGTTTTTCCTATGGAACTCATGGATGTCCTAAGCTTTTTCCCGTGGAGAAATAATAATAATAATAATCATTTTATTATCAGGCTACTGATGCCCATAGAAAAAACCGGTCAAGTGCGTGTCGGACTACGCACAATGAAGGGTTCCGTAGTTGGGATGAATCCCAAGAACAAACTTAACATTGTAGTTGTAAAAAACATTTTCTCCCATACATTCCAACTGCAAATGTAAGTTAGTACGCACAATATTGAGAGATTTACCATGTTGTTTTAAGACCATAGTTTTCTTGTAGGTTTTCGTGTATTGATCTATATTCTGTATTTTTTTCAAAATTTTAGGCTCAGTACTTTCCGAGATAAGGGGGGAATGGTCAATTTTTGTCTATTTTCTTAAATAACTTTAAAATAGTATAGTAATAACTTAAATAGTAATAACAGTAATAACTTTAAACTAGATTTAAAATGTTGAAAAAAAAAATACAGAAAGCAGTTCTATAGGTACGTATAGATTACAGGAAAATTTATAAGAAGTCTATGGTGTTAAAATGACATGGTAAATACGCTATGCCTCTTTGAGGAGTGGTTGGAGAGGCGTCATGGCACCCTCACCTTCCGCCTGATGCAGGTCCTCACCGGACACGGTTGCTTCGGGAGGTTCCTGTTCCGGCTAAGGCGGGAGGAAACGCCCGGGTGTTACCACTGTGTGGATCGCCCGGAGGACACGGTGGAGCATACGGTGGAGGTCTGCCCGGCTTGGACAGAGCACCGCCGCGTCCTCGCGGAGGCGATCGGCGGCGGCGATCTCTTGCGTCCGGCCCTGGTACAGGCCATGGTACGGAGCGAGAGTGCATGGGAAGCCGTCACCTCCTTCTGCGAAGCTGTAATGCTCGCGAAGGAGGAGGCTAACCGCGTGAGGAAGAGGCAATCTTTGCGCCCTCACGCCCCTATCGCCGCAGGAGACGCCCTGGGCGTCGGGAATCGATAGCCGATTCCCGGCCACCGTAGGCGCGGGCTTGCGGATGGCGAGCAACGGGTAGCTCGCCGTACGGTAAGGACCAGGCCCGGGTCGACGGCGCGTTGTGTTCCACGCGCGCCTCAAAGAGGTGTCAGCACTAGCTGAAGGGGTCCGCTAGGGCCGATGCCCGCCAGGGTTGCGGGTTGTTCGAAAGAGTTACCGTGGCCCTGGCACAGGCAACTGAAGGAACACGGGTGGGTTTTAGTCAGTAGAAGTCACACGTCCTCCCGCTCCACCCAGAGCGGGAGAAGTTATTTGATGATTTCCCATCCACAAAAAAAAAAATACGCTAAACGTGGCCGACGTTTAGCGTATTTTACTCTTACGGATTTTCTAACTTTGGAGCTCTCTGGTTATATCAGTTTGCAACAAAAGGATAGGTTGTGCGGTTTTAGACAGGTTGTTAAATCTATTTTATGTATAAAGTCATAAATTTGACTTTTCTACTAAGAAAAAAAGTAATAAGGTTTAAATGCGTCGAGAACGAAAAAACCCTAAAGTCGGCCGTTCACAGCCCATGGTCGGTCCCGTTTTTTCCAAATGTCGGCTGGGTAAATGGTGTTTTAAATTAATACTATGAAAAATATTGTTAATATGATTTATTTTGGCAGGAGTATAATATCATACTAAGTCTACATTTGTATTGTATTTGTAAAGTAAAAATAACTTTTAAGTGGTAACAAAGCTTAAAACAAAAACATAAAAAGAAACGTCTTACCGTTGTAATATCAATCCCCGAAGCGTGGGCATTCACAGCAAGTAAGCTCCTTTAACTACGAAATTGACGCTTCAACGGCGCGAAGAGCAAGTGACGTAATCGGACAGTAACGGTTTGTATGTATAGATAGAGCATGAACTAAGGTTGCAATTCGACTTGCAAAATTGCCACTTAATTTTAATTACCTTTTGAATTAACGCAAGCTGAAAATGTGCAGACGGCCGAAGTTGCAGGGCGATGTATGGCGTATTTACCCTAAATCTGTCAATATTGTGCGTACAAACTTACATTTGCAGTTGGAATGTATGGTAGAACATGTTTTTCAACTACATTGTTAAGTTTGTTCTTGGAATAAATGCATATTTACTACGGAACCCTTCATTGTGCGTGGTCCGACACATTTGGCTGGTTTTAATAAAGCGCGATCCGCTCTGTTAGATTCTCAACGCTCGGCTCGACGCCAGAGTGTTGAAGATCCAGTACGCGGCGCAAAAACGTTGCGTTAAAAAAGCGCTTGTGCGTACGTAGGCTTACTGCCTAAAACCACACTGTATTCGGGTGAATATTCGAGCTTTTAACCGCCGTCATTACCTTCCGCCAAAAGTTGATGAAGGAGAATATCGTTAATGAAATATTTCATCAATTCCCAGAATCTGCTTAAGGACCAGAATCAGGAATTGCTGAAATATTTCATTAAATATATTCTCTTTCATCAACTTTTGGCGGAAGGTAATGACGGCGGTTAAAACGCTCGAATATTCACCCATTCCTTTAAGTACCTTTGGCCGGGAGGCGAGATATCTCCACCCGCCACCTACATAAGTAGGTGTACATACTTAGGTATTCTAAATTATCAGTAAATAACAAAAATAGAGGACAAACTAACTTCCTTAACACAATTCCTAGAATTCACGGAGAATTATCGATCCCCGTCTTTCCTCTTGAAAGTTCTGTGAATGGGGTGTTTGGAATCGGACCATATGTTTCCAATGTTGAACATGAGACACACCCACGGATTTTGTTATGGTACATTTGCCAATTGGAACTGACAAAGTTGTGCAGTTCTGCATAACTTTATCTTTCGTTGGAAACACCAAAGATAATATTGTACCCTCGAACCGCTCACTGGCGTGATAGTACAGGAATCTCCAAACTTATTAGTCGCCAACTGACCGACATCACCACTATACAACTTGTTGATCTAGGCACCTCAAAGGCTAAGTCTTGAATAAAATAGCTTCCAAACCTTAAATTCATTCGCTGACATACAACTCACAGCCCCTAAACCGCTGGGGTCAAGAAGCATAAAATGTACAAGAGTTCCTTACTACAACTACAGTGACCACTAAGGAAGGATTTTTGTAAATTCATCCCCTATAAATGGGTTATACAAGGGATGAAAGTTTGTATGGAAGTTCGTCATTCTTGCCGATGGGGAATCCTATTTAGCCGCTTTTATAGCCTACAAAATCACATCCCCCCACGCGCAAGCTAAATTGCGCTTAATCGCCGCGCGTGAATGTTGTTATTACTTTGTGTCCTTTCTCATCTGTAACATACCTACTACGTTACTTGACCGAGTACTAGGGCAATAAGGAATAAAAATTAAAATACATACATACATTTTTATACTTTTACCTTCTCTGAGGTACCTATTATCAAATTTGACTGGCCTGTTGGTCTAGTGGTTAGTGGCCCTGACTGCTATGCCGGAGGTCGTGGGTTCGATTCCCACCCAGGACAAATGTTTGTGTGATGAGCATGATCATTTGTTCTGTGTCTGGGTGTAATTTATCTATATATGTATGTATTTAGAAATATATAAGTATGTTTATCAGTTGTCTAGTACTCATAACACAAGCTCTGCTTAGCTTGAGGCTAGACGGCGTTGTGTGATAGTTGTGGAATATTATTATTATTATTATTATAAATTTTAATGTTGCAAAAATTCTGAATTTTACAAATTATTTAAATAAATATTGTGTCGGAAAACATTTGAGAGAATAAATATTTTGTTTGTACGACTGTACTTGTAGACTATTAGCTGGATTTTGAGTGAATAAATTAATAAAAAAATATTTTTTATTATGCCCGGTGTGGGTTGGGAACATACCCTGACTGACTAACAACCCGAGGTGGGTATGTACCAGTGCAAGAAAACTGGTGTTAGCGACACTGCCTTAACATATTCTCGTATCGTATTGAAATATAGGAATACACTGACTGGTAGAAGGCATCAACGAATTTTATTGCACTGTTATCTGGCGGAAGGTATAATAGGTCGCGCCTTTTGTTTCAGACGTCCGTCGCATCGTAGACAACCCGGTGCTGTACGACAAGTACGAGGAGTTCTCAGTGAGGCGCGCGCTCGCAGCAGACCCTGATACGCGGTGGTGTCCCGCGCCCGACTGCAGGTGAACTAGCTCATGAGTTTAAACTTGATGATGTAAGCGCTGGGACCGGATGCCTCCAGGCTAGGTTGAGCGACGAGCCAACAGGGCGGCTGAATGAGAGTAGCGGCTGAATGACGTGATTGGAGAGACCTATGTCCAGCAGTGGACTGCTATAGGCTATGATGATGAAGGGCCGGTAAGAGTACAACGATATTTAGGGATGGGCCGAACGTGGTTTGATCCGAACACGAACTTCGGCCGAACATTCGGTGAAAATAAAAAGTCCGGCCGAACATCGGTTATTTTCACCGCGCTTTCTCGAGTGTCTTATTACCTCCTGCGCGCGTAGCATGACCACCGTAGCGGGTTTGTCGTATAGACAAAATGACAGATTGTAGAAAGATTTCTACCGTCTAAGCATGGCGATGTGTCATTTTGTCTATTCTTCCGTCGACAAAACCCATTTCTTTGGTGCTACGCGTGCTGGAAGCTGCGTATATTCTGAGCGACTTTTCTCAGAGGCGGGAAATGTATACGAACAAAAACGTAGCACACTCTTGCCAGATAATGCAGAATCCTTGGTGTTTTTGCAACATAACCTAACCTACCCTTGGTAAATTTTAATTACCAGTAGGGAGTATAAAAAATAAAAATAGTGATTTATGGCGATAATTATTTCAATGTCAAAATTGTGATAATGTTTAAAATACATTTAATGGTTAAAAAAGTAACAACTAACAAACAATAAATTTGATAATTGCTTATGATATTATTTTACTGGTTTAGTTTTATTATTTTAGTCAAAACTGTTCAGCTTTGTCTCAAGGTGACCTTTACAAACATCTTTAAATAGTAGTAAAGTGTTCTACCTATATTTTTTTTCTTTACCTATAATTTTAAACTTAAAAAACTTTTATTTTTATTTTAACGGTCTAACATCTATTTGTTCTTAAAAAAAAAAATCGAGTTAATTTAATATTTTCTTGTATCGAATGTTCGGTACTCGTATTTGAACCGGCCTATTTGTATATTTGTAGGGATGGGCCGAGTTTCGGCCCATCCCTACAAATATCGTAACAAGACAAAATACAGGGTCAAATTCATTTAGCTAGCGAAACTCCGCAGACGTTAAGGGGTTTATCTAAACACGATAAAACAAAAAATAAATTAATTTAGTGATGTTTTTTTGGGGCCATCAACCGCCGCTAGTGTAGTCACTTGAAATATCAGTTGTTTTTTCGTTTAAACTTCACAGACGTGATGGGATATCCCAATACGATAACACAGATTTTATCAACTACACTTCTAGTAACAATACTACCAGCGGTCATTGACCAAAAAAAAAATCTTTTTTATTTTCTTTTTGTCGTGTTTAGGTTTCGCTAGCAAATTTAATTTTACCTTATTTATTGACAGGCAATTATAGACGACAAAATGCAATATGCAATGTGTATTTTGACGAATTATGCGAACATAAATGTACTGAACAGCTGACTTTTTTTCGCGATTTCGGGTTTGGTCCCATAGTAAAAGTTATTCATAATGATGAGTACATTGACCTCTTAAGAGGTTGTGCGTTATTTAAGTTACACCTTGTATAAAGTTGATTGTTACAAGAAATCGAATCGGTAACGCATTATGACATCACTAATTGATTAGTACTCGAGGTGTCGAAAGTAAAATAAATGGTTGGAAAGACTATAAGTAGGTATAACTTATCATTTTTCTTTCATTCTTCTCATTTCGTAAAAGGGGACCTTCCCATGAGTATTTCCCCAAGTTTTATGTTTTTTTTTCTTGATTCCAGTTTCGCGGTAGTAGCGACGGGTTGCGCGTCCTGCCCCAAGCTGACGTGCCTGGCGCCCGGCTGCGGCGCGTCGTTCTGCTACCACTGCAAGGCGGCGTGGCACCCCACGCAGACGTGCGACGCGGCGCGCCGCAGCCGCGCGCCTCCGCCGCGCCAGCCGCAGCCCTCGCACACTGACATCGACCATGGTGTGTACTGACTACTGATTGACTGTTATTGAGTTGTTGCTGTTGGAATCGCCCTAAACTCTTAACCTAGTACACAAAATACGCGCTTAGGCGTGGAGTTGCGGACACCAATAATCAAAATTTAAAAAAATCAAAAGTCATTTATTCAAACTATTCTTTGAACCCGAACGTCATTTTCACATAATACAGTCTTCCCCTTTCACCACTTCCTAGTGCTTTAGCTGGGAAGAAGTCCCAAACCGTTATACTATACCCTTTTTTTTTTTTTTGTGGATGGGAAATCATCAAATAACTTCTCCCGCTCTGGGTGGAGCGGAAAGGCGTGTCAGACTTCTACTGACTAAAACCCACCCGTGTTCCTTCAGTTACCTATGCCAGGGCCACGGTATCTTTTTCAAACAACCCGCGACCCCAGCGGCATCGGCCCTATTGGACCCCATCTTTTGCTGACATCTCTTTGAGGCGCGCGTGGAACACAACGCGCCGTCGACCCGGGCCTGGTCCTCACCGGACGGCGAGCTACCCACTACTCACCGTCCGCAAGCCCGCGCCTACGGTGGCCGGGAATCGGCTATCGATTCCCGCCGCCCAGGGCGTCTCCTGCGGCGACTGAGGGCGTGAGGCTGCCTCACGCGTTCCGCCTCCTCCTTCGCGAGCTTTACCGCTTCGCAGAAGGAGGTGACGGCCTCCCATGCACTCTCGCTCGAGTAACAAATAAACCACTTTCGCATTTATAATATTAGTTAGGATCACAACTGGTGATACTTTATTTGCGGTAAAATGTAGCCTATAACATATAAGCTAATGAACTACTAAGTAACTATAATCTCTAGATAATTGTCATGTTTTGGAACCCCAAACTCAATTTTTGCCACGTATGACACGTGGCAAAGTTCAATTTCCAATATAGTAAGCGGCATGAGTCGTGAGCACAAACTGACACTTGCGCAGTAGTTATTTTTCGTGTCTCTTTGGCGGAACGAAGAAGCCGGGGGGCGCCTAACTGCACGCGATTGGTTCGTCAGTCGATGCTCGTCGTCTATTGGACTCTCGTGTGTCATTTGGCTACTGTACACTTTTAGTTCAATTTTAGTGACTTACGTTTTGGATTTTAAAATAGTTTATTTTTGTTATTTCGTATTTGTTAAATAGACCTCCGGATTGAGACGATTTTTTGTCTTACAACCAAGAATGCTGGAATGTATTCAAAACGTTGTAAAAACATAAATAAATAAGCAAAGAAAAATTACTTATATAAACATAGCACTTTAATTACAATATATTGTTTTATTGAGATAATTTTGTTTTAGTCAGGAAGGCCTACAACATTACTGTATCAAAGTAAAATTTCAAGTACCACTAATACTTTAATTTATAGTTTGTGTAAGTACTATTAATAATTTTCGTTAAAACGGCACTGAATAAATTTGAGCGAAGTGTACATGCGCGAGCTTGCCCCTTAAGTTACCTACTTTTTGTTATAAATGGTCACTCAAAAATCAACTTAAAGACTACATAGTACGTAAAGTAGACAATTGAGTAAGTGATAATAATGAATGTAATTCAAGTATAAGAGAATCTTAGTCAATACTTTTTTGTCGTTGCATTGCTCGAAAATGTTGTAGTATTTTTTCGTGTTCCTCAGTGGAGAAAATAGTGAAAATCAATTTTAACGTGAGCAGACAATTTTTCGTTCCCAGGCGACGTGAAGCCGTGCCCGCGGTGCTCCGTGCTCATAGTGAAGGTGGAGGATGGCTCCTGCAACCACATGGTGTGCTGCGTCTGCGGCGCCGAGTTCTGCTGGCTGTGTATGAAGGAGGTGTCAGACTTGCATTATTTGAGGTGAGGCACCAACCTGTAATATAACATGGTAAAACGCGACTCGCAACTTTGAGGTCCTAGGTTCTTTTCTTAGGTCGGAGAAAACGTTTCTGGGTTTTCCCATCAGGAAGTTCTTAGTAGTAGCCTGGAGTCACGATTTGTGTCCGGTTAAAGGTAATAATGGCTCGCCCTCTATGACACGGGATTTAAACATAACTGGCGAAATGTGGCCGTACTAAAAAAAAACATATCTGCCTTACCCTTACGGGAATACAGGTGTGACGTTATATGTTTCTATGGACTGTCTCTAACGTGTATCATCTGTTTCCAGCCCTAGCGGATGCACATTCTGGGGCAAAAAGCCCTGGTCTCGCAAGAAAAAACTCCTGTGGCAGCTGGGCACTCTAGCGGGCGCTCCATTAGGCATCGCCGTGGTGGCAGGCGTGGCACTCCCAGCTTTACTAGTAGGGCTCCCCTTGTGGGCCGGGCGCCGCGCACACCGCCGCCTGCGCCGCGCCACGCCCGCGCGGCGCCGGGCTGCAGTAGCCGCTGCCGTGGCCGCTGCCCTCCTCGTGTCCCCCCTGGTGGCCGGGCTGGCCGTGGGCATCGGCGTGCCCATCCTGCTGTTCTACGTGTACGGCGTGGTGCCGGTGTCCCTCTGCCGCGCGGGCGGCTGCGCGGGCGGGGGTCCGCCTCCCTCGCCCGCACACTTCGATGATGAACGCGATCATGCGCCCGATCAGGACGCCGCTTCGAGAAGACTTGAACCCAGTATTGGTGAGTTATGTTGATTTCTCTTTATCGACTCGATCTATTTCTGTATAGTACCGTCAACGCACACTTGGAAGCAAAAGCTTCGAGTTGTTTTCATTTATATTGAACTACATACATCACACAAAACACAATGAAAAAAAAAAATAATTGAAGATAGCGTGTGTATGCGCTGCTGAATGGGTCGCACACCTTGAGTGTTTGAATGATAAGTCACAGATAGCCAAAAATGATGGTTTATTGAACTACCACGTAACTAATGCTATATGAATGTTGTGTGTATGAGTAAAGCTGACTATGAACGCTGAATGTCTACTGTCGTATTACACTATAATTTGTCCGAGGCGACGGAAAAGTGCTGATCTATGCAACGTGCGCGTGTCATGTAAAAAAGAAAAAAAAAATGAAATCAAAATTTATCCATTAACGGCCGAAACCAATAAGGTTATTGGGTTCGGCCGTGGCCAGTGATCGGTCATATATAGGTATCTATGACCAGTTTTGGCATACTGGAGATGAAAAACCTTTCTATGTATGGTTTTAACATCCCAATAATCTATCAGAGAATAAGGATTCTTACCGGCCCACGCCATCTATTGATGGAAGGGTCTATCGCTTACTACGGATAGCTATTTGTATGAAAAAGCCAAAGTATGCGTCCCAATAATGTGTTGATAGCTTTTTGTTTGAGATGTTCTACAGTTAATAGTTATGCACACTATTCAGCACAAATAACTAATAAAACTACTTAGACCCCGACTAAAATCCGCCAAAAAAAGAAACAACACAACACCCTTGATCTCCGATTTTGGAACACAGTATGACCCTCGTAGGCACTGGTTTGCACGATCAGGAGTACACTTAGAGGCTTATTAGGATGATTTTTGATGCCTGTAAATGTTACGTCATGACCTTTAGCCGCAAGTTACAACCTACACATGCCGCCTATAATAATAATAAATCATTTATTTTCAGGTAACAAAGACCCATAGATAAATACCTTAACCTAACTACACATATAATAAGAATTGTGTTAGTAAATAAAACTTAAAACTATGTTAGTATCACTTGGTTGCACTAAGTCTTTGTGCGTTCCGGTGGCACTTGTCCATGAAAGCAGCGGAATACGACATCCTGAGGCCAAAAGCTTTCTTCCATCACCTGAGGCAGGTAGCATGTTGGTATGCGCACCACAAACGCCTTAAAGTTGACGTTGCGATGCGACTCCAGCAGCTGCACTCTCGGCGCGTACTTCAGCCTTCTGCTCACGTACTTCACGATGTCTTCCGCGTCAGTGGTGTAGTGGAGACGGGAAATATACACCGGGGTATTCGGCTTCGCAGCACGCAGTTTTTCGTTGGGCTCGGTAGGAGCCTTGCCGCAGCGGTTCTTACAGCTACTCTGTCGGCGCTTCCTCCTTTGCACCGTCACGAAGCCGTCATCAGCAGCCCGGTCCGTTTCCTTTACAGGCGCAGGCTTTGCGGGGTGAGCAGTGGGAGTGCTCAAAGTGACCAACGGGTCAGATGGTCGCGTCGATCGGGTAGCGCTACGGGGAGGAGCTGCGGGGACGGGAGCGGAGCTACGAGGCACGCTAGCGGCATGCAACTCTGACTCAGCAATCGGTGCCGGCGATAAAATTGCTGATGCAAAACTCTTGGCCGATGTGTCTAGACACATCGGCCAAGAGAGCCAACACCTCGGCGCATATTTACGTTGATTACACGCGCCGGTGACCCACTTAACGCCACAGAGTTGCGCAACTCATCGAGTTCTGTGCGCAGGTCTGCGACGGTGTTCTGGGATGTCTCCAACTTCCTCTGCACATCAGCTAGACTAGCCTTCAGGGACACAATGTCCTTCAACAAATTGGTAACGTCGACGTGGTCGAATGTGACTGGAGGTAACTTACGCCGAAGCGCGCTAGTAGCAGTATGGTCGCGCGACTCATTCAAAGCTGCGCGGGAAATCATATTTGGAAGCAACCTTCATCAACTCTGGATGTATACAATGAATCAATTTTATTCCTCTTTGCCAAAAGTAATAAGCATTATTATATCATAATTCTCCTCTTCGTCTTCCAGCAGCCGCTTCATGAGCTATCTAGCTTAATTTTTATTGTCAGACATAGTATAGTTTCGATAATATAATAAAATAAATTGCTCAAACACAAGACACGATACACTACCGTTCAAAGTGATTCCTTCCAACCTTTTCTTTTTTGTTTTCGGGGAAACTTTCAGAAGACGCCCGGGTTTTGGGGATAAGACCAGAAAGCGTGGGATTTGTACCTCACTAAAACCACCCCGGTGGTCAACATATTCACATGGAAGGGGCATCGTTAGCTCTCAAAAACACCGATTCAAAACTCCCTCTAAGCTGACCATAATGGTCAGCGCTGAAAAAAATAATTCTAAATACACATACATCGACACCTACATATCTCGATCGGTTCTAACATTGTTTCTCTCGTATTTGCAGGTGACGCATCTCTATCAGCGGGCTCACACCACGCGGAGGTGCGTGCGGCGTCGCTGGCGGCACTGGCGGGCTCGTTGGGCGGCCACGAGACGCACTCGCCCGCCGCGCTCCGGCTCGAAGTCACGGCCGACGTGGCGGCGTCTGACAACACCAGCGCCGCCTCCTGGCCCGACGAGCTGCCGTCCACCTCGTCCCGCTCCGCACGGCTCCGGAGCCTGTTCCTGTACGGGTCTGCCGTGCCGCCCGACCCCGAGGCCGGCACCGGCAGCGGCTCGGCGGCGGCGCCCGGCCCGGGAGCGGCCGGTACGGAGCTGAGCGCAACGTGCGAGACGGGCGCGCGCTCGCCCTCCCCCCCCGCGCCCGCCGGCGACGCCGCGTAACGAACGTGTGCCGTCCGGCCGCAGGACGACGTACTCTCTTGTTGTGACCGCCTCCCCGGCCGCCGGACTGCGACCGAGCCGACGGCGACGTCCCGGCTCGACCCACCGTTGCCATAAGTTGAGCTTACTCTTGAAACATATAACGTGCGTTAACTGACCCTACTGTATCTTTTCGATTTGTGTATTCTACGACGATATGTACGTCCGTATGTAAAGTGGCGCGCCATTGTTATGTAGGCGCACTGTCCGTCCGGCGTAAGTCCTCATCCCAACTTTGATTTAACGATTTGTGCCAATCGCGTGTGATTATCTAGTACTTTGAAGCGACTCTGTGATTTAATTATTTGATAAATGTAGTGAGTTTCGAAGTGAATAATAATCGGAGTCCATGATAGCAATCCTGGGAGGGTGGCAGTCCTAGATATACGATAGATGCTTCGCGCTTTCAGAGCAGTGTTACTCTATCCAATATTTGTGATACTTTGAATAATAATTACTATTAATGATCTAAATTATTTAATTTTTCACGTTTGTAGGCGAAAAGTAATCTTAAGCGATAATAACTATGTATGTGAATCTATAAAGTGTAAACTATAATTAAAATGTGATTTAAATTTGTTTGTTGTTTATATTGAATGCATACCTGCCAGGCGCGCAGTCTTCATACAACCCGATTCCTATCGGCTTCCCTTCGGAACAACCACTCTTCTTAGTGTCTAATATAGCCAAATAATATGTAACTGTGTATCACAACACATTACAGATATTTAATTAATACTAGTTTGTATTACACTGTGTCACTGACTCTGTCAGGGCCACCATCAGGGATTTTAATTTTGAAAACGCAAAAAATTAGTCGAAATTAGTCGCCAAATATCAGAATTAGTCGGTCACTGGTTCAAAAGATATAAGGGTTTATAGGTGGCCCTGCTGGAGAGACTCTCCCCAGCAGGGCCATATTTATATCTCAAAAACTAGGGCACCTAGCGAAGATCTGTTTTCTCCCATATTTAGTCGGAATTAGTCGCCAAATATCAGAATTAGTCGGTCACTGGTTCAAAAGTTATAAGGGTTTATAGGTGGCCCTGCTGGAGAGTCTCCCCAGCAGGGCCACATTTATATCTCAAAAACTAGGACACCTAGCGAAGATCTGTTTTCTCCCATATTTAGTCGGAATCAGTCGCCAAGTTACAGATTTAGTCGGTGTGTAATTAAAAAGATATTAAAGAATTCAATTTCCCCATACAGTGGTACAAGCGAGTACAAAATACTTTATGTATTTTCTAGATAGTATCTATATTAAGATAAAATAAAAACTCAACCCGTCCATACCCACAACAACACTCACAATCACCTCAAAATACACACAAACACAACACACATCAAACGAACTTTTTGAAAATTCATTTTTATAAAATAAAATTTGATTACAATTGACAATACGTTTTCAACGTTTTAGTATTTTAAACATTTTACTAAAGGTACGATATTTTTTTATTATTCTAACGTTAATTAGAGGTTAACATTGTAAACTGGTAAAACAGTTGCATGCGACTGTACATCTTGACACCAAATAGACCAAGAGCAAGGTTTAATGTTTTCAAAGAAGTTTAAGCCACTCTAAACTATGTAGTAATTAAAAACATAAAAACATGAATTTAATTGAGAATGTATCTCTCTCGGACATTTCTAAAGACTTTAAGACCGATAAAACTAAAAGTATATTACACATATTAATAGAAATATTTTTTCTTGGTAATTTTTCGTGAACTCTTCGATCTAGCTCTTGGACTATACCTTACTAATTGAACTCATTATATCTCCTAAACTAAGACTCGACTAAATCTGTAACTTGGTGACTGATTCCGACTAATTGGCGACTAAATATGGGAGAAAACAGATCTTCGCTAGGTGTCCTAGTTTTTGAGATATAAATGTGGCCCTGCTGGGGAGACTCTCTCCAGCAGGGCCACCTATAAACCCTTATATCTTTTGAACCAGTGACCGACTAATTCTGATATTTGGCGACTAATTCCGACTAATTGGCGACTAAATATGGGTAAAAACAGATCTTCGCTAGGTGCCCTAGTTTTTGAGATATAAATTTGGCCCTGCTGGGGAGAGTCTCTCCAGCAGGGCCACCTATAAACCCTTATATCTTTTGAACCAGTGACCGACTAATTCTGATATTTGGCAACTAATTTCGACTAATTAGCGACAAATTTTTTGCGTTTTCAAAATTAAAATCCCTGATCCGGCCCTGCCAGAGTCAGTGACACTTACACTGTATTAACACATTAACTGCTGAATTATTTGCGAATTTGTTCCAAATGCTGCTTTATGATACAAACTTGTCCCAAGTGCGGCGAGACGCTTATGTGTGTTTGAAAATTTTCGAGTTTTATGAGTCATAAAACAATTACGCCAAGAACAATAGAGATGCACAAAAAACCCACAGGTGCGGCGCGCCGCACTCGAAGGAAATTGTATGGACGCGCATAAGCGCCGCCAGCACATGGTGAACGTTCGAAAATCGCGCATGCGCGCTGGCCGCACTTAACGTGTTAAATCATAAGACATTACATAAAATGCCTAAAATATTTTGTCAAAGTTTTTGAGAACTGAACAATTTTTTCTTCAGCTTCCCTCTAATGATTATATTAGCTGCGCCACTGATACCTACTGTTGGGATCTAAATTGGCGTATTTGACTAAAAATGTGCATTATTTCGTGTGACTGACACTGGCATTACCACCATCAGGGATTTTAATTTTGATATACCAAAAAAATTAGACGAAATTTGTCGCCAAATATCAGAATTTGTCGGTCACTGGTTCAAAAGTTATAAGGGATAATGGCCGTCCTGGGGAGACTCTCCCCAGCTTGGTCACATTTATATCTCAAAACCTAGGGCAAATATCTGATTTCTCCTAAATTTAGTCGCAATTTTTCGCCAAGTCACAGATTTAGTCGGTTCCTAGTTATGGCATTTATGCTTTTCTGAATTTGACGTTTTTCATTTAAAATTTTGATTATCAAACTAAATTAGACTATTTTTTATCGTGATTAAAAAGGTGTGGAATAAAATTCGTTGTCATGAACTAAGTAGGTATCTCTTTTTCTTTTCTTTTGCTTATATCTCGAAAACGGTGTGTCCTACCCTACGAATAAATAATAAGTCAGGAATTCTAATTCAGAACAAATTCCAAACAAAAAGTGGCCCTACTTCAAACCAAAACGACGTATTCCAAATAAGAATCACTGGTTACAAAAAGACATGAGTCATAGCGGCGTGGACGCTGTTATGCAATAAGTGGACCGGACCAAGTCAATAATAAAACAATACATACATAGTACATGTTTTTTATTATATACAAGCTGACCAGACAAACGTTGTCCTGTCAAAATTTTAATAATTCATAAAAAATCCCATTGAAAATGCACTTTCAGTTTTCTCGAATTTTCCCGGCAACTTGGAGATTTTGTTTCATACAAACCTAGTCCTGACAATTACAAACAAACACAACAAAAAAAGAATTATCCAATTTGGTGCAGTCGTTCGGAAGTTATGCGCGTACATACATTTCGGCAATTCATTTTTATATATACTGTGTTATTGGTAAAACACCAACAACCTCTTAACAGGTCATTGTATTCATCATTATGAACAACTTTTACTATGGGATCAAAGCTGAAATCGCGAAAAAAATTCAGCTGTTTAGTACCATTTTGACGAATTATGCGAACATAAATGTACTGAACAGCTAATTTTTTTTAAACCTACAATTTGTTTTACGGTTTCTGACAATTGAAGGCAACATGTTTGACAACACCATGCAATTGTCCCCTTCTGTTTTACTGTCACCTGCTGCAGTAAAGTAATTGTCGCTCTCCGTATTATTTCTAAAGCCAGGAGTGGTTACCGAAAAGCAATTTAGTATTGGAATGTCCTCCAATTTTATGCTGTTGCCTGTGAATTGAGAGCAGAGGTTCAAGTTCAGTAAAGACTTTCTAGCTTAACTGCAGCTATCCACTTATTTTGCCGAATTGGATCACCAGGGAAACTAAAAAAAAACAAAATACATTACTGTTATAAAAATATCAAAGTTTTATAGATTTACATTTCAATATTTCATAAAAAAAAACCTAAATTAGGTCAAAAATTAATTGACTTAATTTTGCATAGAATTTTTTTTTGACCATCGTGGTTTGATATCGTATTTATATTATAAAACTAGTATAAAGTGATCCCCGGACACTTTAATCTAGTATGGCTTCTGCACCACTTCACAACACATGCTGGCATGATGATTCACAGCTGTAGTTCACAATGATAAAAACTAAAACGTACACGAAGATTTGACATACGGTCGCTTGCAAGAAGAATTTCCGACTGATGACGCGCTGGACACGACTTTTAAGCCCTAGCTACTTGGACACTTTTGTTGGGTAATTTTTTTAACGCAGTTACATTTTCCGACTCATTATTTATTCGTAGGTCCTACCGCAAAAACAATGAAAATTTTGCCTCTTTTGAAACCCGTAACCCCCTAAAACTACAAAAAGGTTATAATCAATAATAGAAATTTTGAAAGCTCATTTTTCTGGAGATCTTCATCCTTCAGAAAAATGAGCTTCGCTGTTGAGTACCGTTGCTGGGCTACATGAGTCGACTCCACGAGGAAATTAAAGAGCGCTGTTGTCTCCTGGTCACCGCTGTGCGATCGGTAGACGCCGATGTAGAGAATTCTCTACGCCAGTATCTACAAGTAGCCATATGGCAGAAAAACCCGATTTCTCAAAGCAACGGAGATGACGACAACAAATGTCATCGCGAACGTACACACAGACCCCAGCTTGCTTCTTGAACTTGTGTTCAAGATACTAACCCGGGTAGTTGAGGTACCTACGGCACGTCAGACTGGGTTGTTATCTTCATCTCCGTTAGGAAAAGCAGGTGCGGCTTCTCGGTCTCAAGGTGGTGATGGACCGGATCGAGAGTGCAACCCCTTGTTGTTGTGAGGTGCACTTTTAGTGGGAGGATGTGCAGTCGTTGTTTAACCTTATTTTTCTTTACTTTGGTAATAATTAAGTGGAGTTGTTGGGGAAAACAGTCGACTTCTCGAGGCGCCGCTCAATGATCCAAGTGGAACACTAGAGCCAGCCAAATCTATGGGGAACTCTTTGGAGACTGCGGGCCTGAACCCCCCTGATATGGCCTCCGGGTCCTCCCATCCAGTCGCCGGCTGGCACGGTGGAGCATACCGGGATTTTTCGCGAGTTGACGGAGCAGCCTTTAGCATGTGGTTGGCGTACTACTTGGGGCCCCTGCTGCTCTACCGGACCGTCAAGTTTGACGTTTGTGAGGCGGCGTGTCGGCCAGGAATACCAACCAGATTGTGTGGTACCTACCGTCAAACACGGAGGTGGCAGCATTATGATCTGGGGCTGCATAGCTGCCGATAGGGTTGGGGAAATGTTTGTTTACGTAGGCCGCATGAACAGTGAAAAGTAGGTACATCAACGTGCTAGAAACTGTCTTGATGCCTTCGTTGGTGCGCATTTTCGGTGACACCAACTTAGTCGGTGTCAAATTCCAGCAATATAATGCTCCATGTAATAAACCGGCAACCACGATGGCTTGGTTTAGAAATAACAGAATGCTGTTATTTCTCTTGCGTGTTGTCTTATGTTGCTGGACTGGCCAGCGCAATCTCCAGATCTGAACCCTATCGAGCATTTTTGGAGTATACTGAAGCGCAAGATACGGGAGCATAGCATTACATCTAAAGCAGCGTTAAAAAATGCTTTAACAAGTGAATGGGATGCCATAAGTCCTAATGAGTGCACAACGCTTGTACGCAATATGCCCCAAAGGATTGCTGCGGTGATAAAAGCGAAGGTTGGACCCACTAAATATTTTTTTTATTTTTTTTTTATCGATATATAAACATAGACAGCATAACTAGTTTTATTTTTCATCCCAAATGTGTGTAATGCAATCATTAGTAGGGTGCCTAATACTTTTCGCCCCACAAAATTATCGATTCCGAACGACCCTCGAGTGGTTTGTCAAATAAAAAAACAAAGTCACTGATTTGCATAATATTTTATTAACTCCTCAACTACTGTAACGTCTTGCCTACGATCATTTGTAGACACTAGCATTCATTTATAAACAAACCAGTACACATCCTTTTACATTTTCACTAATTTAAACAGTTTAAATTAAACTCATTTCATTATTTAACAAGATTATAGAGAAAGTACTCCAAAGAGCGGATTCGAAACACATTTACAAATGATTACATAATATTGTATACATCACTTATTGAAATAATACGATACACTGTATAGTCCAAAGACAACATTATTTTACTGTAGGACGCGTTTAGATAGAAAGCGGCCAAGCGTTCTGCGTTCCGTTGAATATCGGCCATGTGTTCATTCTATAGCTTGCTTGCGAAGCGAAACTGAGAACGCTTGAACGCAGTCTGCAAGCACGATCTTTTACACAGAAGGTAATAAATCGCAGGTATATGGCAATTACACATCATTACAACCATTACCACAGACTTCACTAAATCGTTTAACTATAGAGCGGTCATCTTATAATGGCTACTTATATTTTACTAGTTATTTATGCAACTTTTGTATAACAAGGGGTATTAAAACACAAATGTGGATTCTACATCCATGATATGAATCCTCTATAAAAGGTTCTGAAACCATAGGGTGTTGTACAATGTTGTAACAACTCTATGTAAATTCATGGAAAGTTTTATTGCTAAGTATCTAATACAAACAATGTATAAGTTTTTTTTTTAATTACGGCGCTGCGGTAGTGAAACGCGCGTGCATGACAATGTTCTTTTTTTGAAATTCATAAAGATACTACGAATTTAGTAGTAGCAATGTGGCTGTTTGATCAGTAAGGAAGGGATCGAAAAAGCAAAGGAGTTGCCTATATAGGGTGACTGGTAATTAGTGACCGATACTTAAACACGTGATAGTACTCATGATAACAAACAACTTTTACTATGGGAACAAACCTGAAATCGCGAAAAACATCAGATGTTCCCACAAGTTATGCGAACATAAATGTAGGGAACAGCTGATTTTTTTTCGCGATTTCAGGTTTGTTCCCATAGTAAAAGTTGTTTGTTATCATGCGTACAATCATGTGTTTAAGTATCGGTCACTAATTACCAGTCACTCTATATATACTAGGTACTCTGTGGGAGTTGCATAATGAATTTTAGTACATTTAGTAAACTCGTTTGGATGATATTATGGTTACTATGATACTGGTTGTTTTAATGTTGGGAATACTGTTTCAGAAAGTTTTGTAGAGGATTTATAACATGGGTGTATACAATATTTTATTGTAGATTCAACAGACCGCATATAGTAATATTATAATAGTAGTTAATGAAACTGTTGCATAATGAGGGATATTAAAATAGTATCACACAAGTGTTTAATACCTAGTTATGTCCAGTTTCATACACTACCTTATCTACTCTCATTAATCATGTTGATGATTGATGGATTGAACCTAAATAAAATCCCATGAAATTCAGAACAACAAAACGTATGAATCGTGCCAAAACCCAGCACATGCATCCAGCGCGTGCTCTAAAGGGGGCGCTGGCACAAACAAAAAATTGGAATCAAGTTTTTTGTAATGCTATAAAAACGGCGCACCCCGCATTGCGTTCCATTAGAAAAACAAAATTGATGGAAACTCCTTGGTGACCTGTATCGTAATGATAAAAAAATATTTTATAACATTATTTTGTTGTAGACAAAGTGTTATAATATGATTATATTTTTAGATTTCGGTATTGTGTTTATAAACTATGTATGCATGTATGTTAATATAAACTCGTTTTGAAGTTTTGAAACTCGATATGAGAGTAGATAAAATACATTACAATTTATTATGTAAAATAATGCGATAACAAGGTATGGAATGTTAATAAATACGTTGTTTTCTCAAAAGGTGAAATGATCTAGGACGCAAATAGCTTGTGAATAGTTATTTTTTCTTTATATTTATTTACTGAAATATGCCTAAAGAGTCGTGAACTCGTGACGCTTAACAATTGTTTCACCATTTTTATCTAAAGTAAAGGGAATATTTGTTCGACTGTCAAGTGACCTTGAACTTGTATGTACTAATACACATTTGCACCATAAATCATTAAATGCGATTAGTTACAGTGGCGTAGCTAATAGTAAGCTAGCTAGTGGTGCCATGTATCAAAATAATGTTGCGGGTCCTTTTTATCTGATTAAGCGAAGCTCAAAACGAGGGTATTATTTAATATATATATATATATATAGGAAAATACCATCCTGAGTCTAGAGCTCAAGGGGCCGTGCACGAAATAGATTGATTTTGATCAATTTTGTTGATTGTTATTACATTGCTCGCGAGATAGTCGCCATTTCTGATTTGATAATGTGCTGCAATTGCGTCAGACTCGTCGATGTTTTCTCGTATACCTTACTTTTCAGATATCCCCAAAGAAAATAGTCAAGAAGACAGATCAAGACCCCTGGAGAGGCCAGTTAAAGTAGCCTCTACGAGATCACTTTGTTCTGAAATAATTCGTTTATCGCAGCAATTGATAAGTCAGTAGTACGGTAAGTGGCTCCGTCTTACTGGAACCATGTTCTCGAGTTGTATCCATGAAACTATTACAACTCTTGGGCCAAAAAGTCTCTTAGCATTTTGCAGTAACTTGCACTATTCACAGTGAGTGCTCAAGCGCGTTGATCTTCGTGGAAGTACGGACCGATGATGCCTTTACTTGACATTGCAGCCCAGACTTATGACCTTTGGGCTATGAAGTGCTAGCTGATGTTTCTGTTTTGGATTCTCCTCTGCCCGATATGCAGTAGCGACAATTCTGCTTGTTGACGTGCCCGTTGAAATGAAAGTTGGCTTCGTCGCTAAACCTATCAGTGATAGGCCCGCACGCAAAAAGCACGATGCATTCCCGAGTACGACTGCATTGATACTGAAATAGTGCGCGACGTTATCCACAGCCGGCGCCCGCGCACCGCCCCGTTACAACGTCAACAGAAAAACAAAACCCGCTACTGTTTTTGGACACCCAGTATAATTTCATTATAACTTTTATAAGAAACTACATGACTCAGGAACAATCTTGTTTCAGGAATCACTAGATTCATCTAAACCTATTAAAGGGCGAAGAATAGTAGATTTCCAATATTATGATAACTAAAGAAAAAGTGCAATCGTTTTCATCAAAAATGTATTTAACATGTTCTATGCCTCTATGGTGTAAAAGTATAAATACATGTGAGGAAACAACAAATGGATTGGACGTTAAATATAGCGCTGTTTCGGGTATAATTAGTATAGGTGTGGCCGGGCAAACTTGAACGAGCTGGCAGCTTCCATTAATTTGCCACTCTTTAGTAAATGAACCTACCAGAAATGTCACAACTTATATAAATGGTGGAAGACTACAGCTGAAACCAGTATGATTGAAGCCGGTAAGGATGAAGATTCTATGGCTATCGAAAGAGGGAGCGTGAGTCCTTCCTTACCATCAATACCGGTAACAGCTGATGCTGCTTGGGGTAAACGATCCTACAAACAGTGGCGTGCACAGAGATTTCAGACAGGGTATGCACAGCTAAAAAAAAACTTACCAGTTTCAGTTTGTTGCTGTCGGTGGCCCAACGACTAGGACTACCTACCCTACCTGAGTTTTACCGCAGGCGCCTTTGGCTTCGTATGATGTTTGTTTGCGACTACTATGAATATCTAAATAAGTGATTGATGGTAACATAAAATGTCACTTATATGATATGCAAAGTGGCATTTAAAAAGGCCGTGGGATGTTTATTTTGTTTTCTTTGCGCAAATGAATTTAAATTCAAAATAAATTACTTCTTTAATGTTAACTGATTACTTTATACAAGTTAATGTTTATAAATCAAATCGACGCGCCTATCTTTTTTTCAGATAGTTTTGCAAAACGTCGTCGTAAAAACTGCTACATCGTTTTACTAAAAGTTTTTTTCAATTGCAATCATAGACAAATCTGTGAGTCTGTTTTGGCCCTGTGTGTTTCGTAAATATGTATGAATTCGTTTTAGACTAGAAAATGATCGTTCGGTCGAAGCGCTACTGAATTTTGATTTAATTACCGACGCAACACTAGAAATTAAATCATTTGGGGTCATATTCAATAACCCCGTGAATGAGCTACCCGATGTTGATTGTAAGTGGGTTTCCAAATTTCCATCATTTTTAGCTAACAAATATACAATTTCTAGAAAATTGCCTTTATTAAAAGGCAAGCTGGATTCGTCATGATCACGGAATGCCAATTCTTGTTTACCAAGAAAACAAACTACATCAATTAACCGTTTCAAAATATTTCTATTTCTCTCAACTTTCACGTTGTGCCATTCACTATCTAACTTAAACTGGCTATTCAAACTAGTCTCTATTCTACCTTTACCAACAGTTTGGAACTTCAAGCAGGATTCCAGATGTTTTTCTGAAGAATCATGTTTAGCAGCCAGCCGCTTTGTGAAAATTATTTAGATCTGAATATCCGTTATAGGTTCAAACATTCTTTTTATCTTGGTTTGTAAACAAAATGCAAGGGAAACGGCACAATATGTTTGTGAGTACATACACAACCTGTTATAATTATCATAAAACAACAGCCAGTGATAATTATCATAAAACTTTTCATGAAAGTAACGAATGCATTACCTTTTTTTTAGTTAAATTCAATCCGGGTACACACCTTTCCTTTGCAATCAATTTAAATTTTTCCTCGAAAGATAACGTCGAAAACGCGGCAGATTTTAATTAATTTAAACACACTTCGCCAGCACAGGACTCACAGGTATAATTTTCCATTTTTTACAATAAACTTACTAAATAATCACTTAGTCAATCACTTGCGCCGAGAATAACAATGGCGACAAAACTTTGCAATTACGTTCCGAACTAATAATACGAACGAATGAATAAGTCGGTCATTTGGCCAATTCGACTAAAAAAAAGTCGACCCTCTGCAATCAACAATTAGGTGGTCCTTTTACGGCTTCTCAATTTAGACGGTTTGCAATATAAGCTGTGCTTCCAAAACTCGAACACCGCACACGTTTTCACGCACACAGACACACTTTTGCTGTGTACTACACGAGATGCGAAATCATGCGTTGTATGAAAAATAAGCACGGCGTAGTAATGCTTTTGCCCGCTGCAATAGCTGGCGCTTAAATCGCGCTGTAAAAACGGGAAGCGAATGTCTGTTCGTGTGAATGGCGAATAAGTTAGATTAATATTTGTTTTGAACTATTGTTATTTATCATTTACAATTAGAGGGGCATGTATGGATGGCACTACAGGGTATGCAGTGCTTATTTGCATGAATGGAGTGCACGCCACTGCCTACAAAACAAACTTTTCTTCCGCAACAGGTATGGGAGCGATAATAGGATTAAATACAGGCAAAATATTACACGTAGGTATTAAAAATAAATATTGCATCATATATTCTCGTGCAGCATACAACAATATAACACCTCCGGAACATCAGTGCAATGCAAACCACGCAGGCTCTTCCACAAGTATGGAGAAATCAATCATTGTTGACGGATTTCGAAACTCCGTAGAAAAACACAATTTGGTATACGCAAAACTTATTGCAGATGAGAGACTCAAGCACTTTAAAAAATATTTTGGAAAGCAGGCCGTATCCAAATGTAATAGTGGAGAAAATCGAGTGTTCCAATCACTTGATGCGAAACTATAACGGCAATTTTAATTTTAATTAAAGATACGTCCATTCCGTTGAATCAGCGTAAATTTCTGAATACTGAACGTGTATTACGTATTGCTGCAAAAGCAGGAGTAAGGTTCAGAATGAGTTTTCCAATAACAGAAAAAATAAAAAATCTGCAAAAAGATATTATAAACAGTCCCAAACATATATTTTGGAGATCACTCTCATTGTGAGGCATACTAGTGTGGTGATGAGAAAAAGTCAGAAATAAACTTTGTGCCTGACGTCAAAATATTAATGCAAATACCAATTGCAATTGCATCTGTTTTGGCTGGCATTCAATGCGCGAAGCTTATTACAGAATTTAAATAATAATATAGCTGAACAATTTAATTCTATAGTAGCTAAATACGTGGGTGGCAAAAGTATCAATTATTCAATAAAAAAATCATATGCCTTAAGGTGCTATGCAGCGGTTGTTGCCTTTAATACTGGGAAACCTAGAACCATTTTTAACAGCAGTCCATCAACAGCAACCAAAAAATTTGAGGCGCAAAAATGTCAGGTGAACCAAGAAAGGGAAGGTATAAACAGACCGAGACGCAGACTGATATTCAACAATAGCAACATTGATTACGGCGATTCGTGTCAAAGGCCGGCCGGCACATGCCAGAAGAACAGTATTTGCCGGCCACGACGTTGTTTCTGCAAAACCTCAAATCCCAGATAGAGCAAAGACACGACATTGAAAGAGAGACCATATCGCAGGCGGAAAGCGCCTTGTGGCTGAAGCTACGAAGATGCCTATTGACGGCCTCAAATTTTAACAGTCTGCAAGGGAATTGCATTGGCTCAGCTGGAAAAACAAGAAAACGTTCTTTTTGAATCAAGCGGTCTATTTATCGATGATGAGCACTTTTTCCTGGGTGCAACACCAGATGCGTTATTTGAAAACGACATCGTCGAATTGCAATGCCCCATATCGGCCTTTGGAATGTATCCTGATGACGCTATAAAAGCCAAAAAAAAATTAGTTTTGAAAAATCCAAAACAAAGAAATAAAAATAAATAAAAATCATGACTGGTGGCATTGGCTCAGCTAGAAAAACAAGAAAACGTTCTTTTTGAACCAAGCGGTCTGTTTATCGATGATGAGCACTTTTTCCTGGGTGCAACACCAGATGCGTTATTTGAAAACGACATCGTTGAATTGCAATGCCCCATATCGGCCTTTGGAATGTATTCGGATGACGCTATAAAAGCCAAAAAAAAATTAGTTTTGAAAAATCCAAAACAAAGAAATAAAAATAAATAAAAATCATGACTGGTGGCATTGGCTCAGCTAGAAAAACAAGAAAACGTTCTTTTTGAACCAAGCGGTCTGTTTATCGATGATGAGCACTTTTTCCTGGGTGCAACACCAGATGCGTTATTTGAAAACGACATCATCGAATTGCAATGCCCCATATCGGCCTTTGGAATGTATCCTGATGACGCTATAAAAGCCAAAAAAAAAAATAGTTTTGAAAAATCCAAAACAAAGAAATAAAAATAAATAAAAATCATGACTGGTGGTACCAAGTACAAGGCCATCTCCACATCACAAAGCAAGATTTTTGCCTTTTTAATGTATGGACTGGGCCTGTGCAGCCGCTAAAAGTGCAACAAAATATATAGGGACGATAGTTTTTGGAAGACTAAGATAGGAAAAGGCTTGTAGATTTCTACAATTTTACCCGAAATAGTCGATCCAAGAAAAACTCGCTCAATGTCACTGAGAGACACAACATTTTAATTTGTTTTTAATTTACAGTCGCAAATCTTTAATTGTAATATACACGGTGTATCAGAAAGATGTGGTCAAATTAAAGGATGCGTGGTACAGACCATGAAACTGAACGACTTTCTCCATGGGACCAACATCGTAATCGAGAAAGAAATATCTGCTGTGCCGTACAAGACTTACAGTACCTACTTGACCCAAATGTATGGAACAGCTGACTATTTTTTCTGAATTTCGATGTTTTTCCCTTGCAGAAAGTTGTTCGGTTTGGTGGTTTCTAACCACACCCTTAAATTTGACCACACCTTTCTGATACACCCTGTATATTATAATTATACCACGGAGATTTATATATTTTTTAATTATTTTATTTACCATGGAGGTTCAATGCATTGTAAACCAGAAAAACACCGCGAACAAAATTTTTGCGCAAAATTTTTTGTCCCATTCTAAATATGTGTACCTAAGTACTGCTGATATGAAATGTGACAATCGCGGTGCATGGACGTTTCCTGTCCCAGACAACAACAAGTTGCGCAAAAATTTTGTTCGCGGTGTCTGTTCTAGTTTACATTGAACCTCAATGGTACCTACGTTTTTTTTATGTTGGTTGTGACAAATTTATTAAACGAATATACACAAACATGCTCAGACTTTTATTTCTTAACAAAAAGGATAAAGGATCAAAACTGATTAAGCGATCACTACGCTCGATCTATAAGCGTGTGTGCGTGAACAGTGCACACAAATTTGCAATGAATTTGCCTAAACTTTATCGAGTAAATTTTATGCACGGATCTGTAATTGTGACCTCCTTACTAAGAGCAACCAAAAGCGAGCGAAGCGTGCTAGAAATCTGGCTCAGATGCGAGCGAAGCGAGCTCCAAAATAGAAGCATTCTGAACCGGTATTGGTGAATATTTCATTGGAATTTTAATAAAACAATGCAAGAGCTAGCGAGCCAGCTAGAAATTAGTAGAATCCTGACTAGAATAGGTTAAGCTGTCATAGTCATTTAAGCAAGCTCGAAAATTGGAGCATCCTTACTCGTAGATTTTCTGTGTGATTTTACAAAATGAATGTAAGAGCTTGAGTGTTGGACCGTGCCTTTAGCTTGAAGCCTTAGTAAGCCAAACAAATGACGTTAATTTTCATATTTTCAATTCATAGGTATTCATTCATTACGGGCTCCTGATCAATAAGAATTTGAGGTTCTGGATAATATTGCAAGAATTTTTGCTTACACACCTAGGGCTTGTATCATTGATACAGCTGAGACGGCGGCAGCTACGCCGCAACATAAACATATCATACTAATATTATAAAAGCGAAATTTTGTGAGTGTGTATGTTTCTTACACTTTCACGCAAAAACTCCTGAACGGATTTTGATGAAAATTGATACATAGATAGTTTATAACCTGGATTAACACATAGAATACTTTTAGTCCCTATATTCCTACGGGTTCGAGACTTACGCGGGTGAAACCGCTGGGAGCTGCTAGTTTAAAACATAATTCCGTCTCTATCATCTTCAAACGATTGACAGACACAGAACACACAAGTTTTAAATTCATTTAGCACTGAACGTGTTTAATGATTTATGGAGCAAGCAGGCCTAAGTACCATTTTCTGAACTTTGTTCCTCTTAATTTCGTGAAGTTAACGTTTTTAATTTTCGGGCAAAATCCGTTGGGTGACCTGTCTAGAAGACATCGTTATCAACCATATATTTGTTCGGATTCTCCTTAAGGCTTTTAGCAAAGGCGAAGTGACCCTGGTACCTAGTAATAACTTTATAATCAACTAATAGACATTATTAGTAGCGAAACAGAGAGTGAAACATTTACATCTATTTTTTACGTATTTTTATACATTTTACAAATATTGTCAATTCACTTAAAATCGGAATTAGGTGAACTAAGCTTCCTTTATATTATTGAAATCGTGAAATATAATATTTACCTACCATTTGAATTTACTAAGATATTTGTAGTAAAAAGATTTGTTTTATTATTAGTATTTTTGTCTGAAGCGAAGAGTTTCCAAAATTCATTTCATACACACAATTTTGCGGCTGATCTAAATTATCACATTACACTTATTAATATAACTTAAAGTTATTATATTTACAGAATGGAATAGTCATGTAGTCATTTTTCGTATGCTACGCTATTTGGCTTATTTTATAATTAATTACACATAAATTAAAAGCATTTTATATTGGCTAAAAGCAGATTATTTTAGAGACAACAATCAAATTTAACATTTATATATTTTATTTAATGTATTTAAAAGTTGAATATCCTTCAATGTTTAGTGGACCACTGAAGAGTATCAGTAACTATTATATTAGGGGAGGTACTGCTCGATTTTATACCGAATAAATTTCATTTCTAGTAGTTATTTAATATTTATTAATCATGAATGTGAGAGTCAGCCGCCGCTCCCAAGGGGGGATTCAAAGTTACAGCATGTCAAAATTGTAAAAAAAACTTTAAAAAAAATAATTTCATACCGCACCAAAACCTAACGGGACGATTTTCGGGATTATCTTCTACCCAAAACAAAATAGCTGCATGGAAGTGAGGGAGTATAATGTTAGTCGCGTAAATGAACATAACTGTTGCAATTGCACTTCAGGCTAAATTCAAAACTATGTCTAATAGGGCAATGTGGTCAAGGAAACCATCATCTCAATTTTGAAAGAAAATAAAACTGCATTTTGGTTTTTAGAAAACGCTTCTGCCACAGCCAGGATCGAACCCGTTTTTTACAAAAACAGCAGCCTTATTTATTGCACTAACATTGAGTGTAGCTAGTATGGATCAAATGCTGTGAACAAATGTAATGTGAAAAATCAAAGAAAATAGAAGTTTTGTTTTTTAATTTTTCATAATTTATTAAACAAAAATTGCAAAAACTAACACTTCCTTTGATTTTATAGCACCACTATCTCTCGGAATAAAAATACAGGGTGCTTTTTTATAAGAGAATTCGGGTTCGATTTCCGGTGTATTCAAAAGCTTTCTCAAAAAACAAAAATTCAGTTTTATTTTCCTCCAAAATTTAGGTCGGACCACATTGCCCTATTTTATCCATAGTTTCGAATTTAGCCTGATCTGCCATTGCAACAAATATGTTCATTTACGCGACTGACATAATGGGGTTTATTATTTATCGTAAAACAAATACCAAAACAATGGAAAACATCTTCACTTCATCAAAACAATAAAATCAACACATTTTCTTTTCGTGTCGAGTGAGAACTGTAATAATAATAATATTTGGCCAATAAAAATACCTACTTATATGTGAGTTGGGATTATAGGCAGTACCTACATAATTATAATAACAAAAAAGGGAAAAATACTTTCCTATACCTAGCAACATTTTCATTGCAAAATTAAATCAAATTTACGATGTATTATTTTGTTTTGATGAATGTTTTATACAAAAATTTAAGAAGTAGGCAGTATTTACCCGTGAAATGAGATCTTTAAATGTTTTTCATGATTTTGTGATGAGATGTGACACTCTTTCACTGCACAGTACCTCATTTTTTTTGCGAAATTGCGGGAGCTCTTTACAGTAATACTTGGTCTTGAGTACTGACGCGCCGAAAATCGTACGTAGCCTTATTAAAGGGCTATCTTGAAATGGCTTCACTTTGCGAGCAACTACTACGGTTCTAAGCCTATATGTTTTTCATAAGTTTTTTTTTACAAAGAACAATGTTCAAAACGTCCCCACCCTTGTAGCACTTTAAAATCTATGTTAATCGAAGGGCCATAACCATCTTATAATTTTATTGTACGACGGCGAAACTGAAATGTGCATCCAAAAAAAGTTATATCGACATGAAGAAAACGGAATCAGTAACAATTATTATTACATTTTGGTAAGTTTTTCAATTCAAAACACGTTCACAGTCCAAAGAAGCCAGTGGTGAGCAGTATAGAATGGTTATAATAAGAGCCGCACGCGCAGCGCCACACGACGCAGAGCAGGTAGTAAGTATGCGGTGGTGGAAGGGCGGGGAGAAGGGAAGTATGTCTTTGTTCCCTTATCGCTTGCCAGTCTGCCGCTGCTGGTTTTATTGGTTATTGTAATTGTTATTTAGTATATACCTTTCGGAACTTCATTGAGCGTACGCGTATTTGTCTCCCACTTTTGATTGTTGAATTCTTCATTGAACTTTTTTCTGCTCCGTGAGTTGTTCCCGAGCGGGAGTCACCATTTAATTCCAAAGAATTGTTTGAAAACTCCGAACAAAACCATCCCACAGTAATAATTAAAAAAAGAATATCATCGTGGTCGGAAACATAATTATTATTGTGACTGATTCCGGTTTCTTCATGTCGATATAACTTTTTTCGGATGCACATTTCTGTTTCGCTGTCATACAATAAAATGATAAGATGACTATGGCCCTTCGATTAACATAGGTTTTAAAGTGCTACAAGGGTGGGGACGGTGTCCATACATTTTTGAGCATTGTTCTTTGCCATGATCTAACTTTGGACTTCCCCACTATTGGAGCAGCTGACCCTCAGATCTCTTATGCACTAAGGAAAAACTATTTTTGGTATGATTTTCAGCCGGTATAAAATTACTTTTTTCAAACTAACGCCACCGCCCGTACTATATGTTACACTTAATTTTATATGTTAACAGAACGTTATGTAATGTCTTATTAAAAAAAAAATTATACAGTTATTATAGTATCATGATTTAAAGTTTTAATATTTCGCTATTTACATTTTCTATAATACATATTAATAAAAATAAACAAAATTAATTCGGCGGCCGTGCTACTGAATCATGTACTTACACTATGTAAACAATCCCTCAATTTCAAGGGAGTGCTGAGCAAGTCTAATTTTTAGGCCCGACTATTTTCTTATAAGTTTAATGTCTCATTTTAAAATTAAATCTAGGACTTAATCTCAATGAAACTGCTAATATTTACAACAAAATAATATTATAACATTAATTTTGAATGTTAAAGCTATAAGCTAATTTTTAACAAGAATTGATAGTTAATAAAAATTAAACTGGAAGCAGGAATCGTTTAGCTATTATTATTAACGAACTGTTCTGAGACAAAAAGTAACATAGATCGCAGCAGACACAAATCACTCCAATTGGTAACAATCCGTATCTTGGCAAGGAACACAACAGTTACCATCAGGAATAAGATCTTTTATATCTTACGACTACTGTCACAGCGCACGTTACTCTCAATAATGAGTCTTTTCCCTAACAACTATACATTGCGCAGTGTAACATCCAAGTAACATTTATTCCACAGTGCAACATTCATTCCACAGTTACAGCCAATTCAATTCAAATATTTTTATTGCAATCCATAATGTATAAAGGTGGTGAGTAGTATTTTAGAAACAGTTATGGCCCTGTCGGGCACAGCAAATTTTAACTAAGTAAGAGAGAGGAAAAAGGCTTTCGAGAGCGATTCGATAAAAATATTAATAACTAGCGTGTCTATTTTAGGGTTGGTTTGTTACAGTGTATGTAACAAACCAACCCGTTCAGGAAGCGTACAACTGTCGTTCCAACATGAAAGGAGACATCATTTCAGCCCCAACATGTCTTACACCTAAATTAATACGCAGGTGACCGACAATCGGCGGCCGATATGTCCTCGACGAAAATATGCAACATGACCCCAATAGTAGGTACTACAAATGTTACGCAAGGAAGCATTTGTACAGAAAATCAAGATGATTACCGAACTTCAAACATCTCATGCTGTTTCGTCAACATTCAAACAGAGCCTTGCGTACCGTTTAATAGAGTTGAAAGTCGTACGTGGTAGATCCATCCCGCCAGGTGGGTTCGTCTGCGACCTTGGCTCGGCAGAGAGGGCAAGTGTGCTCGCGGTCGAGCCAAGCTGAGATACAAAGCTCGCAGAAGATGTGGCTGCACCCTAACCGTACTGGTGTCGTGTAGTCATCGTGACAGATGGGGCAAGAGTCGCCCGCTGATAGCAGTTGTTCGCATGTCGGTTTTGTGCCGAGATTCTGTTGGAAAGAGTTGTTATTTACATTTTGGTGACATACTTATGACACTCTTTATCACTAGCACATGGTAAGTAGAGAGGGACTTCTATGAGGTCGCGCGGAACGCTAATAATGCTGAAATAACACTAATTCTTTACGAGTCACTTAGACAAACTGCCATAGCGCAGTTTGGTAAACGGCGATCAATGTACAAACGCCAGCAGGGTCCTTATTATGAACTATTAATGCCATCATGATTCCGTTGCGAAAAAGGGATGTATAGCTCCGTCTCTCTCTGGCACTGGAAAAATGTTGGCATTTTTCATAATACGGCCCCAGATCCAGCTACCCGAAACTGTCAAATTCTCCCAATCATCTTGAACCTAGTGTTTTAGCGATAAAGTTGAAAATTTATTAGGGAAATTTGACAGATTGTAGTATAGCTTGATGTGCTGGCGTCTGTACTTATGAAGCTAGCTGATTTATTAATGACTATTTGTGTCGCTAGCCTGTTTAAATATTACTACTATAAAGGTATGAGCAACAGGGTGTAAAGTTCACTCATCCTCCATAGTTTTAAAAGGGCCGATCCTCCTTGTGTCTGGTGGGCTACTAAACAACGGTTGATGTCGGGATGTATGCCAGTCGCGCGGTAAACACTGCTTGCGCGATGTAGGACTTGTGTGACGTCAGGTCTATGATGCGTAGTACGCATGCGGCGATGTAGATGCCGCTACACTACTAACTGTTGCGCAAATTCCATAGCAAAAACTCCAAATCAATTTCCAACTCTATTTTATACCTTACTTCAATAAAATCACTCACCACACTCTGCAGCAGTGTCCAGGTGGCGTTCTTGAACAGCCTGAGCCGGACTAGCACCTCAATGACCTTCGCGATGACGTAGACCGACGTGAGGAACATGCCGACCATCTTCTCAGAGCCCTCATACGACTGCATAAGGAAGAAGATCCAGGGCTGAATCGTGAGCAGTGAACGGTACAGCTGGGATATCGCCTCCGTGAATAGGTATACTTTACCCTGCAAACATAAATAATGGAATGTTAACATACATTTCTAATGAAATTATTAATACCTTTGTGCTCGTCTATCTTTATGTATTTTGTTCAATTAAGTGATTTGTTTTAACATTGAAAATGTTTTTTCGATTGCTTCAGTATAGCCACCATTTTCGCTCAGTGTGACATCGCCTTGGTGTCGTTAGTTTCAGGGCTAAATGAATGGTTGAGGTCTCAAAAGACGCGTATCAACAAGGGCTACAATATGGTGAAAAAAAAGAACTGAAAAAGTCAAAAACTTTTCTGGAAAAATCACAAAAAATTGAAATATTCGATACATTTTTTAGGGTAATGTCATAAAATCAACTATATCTCAAAAACTAAATGCGATATCGAAAAAATGAAGGAAAGCCCACGGGGTATTGAGATGGGCTACATTAAAAAAAATACCGGACCTCTGTATCACTAATAGTCTAGGCAGGAGGGTGCCCTTTGTTTGGTGTAATTTCGGGGAGCGCGCTCCTTAGATGCGCGCCGCGTCGCTGAGTCGTTATGGAAGTGTTTAAGAGTTTGATCGTGATATGTATTTTATTTATTTGATAATACGTATTTTAATTTTAATTTATAATGATGTTAATTTTTTTTTTTAATTAATTTTGTTTTGAGGTACATCAAATTACTAATTAAAACTTTATATTTGAGACTACAATTATTATTTCTATGTTCATAACTATTTTGTATCACTTCGTTGTTGTTGTGTTAAACAAAATATGATTTTCATTCAAAAATAGTCTTAAGAATATTTCATTCAAGTTCAAAATTGCATGGAGTAATTTTTACCTTACGGATTTTTTACTTCGTGCATTTGAGCTCTATTACTTCAAAGACGATACAAAATCTATTAGGTCTACATCGATTAGATTAGGCATCGTACAAAATGAAAAGCCTGCCTAAGTGCATTTTCAACATACCCGAAGCACGAGATCTGTGAATTTTTACATGAATTATTTAACAAATAATTGTATGGGTTTTAAAGGAATACAAGGTGCAACTTAAATAATGCACAACCTCATATTAAGGGGTCATTGTACTCATCACTATGAACAACTTTTACTATGGAACCAAATCTGAAATCAAGAAAAAAAAAATCAGCTGTTCCCTAATTTTTCATACGAGTTATGCGAACATAAATGTAGGGAAAAGCCGATATTTTTTTGCGATTTTAGGTTGGGTCCCATAGTAAAAGTTGTTCATAATGATGAGTACAATGACCCCATAAGAGGCTGTACGTTATTTAAGATACACCTTGTATACAACTTAACATAATTATCATATTGTTTAAGAATATTGTATAAGTTAGCTGTAAGTTTCCCGAATAGAATATTTTTTTTTTCCAAAAAAACACAACCGACTTCCAAAATAACACTTCAAAATAAATAGTAACTTTAATTTCGGAATTCGGTGTCTTTGGATCTGTATTTTAGTATTTTTGCCACCGACTTCCGAAATTAAAGTCGGTTGTGTTTTTGGAAAAAGTTTTTTATTTTTCACTTTTTAGTGGGTCAGTTTGTAATTTATCTAAGCTAAGTTACAATATTCTAATGTCAACTGCTAATCACCTTTTACAAAATATGTATTGCTTTTCCCGATGCAGGGACGTTAATTGTTGAGGAGTTCTCCTGTTAAGTAGGTACCAGGAGAACTCCACATCACCATAAGCATTGTGCATAAATTACTTAGCAGCTCATAAAGTACCTATTCGAATTTCAACCCGTGAAATACTTATTATTGAGTAGTTCCGGTGGCCATCTGTTATCTTCATCATCAGTTCCACTTGACCAAATGGTGCTTTCCAAGAACAAATGCACGAGTTACTATAAAAAATACCCAAATCGCCTACAGGTGTGCCTATAATATTTGAAGAGTTCCGTCGATTTCTCCAGGATCCCATCATCAGATCCTGACCTGATGACAATGGTACCAACTAGAAAGTATGCCCTTTCAAAGAAAAAAAGAATTTTCCAAATCAATTCATCCGTCTTCGAGTAATCGGGGAACATACATAAAAAAGCAACATTATTTTTAGTATACGCGAAACCTGAATATAGTTTGTTCAGAATAAGTAACTGAATTCCAATAATTTTTACACCATGTCATATTTTGTCCCAAAGAGGTTACAAGTTGGACACCAAGCGACACTACCTATCCGCAATCACGCGCATAACACAGGTACGGCACTAGGCGCGGGTTCACAGCGGGGCGGGGGTATAACCACCGCATCAGTCGCCCGGATGCTACAGCTTGACGCGCACGTGTCACGCTCGCTCCCGTTCAGTTACATAACGTGATCGCATCGCCAGCCACCGCGGGCCTTACAGTTGTTTCGGTTTCATATCTAAAAAGTATCGTATAACCATGTCTTTCTCATACACAAACGTCCAGTAGACAGAAATTGTACGTACCCTCGCGGTTTATGGTGATAACGTATCCTTGGCAGTGCGGCGGTACGAGGAGCAATTCGGCATCAGATTATAGTGGAACACAATGCTTTCCGCCACACAAAGATCTAAGGACTACGATACCTTCGGCCTCCGACAGCCGTTGTCAACTCAGTCGCCAATCAATCAATTGTAAATAGTGATTAAGTCAATTATTGCAAGTAGTGATGATTAACATTTTTAAACACGCCAAGATGGTTAATTGTAGAAAGTTATTATTTGTATCTACAGCCTGCTGCATACTTAAGTATGGATTAAGTAATGCGATGTGTGGTTGGCATCAGTGGTGGCGGCACCTTAAGTGCGCTCGTGCGCCGCACTGCCACTTTAAACTTTATAAATATGCCCTACTTTCTACCTATAAAGCATAAACTGTCAAAACAATTACCTATACCTATAACCATCCAATCCATCCTACACAGAAATTACATATTTGATTAAGTGGTTTTGCTATACGAGTTAAATAAAATCAAGCTGATCTGTTCTGATTTCTAATGCAAAAGAATTAGATTATATTTTTGCTTGAACAAAAACGCACGCAGCGAGCTCTAGCAACCCATATGAAAGACGATGGAAAACGCCGGGTGCGTGAGACGGAAGATGCTTGGTACAAAATGTATGACATTTTTAGGATAGATACGAGCGCCGTACGTGCGCCGCACGCTACCAGAAATTGCTGAGAGGACACGAAAGACGCTCTGGCGCGGGGCAGCTCGCTAACACCCGATATCTCGCACTCTCCAAACCGCAGTCGATAACCTCGGCGCCTGGTTTAGGAAGTGGAGAATCGAGGTCAATCCCGACAAGAGTCAAGCGGTCCTCTTTCTGAGACCGCGTCGCACTCGACTCCCCCCCCCCCCCCCGATTGATAGCCGATCCCTTGGGAGAGGCGAGCCAAATACCTCGGTGTGACCCTCGACCACCACCTCTCCTTCGCTGAGCACATAAAGCAGGTGCGTTCGCGCGCCGCTTTTGCTCTCAGTAGACTCCACTCCATTCTGAATGCACGTAGCAAATTGTCACTTAGGTGCAAATTGCGCATTTATACACCTCATTCATAGGGTGCAGGCCCTCCAAAACCGTTTCCTCCGAAAGGCAACGGGAGCCCATTGGTTCGTTCGGAACGAAATCCTCCACGTAGATCTCGACATTCCCACCATCTCCCAGTTCTTGAAACGCAATTCCAAGCGTTTCTTCGACTCAGCCACCAACCATCGCAACCCTCTGGTTGTCGAGGCGGCTAGCTATGTCCCCTCTCGTATTAGTAAGGTCCGCCGCCCTAGGCTTGTCCTCTCAGATCCCGACGACCCCATAACTCTTCTCCAGGAGAGCAGTAGGGACCGTAGGAACAAACACAAATCGACATTCCGACCTCGCCGCCGAGGTCCCTCGCGACGACCCCGTAATAATCGTCCTCCCCCCCGTCCCTTGCTCGGGTATGAAGTGCCAGCTGGTGGCGTAGCTGAGCCAGAGCTTTAAACTCCCCTGACAATAATAATCATTCTAATCTGATCCAGCCTGTCCCATCTTGCTGTCCTCCCCCCAGCGACGCCCTAAGCCGAGGCCCGTTCCCCACAGGGGGAGCCCTTAGCGTGTAGTCGCTTAGTCTGTAAGTTTTATGCCTCTGGCTGGAGGCTTTGAGTCATCTTAAGGCAGCCACAGGATAGTCCGGTTAAGTAGTCACAAAAAAAAAAAACGGGCAGCTCGCTCTCGCATGCAGTATGCATGACCCGAGGTCTTGACCTACGCATTACACACTAATTGTTATTTGTTATTGTTACTTTTAGCACGCGCGGAGTTATTTTCATTAAGTAAAATTTTGATATCGCTCACCTAGTAATATATTGTAATAATAATATACGTATATTTATAACATCGCCATGGGTGAATCTGCAAAGGTGTTATAAAATAGTGTTTTAAATAAATAAACATTGGCAGCTCTACGTTTTTCACATTTTACAGAAACGAGGATTAAACATTTTATAAATGTTTGAAATGAATTAATGGGTTCATTTTACTTTTTTTTTTACAGATTTTATGGATTTGGTTACTAGGTATAGACATCAATACATATTTTAGATTAAATATGGACTTATGCTGTATACTGAACAGATAAGCTTTCACATTTTTTGCAGATGTGCCAATAATTACTTTGCAGTGCACCACCGGTTCGCCGGGGCACCAGCTGCCACTGGTGCAACAAATCGCATTGACTACATTTTATCACTTTTGACTGCATTTACGAATAAAGTACATAATTACGAATAAAGTAATAATATCTACTTACAATTGACCACTACGACAGTCCAAAGCCAGAAGTGTGATGGAAAATGTTATCACCAGTTAATTACAATACAATCGCCGTACGGTTACTACCTACTGCCGAATTATTATGAATGAGCGAGGCGCGTGGTGCCGTGGTGACCAAGTTTTTGTACGGATAACAAACTTATAACTTTGTCATATTTCATGTTATGTTTTAAAAAATTGTAACTAATGTTGTATAATAGTAGGTTGGACTTCTAATGCATAAAATAAGCCATTTTACCCCGAGACGTTTATATTATCTACTATCCACCCGAGCCGTCGGGGGTGTAATGGCTCGTCTATGCCCGAGTTTTCACTTCGATTGCGAGAAATTGAATCAGGCATGAAATCAATTTTCACTGTTCAAAAATGTTGCAAAATTAAAGAAGAGATACTAAGCTTAGGCTTAGGCTTACAGGCTGGATAGGCATCTGGTACCTAGATATTAGGTTGGGGAAAAAGTCTTATCGCATTATAGTATATATGAACTTGTAATAAAATCTCTTTGGCTATACTATTTGTATCTGGCTGGTTTTGGTATCATTCAAAGTTTAAATTTTAAAGAACATAATTCCAAATTCAAATTAGGAAAATGTGTGATTTTCATTTGTTTTTCGTACCGTCAAGATGAGTGAATCTAATGAAGAAATTCGATACGTTTTAAAATTTTACTACAAAAAAGGTAAATGTGCAACGCAAACCGCGAAAAAAATTTGCGATGTTTATGGACCTAGTGTAGTGACTGTGAGAGTAGCACAAATTTGGTTTAAGCGTTTTCAATCCGGAAATTTTGATGTCAAAGATGCACGTCGCTCTGGTCGCCCTATTACGGATAAAATGGATGCCATTTTTGAAAAAGTGGAGCAAGATCGGCATATCAGTAGTTACGACGTAGCTGAAGAACTGGAAATTGACCACAAAACAGTTTTAGCGCATTTTAAAAAAACTGGGTACACAAAAAAGCTCGACAATTGGGTACCTCACGAGCTCACTGAAAGAAACCTAATAAACCGTGTACTCATTTGTGGTTCTTTATTACGACGTAATGAAACCGAACCATTTTTGAAGAAGCTGATAACTGGTGATGAAAAGTGGATCACGTATGACAAGAACGTGCGAAAAAGGTCGTGGTCAAAGGCCGGTCAGGCTTCACAGACTGTGGCGAAACCCGGGTTAACTCGCAACAAGGTGATGCTGTGTGTGTGGTGGGATTGGAAGGGCATTATTCATTATGAGCTGTTACCACCAGGCAGGATCATCGATTCTGAACTCTACTGCGAACAACTGATGAGATTAAAGCAAGAAGTTGAGAGAAAGCGGCCGGAATTAATCAACAGAAGGGGTGTGGTTTTTCATCATGATAACGCTAGACCTCACACATCTTTAGCCACTCAGCAAAAATTAAGAGAGTTTGGCTGGGAGGTGTTAATGCATCCGCCGTATAGTCCTGACCTTGCACCTTCAGATATCCACCTGTTTCGGTCTCTTCAGAATTCTTTAGGCAGTGTCAGGTTAACATCACGTATTTTGACCAGAAGTCCCAAAATTTCTATAGCAATGGGATCATGTCCCTACCTAAAAGATGGCAAAAAGTTATCGAACAAAATGGTACCTACATACTTTAGTTAAATGTAAATAAACTATATTAAAAAATGTTTTGAATTTTCTTAAAAAATGCGAAGAAACTTTTTCGCCAACCATATACACACATAAAAGAAGTCTAAGCAACATGTATGGTTTTGAACTTTTGAACGATTTTTACCATTGTAATATATTTATATTTCTTTTATAAATAATAACTAAGCATTTTTTATGCATTAGTGACTAAAGCAACAAAATCCTTCATTCAATTGTTCATTTAATCACAATAATTAACAATATGTGTACCGCAACATTCGTAGTATTAAATAAAGTCAAAAGAAATTAAACTTTTCATGTTTTACAAAATTAAATAACGACATTTTTTATTATTATTTGGCGATTCAATACAAAGTGTGACCGCCTCTGTTTTAAACAGTAAAACTTGTCGGCAACGATTTTTCATTGAATTTATAAGATTGTTTATTGGATCCTGCGGAAATCGCTCCCAAAGGAATTTTAACAAGTCTTTCAGTTGTTGAGTTGTCGACACTCCGTCCAGGTTCTCTAGAACACGTCTCTGGAGCATGCCCCATGCGTGCTTGATGGGATTGAGGTCTGGCGATTGTGCAGGCCACGGCAATACCTATCCGCAATACTAATCCGATACACACAACTGACTACATAAAACAATACACATTAACACTTTAACTGCGCGAAATTTATGCAAACGCTTCTTTATGCTACACTAATCCTGTGTGGCAAAAGCTCTGGTGCGTGCAAAAAATATCTTGGGTGTAGACACCGATGTTTTCGAAACAACAGAGATGCACAACGAACGCACAGGTGCGGCGCGCCGCACTCCAAGAAAGTTATGTAAATTGTATGGACGCGCATACGCGCCGTCAAGCACCTGGTGAACGTCCGAAAACGCGCATGCGCGTCTGCCGCGCCTAATGAATTAATACAGGGGATCCAGCGGAGCAGCACCCAGGACGTGGAAGGAGTACAACTTACTGTACTTACTAACGTAACGCTGCCAAAGACGACAAATCACGCTCCTATTGACACCAAAATGCCGAGATACCTAGGACCGATTTCTTCTCGCTTGTAGCATTCATACAGTTTTCTGCATTTCATCAGCAGTCAAATGGCGTCGCTTCATGAGATAAATACCAAATTTATCAAGCAACGAAAACACATGAAATCGGGAAAAATAATTAGCTTTTATCTTAATGAAAAAAAAACACAATCGAAAAGCTTCTATTTTTAAAATCAACCAGTATAATTATGTTTCCGAGAACAAAAAGATTGTATACCAATCCACTTTGTTAAGAAAAACATAAAGTATCAATTGACAAAACATGCAGTTTCTGTAAATGATGTATGTTGCTTAGACTTTTTTGATGTGTGTACGAGTATTATTATAAATGACAAAATTCTCACCCTCTTCTGGAAAGGCAGTATAAAAGCAGGCATCATGGTGACCAATATCTTGATTTCCACAGTAATAATCTTGACGATCAGGTCAGTCAGCACGACGAGCCACAGTAACTCCCACACATCTAGCTCTGTGTACCCTGGGAACATGATCACGTTGGGCAGCAGCTTGCCATGGCCGAGGAAGTACTGCACTATGAGGATACAACTTGATGTGAAGATTAGTTCGCTGAATAACGCTAGTATGCTGCGGTTCATCTGCTTACCATGTTCCCTGGAAAAACAGAAATAATCATCATCATCGAGGTTGGGGTCAGCTTCCAGTCTAACCGGATGCAGCTGAATATCAGTATTTTAAATGGAGCGACTGCTTATCTGATCTCCACAAGCAAGTTACTAGGTAATACGATACCCCTTGGTAAGACTACTTGCCAGACTTTCGGGGTTCTGACGACCCGTAACGACTGTCAAAGATGCACGGATGACAGCCGGGACCAACGGCTTACCGTGCTTTCCGAGGCACGGAGGGGTCTTGGTATGTAAAGATGGACACCCATGCACGACCCAACTGCGGCAAGCGTAGCTTAACCTGATTATCGACCCGTGCGACTATTATTACTTAGCTACAAGCCCCTCGAAAGAAAAACTGAAATAAGTAGGGACCAGTAAAAATACAGACACATGAGATAGGTATTTCTGTTTTTAGCGCTTTCACCAATCATTGGCAAAGAATTAGTGTGGTCTATGGGCGAATACTGTTCGTCAGATGGATAATCAGACTACCTAACCGAGTTCCGACAATATTATAACGTCAAATCGATACCATTTTGGTAATATCTAAAGAGCTATGCTGACGACCTGCATTTGCATATGCAAACTACATATTACGCTACGCGGCTACTGCAAAGTAGCAGTTTGGATGAATTTTTTTAACACAAATAAATGCGACAAAACTGTCAACCGACTGCGCAAATCAATCAATCCAAGTGTTTCCCGTCTGCATGGGCCCTAACCATCGGCTACATAAATATAGTGGTTACCCATCAATGGAAACATTAAGCAAAACTAAATAAAAGTGCCACTTACCGCCTCACGAGACTATTACTGTGCGTGAATGTGCAGAACAGTATGAGAAACGTGAAGATGCCCTCCCGACTGTCGTACATTAATTTAATAAATAATAGGAAGTAGAAGGGAGCGTATCGTATGAGCAGGTTTAGAGTAGCCCTCACATCCACTACCTGGAACAAACAGTAATATCGTGTTATTTGAAAGAGTATATACCCAATAATACTCACCCGTAGTTTCATACGCATCTTAGGGAAAATCATGAACGTGGTTAAAGTCTCTATTCTAATTTATTCTATCCTATCCTAACGTTAATCCAGGACAAGACTTATCTCACTGCCAAATTTCATCCTTATTAAGTAAATCAGCCGTAAATGCGCAATTAAATGACAAACAACTACCTTCACGTATAAAATATTATAGGAATAAGTTTATTCTTGTTAATTCACAATTTTATCTCCACAATAGGGACTTTTATTGATTCTAACGCGGCATCGGCACATTGCCAGCATCTTCAGCACTGCGTTTTATAAAGACCTGTGGATATCCCTCATTCTGCCAAATCTAGTTACTTTTGGATGTCAGCACCTTTTCTTAGTAAAGAAGAGGTAGATACTGACAGCCACAAGTAACTAGAGGAAATAACGATCAACACTACTTGTTATCATATTGGGTTGGTAGGAAAGTAATGAGCGTTTTTTCGTAGATTATCTGATTTTATCTAGAAACGAAACAGACATTTCTAGAATGCACTAGCGCACTGTGGTGGGGATGAACAATATAAATACGTGTCGCCCAGCACCGAGCACTCGATTACTTGCTAAAACATGGAAGCGACAAGAGAACAAGTACGTCACTGTCTTTTGTACGAGTACCGTTTAGGCCACTCAGCAGCCGTAGCTGCTCGAAATATACGCAGTGCAGAAGGCGAAGATGCAGTCTCTGACGCAACAGCAAGACGTTGGTTTGAAAAGTTCAGGAATGGGAATTATGATCTAAAGGATTTGGCCCGTAGTGGAAGACCGGTTGAAGTTGACATACAGACGCCAGCACATCAAGCTACTACAATCTGTCAAATTTCTTTAATAGATTTTCAACTTTATTGCTAAAGTATTAAGTTCAAGGTTGATTGGCAAAATTTGACTGTTTCGGGTAGCTTGACCTGCTGGCGTCTGTACATCGTTTACAAGAATTAATTGAAAATGATCCCCGTCTTACTTCTCGTAATCTTGCTGAAGAGCTCAATCGCAGTCATGTGCAAGTATTGGAACACTTACACAAGCTGGGTAAAATCTGGAAATTAGGGTCTTGGGTACCACACCAGCTGAGTGCCACGCAGTTACATAATCGAACCAACACTTGTATGAGTCTTTTGTCCTGGCGTCACACCCAACATTGGCTTGACAGTCTGGTTACTGGAGATGAGAAGTGGGTTTCGTATGTGAACCACACGCGTAAGCGTCAGTGGCTAGATCGCAATCAAACACCTGTGCCGACGCCAAAAAAAGAACCACGTGCAAAGAAGGTTTTATTATCTGTATGGCGGGACGCAAAGGGAATTTTATACTAGGAGCTACTACCTGATAATATCACCGTGGACTCGACAATATACTGCCATCAGCTTGACCGACTCCGTACAGATATCAACAAAAAGCGCCGTGAACACTCAAAGACTTCAAGAACTTCCTTCACGACAACTCTCGGCCGCACATAGCCAAAGTCGTTCGTCAGAAGCTATCGGATTTTGAATGGGAGCTACTGCCACATCCACCTTAGGTACTCACCCGATCTAGCGCCAACGGATTTTCATTTGTTTCGCTCTCTCAGTAATCATATACAAGACAAAAAATTTGATGATAGAGCACAGTTAACAGATTTCCTCGAAAGCTTTTTTTGCCTCACGGCTCCCAAGTTTTTACGCTGAAGGTATCCATGCTTTACCTAATCGCTGGAAATGGGTTGTAGATAACAACGGTGCCTACTATAAAGACATGTAATTGTAAATTAAAATTATAATTTAAAATTGTTTTGTTTATTTTCGACGCTCATTACTTTCCTACCAACCCAATAATTTAACAGATCACCAGATGCCTTACTGAACGGCGTCGCACATGTATTAAATGCCGACATTGCTTAGATTCACCATGCTTGCGAAAATGAGTCGCATAAGCTACGAAAACCATAGACCTGTTTTGCATTAAAATAAAACAGTTATTATGTTATGAAAAACCGTTTAGCAAAAAATAAAACAAAACACTACAAAGTGAAAAATAACTTTAATTTCGGAAGTCGGTGTCTTTCGTTTTGTATTTTCGTTTTTTGCCACCGACTTCCGAAATTAAAGTTATTTTTCACTTTGTAGTGTTTTGTTTTAGACGTCGGTTTTATTTTTTGCTAAAAAGTTTTTATTTTTCACTTTTTAGTTGTGGAACCTACCCCACACAAATTCGAATACATAATTGAGCACAATAATTGTAGATATAGCCATGTAAATAACAGTGATATGACGTTATTAAAACATCATCACATCATCCATATAAAATAAGTGGGAAATATAAGCATTATTGAAGCTAACTCAAAAACTCCCCAAGCAAAGTTAATAAAATTTATATGGGACCACCTCGGAGGTATACCCTTTCAAACAAAAAAAGAATTTTCCAAATCGGTCCATCCGTCTTTGAGTAATCGCGTAACAAGCATACAAAAAAAAAAAAAAAAAACAAAAAAAAAATACAGACGAATTGAGAACCTCTTCCTTTTGGAACGCGGCTAAAAACATAATAACATTTAATTGAAGAAGCTGTCTTATTAAGTAATTCGATAATTACACAATTTTTAAATATTTCAACAATTTGGAATTCGACCTTTGCCAGTATTATCAACTCTTTCATCGGCACCTCTAAATATTTGTTTAACTTTTGTACCTTGTAACATAGCTGATTAAGTGAAGATGTCACCCCGTAATTTGTACCTACGCATCATTGTTTGTATACTTAGGTTCATTTTCACCACACATCACCAAACGCGTTTAACGCTAAACGAATTTAAAACATCGCTCCGTTTCTTTCAAACGTCTGAAGATGACAGAGACAGAATTGCATTTGTAAGGAAAAGTGCTATTCGCGGTGGGTCTTTAGTTCTTGTTTCAAACAAGTTGAAATGTAAACAACGTTAAGATTTAATTAATATTTCTATCGAGCGCACTATCGAGTTGTCTTGTGTTGAACTCGAGCGATACGTTATAATTTGCGTTTATCGACCCCCTTCTGGGGATTTATTAATTTTGAATCGGTAATGGAGGATGCACTCAATAGGTTAAAATCTAGTAATAAAAGTATAATTTTATGTGGAGATTTTAATATTAATATTTTAGATGTTACTCCATTAAGTATTAGACTCCTCTATCTTTTAGGTCTTATCATTTATTATTTAACTTGTTTTTTGAACCTGCTAGGATCACGGCATCTTCGTCTAGTGATTGTGAGGCCAAATATAAATGAGTTCTAAGTGACTTAAGGTCTGACCACTGTGGTTTATTAGCTAGCTTCCCCAGTGGCGTGCACAGAGATTTCAGACAGGGTATGCACAGCTAAAAAAAAAACTTACCAGTTTCAGTTTGTTGCTGTCGGTGGCCCAACGACTAGCACTACCTACCCTACCTGAGTTTTACTACAGGAGCCTTTGGCTTCGCATGATGTTTGTTTGCGACCACTATGAATATGTAAATAAGTGACACTTATATGATATGCAAAGTGTCATTTAAAAAGGCCGTGGGATGTTTATTTTGTTTTCCTTGCGCAAATGAATGTAAATTCAAAATAAATTACTTCTTTAATGTTAACTGATTACTTTATACAAGTTAATGTTTATAAATCAAATCGACGCGCCTATCTTTTTTTCAGATAGTTTTGCAAAACGTCGTCGTAAAAACTGCTACATCGTTTTACTAAAAGTTCTTTTCCAATTGCAATCATAGACAAATCTGTGAGTCTGTTTTGGCCCTGTGTGTTTCGTAAATATGTATGAATTCGTTTTAGACTAGAAAATGATCGTTCGGTCGAAGCGCTACTGAATTTTGATTTAATTACCGACGCAACACTAGAAATTAAATCATTTTGGGTCCTATTCGATAACCCCGTGAATGAGCTACCCAATGTTGATTGTAAGTGTAAGTGGGTTTCCAAATTTCCATCATATTTAGCTAACAATTCTACAATTTCTAGAAAATTGTCTTTATTAAAAGACAACCTGGATTTATCATGACCACGGAATGCTAATTCTTGTTTACCAAGAAAACTAACTACATCAATTAACCGTTTGAAAATATTTCTATTTCTCTCCACTTTCGCATTGTGCCTTTCAATATCTAACTTAAACTGGCTATTCAAACTAGTCTCTATTCTACCTTTACCAAAAGTTTGAAACTTCAAGCAGGATTCCAGAGGTTTTTCTGAAGAATCGTGTTTAGCAGCCACTTTGTGAAAATTATTTAGATCTGAATATCCGTTATCGGTTCAAACATTCTTTTTATCTTGGTTTGTAAACAAAATGCAAGAGAAACAGTACAATATGTTTGTGAGTACATACACAACCTGTTAGCCAGTGATAATTATCAGAAAACTTTTCATGAAAGTAACGAGTAGCAGCATTACTTTTTTTTTAGTTAAATCCAACCCACACACTTTTTACACTTTACTTAATGTTCTTATTTACGAGGATTTACAGCAATCAGCAAAATAGTCACAATCAGAATTATTTGTATTTTAGTGTTTGTTAGAAACTTTGCTGCGAGAGAGTGCTGTTTGTTACCTATCAGTGATATTGAAGGAAAAGTGACCAATCAGCGACAAGACAAAATATCTCACAGCAAAGTTTTTAATAACGAACTCCAGTGGCAGCTGAATAAAAGTAACAAACACTTAGCATCTATGCGGAACTAGTTTAACAGTTTTCTTCCCCATTTATAAGGGGGTTGAAGTGCATTTTGCGAATAAAATTGTATTGTATTTTAAGACAACACCAAATATAACTAACTATAACTTAAACTCTTGATTTGGGCTTTTTGTGGAGGAGTCACCACAATTTTGCCAATTTGAGCATATGAAACTAAAATCATCACTCTCATCATTCTCCTGCCCTTGTCCCAATTTATTTGGGGTTGGCGCATCATGTCTTTTTTTCTACCTCTCTATTAGTCGTCATCTCGGTAGTCACTCATCAATTAAACAAATAATCAACATAATAATTAACTTACTCACAAATGGATTGTTAATAACAGGATAAAAGGCTTCTCTATCGTACAGTATAGCTTCTCTACTCTGAAATTACGAACCCCACTACTTAAATTTGTATACATACACTATGGTAAATGCAGTAGTGGAACACGTCATTTCAGGAATGTGAATAATGGTGCTGTTAAAACAATATAATCTGTAGTGTTTTGAAGTTACTGATATTATTATTTATCATGTCAGTGTCACACTGTCGCACTCAACTCCACGAGACAAAATCAACCTAGTGTGGAGTCCTCAAGTTAGAATATTAAAATTATGTTTCCCTAATACCTAACTATAATTTTAGGAGTACTTCGTTTGTACCTTTAGTTTTAAGGAAATGTAACAACACTGTTTGGTTAACAAACAATTATTAATTTGTTAAAAAAAAAATGGATTGAGAGGTAATTTAAATAAGCTTATTATTTCCAGTTTATTATGACTGAAATGAGCATATCAATGACATTAAATGAATAAAATATTTTAGACTGACCTGCTGACCATCGTCACTCTGGCTGTCATTATCGGCATTGTCATGAATATTGTTGTTATTGGCAGGATTCACTGACACATTGATCTCGGCATGCTCCTGCTCTTGTTCTGATAAGTTGGAGTCATTTGATGCACTGTTGCTCATCACATGACTAGTAGACTGTGAACGCTGTGTCGGTGGGGTACCTCGATCATTCAATATGTAAGTTTGAGCATTCGGCCCTAAGTTCACATGTGCTATGGAGCTCTGTGGTCTTTGATTGATTTCTGAAATATGGGTTGCCGCCGGCGTATTCCTCGGCATCCATATTGGTAACGACAATCGAGCATTATTGCTTTGCTGTTAAGAAAAAAATAATAAGAATAATTTTAATTACCATTTACTATGAATATTATCGGAAATTCATATTGATAACCATGGTCAAGACAAGACTATAATTTTTTGTTGCTATCTATTGCATCACAACAATTAGTCATTGTAATAAATACGTGTGACGTTAGACGTACCATACGCGCCTGTTCCACAAGCGGTCTAATTTCTCTGATAACACTGTTGAGGCGATCTCCGAGTCCTAGGTTATTTCTATTCGGAGCTGGGGGCCTGGAAACTGAATCGAGTCTGTGAAGTGCATTGTGACGCGGCACCACCTCCGCAGGCTCGTCATCTTCTATATCAACTGTCACTTGATTTGGTTGAGCCATCGCTGTAAAGTAAATAACTACAAAAGTGGCTTTTAATTAATTCTTGAAGCAAATACTATCATTTCCAAATATTTATGAGCGAACGAAGGTCAACTATTTTGACATTTCTGACTGACGTTTTGTATGAAATTCGTTGAGAAAGGCATACTGACGGGCAAAATTATTCAAAAGATTCAGTTCAGAAACAGTTGTAAACAAAATTATCGATGTTTTTTTTTTAACTAGCTACTGCCTGCGACTGCGTTCGCGTGAAATTTCTTGTTCTTCCGTATTGGCTGCCCACGCTATTATTACATTTTCCTTTAGAGTTGGTTCTTTCCGACATTTTTTTCTTTTTGATCGGCACCTTGCGTGATGTTAAATATACCTATAGCCTTCCTGAAGAATTGGGCTATTATTCCAGAGATTAACGCGTTCGAAAAAAAAAACTTAAAAAAAAAAAACAAATTCAGGTTTATTATTAGTACTGATTTCGATAAATATATATTTAGGCCAATTTTTAAGTTTATGGATAAAAGGAATAAGATTTTTCAAACTGTGTCCACTTCACCACGACAGGACTTATTTTTAAAAAAAAAACCAGTCAAGTGCATGTCGGACCACGCACAATGAAGGGTTCCGTAGTTGGGATGAATTTATTCCAAGATCAAACTTAACATTGTAGATGAAAAACAATTCTCCCATACATTCCAACTGCAAATGTAAGTATGTACGCACAATATTAACAGATTTACCATGTTATTTTAAGACCATAGACTTCTTAATCTACCGGGTGCAGCGATTGAACTGTCCGTATGTGAAAATGAAATATTTCTGCTAATTTTCAATATTTGTTTTTTACACTTTTGCCATGTGAAAATAGAAAGTTCAAAGTTTTGTTATGACTTATTCCGAAGGAATAAAACCGCCTTTAGCCTTTACTACAAGCTGAAGTCTCTTTCTGAAAGAAGCGCAGGCTGCTCGAACGACGTCGTCACTCAAACAATTCCATTCTCGCGTAAGAGTAACTTTGAGCGCTTCCAGCGAAGTGTGTTTTTTAGCACAGGCCCTGGCCTGTAAAACACCCCAAATACAAAAGTCCAGCGGATTCAAGTCGGGCGATGACGACGGTCACATATCTCGGTCGATCAGCACTGGAACGTTTGCTTTCAACTAATTTTGCGTTCCAATTGCTCTGTGTGATGGTGCCGAGTCTTGCTGGAAAGTCCAACGCTCAGAACCGAATGTGTGGCGTACCCACGGTATCAGCCCTGGTCGCAAGACTTTGCCTCGATAGATTTGTTGGTTTATTTTGACTTGGTTTCGACCCATTGGAAGAAAAACGAGTGGAGAACGGTCTTTTTCAGACACCACCGCCCAGATCATGATTTGGTCGGTTCATTGGCGTCGAATGACTTGCAATTCGTCTGAATGGTCGCTGACACGCCCCTTCAACCAAACACGGTCATTTCGTTTACTGTACCTGTAGGTATTTTGTAACTGTAGGTATATAACTTAAAAAGTTTTCTCATCTGAAAACACCAAATTGGAAAGCTCGCCAGAGTCGAGCAAGGATCTCTTTCGATCGATCCAACCGTTTGCTACGCTAAGCAGTGAATTCCTGAGAAAGGTTTTTTTTAATAGTTTGACTTTAAGCTTTTCCTTCAATATGCGACGAACGCTGCGATCGCTCACCTTGAGATCCAGAGCGAGCTGGTTTGCTGAGCGCGTTGGATTTCTGTCTAATTGATGACGCATCTTTTCGATAACTGCTGGCGCCATTGCAGTACAGCGTCGTCCGCCACCATAGCGTTTCTTAACGCTACCAGTCTCATTATAACGTTGAATAGTGCGTGTACAAATTTCTCTTTCAATTGAAGATTTGGCAGCGCTCGACGTATTTCGATATTCGATTTTCCCTCCAGATGAAGAGCAATCGCTGAATTTCGTTTTAAATCCATTGTTCTAAATTCGAATGTGTTTCTCTCACAACAGAATCACTACAAATGATGATAGAGAACCTGTCAAAGACCAACATTTGAAATTTTGGCGGCGTTCGATTCAGTGGTTCGAATTTTAAAACAGTTAGATAGAGACGTACAGTTCAATCTATCTATCGAGCTAACCAACCGAGTGGATCATATTTTACTGATCTCTGATAACAATCTACGTTTAGTGTATCTTGTAGTTCTGTTATCGTTTTGAGGCTCGTACATAAAGTGGAATGAATCGTTGGAGTTGTCCAAAAAAAAAATTATTCATTATTCATTTAATGTCATTGATATGCTCATTTCAGTCATAATAAGAAAAAAAAGCGCGGGAAAGTTAAGGAAAGGCGCGTTTCTTGAAAAAAATTTCAAATCTATTTTATTTTATTGCTACCTTTTGCATAATAACTAATACTAATACTACATAACTACTTAATGGTAGTTTGTTGTGATGGGGAAGGTTAAGAAGAGGAAGAAAAGTGGGACGGATCCCCTCGAAGATGATGCCGACAATGGGTCGTTGCGCTCCATGCAGTCGGCCACATCAGATGCTGTAAATGAAAAGGATACGGATAAGTACCTTGAATATAGAGTATCTGATTACACCCGGTCTTATCCAGAGTCTGGTGGAAACTATGAATATATTGTTTTCATCGAAAGTCTGAATCAAGTCCCGATCGGTGACCGCGATATGATGTCGTTAGCCACTAACTTCAAGAGGTATAACAAAGGGGTTAAGCAACTAATTAGAATGAATCGGCACAAAGTTGGCGTTATTTTCGAACATCCGTCATTTGCCAATGCTGCGCTCATAAATAAAAAGTTTTTGGATAATTTTAAACTCAAAGCCAGCATTCCAGCCTCGGCTACAGAAATTACTGGAATCATACAGCATGTCCCGATTGATCTGTCAAATGAGCAAATCTATTCAGCTATATCCAGCTCCAAAAATATAATATCGGTCAAAAGATTTATGCGTCGGACTATTACAGGAAATAAAGTCTCCTTTGAACCTATGAAGACAGTGAGCATCACCTTTTCGTGCGTCTCCTTGCCCGACAGCGTGGATCTAAACAGCTGGCGGTTTGAGGTACGGCCGTACATCCCGCCGGTAAAGCAGTGTCTGCAGTGTCTGAGGTATGGACATATTGCTAAATTTTGCAAAAACAGCATCAGGTGTTCTATATGCGGAAAAGATCACAGCTATAAAGAATGTACGATTGCCCCAACAGAAGCTACATGCTGCCAATGTAAAGGAAATCATATTGCCATTTCTGCAGAATGTCCTGTCAAAAAAGCTAAGATACAAGAAAATAAAAATAAAATTCAGAAAAGATCATATGCTGACGTGTTAAATGAGAAGTCATTCCCTCCTTTAACTAACAAAAACCCTGCTGAACAACTTAAATTTCTAATACAAACAGATCAAATACAAAACATTTTAATTCAGACCCTTCTTACTTTAATTTCACAAAATCGGAACAAAGAAAGTTCCATTACAAATGAAAATATTAAAAAAGTTCTCTTAGCAACAATACAGAGTGATAATAACATTAAACAATCTTAATTATGGATCAGTTAAATATTGTACAGTGGAATGCTCAGAGTATTCGTAGTAATCAACATATTTTTTCTCATTTTTTAATTGAGAACAATATTCATGTAGCTTTACTTTGTGAAACTTGGCTTAAGCCTGAGATGCGTTTTAATATAAAATATTATAACACTGTTAGATTAGATTCTGGTAATAGTCATAATGGCGTAGCTATATTAATACATAATTCATTACAGTTCAAAAAAATTGATACTTCATATGATGACTCTATACAAAATATTGCAATACGTTTAAAATATGGTGCTAAGGAGCTTTCTTTGGTGTCATTTTATAGTCCTGGTAATTGTCATCCATCCTTTTCTAAATCAAAGCTGGATAATTTAATCCAAAGTATTCCTGGTCCTGTTTTGATTGGTGGGGATTTCAATGCCCATCATTCGGCCTGGGGCTGTAGTGCACAGTGCAGTCGTGGTATTGACGTTCTTGAAAGTATCAATGGTAACAATCTTGTGTTGCTGAATAACGGAGATATGACTACATTAGGCTCAGATAGGTGGCAGAGAAACGCCCTTGATTTAACCTTAGTATCACCCTCGTTGGCTTTGTCTTGTCACTGGTCAGTGCATGATGTTCCTCTAGGTGGATATCATTTGCCTGTAATTACAAAAATAGTATTTAATAATTTTATTTCTTCATCCAATGATCTTTCAAATCTGCCTGTTCATGTAAATTTCAAACTAGTTAATTGGGAACTTTACACAGCTCAAGTAGATAATCTATTACAAAATTTTGTGGTTATTCATCAAAACCCTTTACAAACTTATAAAGAACTTATTCTTATCTTAAATAAAGCTGTACAGAATTCTGTTCCATGTTCTGATATTTCTCATATGCAAAGTACCTCTAGTGCCTCACTCAATACACCTAGAACTCATAAAAAAAAAAAACGCAGTCCACTTCCATGGTGGAATAACAACTGTACTAGGGTTGTAGAAGATGCTAAGAATGCTTATATACAGTTTAAACATGACCCCTCACAAGCAAACTATGTTGAATTTAAAAGGCGACAAGCTGTTAAAAAGTTGATTTTAAAAAGAGAGAGGTATTTGAGTTGGGTAACTTTGTGTGAGTCTTTTAACAGAACAACTCCTTTAAGTAAAATATGGGGTATTTCTAGAAACTTTAATAGAACATATGTACCATCTTGCAATAATGTATATCCATGGATTTTTGATTTTCTTAAAAAATTCACACCTGATACTGTAGAGGCCCCCTTTCATTCACATGACCATTTACCAACAGCAGCATGCTCAAATTATTTAACCGATCCATTTACTATGCAAGAATTGAAAGCTGCAATTTTTTCCAGGCGTGATACAGCTTTTGGCCTAGATTGTATACCATATAAAATGCTTAAGAATGTTTCATTGCAAGCCTTATTTTTGGTTTTAAAAGTTTTTAACTTACTTTGGCTTAATGAAACTATACCTCTAGACTGGAAAATGGACTGTCTTATTCCAATCTTAAAACCTAATAAAGACAAAAACAAACCTGACTCATACAGACCTATAGCTTTGACCTCTTGTGTAGGAAAGATTTATGAGCAATTGATAAAGCAAAGACTAGAATTTTACATAGAAAGTAATAATTTATTACCTTCTAATCAGCTTGGATTTCGTAGAGGAAGGTCAACACATGAAACTATTTCTCATTTGCATCTTGATATTTTTAATGCTCGTAAAATGGAACATGAGTTTGTTGCTGTTTTTGTTGACATCGTTGGTGCTTTCAATAATGTCAATCATCACATTTTGTCACTTGAACTCCGCTCACTAGGCATACCTGAAAAAATAGTTTCGTGGGTTTTTAATTTTTTGCATGGTAGAGAAGTTTATGTCAAAGTGGATAAGCAGTTAATTGGACCCCGTTTTTCATATAAAGGGGTGTGTCAAGGTGGTATTATGAGTCCATTGATTTATGTGCTTTATATGCATAGACTTAATATGATTTTGGGTAGTAAAGTACTGAATTTACAATTTGCTGATGATTTGGTTATTTATACATCCGGTCCAGATATGGATGAGATTAAGAGTAATATTAATGGGGCTTTGAAAAATATGAGTAAATATTTTCACTATTTAAATTTAGAAATTAGTCCAGACAAATCAAAAGTTATTGTTTTTAGTGAAATAGATTTTGATTTAGAAATTTTTTATGATAACTTTGAACTTACCACTGTTAATGAATTTAAGTACTTAGGAGTAATTTTTTCTGCCAATCTTACATGGAATAAATATGTTGATTACATACTTGGTAAAGCAAATAAAGCATACAATTTTATAAAATCTGTCTCAGTACATGCTGATCCTAAAATTCTGTTAATGTTATACAAATCTTTAGTCCGTAGTCATTTTGAATACGGCTTTTTGTGTTTTGGGTCTGATCAGAGACTTATCCGTAAACTTGATATCTTACAGAATCATAACTTGCGTTGCATTACAGGTGCCATGAAAACAACACCTATCAACTCCTTACAAGTAGAGTGTAATATTCCTCCACTGAAAATTAGATTTCAGTACTTAAAATCTAAATTCCTTTTAAAGCTTTTGTCATTTCATAACCACCCTCTTTACAGAAAACTTTTATTTTATCATACAGTTTATAATCCTTCAAATAATATTAACATTCCCTATTTACTTCATGATTTCTCTAATACAATTACACCTATTCAGCAACATGAACTTTACAAATGTAATGACACTTGGACATGTTATTCTGGCAAGTACAATAGTAAATTTATAGATATGAATATTGTTATAAAGCATGATTTGAAAACCAAGGAAGAGGTGTATCAGTTATTACAGGAACATTCTGGCTATCGATGTATATTCACTGATGCTTCTAAGAGCAGTACAAATGTCGCAATGGCTATTTACATACCTTCTACTAAGACTGGTCATGGTGTAAGGTTGCCTGATGTTTTAACTATATTTTCTGCTGAGGCGATGGCTATTTCAGCTGCTTTGGATTTCATAAGTGAAAATAACTCTGGCATCATTTCTTGGCTTATTGTAACGGACAGCATGAGTGTTCTTAAGGCATTGGATAACAACAAACTGGATGCTTCTACAAACTACATTATATATTGCATCAAAGAAAAGTATTTTACACTTCAATCAAGAGACTTTGATATCAAATTTTTGTGGACTCCTTCGCACATCGGAGTCAGTGGCAATGAAAATGCAGACACTTTAGCGAGAGCCATTGTTGACATAGGAAATGCAGAAATTAAAAGTGTTGCCATACCTTGTTCAGACTTATTACCTATGATCAAGGAAGATAATATTCGATGTTGGCTTGAAAATTGGCAGGAGACTTTGCAAATAAAAGGCACTTGGTATGCAAAAATAAATACAGTTATTGGTTTAGCTCCTTGGTTTACGAAGGCACAATTTCACAAAAGCAAACAGTTTTATTCTTTAATTAATCGGCTAAGATTTGGACATGGACGTTTTAATGCTCATCTGGCCAGAATGAAGTTAATAACTTCCCCTAAATGCACTGATTGCAACCTCGATAAAGATCAAACCCTTAATCACATTACTTTTGAATGCCCAGCGCACAATGTGAATCGTTTAATATTGATTGACAAATTGCTTGAGATTTACAAAACACCGGCAAACCTCCCGCGCGACATTCAAGGATTGCTGGAAAATTCTTCTACATTTAATCCTTTATTTAATTTTATTACATCTAGTGGGTGTAAAATTTGATTGGGATATATAATTTTACATACATACATATAATTACATACATGGCTTACATGGCTATGACATTGAATTGACATAACTCTTGGAAATGACTACACTACATGGAAATGACGATAAAATGTGGATTTGACAAAGAAAAAAAATTGGATTGACAAACATGAAAAAAAGAAGACATGGCATATGCCTTGATTAAGAATTTACTGATGACTTGGCTTTGGCCTTACTTTTATTTTAAATAGAAGAATAAGAAAATATGACGAGGCTGAATGGTCTATAGATCGATGCCTGCCTTTTAATACAGGCGAAAGAAAAAAAAAAAAAAAAAATCAGTCATAATAAACTGGAAATAATTGTTAAAGATAAAGATAAGATAAAGATATTTTATTTGCTTAAAACATGGTATAAAAGGTGTTATTGAAAATATATTGATCAAACATGTTTTGCTTAAAACTAAAGCGTGCAAACTTATACACTAAAATATTATGTCAATTTGAAATTAATTACATTAAAAATTCATTTTATAAGTCATTAATACTATAACAATTATTAAAAATTCATTTTAAAAAGTCATTAATACTATAATAATTATTATTATTGAGCCATTTATACAGTTGCATTTTGAATAGCTTACAATTTAATGTTTTAAAAATACTTGGTAATTTATTATACAGTCGTATACACATAGCCAAACAATTTTTATTATATTTTGCTGATCTAGGTAGGTCTTCCAGCACAAGCCTATATTGGTCACGACGACTTCGAGAGCTTTTAAATAGTTCTTCTGCTGTTCTAAATAGTTCTAAGTGCTTTCGAACAAACATACATGCTTCATATATATATAATGAAGGTAACGGTAGCAAACCAAGTTCCTTAAATATTGGTTGACATGATTCGTCCGATGGAATCTCGTATACAGCTCTTAGACATTTCTTTTGGGCAACAAATGCTCTATTGCGGTCAGTACTATTTCCCCACATAATTAGTCCATATCGTAGTGAGGACTCCACATATGCGCGGTATGTCATCACAGCCGTTTTTATATTAGTCACTTTTTTTATTTGTCTCAAAGCATACACAAACTTATTTATTTTATTGCATACAGTATCTACCTGTGCTTTCCAGTCTAAATGTTCGTCAATTACTACTCCTAGAAATTTAGTTTTTGTCACTTGTGTAATTTTCGGAATATCCATTTTAAAATTAAATGTATTATTATAAGATTGATTAAATTGTATATTTACTGATTTATTTAGATTAATTGATAAATTATTATTATTTAGCCAGTTAATTAGATTATCTATTGTATTATTTATGTCCGCTTCATGATCTGTAAGTGATTTATATTTTTTATCGGTAGTAACGATTATGGAAATGTCATCGGCAAAAAGGAAGCATTGATGATTAGTTACATTAACTATGTCATTTATATAGAGTAGAAATAAGATAGGGCCCAATATGCTACCCTGGGGGACGCCCCTTTTTATACTTCTATATTCAGACGAATATTCTGTCATGTTCCTACTTTCATTTAGTATAGTAACAGTTACTTTCTGTTGTCTGCTAGTTAAATACGACGATATCCATTGTAGTGGCAGTCCTCTAATACCAATAGCCTCAAGTTTTTTTAATAGTCTTTCATGTGAAACGAGGTCAAATGCCTTGGACAAATCAAAGAATAGCCCTGTTGTTAGCTGTTTGTTGTTGATATTAGTCAATACCGCTTTCAGAAGTGAAAAGATGGCAAGAGATGTGGACTTGTGTTTCTGAAACCCAAATTGTTCTTTTTTTATAATATTGTACTTTCCGCAGTAGTCGACTATTCTTTGATACATGCACTTTTCATAGATTTTTGACATGATGGGTATCAATGTTATGGGGCGATAATTATTCATGTCACATTTTTCTCCCTTTTTAAATATCGGTTTGACAACAGATATCTTCAAAGCGTCAGGAAAGACTCCTTGTGAAAAGGAGAGGTTAATGAGATGGGTCAATACTCCGCTTATTTCACGATATTAATAAGCTTATAGACCGAGTGTTTTGCTAAACTCTTGTTGTTTGAAGTTGAAGCTACTCGTTTGACTTTTCTCTTTCTCTTGCAAGTCCTTGAGAATAGACGGCTCGTTGGTAGCCCATTTTCGTAAGATGAAGCCACCTTTTTTCAGTAAGTGGTACAACTCCTTTTGTAGGGCTGTTGTAGCTTCGATAGTATGGTTTCCCGTGACGACATCGTCCATGTAAAAGTCATTTTGTAAAGCTTTTTGCGCTAAAGGATAGTCTTTGCCTTCATCTTCAGCTAGTTGGGAAAGAGTGCGCATGGCGAGGAATGGTGCGGCTTTTGTGCCGTAAGTCAGCGTACAGAGTTGCATCTCTTTTAGAGGTTCGTTCACGGAGTCTCTCCAAATTATTTTTTGAAGATTTTGTTGATCTTGATGGATAAGGATTTGCCGGTACATTTTCTCGATGTCCGCCGTTAGTACATATTTGTAACTCCTCCATTTTACGATCAGAGTTAAGATATCCTTTTGTAGGTTAGGTCCTTTTTCCATGAAGTCGTTTAAGCTGTAGCCGGAGTCAGTCTTCATGGACCCGTTAAAGACGGTACGTAGTCGGCTCGTCGTAGAACTAGGCCTCAGTATTCCATGATGTGGTAGGTATACTTGAAGTTGACTCTCGGCCTTTTTTGCTGTTTTCATGTGACCTAATTCAACATAGTCACGTATGAATTGTTTGTAAAGAGCAGCGAAATGTTCTTGTTTCGCCATTTTTCTCTCTAACTGACGAAATTGAGCGATAGCTTGAGGTTTAGAATTGCCTAGGTTTTCCTCAAAGTTTGGCTTCATCGGCATTTTCACGACGTATCTCCCGTTCTCCAATCGCTCTGTCGTTTGAGAGTAATATTTCTCACAGTATTCATCTTACTTTGTCTTCTGGAGTTCAGAGGGTATATCTTCTATTTCCCAGAAGTGAGATAAAGTATCCAGCTCTTTGAGAGTGACGAGACAGTTGTATTGCTTCTTTGTAGCTCCGCTGAGGATCCAACCTAACTTTGTCTGTTGAGCTACTAGCGAGTTATCGCTTTGTTTTCGTACTCCCTCCATGATAACATTCGAGTAAATATCTGCACCCAGAAGATGGCCCAGAGATGTTAAAACTTGGATCAGCTAATTCGAGGCTGTCTAGTAGTGACCAGTTTTTCGTGTCGAAAGTGGAGTTCGGCAAGTTATTGATCAGTTTACGCATTATCAGTGCCTCAGTGCGGAATGTGTAATCTGAGTGAATTGATTTGCAGTTGAGCTTGATCATTCCTTTGCTCGTACCCATGATAGTGCCGACACCTGTCACGGTGGCGTTGCTTTTGCTCCGCGGTAGATTCAATCGCTGAGCGGCGTTTTCTGTGATCAAAGACACTTGAGAACCTTGATCCAGTAACGCCCGTAGTGTGATGTAATCACCTTCTTTGTTTTTTACTTGAAGTTGAAGAGTCGTTAAGAGGATCTCTTGTTCACCGTTTACGTGATTTGATAATCTCTCCGGCGCTGTTGACGTAGTTGATTTAGGACCATTTCGCTTCAGATTATCGTCGTGGAGCATAGTATGATGCTTATAGCGGCACGTGCGACATCTTTATTTCGAAGTACATTTCGATTCTTCGTGACTAACAAGACAATTCTTGCAAATATTCAGATTACTTGCAGTTTGATTTCGTGTTGTAATATCCATATTTGAAAATGTAGGACAGTGCCACAGCGTGTGTTCGTTTTTGCAAAGCGGGCAAGTTCTAATAGCAGCATGATAGGTATTTGTACGCTTTTCTGCATTGTTTTTGTTCGATTTGAAATTCGAATAATTATTGGTATTTTTATTTTGAACATTCCCAGAATTATTTTGTTTGTGAGGATTTTTCTTAGTGCGGGATCCTGTTAACGCCATGAACTTCTCCTCCAGGAACTTGAGAAATTCTTCCAAATCTGGTAGTTCTCTGGAATGTTTGACCGACAGGAGATAATCATTGTCAGTGACGTCATCTAACTTTGCCTGTAGCAAGTACACGATGATTGGTCCCCACACAGGAATATCTATGCCGAGGTTTTCTAAGCCGTTTATACACTCCCTCGTGGTGTCGTGTAGCCTTTTCAAGTTGTTTAAGGTGGGAATATCGACCGCAGGTTGATTGAGAAGTGTATCCAAATAGGACTTAAAAAGTATGCGCTTGTTGTCGTAGCGATGCTGGATGATATTCAGGCATGACTCATAGTTTGCAGCACTCACGGGTAGATGTTTTATCAGTTTTTCAGCTTCACCTTTCAGCTTAGACTTCAAAAACTTCATTTTCTGGGCGTTGTTGAGAGTTGGGTTATCGTGAATGGTTTCGAGGAATAGATCCCTGAACGATTCCCAGTCTATGTAATCACCATGGAACTCGGGTATTTCGATTCTTGGGTTGGTTTTTTCGTAATGAGAAGTCTCGTACATCTTCTTGTTGATGTTATCTGTGATATTATCGTAGGCCCGTTCCCAGTGATCGAATGTTTGCTCGTAATCCTCGTTAGTTCCTTGTAGCAAGTAGTATAGTTGCCAGTGGACTTTGTCAATGGATTCCCATTTCGCGCGTAGTATGCGCAGTTGTTCCTGAAGCTGCCATTCGCCTTTCAGCTCATCGAGATGGACTTTGGAAATTGCGCGTTCCAAAGCGTTGAAATTGCAAGTTTGAGTACGTAAAAGCGTTGATAAGTGCTCGTCCGCATCCTCGGGGATGTTTAAGTTTATCCCCGTCGTGTCAAACTGCACACTTTCCGGTTGTTTCGAGGGTCCAGGTTTTGAAAAGTTCCCTAATCCTTCGTTTCCCGGAGTTTGAGGATCCACGGTTTTCATTGTTGCTAATTGATCTCGTAGCCGAGTCACAGATAGGAAAGATTTTTCATACATTTGTAACGTTATGTTGAAGACGTTGTTTTTGAAGTAGTCATGACCTCCTTGGGTTGACGCAAATTTATTCAGGATGTCGTTATTTGTTCTAAACTCATCCCAGTGAGATTGTAGAGCATCCAAACGTTTGTTAAGGTAATCTAAAGATTTCCTACTCACAGAATCCTTTTTGTAGTTTGTATGGATTGTCTTGATTTGCTTGTAGCTATGTTGTTGTTTGTTCAACAGCTCCAAGAATTCTTCCGACATTGTAGCAATTGTAGGTTGTTTGTTGGTGGATGACACGTAGATGAAGTGATTCCCGTAGGTTCACAGTTGTTTGCAGCAGTAGACGTAGATGGTCTCCGCTGGTATCGTAGTTGATGCTCGATGCAGCCCTCTCGCTTTACGCTATATGCAACCGTCTCAACTTAAATGGGGGATGCCGCTTGTGGCAAGCCACTTAAGCCGATTTTGCTACCGCAACCGAGAAGAACCACACAAAACACAGCCATCCGGCTCGAAGGACCAAAAAGATCAATAACTAACCAACCGAGATATTCGATACCAAAATATTCGGAGTGTTTTTAAGAATTTCGACAATTTTAGCATTTTTCTACAACGTCTAGACGTAAACTGTGACGTTATTGTCTTATCCGAATGTTGGCTTTCCAAACAATATAACATACCACTAATTCCAGGATATAATATGTATAAAAGTAATATAAACTACAATCAGAACGATGGGGTGATAGTTTATGCAAGAAATCATCTCAATGTGTCTGTCGAGGAACCTAATATGCACGACTGTAACAGATTGTTAGTTAAAATTGGGTCAGAAATAGCGATACTTGCCTTATATCAACCCCCCTCTTTTAGAAATATAAACAATTTCACTGACTCTTTAAACGACACCTTGCAGAACCTGTCATCTTTTAAAAATACCATTTTAGTTGGAGATAAATAATAAATATCCTTCCAGAAAGTGCTGACGCATCCGCTGAGGCATACCTAAACCTATGCGCCTTCCATGGTTTGCTTCCCACTCACACGCTTCCTACACATCAAAGTGGCTCCTGTTTGGACCATATAATACTCAAGTCGAATTTCCCTGCACTTGTCCTTATAACTAATTCAACAATAACCGATCACAGTGCTACCCTACTTATTTTAAATTGTAAATTACCAAAAGTAGTTACTCGCACCATTTCTAGTTTAAATGTAAATAAACTTGAAGAAGACTTACGTAATATCGACTTTGACCCAGTCTACTATTCCGCTGATCCGCAGTTTTGTATGTTGTACCTAATCAAAAATGTACAACATGCAATTCAGAAGAACACGGTCATATCTCGGCTAAATAACAAAAACTACAACATAAAACCATGGGTCACGGCAGGACTCATTCGTTGCATGAAAAATAGAGATAAACTGCACATGAAAGCAAAATCTAATCCAGATAATCTAATTTTGCAGAAGTCGTATAAACGATATCGTAACTTTTGTAATGATCTCCTAAAGAAAGTAAAAAGCAACTACGATAAAATTGCACTAGAAAATGCTGGAAGTAATAGTAAAAAAATTTGGAATTTTATTAAAAGTGTAACGTATAACTCAAAACAAAATCAGTCATCTTCAGGTTTACTACAAGCACACTCATCACAGTTAACATCTGCCAACATTGCAAATAATTTTTTTGTTAATGTTGGAAATTGTTTGGCTGAAAAGGTTCGGGGCCAATCACAATATCTAACAAGCACACCATTTACGTGTAGCACTATTTTATCATCTTTTGTGTTGCTGGACACTGACGAAACAGAAGTAGAAACGATAATTATGAGTTTAAAGGACGACTGTGCGGTTGGCTGGGATATTTATTTATTTATTTATTAGGAAACTCAACAGCTTATATTTAATTTACATGAGTTTTGAATGTTCACCCCACTATCACTGAACAATTTAATACAGTTGCGTCAAAGTTACAGCATCGTGAGTTTGTTTACACTGTTCAGTGATAGCGAAATTATGACAATTATCCCTTAACTCACCTCTCTGAGGTCGACGCGGAAGTCGAACGTAGAGCCTCCCTCCCTCCCGTTGAAGACCCTGATTGTCCCCTGCCCCCCGTCACTCCAGACGAGGTGCAGGACATAATCAAGGGTCTTAAACCCCGTAAAGCCCCCGGCTCAGATGGAATTACCAATAGGGTGATCCAACTCTTCCCCGCCCACCTTATAATGCTCATGGTCACCATCTTCAATGGTGCCATGAGCAACAACATCTTTCCTCAAGCATGGAAAGAGGCCACTGTAATTGGCATCCCCAAGCCCGGTAAGCCCAAGGCTGAGCCCTCTAGCTACCGCCCCATCAGTCTGCTCAATGTGCTCGGCAAAATCTATGAGAGGCTTATTTATAAGCGACTCAGAGACTATGCCGAGACAAAGGGTCTCATCCCTAACGAGCAGTTTGGTTTCCGAACGCAGCATTCCTGCGTTCATCAGGTCCACCGCATCATCGAACACATAAGCGTTGGCTTCCAACGTGGTTTGATGACGGGCGCTGTCTTCTTTGATATAGCGAAAGCGTTCGACAAAGTCTGGCACAACGGCTTATTATATAAGCTCTACCAACTTGGCGTGCCGGATCGTCTCGTACTCATCTTACGAGACTTTTTGTCGAATCGTACCTTTCGCTATCGCATAGAGGGAGCGCTATCCTCCCCCCATCCCATCCGTGCAGGAGTCCCTCAGGGCTCTGTGCTCGCTCCCCTCATTTTCACGCTGTTCACCAGCGATATCCCGAAAAGTAAAGAGGCGCAGTTAGCTCTGTTCGCAGACGACACGGCCATTTACTACTCGGGCAGGGACCAACACCCGATATCTCGCACTCTCCAAACCGCAGTCGATAATCTCGGCGCCTGGTTTAGGAAGTGGAGAATCGAGGTCAATCCCGACAAGAGTCAAGCGGTTCTCTTTCTGAGACCGCGTCGCACTCGACTCCCCCCCCGACCGATCACCATGTTCGGCAAGCCGATCCCTTGGGAGACGCGAGCCAAATACCTCGGTGTGACCCTCGACCACCACCTCTCCTTCGCTGAGCACATAAAGCAGGTGCGTTCGCGCGCCGCTTTCGCTCTCGGTAGGCTCCACTCCGTTCTGAATGCACGTAGCAAATTGTCACTTAGGTGCAAATTGCGCATTTATACAGCGTGCATTCGCCCCATCATGACCTATGCGGGTTCAGTGTTTGCGCACGCAAAACCTCACCTCATACATAGGATGCAGGCCCTCCAAAACCGTTTCCTCCGAAAGACAACGGGAGCCCCTTGGTTCGTTCGGAACGAAATCCTCCATGTCGATCTCGACATTCCCACCATCTCCCAGTTCTTGAAACGCAATTCCAAGCGTTTCTTCGACTCAGCCACCAACCATCGCAACCCTCTGGTTGTCGAGGCGGCTAGCTATGTCCCCTCTCTTATTAGTAAGGTCCGCCGCCCCAGGCTTGTCCTCTCAGATCCCGACGACCCCATAACTCTTCTCCAGGAGAGCAGTAGGGACCGTAGGAACAAAAACAAATCGACATTCCGACCTCGCCGCCGAGGTCCCTCGCGACGACCCCGTAATAATGGTCCTCCCCCCCGTCCCTTGCTCGGGTATGATGTGCCAGCTGGTGGCGTAGCTGAGCCTGTAGCTTTAAACTCCCCTGATAATAATAATTCAAATCTGATCCAGCCTGTCCCATCTTGCTGTCCTCCCCCCAGCGACGCCCTAAGCCGAGGCCCGTTCCCCACAGGGGGAGCCCTTAGCGTGTAGTCGCTTAGTCTGTAAGTTTTTGCCCCTGGCTGGAGGCTTTGAGTTTTTCTTAAGGCAGCCACAGGATAGTCCGGTTAAGTAGTCTCGACCTCTCTAGGTCAACTACGAGATGCCATATAAAAAAAAAAAAAAAAAAAAAAATTCGCGGTCCTTTTCCCGGAGCGCCGTCGTCGAGTGAACGTCTCTGCACTGCGTGAGCCCACGTGTTCCATCTGCGCGGTCCTGAAGATTGAAGTGAAGATCACGGCGGGTGCTGGAGCTCCTGCTTACTGCTTGCGCTTACAAATAGCTTCCAGAGCTATATTCTGTTTCTTACGAGGTTGTCATGTTTCTTAAACGGTTGTCAAACGTTTTCTATTTCTATTTCTTGATGGATGTCAAAACGTGGTATTGGTTCTGAGGTACTGGTAACTGTTATGGTGGTAAGGTGGTTCGAGGTATGAAGGTAACTGTTATGGTGGTAAGGTGGTTCGAGGTATGAAGGTAACTGTGACAGGTACTGTGTCACTACATCACTCCCCCCTAAGCGAAGCGTACGTTGAGTTTGACTGCGCGGCCGGATCGAGTGACGTATGCGTCGCGCGGCGCGCTAGGTGTTGTTGACGGCCGCGGCTCGACGCCCGCGGTAGGTGTGCTCTCAGGGCGCGTTGCTTGGTGTTGCGCGCATGTTGTTGGAGAAGTACACTCTTCTTCGCTGAGTAGGTGTGCTGGTTTAAGTCTGTCTATTGAGACAACTGTAGTTCGAAGTGGCATCTGGATGGTAAAATGCTTGCTGCTTCGTTGAATCACTTTGAACGGACCGTCGTAAGGAGGGGTCAATGGACTTCGCACGGTATCGTTGCGCACGAAAACATGTGTACGCGTCGCTAGGTCTTTGTGTACAAACGTGCTCCTGTTGTTGACATGCGACTTGCTTGTAGGAGCGAGTGACGACATTGTCTCGGTCAGCTGGCGAACAAATTCTGCGTCATCATTTTTCGTCTGTGTAGGAGCGAAAAAATCTGACGGTATTCTTAGTGTCGACCCATACCCATCGGTCATCAGGGCCGGGCTGACTTGCGTGTCTTCTCGCAGAGCTGTACGCAGTCCGAGCAACACGGTCGCTAGTTCGTTGCTCCAGTGTGTGCCGGCGCCTCTAGCCATGAGCGCGGCCTTCAAAGTTCAATGCCAACGTTCGACTTGGCCGTTTGCTTGCGGGTGGTATGCAGTAGTTCGTATTCTTGTGATGCCAAACTTCTTCATCAGTGCATTGAATAACGACGATTCGAATTGTCTTCCTTGATCCGTCGTTATACGTAATGGACAGCCAAATCTCGATATCCATCCCTCATGTAATGCCTTAGCCACCGTGTCGGCGGTGACGTCACGAATAGGTATCGCCTCGGGCTATTTAGTGCAGCGGTCGATCATTGTCACTAAATATCTGTAGTCGTTAGATGGCGGTAGCGGTCCCACGATGTCCATGTGTATATGTTCGAAACGCGCTGATTTTTGAAACTCGCCGAGTGGACTGATAACGTGTCGTTGCACTTTCCCGAGCTGACAACCGATGCATGACTTGGCCCACACACCAACGTCTCTGTTCATACTTGGCCAAAAGAACTTTGTTGACATTATCTTCCTTGTTGTTCGCACACCAGGGTGACTTAGTTCGTGTTGCGCTTTGAATGCTACTATACGATAAGTCGTTGGTAGGTATGGGCGAACGTTGCCAGTCGATGTTTCACATATGATAGGTCGTTGACCTCCGGGCAATGTGATAGGTGCAAATCGAAGATTTGGGTTGGACATGCAGGTCTTCAGCTCTTCATCATTCTCTTGATCTTGGGCGAGTAGGTTGTAGTCGATTGCGGAGTGTGATAAGTCGATTTCTTCGATACGTGATAAGGCGTCAGCCGCTTCGTTGTTATCACCGTGCACGTACTCGATCTTTGAGCAGAACTGGCTAATATAGTGTAGCTGGCGTTCTCTTCGTGGTGTATCGCTGCTACTTGGCGTTCTTGTCAGCGAGTACGTAAGCGGTTTGTGATCGGTGAATATCGTCAGGTCACTGCCCTCTATCAGTGGTCGTAGGTGTTGCACAGCTGTGTACATTGCTAATAATTCGCGGTCGTACACGCTGTAACGTCGCTGCGTATCACTCATGGTTTTCGAGAAGAATGCCAGTGGTTTCCAGGTGTTGTCAACCTTTTGTTGCAGGACGGCGCCGATGCTAGTGTTCGAAGCGTCGGTATATAGACATAGCGGCGCGTTAGGTATTGGATGCGTCAATGTTGTTGCCTCGAGAATGCTTTGTCGGCATTTCTCAAAGGCTTCTGTTGCTATTTGAGACCATTGTATCGGAGTTTTGTCTTTCTTCTTGCTGTTGTGTAGATATTTATTTAATTCATGTTGGTACTCAGCTTGATGAGGTAAACAACTACGGTAGAAGTTTATCATTCCCAGAAATCTTCTTAGTTCTTGAACTGTTTGTGGTTTCGGGTAGCTGACTATGGCTTGTATTCGTTCTTGAGTGGGTTTGATACCTTCTGATGTTACTTGGTATCCGAGGAACTCGATGTTTTCCCTCTCAAACTCGCACTTGTCAATGTTAAGACTGACGCCGTAGGTATTTAGGCGTTCGAGTACTTGTTCTAAGTGGCGGCGATGTTCTTCCTTATTTCTCGAGTGGACGAGTAAATCATCGACGAAGCAGAATACGTTGTCATCTAGTCCTCGAAGTACCTCGTGCATGAAGCGTTGAAAGGTTTGTCCGGAGTTTCGCAAACCGAACGTCATGCTGTTAAATTCGAAAAGTCCGAATGGTGTTATTATCGCTGTTTTCGGAGCGTCTTCTTTTGATATAGGTATCCAATAATAGGCCATTTTCAAATCGAGTTTCGAGTATATCTTCTTGCCGTGAAGTTGGTATGTAAAATCTTGGATGCGTGGAATAGGGTATCGGTCCGGAACTGTCACGGCGTTGAGTCTTCTGTAATCGCCACAAACTCGTAGCGATCCGTCTTTCTTGTTGACTATGTGAAGTGGACTTGCCCACGGACTGTTTGACGGCTTGCATATTCCCATCTCGATCATGCGCTCGAACTCAAGTTTTGCCGCTTTATATTTGTCGGGCGGTAGAGGGCGCGGTCGTGAGTAGATAGGCGGCCCAGTTGTCTCGATGTGATGTGTGACGTCATGCTTGACGGGAGTTTTGGTTGTCATCGGTCGTAGCACATCTGGGTATTTCTTCAGCAGGTCGTGATGGGTATGGTCGCGGTTAATTATGTGGATTGATTCTTCTTGGTTATTTACTTTTATGGCGTTCACGCTGAGCTCGGTGACACGGTCGATAAGTTTTCTTTGGTGCAGGTCGACTAACAGTTTGTGATGTACTAGAAAGTCGGCACCCAGTAATGAAGTCTTCACATCGGCGACGACGAATGTCCACTTGAAACCTCTTCGTAGGCCTAGGTTGAGCTCAAGTGTGCGCTCACCGTAGGTACGAATCTCAGTTCCGTTTGCCGCGTAAAGTTTGTAACCGGAATTATCTGCCGGCCTTGAATGTTTCTGGTTTCGTGCGGCTAGTACTGATATGTCGGCTCCCGTGTCGACAAGAAACTTTTCTCTGTTTTTAGTGTCGATCACACATAGGCGGCGGCTTGCTTGGTTTACATCGACGCCCGCCACTATCGATGCACGTTTTAGTTTTCCCGCTTCGTGAAGGAACACGGCGATTCGCATTTTCGTGCCCCGTTGCCGAATCGGTAGTGGTAACGGCACATCCAGTCGGGATCGCCGGGCTTGGGGGCGTTATCTGTACGCTGTTGTGAGCGTGAGCGGCCACGATATGCGGAGTTTTGGCGGGAACGGCGATGCGACGCAAGTTGATGGTTGCGGAGTTCGGCGACTTCGAGTGATAATTTTTCTATTTGTTTCGTGAGCATGTTGATTTGAAGAGTTGTTATTGCGTTAATCTGTACCTCGTTGACTGCTGGACTTGTTGTTGTTGCTGTCGTTATATGGTTTGTTGTGGAGACTGCGGCGACTGTAGCGGGTTCGAAATGCTCCATCATCTTGTCCGCCATAGCGGCGAGCACGTCGAGCGATGACTCGGTGTTGACGGAGAGCACGGCGCGCACCTGCGCGGGCAGCTGGTTGAGCCACATGACCTGCAGCGCCTCATCCGACAGTAGCTTGCCGCTGAGGTCTCTCATTTTGCGTAGCAGCTGGCTTGGCTTGTTATCGCCGAGCTCGAGGCCGCTGAGTAACTTCTGTAACTGCCGGTGGTCTGACTCCTGGTACGTTGAGATGAGTCGTTCTTTGAGCACAGTGTACTTGCCGGTGCTCGGTGGGTGCAGGATGATGTCTCCAATTTGTTCTAGGTCACTGTTGCCGAGTAGCGGAACGACGAGGTGGTATTTCTGCTCCTCACTTATCTTGCTGGCAGCGACGGCGGATTCAAACTGCGTGAACCATAGTCGCGGGTTTTGGCGCCAAAAAGGTGGTAGTCGTGCAGGAAGCGAGACTGCTGCCACGTCGTTCGGCGCTGCTGTAATGCCCAGAGCATCACTGAAGTCTTCCACAACGTTCTGCATGCTGTTCGAGGGTTCAGGATTCACGGGTTCTTGGTTTCATGAAGTCTCGGGGTCACCACTTTAGCGTTTGGGTAGCTAATAGGGCAGGGGTACTGCCTCGTCTATCGTGAATAAAACTCGGACTAGTATAATGTCGACGATCAATCAAGGTATCGAATATTCTATCTTTATTTTTCCAAAAAACACCTTATTTATAAGAACCTACTATAGTACAGTTATATGTGATACAATCTTACTACAAACACAAATCCACCCATAGGAAGGGAGCATAGGTCAGGCGGCGCGCGCGGGGCGCGGGGCGCTGTTTTGTCACGACACTATCCGCCGCGATTACCGCCGAATCTATAAATAAAGGTCGCGCGTAATTCGCGGTCCTTTTCCCGGAGCGCCGTCGTCGAGTGAACGTCTCTGCACTGCGTGAGCCCACGTGTTCCATCTGCGCGGTCCTGAAGATTGAAGTGAAGATCACGGCGGGTGCTGGAGCTCCTGCTTACTGCTTGCGCTTACAAATAGCTTCCAGAGCTATATTCTGTTTCTTACGAGGTTGTCATGTTTCTTAAACGGTTGTCAAACGTTTTCTATTTCTATTTCTTGATGGATGTCAAAGCGTGGTATTGGTTCTGAGGTACTGGTAACTGTTATGGTGGTAAGGTGGTTCGAGGTATGAAGGTAACTGTGACAGGTACTGTGTCACTACATAATTATTTCTTACGAAGATACAGAGAATTTATTAACTGTGTTAAAGTAAATAGATATATACTCATCTACGATAAGTATTTATCAAATTTAGAAACTAAGAGGTAAGCTACTCAACATATAATTAATTTGTCTTTTGTCAACTTTCTTCGTCTTTGATTATTTATTAATTTTATAACACTTTATGAGCTCTTTTCGCCTGAAACACAGGATTACCTAGTTCAGGCACGTAAGTCTTAGGATTATAATTAACATTTAAGCAAAACTGTACAACTTTTATGCCTTGTAATTTTTGAATAAATATTATTATTATTATGTCCTTTATTCAATTTAAAAACTTATTAAATACATTTTTAAATATTTTTTATAAAAAACATTAAAAAAAAAACATTTAAAAATATAAAAAATAGTGATCCGCCAGTAGCGGGAGCAAAGTCCAAGCTACCGGTGGTTAGGGCTGCAGAGACAGGAACCTCCTCACAATGCGAGCCGTATCAAGAAGTACTGCCTTCTGAATCTGGCCCTTGATCCAACCGCCTAACGAGAGCCTCGAAAGATGTTGATCGAGACTTTCGGCCATCAGGCCATTGGCCGTTACTACAATCGGCACAATGACAGCCGAGCTCACATTCCACATGTCAACAACCTCGTGTGCTAAGTCGAGATACTTCATTTGCTTCTCTTTCTCAGCTTTCACGAGGTTCTCGTCATGTGGAATGGTAACATCGACAATCATTGCGTGGCGCACTAATCGATCTATCACCACTATATCAGGCTTATTGGCGACAATAGTCCTGTCAGTAATGATAGACCGATCCCAGTACAACGTCACATGGTCATTTTCGAGAACTGGGTCGGGCACATACTTGTAATATGGTACCTCAGATTCCACAAGTTTATATTTCAAAGCAAGTTGCTGGTGAATAATCCTGGCGACTTGGTTATGCCTGTGCAAGTACTCGCCGTTAGCCAGACGAGAACAACCAGAGATAATATGTCTGATGGACTCACCCGGACGGTGACATGCCCGACACACGTCCACCGTCCCGTCCCTCATAATATGTTTCCGGTAGTTATTCGTTAAGATAACTTCGTCCATAATTGCACAAACGAAACCTTCAGTTTCCCCGAAAAGGTCACCAAAACGTAGCCAGGATACGGACGCTAAGAAATCTACACCGGGCTCATGAAGAGCCCGATAGAAGCGCCCGTGAAGCTCCTTGCTTTGCCATATCCCCTTGCGGTCATCGGTAGTAAGTACTACAGGTTTGCGCCAGTTCTCTTTAGCCATGGAGAGCGGGGTGAACCCCTTGTCTACTGCGACCACATCACGGTGCATACCCACTTCGGCTTTTAAAAAATATTCCCTGAGGCTGCACATTTCGCGGTTGTGTAGGGTCTTCGCATTTAAAAAGCCTCGACCCCCGCACTTCCGCGGAATGTACAGTCTCATTACCGATGATCGTGGGTGATGCATCCGGTTTGCGGTCAGCAGTGTACGGACCCTCCTATCCAGGGCGTCGAGTTCGGTCTGAGTCCATTTGAGTATGCCGAAAGAGTACATCAAGACCGGCATGACCCAACCGTTGAAGGCGCGCACCTTGTTTCCACCTGAAAGAAGACTACCTAATACCTTCTTCAGGCGGCCAAAGAAGCGCTCCTTCAACGATTGTTTCATGTCAGCAACGTTGATACCAAACGCTTCCGACATACCCAAATACTTATAGTTTTCCGATGAAGAGAGGGATCTAAGGTTTATGGAATCCGAGAGTTGAATTCCCTCGGATTCCATAATCTCCCCTCGCTTTACATGCATGACTGCACACTCGTCCACACCAAATTCCATACTGATAGCGCTACTGAAAGTTTCAGTTACCTTCAGTAGCTCCATCAGTTGCAATTTGTTGGGGGCAAAGAGTTTCAAGTCATCCATGTAGAGGAGGTGAGATATGACCTGACCGCCTCTCCTCAACCGATAGCCTAGACCTGAATCCTCTAGCAGTGTACTTAGAGGATTCAGGGCTAAGCAGAACCAGAGTGGACTCAAACTGTCGCCCTGAAATATTCCCCGTTTAATCCATACAGGCTCATCATTCCCCTGGATCTGTCGACACGACACCCAGGATAGCGAAGGACTGTCCTCCATTGCCCCATACACGATTCAAGGAAGGTGCGTAGAGTTGCATCTATCTTGTACAACTCCAGTACCCTCATTAGCCATGTATGTGGCACCGAGTCGTAGGCCTTCTTACTTATTATTATTTCCTTTATTCAATAGTTAATACATATATAAATTATATTTTTAAATATTAGAATAAAAAAATATAAAAACATTTAAAAATATAAAAATATATAGTAGCCCACCGGTATCGGGAACAGGGTCCAAGCTACCGGCGGTCAGGGCTCCAAAGAGAGGAACCTTCTAACAATGCGAGCCGTGTCCAGAAGTACCGCTCTCTGAATCAAACCCTTGATCCAGCTGCCCAACGAGAGCCTCCTCAGGTGTTGGTCGAGGCTCTTGGCAATTAAGCCATTGGCTGATACGACTATCGGCACAATGATCGCTGAGTCTACATCCCACATGTCGACAACCTCGTGAGCCAAGTCAAGATACTTGATTTGTTTATCTTTCTCGGCTTTCACGAGGTTCCCGTCATGCGGGACCGTTATGTCAATAATCATTGCGCGCCGCTCTATTCGATCCACCACCACTATGTCAGGTTTATTGGCAACAATAGTCCTGTCAGTGATGATGGATCGATCCCAGTACAATGTGATATTTCCATTTTCGAGAACTGGGTCGGGCACATACCTGTAGTACTGCACTTCCGATTCTACAAGGCTGTATTTCAGAGCAAGTTGCTGATGGATAATCCTGGCTACAAGGTTGTGTCTATGCAAATACTCTTCGTTAGCTAGACGAGAACACCCGGAGATAATGTGTCGGATTGATTCTCCTGGACGGTGGCATGCCCGACAGATGTCAACCGTTCCGTCCTTCACAATAAATCTCCGGTAATTGTTCGTCATGATAACTTCGTCCATAATTGCACAGACAAAACCTTCGGTTTCCCCAAAGAGGTCACCGGAACGCAACCAGGCTACGGACGCTAGTAGATCTACATCGGGTCCATGCAGGGCCCGGAAAAAGCGTCCGTGAAGCTCCTTACTCTGCCATACCTCCCTGCGATCGTTAGTGTCAAGAACTACAGGCTTGCGCCAGTTCTCTTTAGCCAAGGAGAGCGGGGTGAGGCCCTTGTCCACCGCGACCACATCTCGATGCATGCCCACGTCGGTTTCTAGGAAATATTCCCTGAGACTGCATATCTCACGATTGTGGAGGGTTTTAGCGTTTAAAAAGCCTCGACCTCCACACTTTCGCGGGATATACAGTCTCATTACCGATGATCGTGGGTGGTGCATTCGATATGTAGTCAGCAGCGTACGGACCCTCCTATCCAGGGCGTCTAGTTCAGTCTGAGTCCATTTGAGTACGCCGAAAGAGTACATCAGAACCGGCATGACCCAACCGTTGAAGGCACGCACCTTGTTACCGCCTGATAAAAGACTATTGAATACTTTCTTCAGGCGGCCAAAGAAGCGCTCCTTCAACGATTGCTTCATGTCAGTAAAATTGATGCCCAACGCTTCCGATATACCCAAATACTTATAGGTTTCGGATGCGGAGAGGGCTCTAAGGTTTATGGAATCCGAGAGTTGGGTTCCCACGGATTCCACAATCTCTCCACGCTTTACATGCATGACCGCACATTTGTCCACACCAAACTCCATCCTGATGGCGCTACTAAAAGTTTCGGTTACTTTCATTAGCTCCATCAGTTGCAAATTGTTGGGGGCAAAGAGTTTTAGGTCATCCATGTAAAGGAGGTGAGATATAACCTGACCACCTCTCCTCAGTCGATAGCCTAGACCTGAATCCTCCAGCAGTGTGCTTAGAGGATTCAAGGCTAAGCAGAACCAAAGCGGACTCAAACTATCGCCCTGAAATATGCCTCGCTCGATCCTTATCGGTTCGCTATTCCTCTGGATATTTCGACATCCTGGATAGCGAAGGACCGTCCTCCACTGCCTCATACACGACATCAGGAAGGTGCGTAGAGTTGCATCTACTTTATACAACTCCAGCACCCTCATGAGCCATGTATGTGGTACTGAGTCATAGGCCTTCTTATAATCTATCCAACATGTCGACAGATCCTTTCGGGAACGACGAACCTGTTGACTAATGGTCATATCAATGAGGAGTAGCTCCTTAGTACCGCGGGACCCATTCCTACATCCATTTTGAGAGGCAGACATAATGGAGTTGGTGTCTATATGTTTGTTAATTTTAGCTCTCAAAATTGATGTAAGAACTTTATAGACCGTCGGTAAACATGTGATCGGCCTATAATTTTTGGGTTCCGCGGTGCTGCCTGATTTATGGAGCAGGTGGGTAACTCCTGTCGTTAGGAACTGTGGTAACGAACCAGACTCTAAGGCTGACTGGAAATGGGACGCCAGGCGAGCGTGCGACCTATGAAACCATTTTTTCCAAAAGTTGTGCAGCCCGTCCGGCCCTGGAGATTTCCAGTTAGGCAACGGACGGACTGCACAAGTTACATCTTGGGGGCTGATGGTAAGTGCCCCCATTTCTGGTATTTGATCGCACGTTCGCTCGATCCTCTTAGTCCAGTCACCTTCGGTGTGATTGACAGGCACCGACCAGATGCTTCGCCAGAACGAACACGTGGCGTCATTATTATTATTATAATTATTATAATTTATTATTATTATTATTATTATTATTATTTTTTATTTTTTTATTTGTTACTCTCGGCCTAGCCGGGTAGTGCTGATGGCACGGGCCTAAGCCAAGTGTTCATCAGTGGGATTACGTGTTGCAGTAATATTAGATACTGCGTGGTTATCCGCAGTAGGCTGTACGTGAATCGAAGGTATATTTGAGTGGGAGGAATGGTGCAAGCTGTCCGACTCACACTGGAGGAATTTTCTTACTAGTCTACATGTATTAAGAATCACTGCCTTCTGCAGCAGGTTGTAGGTGTTAGGTGGCAGGTTGAGGGAACTGAGGGACTGATGAAGCTGTTTGGGTATTACTCCTGTTGCAGATAGCACTATAGGGACTATTGTGACTTTTTGTAGATGCCAAAGCCGGGTTATTTCGTCTTTCAGTTCGGTATATTTGGATAGTTTTTCGGCTATTGTAGTCTGTAAGTTATGTGTATTTGGCACGGCGATGTCTATTAGGAACCCAGTTTTATTTACTTTGTTAATTAATGTGATATCTGGTCTATTAAAGTGAATTGTGCGATCGGTGAGTATGGCTCGGTCGAAGTACAATTTTGTTGTGGGGTTTTCTAATACCGTTTCTGGGTTGTATTTGTAGTATGGTACTATAGTGTCTATAAATTTGTATTTATGAGCTAGTTTTTGGTGTATTACGTTGGCTACTTGATCGTGTCGATGTTTGTAGTCTGTCTGGGCTATTGATTTGCAGGCGCTAGTGATGTGTTGGATTGTCTCTGGTGAACTATTGCATTTTCTACATGTATCGGTTGTTAAATTCTTTACAATGTATTTTCTGTAGTTTTTGGTCTCAATAACTTGGTCCTGTATTGCAAGCATGAATCCTTCAGTCTCCGGAAAGAGTTCGCCTCGATTTAGCCACGCGTTCGACGCAACTTTGTCGACATTTAATTGGCATAAATCTTGGCGATGTCTCCCGTGTAGAGACTTCTGGGCCCACTCTAGACATTTGGTTTTATCATCAGTCACTCTTTCGTTTTGTTGTTCAGTTGTGTCTGTAAGATTAAGAGGTGTTAAGTGTTGATCGTTTTGTGCTATTAGTTTGTGAAGTGTGGAAGAATCGCTTTTATCGAAGAAGTATTTTCTGAGGGTTGTGATCTGTCGGTTATGTAAATTTAAAATGTCAATAAGTCCCCTGCCTCCCTCCTTCCGTGGTAGTGTTAACCTTTGCAGGCATGACCTTGGGTGGTGTTTACGGAATTTAGTCATTGTTGTGTTAATTTTCCGTTGCAGGTTTTTCAGGTCTGTTTTGGTCCAGTTAACTATACCGAACGAATAGGTGAGGACAGGGATAGCAAAGGTGTTAATTGCTTTTATTGTGTTTCGTGAGTAGAGTTGTGTTTTAAGAATAGTGTGTAATCTATGTTGGAATTGTTGTTTTAATTTCTGTTTAGTCTCTTTATAGTGTATCTGACTTGATTGTATGTATCCTAAGTATTTGTAAGTGTCCTGCTCATCCAGTGGTTCTATCTGTTCGCCTGTTTCTAAGGTGTATTGGTGTTGGTAGTTCTGTCCTGCTCTAACTGAGTTTATTTTGCATTTATCTATGCCAAATTCCATTTTTATGTCGTTTGTGAATTTCTCTGTCAGATTAGCTAACTCGTTAAGTTGACTCTCGGTTTTTGCGTACAATTTTATATCATCCATGTACAATAAATGGTTTAAAATGCCACCCTGGGTTTCATCCTGTCCATCGGTAGCAGTTGAATTTAAATGGATTCCTAATGAGGTTGCGTTTAATATTTTAGATAAGGGGTTTAGAGCCAGGCAGAACCACAATGGGCTGAGTGCATCTCCCTGGAAGATTCCTCTCTGTATTTTAATTGGGCTTGTGTCTATTGTTTCCGTTGGTGAAGTGAGTCTTAGTACTGTAGACCAAGTTTTCATCACGGTCTTGAGAAATGTTACCAATGACGGGTGTATTTTGTAAATTTCTAATACTTGCAGTAGCCATGAATGGGGAACAGAGGCTTTTTTGTAGTCGATGTACATTGTAAATAAATCTGATTTGGTTTTCTGAACTTTTTTTAAAACAACGGAGTCTATGATTAATTGTTCCTTGCAACCTTGGCTATACTTTCGACATCCTTTCTGTTGCTCGGCTAAGATGTTATTGGCGTCAATGTGCTCGTATATCAGTTCAGATATACAGGATGTGATGATCTTATACAAGGTCTGCAAGCATGTAATAGGTCTGTATTTCGCTGGATTAGAGAGATCATTACGGTCTTTTGGTATCATATAAGTTGTTCCAGACATAATGTACGAAGGTATTGATTTGGGGTCTTGGATGAATGAATTTATAAATTTATATAGGTAACAATGAACTGCTGTGAATTTTTTGTACCAGTAACTATGGATGTGGTCTGATCCGGGAGCTTTCCAATTATGTAACCTTGTTAGAACTTTATGAAATATTTCCGGGGATATGTGCTCAAACACCATTGGCTGAATGTTTGTATTGTTATTTGACAATTCTGTTTGTATCCAATCAGCTTGGTGATTATGGCAAATAGGTTGTTCCCATAATCTTGCCCAGAAGTGTTGTAATGTCTCTGGGTAAGGGGTGTTATTTTCGTTGTCACATGTGATGTTGTGTTGAGTATTTGTAGTTGCCTGTCTGATGTTGCGATAAAAAAGTTTTTCATTATGAGTAAATTGAGTGTTTTGTTGTTTTCTTAACGTGCAAGCTTTATATCTTTCGAGTCGGCCTGTTACAACAGAAAGTTTTTGTTTCAGTGTGTCTAATGTGTGTGCTGCTTGTCTGTTTGGTTCTTCGTGTACGGTATGAATTTTATAAAGTTTTATGATCTTTTTAACATGATTTTTTAATTTTCTACTTCTGTTGCCGTTCATAAATTGTGTCATTCTACCTATTTTCTTTCTTAAATCTTTAACTTTTTGTTCTAATCTTCTTTGCCATTTTGGCTTATATTCTGTTTTACCTCGAATTATTTCTCTTGGTTCAAGTGTTATCTTTGCTCCATTTACCTTAGCAGCGGTCCATGCGGCACAGTATACGATAGTTTGTAATGTGTTGAAATCGGTGTCTTCATTAACATTTTCTGGGAGTATGATTTTGTCTAAGTAGTCAATTATTCTTGCAAGATTTTTAGATGGTTTCTGTTTAGGAATATAAATTCTATTAATAGGATTCGTTTCTTTAAAAAACAGGAGTGCTTGTTGGAACAAATCATCTATTAATGGCTCCCTATCTGGGTTAATATGTGGGTTAGATAGAATTTCTGTTATTCTATTTAATTGAGTGTTATCCGATGGTTGTGTATTATGTGTAGGTTCTTCTATGGTGTTTGTGTCAATGTAGTTTGTTATTTGGGTATCAGTATTGTTGATATTAGTAATAGCTATTATAGTTTCCCTATTGTTGCGTGAGTTAAGATTATCTACTTCGAGTTCTTCAGACACCTTTGATTTTAAGGAATTTAATTTTTCATCGGTGATGTATTTATTGATTATTATTGCTCTCCTCTGATCAGCAATTCGTTGTTCACTTAGGTGAGCAAGTGAGGGGCAACTGTTAATAAAATCTTGATACATGCGTCTTCTATAAACTGTTTCATTTCTGCCTAAATCTGTAACTCTATAATATGACCGCATTATAGCTTCATTTTGTTCACTAGTCCATCTCATTCGAGTTTGTGTTCTATTTTGTGTGGTATGGTTTTCTAGGGCTATGGATCGCATCTGTGTCGGTGTAGGTGTTTGTTGTATATGTTCGGTAGAGTTTTGTGATTGTAGTGTAAAATGGTTTAATTGTAGTTGGTCTAACTCTTCTTTTACTTCGTTACGTATCTCGTCTATTGTTTGTTGCGGTAGTAACTTGTTATTTTGTATAGCTCTACGTTGGTCTCCTATTCTCTGTCGACTAACCTGCATGTTCGGGTATTTTTCTATAAATTTCAGGTGGAGCGGTTCGAGATAAGTTTTTTTGTCTGTATCTAATGAAGTCAATTGAAAGTAAGTGCGCAGTATGAATTTATTCATTTCAGGTGTCCATCGTCTGCGCGTTCTTGAAGTGCTTGTAGTGGGTGCAAGCTCAGAGTCTAGGTTGACTTCCTGCACAACACTGTCAAGCGTGCTGCTGGTAGACAAGCTAGTTGTTCTTCTTGTCATGTAGGATGGGCGAGTTGAAGGGATGGATGAGAATAATGAAATGGTATCATCGCCCGTGGAATCGGCTGTGGCTTCTACGTAGTGAGCCCGCCTGTTCAACTCACTGCGACCAGCTGTAACAATTTTGTCGGTAGGAGCCCGCTTGCTCAACTCCTCACCGCCGATGGTTCGCAGGCTGTGGCACCTAGCATCGGCTCCAGATGCGCCCCGGCGCTCCCCGGGAAGCGACCGTAAATTATATACTCTTTTATTGCTCATCTCCATAAAGGGTTACCTTTCCTTGTTAGCCGCGTAAGTTTTTTGTACAGTTGTACAGTACGCGTGTCCGCCCCCCACGTAGCTAGGTGTTCAGCTTGGACGTAAGGTAGGATTTTAGGGGGCTTATTATTATTATTATTATCGCCGCACCCGGTATAGGTATTTTTTCAAAATAGGCTCAGTAGTTTCGGAGACAAGGGAGAATGGTCAATATTCGTATATTTTCTTAAATAACTTTAAAACAATTTATTTAAAAATTATTAAAAAAATACATGTATGAGCCTCTCGCAGTAAGCCCTTTCATTTGATATGTCACACGGTACAGTTTGCATTTTTTTTTTCTTATTAGCCCCTAAAATTTACCCGCTTATTCAAAATTCATTTATTTACGTTACACGTCCGTGTTTGAGTCAAAGAAATTCATAAGTGTATCTTTCAACTTACCGGTCTATTAGATTCGGAGCAAATTGACTGTTACAGACGGACAGACAGACATACACTTGAGTGATCCTATAAGGGCGCAACCCTTATAGGATCACTCAAGTGTATGTCTGTCTGTCTTTTGCCTTATGAGGTACGGAACCCTAAAAAGCATTAGGTACGTTTCCATTGTATGACTTAAACATTATTTATACCCATTTTCGTGTTAATTGAAGGAAGCAGCTGTAATCCACCCCTTTATTACCCTTTTCCACCACCCCGTTAGGAGATGATTTTTGAAATACCTTGAAACACATACCTTTTTATTTTTGCTTTTAAGGATTGAAATTAAATTAAATTTATTATATAATATATTTATAACTAGCTTCTTCCCGCGACTTCGTCCGCGTGAAACTTGTTCTTCCGCACTGCCTGCCACACTATTACTACGATACGTTTTCCTTTAGCGTTCTTTCCAATTTTTTTCATTTTTGATCAGCAACTAAGGGTCCTTGCGTGTTGTTAAATATGCCTATACTGCCGTCGTAAGCAAAAAGGGCACAACTAACATTTAAAAAAAAATTGAGTTACATACATATTTAGAATCAGAAAAAAAAGGCTAATCTGCTCAATTTTTTGTAGATTTTTTTTTTTAAATGTTAGTTGTGCCCTTTTTTCTTACGACGGCAGTATAGCCTTCCTTAAGAAATGGGCTATGAAATGCAAAATGAATTTTTCAAATCTGACAGGCAGTTCCAGAGATTAGCGCGTTCAAACATACAAAACAACATAAAAAAAACACATTCAGATTATTATTAGTATAGATTTAGATAAATAAATATTCAGGCCAATTTTTATGTTTATATATCAAAGGATTAAGATTATTCAAATAAACTATGTTCTCTTCACGACGAAAGGGCTTGTTTAAAGAAAAAAAAAACCGGCTAAGTGCTTGTTGGACCACGCACAATGAAGGGTTCTGTAGTAAGGATGAATTTATCCCAAGAACAAACTTAACATTGTAGTTGAAAAACATGATCTCCCATACATTCCAACTGCAAATGTAAGTTTATATGCACAATATTGAGAGATTTACCATGTTTTAAGACCATAGACTTTTTTTTAAGTTTTCCTGTAATCTGTAGGTATAGAACTATTTTCTGTATTTTTTTCGAAATTTTAGGCTCAGTAGTTTCGGAGACATAAGGGGGGAATGGTCAATATTCGTCTATTTTCTTAAAAAACTTAACAATTTATTTTAAAATAAGTTGGCACAAAAGTAATGAGACACTTGGTTTACGTTTTATATTTTTTTATTATTATTACAATACAAAAAGCTTAGTCATTGATGTAATCACCATTAGCATCTAAGACTTCTTGCTAACGATCCGGCAAAGTTTGGATGTCTTTCGCCCAGAACTCTGATGGCTGTACCTCAATAAAGTTGTTCAATTCCGCCTGTACATCAGAGAAATCATTAAATCGGAAATTATGCATCAGACATTACCCCGGAAATGTGGTTTCAGGGCTCTAAACTGTAGTATAGTATATAGTATAGTATATTTTTAGTTTTCCTAAACTAACCCCAGTTTAGGAAAACTAAAAATATTTATAATCTACTTAGTTAAGTATTTGTGTCAAGTTTCAAGTCTATGTGTGTGTGTGTGTGTGTGTGTGTGTGTGTGTGTTTGTGTGTGTGTGTCGGCAGTAGAGGCTTAGTAATAACACGATACACGTGTATATTAATTTTACTTGAATACAAAATTTTGTAAATTAACAACTTAAATACAAAATTTCATCCCCCTTTTCACCCTCTAAAGGGTTGAAATTCCAACAACACCAATAAATACGTTGCGTTAGTTTCCAACCATAAGCCTAAATAATAAATTTAGTGATTTTTTATTAAAGACTTTCCATACACAATTTCATAGTCCTTTTCACTCCTTCGGGGCAGGAATTATCAAAAACGCTGAGACACGTATAAAAAATCATAATTTTCAATCGTCAGCCTAAACACAAAGTTTGAAGATCCTAACTTCGAAACTGACGGACTTTTTATACAAACTTCCTCCCCCTATTTTACTCCGCTAGGGGTGGAATTTCCAAAAATCCTTTCTTAGTGGATGCCTATGTACAAAATTTCAAGTCTTTAGGTCCAGCGGTTTGGGCTGTGCGTGTATATATCACCCAATCAGTCAGTCAGTTTACCATTTTATATACACATATATAGAAAGAAACTTTAGTAGTGTGTTAAGAGGTTTTTTTTTCTTATTTAAGTACCTAATAGTCCATTTTGTGAGTGTAGTGTCGATAGCCCGGTTTTTCGTAATACTATAAATGCGAAAGTGACTGTTTGTTTGTTACGCTTTCACACTAAAGCTGCTGAACGGATTTGGATGTTTGGCACATTAGACTAGGGCCTGGATCAGGACTTTTGATCCGTTCCCGTGGGATAATTTCCTACAACAACGTGGTCCCCCATAGTTAATAGCGTGATAATTTATAGCCTACTGAACTACGGACTCAGTTCTAAACTGTATGGACAGTTGTTTGTTTTTTTTCACGATTTCAAAGTTGGTCCCATAGTAAAAGTAGTTCATAATGATGAATACAATGACCCCTGAAGAGGTTGTTGGTGTTTTACCAATAACCCTGTATATGTATAATTATTTGTAAACTAATCACGTTCTTGAAAACGGCTCTAACGATTTCGATGAAAGTTGCAATAAAGGACTTACGGGTTCACGGGGGCGAAAAATTGATCTAGGGTCTCATTTCTGGGAAATAAATTTTCACCCGAGTAGAGCTCGGTTCACCAGGTACTTAGTAATCACGTGTGAAACCATTTCCCCACCAATTCAAGCACTGATTTTTTCTCAAAGTTGCATCATTGAAAGTCCGGTCTGATTACCTGATATACAGGGTTATTTGTAAAACACCAACAACCTCTTAAGGGGTCATTGTACTCATCATTATGAACAACTTTTACTATGGGACCAAACCTGAAATCGCGTAAGTAGGTAACTATATACATACGTACTTGCGAGAATAATAAGAGAATAATTGTAAAATTTCATCCCGTGCTATGCTCGAGTAACTATTGTATTTTTTTTCGTCAGCCGTAGCCCAGCGAGTTGCTACGGCGAAAGCGTCAGGGTAGCCCGCGAAAGGAGATGTTTCAAAATGGGCCAGGTCTGTGTACACAACCTCAAAAAACGAGAAAAATCCGTAGAATTCGGGAACAATACAGATAATTCATTTAAATGTATACTGTTGTGGTAGGGAATTGATATTTATCAATTATTGTTATCTACTTTCTTCATGGCGTCTCACAGATTTAGTTACTTTATGTTGTGCATAAAAACAATGACAGTAAACCATAGATCGACCACTGATCATAGAAAGAGGACTGTCAGCTGTCACAACAGTGTCACTTCAGTCCTCTCCTAGCTGTTTTCTTACCTTTTTGCAATTTACAAGTCAGTATTAGGTTGTACGTTGATCAAAATGTAATTACGGTAACAAGTATGTATTTACATAATTATAATCATTAAAATGATCTTTAAGACCAGGTAATCCTAATCACAGAACAGATAAAATACCTCTTTCATCTGTTCTGTGATCCTAATAAATGACTATTTCATGAAATCTTGACATTTGAGGATTATACTAACTTACGAAGTTGTATTACTGATTCTAATGATTATAATTCTGTAAATACATATTTGTTACGGCTGCGAATCATACTTTATTTAACATACAACTTAATACTGACTCACAAATTACAAAAAATGTAAGGAAATTTAAATTTCGCGGGCTACCCTGACGGTTCCCCTTAAGGGATAAATTCCCAACCTTTTATGGACTACCACCCCCTATACAAGAATAAATAATTCCAACGGCCCAATCTATTCTATTAATAATTACAAATAAAAATTATTTCTCTCTCTCTCTCTCTCAAAATCAAAATATCAAAATCAAAAGTCATTTATTCAAACTAGGCAGAGAATCAGCACTTTTTGAACGTCAAAATTACATAAGACAGTCCCCCAAAACGCCCGCCCTTCACCACTTCCTAGTGCTTTAGCTGGGGAGAAAAAGTGGCGCAACAAACTCCCCAGCAGCACAGCTGTCTGTTCAGTTAAAAAAAAATGGATCTATATAACACTGCGCATAATAATTTAGGTACATTACGCAACACAAAACATTAAATTAAATTATTTGCTATAAGTAAGCTAGCACACGCCAATATACCAAAAAAAAAACGAAAACTATACTCAAGCAGAAACAAAATACAAAACTAAAAACGTAAGCAGAACTTTATACCTAAATAAAAGCCTCCAGTAATAAAGGGCGTGGCCACTTACATATAGCCGTACATGTAGTCGTAACTCGAAGTCACAGATGATAAACTAGGACATAAGTAAAATAAACAACGAGTTAAGTTACTAATAACAAAACAAAACCAAGGTCAGCAGGACGACCTGTCACCACAAGCAGCACCCGTTCACGAGCATAACGCAAAGATCAGCCATTACCTCAGACTAAGTCTAAGTCATATTTAGTCTGAGGCCATTACCCCCCTCGCCATATTTGAGGGAAGGAGATAACCCGACCCCCGACGCTACCGCAAGCAGTGACATCTAAGGGAGCATGACGAACTTGCTGCCTGTTGCTCAGGCAAGAAAAACTATGATCAATTGTCGAGGTCACTAGCAGCCCACATATTGCAATACCACTCATAAAAAAAATAAACACTGAAATGAGTAGATTATGTCAATAATAAATAATTTTGCTAGATCTAACCCAGATGGTGAATGTGGCAACGCGGGTACCGGATGTTGACGGCCATACACCCAATTGCTTGGACCTTCTGCTGGCATCTGATCCGGACAGTCATTCAGTATCGGTCTCAGCCCCGCTGGGAACGTCTGACCACTGTCTGGTGAAATCCATATCAACCTGCTCTCCTCCAGATGAGAGCCCTAGAGGCACGAGGCGAGTATGGCGATACGGGTCAGCAGACTGGGATGAGATGCGGCACTTTTTTGCGTCTTATCCATGGCGGCAAGTGTGCTTTTCCTCGGGTGACCCCTCGCGGTGTGCTGACGCGGTTGCGGACGTGATTCGGCAGGGGATGGAATATTTTATTCCATTCTCCGACATCCCGCTCGGTCACAAATCCCGGCCTTGGTATAATGCAGAATGTGCCCACGCTGAGGCCCGAAAAGAGACTGCCTACCAAGCCTGGGTCAAGGCCCGCGACCGCAAAGTTAGAGCGCGCAGGGTTCGCGCGAAGAAGAGAGCCTTTAATTCTGCCGCCAAGTTCTGCAAGCGGGTTTTGCGTAGGGCACGTTTTGACCATGTCGGACATATCGGGGCCAGGCTGGCTTCGCACCCTCCGGGTAGTAAACAGTTCTGGTCCCTGTCTAAAGCGGTTGAAACGAATTTCTGTCGTCCCACTTTACCTCCTATGATGAAACCTGATGGGTCGCTGGCTCACTCTGCAACAGAGAAGGCAAATTTATTTGCATCTCTCTTCGCAAGCAATTCACGTCTGGACGCTGGCTCAAAGCAACCACCTACTGTGCCTCATTGTGACTCCTCGATGCCGGAGATCGCAGTACACATTAAAGAGGTCCGAAGAGTATTGTGCAGTCTAGACGTGAACAAGGCCAGCGGGCCTGACGGCATTCCAGCGAGAGTGTTGAGGCAGTGTGCGCCTGAACTGTCTCCTGTATTGACACGTTTGTTCCGCCTCTCTCTTGAAAAAAGAACGGTGCCGAAATCCTGGAAGCTTGCAAATGTACAACCAGTGCCCAAAAAAGGTGACCGCGCAGACCCTGCCCATTACCGTCCGATCGCTATTACCTCCATTCTGTGCAAAGTTTTGGAAAGGGTACTGAACAATAAGTTGCTGAACTACCTTGAAGACAATGATCTCCTCAGTGACCGTCAATATGGCTTTCGCCGGGGACGGTCAACTGGCGATCTTCTTGTGTATGTCACGCACTGCTTTGGCGAAGCTATCGAGAAACACGGCGAAGCACTGGCTGTATCGCTTGACATCTCGAAGGCCTTTGACAGGGTCTGGCACGCTGCTCTGCTCAGCAAGCTTCCTGCTTATGGCATCCCAGCTGATTTTTGTAGCTGGATATCAGATTTCCTTAGTGAACGGTCGATTAGAGTAGTTGTTGATGGCTGCTCTTCTGACCTTATGGCTATTGATGCCGGAGTTCCTCAGGGGTCTGCTCTCTCTGCAACTCTTTTCCTGCTGCACATCAATGACCTGCTTCGGCCTGGTATTGTTGGGTACGCAGATGACAGTACAGTTTCAGAGAGATACTTGTCCAGCGCAAAAACCAGCGGGGCTGAAGTTCGTTCCTTGAGAGAGGCCATGGTAGAGCGGACAGATTTGACCTTAAGCTTTGTCTCCCAGTGGGGTGATGATAATCTGGTCTCTTTTAACGCCACCAAGACGCAGGCGTGTCTTTTTACCGCTAAAAAGAGTCGTTTCGCCCTAACTCCTACTTTTCGAGGTACATCTGTTCCTGTAACTGATCGACTTGAGCTCCTAGGCATGGAGTTGACATCTGGTCTCAACTTCGGCGCCACCATCGAGTACAAGGCCCAAACTGCGGCCAAGAAACTGGGCATCCTAAATAGGGTGAAGCGATACTTTATGCCTGGACAGCTTTTAACCCTTTACAAAGCGCAAGTCCGATCCTGCATGGAGTATTGCAGTCACCTTTGGGATGGATCAGCTAAGTACCAACTAGCCGCGCTTGACTCGGTGGAACGCAGAGCTAAGAGGCTCATTGGCGACGTAAAACTGGTGGATGCCAAGCTTCATTGCTTGGCTCATCGCCGCAAGGTTGCCTGCTTGTCGGTCTTCTACAGATTGTACTTCGGAGAGTGTGCCCGAGAACTCCACGACCTCATTCCACCGGCCCCCTTCTACCACCGGACATCTAGACGCACTGCCAGTTACCATCCCTACCTGGTTGCTATTCCACCAATTCGCACTAAGCGCTTCCAAATGTCTTTTATAATGCGCACAGCAAAAGAGTGGAACTCACTACCTGCGTCTGTGTTTCCGAACGTATACAACCCTAATCTTTTCAAAGTGAGAGTGAACAGGCTTCTTCTGGGTAAGCTCACTCCATCGTCGACTTTGTCTCTGTCACCTCTGACCTAGACTAGAGTCAAGAGCAAACCCATCACAAATAAAAAAAAAAAAAAAAAAAAAAAAAAAAAAAAAAAAAATTGACCTTGACAGTCAAAGAAAATAAATAATTATATGAACTCATATAACCTGTCAGTAGGTATGCTAATTCTGGAGAAAGAACATAAACATTGTCTTAAGTTAAACACAGCGACCAACTATTCTTATCGTTTAAGTAATCGTTGATAGAATAGTATGCCTTTGAACAAAGGTTAGATTTTACTTTAGCTTTGAACGCAGAGGGAGAAGAGGGTAGCTTGTTATAAAAAGGTATACCAAGCCCAACAAATGAGTTATGAACCTTATGAAGCCGGTGAAATGGAGCACGTAATTTGTCCTTATTTCTGATGTTAACTTTGTGAATATCACTGTTTTTAGTGTATAAATGTATATTTTGTCTAATACGAGTATATAAGATGTTGGCGAAGATTGTGATGCCACCGTGAGAATACCAATCTGTTCTCAAAGAAACTCTGGCACCGAGCTGGTAAATTGCTCGCTCTCTCGCTGCTACTCGTGGCCGTGTGACTTTGCCTTTGGACCGACACGAAAAGCTCTAGCGCCCACTGGGGGGCGGTACCGCCCTCGTTGGGAACCTAAATAATGAAACGTCGATTGTACTGTCAATAATTTATTTTTGTTTTTAAATAATAGTCAATAGACCGCAATGAATTTCTAGCTTTTGATACGATGAGCAATTAACACCTACTGTAGATACGATACGTCATATACGCACGATGTAGATATACGCAAATTCAGTCTTTGATTAGGCTTCACACCGCTGCCGGCTTATGGCTCAGGCCACGGGCATTTCCGTCGAATCCGATCGTTGACGAGTAATAATGTCACATTATACACACACGAATAAATTTTAATTTATGCTCAAATCATGCCCAAATAAATAAGTATAGATACACTATGTAATTGGACTGCATAGTTAAATAATGAACGGTTGATTTTAAATACTCAGCACGCTCTTGGCACGTTATTGAGAGCACTCACTCACGCTTCGTTGTCAGGTCTTAAGGCGAGAACACCTTGCGAATGTAGATCTCGGACCGCTTCCAATAATCTTCTCTCAGCTCTAGGCTCTCCTAATGCGACGTCGACGCTTCCTGCACACAGGAGCAGTGCTCTGAGCGCTGCCCGGGGCCAATCCGGCCTTAAACCCCGTCTAACCGTGACTCCAGCAGGTGCAACACCTAATCTCGTACACTCAGCTTCTAATCGATCTCCGTACTCCTCTATTAAAGTGTCGCCCACTGATCTCCTCAGCTCTGGTGTCAAAGATGACAGAAGTAACAGCGCGACGTCATCCATCGGTCTGCCTAGAGAAACCATTTGCCAGTCTAGAGCTATACACTCAGTGACACCTTCTCTTTCGCGGAACAGGAGATTTCCACTCCAAAAATCAGCGTGTGCAAGCGGTGCTGGCTCAGCAGGTGTTAGTAACGTTTCGAGTAAAGAAGGTGCCCGCGCACTTAATGCAGACACGGCGGCCGCTTCCTCAACGCAGTCAGGACGACCTCGTAGGAATGCTTCAAGTTGTGGCAGTCCTCGCCGCACGAGGCGCAGGTATCCCGCCGCAGCTCTTTCGCACGGGAACAGAAAATCAAATCTCTGGTCCAAAGGTCCTTCCCTATCGCGCAGTGCAAGGGAAAGTGCGTGGAGCCTCGCAGCAGCATGGAGTGCTGATCTCGCACGCTCTTCAGTCAGACCTTCAGCAAAATCTGCCGCTTCGTAGCCAATTGACGTGACGTCTTCTAAAACAAGCTCGCTATCTCCTCCAATCTCATCTGAAACGAGAATAAATAATAATATTTGAAAAATAATGGTCGAGTCGTCGATAGAGTAGGTTTATTGTTCTTTGCTGAATCAGACCTTAGAAAATACGAATAACTTACATAGATATAAGATAACAGTTACTCATTTTTAACGAACCCATAAGCTAGCCAGCCTGCTACAACTGAATAGTCTGACCTACTTAATTTTCGAACCTATGAAAAATGAAACAGAAACAGGTCACACAGGCGAGACAGGGGCAGGGAGGAAAGGGGCGGGAATGTCGCATGTGACGCGCAAAGGTGAAAAGTCAAGTGGGACTATACAAGATCATAAAAAATGGAGCTTGACAATTGTTTAGTCACTTTGGAGCGTATTATAGGTACCTATCTAACAAGATATACAGCAAAGCACATGTGAGAATGTATCGTGATGTAGGTATTTGAGACATTCCACTAGTCCACCAAGGCCTTGAAAAGACAAAAATAAATAGCCTGAGTCAATGACTGGAGATTCGATACGCGCGATGCATATTTGTATTTGACTGAAGAATAAACATCACATTCGAGTTACGTTTTATGCATAAAAAGACGTATGCGCAAGAATACTAACCAGGTAGTCTGGCCTTCACGCATCTAGGCACAGGTAAGCCCGATGCAGGGCCAAGTGCTTCCTCCGCCAGTTTGTTGAGAGCCGGTGCGAGCTCGGTGTAGAACAGGATCTCCCTGGTGTCAAACTGTGCCTCCGCTACAAAGAGCCGCCCAAAAGGGTCTCGCGGAGGCAGTTTGACGACGAGTGGCAGAGCCCTGCGCTCACCATTACTTTCGTAGCAGACTGTCACAGCCAGAACACGACTCAGAGCGCCAGCAACTCCTGCGCGTGACTCCACATGCACCTACAGGACATTCAGCTCAATAAGTAGGTAGATAACAGTAGGAATAATTGTTGTAATAGACGAAAACGCGTCCATTCATATTATAACAAAGATAACAGCCAGATATCTAGAAGTGGATGTATTGAGTGGAGGCGGGAATGATTAATTATAAACAAAAAAAAAAGTTAAGTTAAGTTTCATTTTCGTGATTTACCGGCTCGAAATATTTTCACGATAACATGCTCAACGGAGAACAAATAAATTCCACGCATTCGTGTCACATCTTGCTAGTTATACAGACACAAAAGATAAAAATCTAAACTTGGTGGTCAATTTAATAAATTAAAAAATATATATATAATTCGGACGCATAATAAAAATAATAGTCCATTTGGTTACTATACACACGACTTAGAAACTACTTACATCTACCAGAAAAACAACACAAAATTAATGAATACTTCAATTAGAGACTAACGGTAAATAATGAAGTAATAATGAGTACGATAGAGACGAACCTCGCTAGGTGCGACCACGCCCGAGCCAGCCAGAAGCTCCCGGGCCCACTCCTCGGTGAGAGCGGCATCCGCGTCGGTCTCCAGGCCCGGTTCGCAGTCAGAGTCCTCGCTACCGCTGCTGGGGGCCTCCGAGACCGCCGCGCTGTCCGGCCCCCCGGCCTGCATCGTGCGCACTGTACTCTCTACAACAACTGAACAACAAATATTACCTTTAACTATCTATAACGACGTGACTACACTCATCTCCGTGTCTATAACGCTTGTCGTATGTAAGAGCGACGCGAAACATTCGAGCGCAGAACAAATATTACTTCATACGGGGTGCTAGTGTCGGTGCACTGAGCTCGAATCAGCTCGAATAGATACGCCTGGGGCTCCGTCTCGGTTTGCCGGCGTCTCGCGCATGCGTGTATCTACCATACGAGTGCCTCAATTATTCATCGGGACTCCCATATCGTGTCCCCCACCGCTCAATCGTGAATCAACCTATGCATATTAAGTACATTGCTTGTTTTTGTCTAGTAGGTAATAGTGGCTGTGAACATAAAGATATTCACGGATTCACAGGATTAACCGTCACCACGACCTTTTTGTTATTTAGGTATTTGTATGACAGGTTTTCTAATTATTTCACAAATGTCATTTGTCTGAGGTTGTATCTCAATTACTAGCAATAATTTATTTCAGATAATACTTTCCACACTCAGCAAGACTAATTAGTTTCGGTATCTAAAAGAAACTGTAATGGAAATTGGGATCACTTCCAGGTTTTGTTTGTGTTGGTTATGTCCCTGATGAATTTATCCGAAACAATCTGAAAAAATTGTTTTGGTATTATAATTGCTTCGGCTTCAAAATAAAAATAGAGCTAAATGAAGCTAAATTAATTTTGATTGGGGGAAGGATCAAAAGACAGATGGATGTGGCGAAACTACCTAGTCTTGCCATAAATATTGTCACGAAGAAAAAAACTTTTCTTTATTGCAAATAATATTTATTACTACAGTGTGATAGTTTAATACATAAATATAAAACAATAAAATAATAGGTTGGGGAAAAAATTTCTTCGTATTTTTTAAGAAAATTCAAAACATTTTTTAATATAGTTTATTTACATTTAACTAAAGTATGTAGGTACAGACGCCAGCACATCAAGCTACTACAATCTGTCAGATTTCTTTAATAGATTTTCGACTTTATTGCTATAGCATTAGGTTCAATGTTGATTGGGAAAATCTGACAGTTTCGGGTAGGTTGACCTGCTGGCGTCTGTACCATTTTGTTCGATAACTTTTTGCCATCTTGTAGGTAGGGACATGATCCCATTGCTATAGAAATTTTGGGACTTCTGGTCAAAATACCGCGACAAGTGGTTTTGGCAGTCCTCTCGTGATGTTAACCTGACACTGCGCCTAAAGAATTCTGAAGAGACCGAAACAAGTGGAAATCTGAAGGTGCAAGGTCAGGACTATACGGCGGATGCATTAACACCTCCCAGCCAAACTCTCTTAATTTTTGCTGAGTGGCTAAAGGTGTGTGAGGTCTAGCGTTATCATGATGAAAAACCACACCCCTTCTGTTGATTAATTCCGGCCGCTTTCTCTCAACTTCTTGTTTTAATCTCATCAGTTGTTCGCAGTAGAGTTCAGAATCGATGGTCCTGTCTGGTGGTAACAGCTCATAATGAATAATGCCCTTCCAATCCCACCACACACAGCATCACCTTGTTGCCAGTTAACCCGGGTTTCGCCACAGTCTGTGAAGCCTGACCGGCCTTTGACCACGACCTTTTTCGCACGTTCTTGTCATACGTGATCCACTTTTCATCACCAGTTATCAGCTTCTTCAATAATGTTTCAGTTTCATTACGTCGTAATAAAGAATCACAAATGAGTAGGTACACGGTTCATTAGATTTCTTTCAGTGAGCTCGTGAGGTACCCAAATGTCGAGCTTTTTTGTGTACCCAGTTTTTTTCAAATGCGCCAAAACTGTTTTGTGGTCAATTTCCAGTTCTTCAGCTACGTCGTAACTACTGATATGCCGATCTTGCTCCACTTTTTCAAAAATGGCATCCATTTTATCCGTAATAGGGCGACCAGAGCGACGTGCATCTTTGACATCAAAATTTCCGGATTGAAAACGCTTAAACCAAATTTGTGCTACTCTCACAGACACTACAGGTCCATAAACATCGCAAATTTTTTTCGCGGCTTGCGTTGCATTTTTACCTTTTTTGTAGTAAAATTTTAAAATGTATCGAATTTCTTCATTAGATTCACTCATCTTGACGGTACGAAAAACAAATGAAAATCACACATTTTCCTAATTTGAATTTGGAATTATGTTCTTTAAAATTTAAACTTTCAATTATACCAAAACCAGCCAGATACAAATAGTATAGCCAAAGAGATTTTATTACAAGTTCATACATACTATAATGCGAAAAGACTTTTTCCCCAACCTAATATAAAAAGCTTATTCGAAGTGGTCTCCATTGGCTGCAATACAGTCCTTTAAAAGTTGAGGCCAGTTATCAATAGAAGCACGCACTCTTTCCATGGGAAAATTCTTCACTGCCAATCGTATGGATTATTTTAGGGACCAAAATAATCCATACGATTCAATTCATTCGATCCAAATTGTCATGGCGTTTAGAGCAAGCCTCTAAAACTGACCATAAATCATAATCCAGCGGATTAATATCGGGACTAGACGACGGCCAGTCTTCAGCTCTGATGAAGTCCGAAACGTTCACTTCCAGCCAAGACTGCGTGGACCGAGCTTTATGACCCGGCGCCGAGACTTGTTGGAAGGACCATACTAGGTTATTGAACATGGTGTTGTTAAGGGGCTTAACTACCTTCTCAAGAATGGTATCTTGATACACTTGTGCCGATGTTTTGATACCTTTTTCACAAAAATATGGCTCAGTCACTCCTTCATAGCTAACACCCCACCAAACCAACACTGAAGTCGGATAATGCCCACGTTGTACTCTGTCGACTAATTGGGAAGCTTCCTTAGAGCTTTGAGCATAAATACGGTCATTTTGTTTGTTAAAATGTTGCTCAATTGTAAAGATTTTCTCATCCGTAAAAAAAAAAATTCTGTGACCTCCCTTTGCGTGCCGCTTCAGTAGTTGTTTCGATTTTACCACCCTATTCTTTTATAAATTATCAGTTAAAAAATGACCAGTGCGTCTTTTATAGGCTGCAAGTCCTAAGTCATCTTTTAAAATACGCGACATGGTTCTGGGTGCTATCTTCATCTCCCGAGATAAAATCTTTTGCTTTCGGACAGGATTTCTTCGAATTCTTTGCCTTACTGCTTTGACCACCTTTTACATACGAACACTACATGGACGGCCAGATCTTTTTCTGTCACAAACAGAGGAGGTCTCATTGTACCTATTAATAGCCCGGTACACAAATATTTGACTATTATCAAGCGTATGGAGAGTTTTAAAAATTGCATTTGGTTCCATACCAAACTTTGTGTAATGCAATCATAGCGATTCGGTTCTCTTTATCACCCCACTCCATTTTAATATCGCAAAATATTGTAAAATGTATTGGCGCCAAAATTAGAAAATTCAATGAACAATCGTATAAAAATGACAGATTCCAAATTCAAATGTAATATCTTTCTTATTTTTAATTGTAACAGTATTTATGGCCAGACAGATACGGGTGCATAACGTGACTACGAATTTCGTTTGATCCTAAGAATCAATCATAACCCAACTTTTGGGCTTTGCCACAGTCGGTTAAAAAAAATATACCTACCGTGTAAAATTATATGAGACTTTGGTCTGTCGGTCTATCGTCAAACGGTGGTGCAAAGTTAAGAGAGTAACTATATAAAGTAATTACTTTACTAAAAATTAAAATTTATCCAATTTTCTGTGATGTATTTTGTTAGATTACCTATCGAAATGAAAATTACTTTGTAAAAGGTCGGGATTTTTTTTTAACTGCATCTTTATTTGAAAAGAGCGAACAAGACCGTCGTAGGCTGCACGCAAAAGGTTAGGATAAGGACTGGGAAAGGGTGCTGGGTGCCAGTGGATGAAATCCAGCACCCCCTCTTCAAGCTGCACTGGGTGTCGTGGCCTCCCCAAGTCAATAAGACGAGGCTGGAAGCTGCCAATCTCTCTGAAGCGCTGCACAGCTCTCGCGCACCTAATTTTTCCACTGTACGGAGTGTATGGAACACTAGGTCTCTGGCCCTATCCTACACGCGGAAGTCCATCGGCGTCTTCGGTGCTGGGTGCCAGTGGATGAAATCCAGCACGAATAAAAATGAGATACGTCTTTTTTCCTCCTGACTTATTTATACAGGGTTACTGGTAATTCGACGTATATCCGTCAGGGGCTGATAAGGGGGCGAAAATGCAACAAATTGAACCCCCCATATGTATGGCCGAAATTCAATAGTTTTCGTGATATTTGAATTTTAAGAGTTTTTCGATATTTACCCAAAATTTGACATTTAATTGCAAATAAAAAAAAACATATTTGAATGGGTACCATTAAAAATGATGTTGTAGCTGGCACTTCAATTAAGCTATGAACATAATTAAAACTACTTAATTTAACAAAATAATTAAAATAATGAGCGATATAAGAATAATATCTCACCAATATTTTCATTTTACGCTTCAAAAATGTTGTCTCGTCACAAAAATTTCTATGACATTAATCGTACAAATAACTAAAACAACTTGCTTATTCTGTAAGCTTTCCAAAAAGGTATAAAAGTCAATTTTAAAATACATAATTCGTGGCATGGCATGTGTTTGAATCGGCGCGGGGAGAGAAAGGGTCATTTGTATTTGTATGAAATAAAATGCATTAAAAAATTTACGTCAAATTTTATAAAAAATTGTACACGTCTTGTTCAAAATGAGCCCCTCGATTACGAATGCAGGTTCGAATTCTCTTCCTAACTTCGGTTTTCGTCACTCTTGATGTGAACGTTGTTCTCATGTTGCGCCGCGTTTATTATTCGCTGTCGAAGTTCTTCGAATGAATTTGTTGGGGTCACATAAGCTAATTCCTTCATATGACCCCAAACGTAAAAATCAAGTGGTGTGGTATCAGGGCTGGCCACGGAATTGGCCCTCCCCTCCCAATCCATCGGTTTGGATAACTCTCGTCTAGCCACTGTCGGACAGTAATCCGGTAATGTGCTGGGCAACCATCATGTTGAAACATGAGGTTGTTTTTTATTTCTTCGGGAACATCCGCCAACAAATCGTCTAGGTTGTTTCTTAAAAACTCCTCGTAATTTTCGCCGTTCAAATTTTGGGGCAATAAATGAGGGCCCAGCAAATAATTATCAAGGACACCCATCCATACGTTCAGGGAAAATCTCATTTGCGACGCAATTTCTTTTAGTTTTTTTGGATTCCTGCCTACTTTAGGTGCCCAAAAATGTAAGTTATGGTCATTCGTTATACCATCCCGGTCAAACTTTTGAATCGTCAGTCCACAAAATATTTCTTAGGAAATGTTCCTGGTCAGCGTCAGCGTTTAATATAACCGAGAAAATTCCAGTCGCCTCGCCGGATCTCCCTCGTGCAATGTTTGGACAGGTTGATAATGGTATGGGGTCTACCTGATAGATGTACCTACTACCGACCACACTTTCCACTGGGACATACCGAGCTGTCTTGCAACAATGTTCGTCGAGATGTTTGGGTCATCAATAAAACACTGAAGAATAGTGTCCTCTTCGTCAGCCGTGTACCGTCGAGGTCTGCCAGCGTTGACTTGTGCTCTCTGAACACTGCAAGTTTCAGACGGCTTATGTTTAACTTACCACCAGATAAAGTAAAATACTGCCAAAAATAGTAAATGATCACCAAAGTTAAAACTCCATTTTATTGTGAAATTATAAACAAAATGTTTAACATCTTGCTATCCTAGACTACAAACTAATCATTATTAACCTAACCTAACCTAAAAAGAACATTAAAAGCAAATCAAACAAATATAAAAAAATACCTAACCTAACCTAACGCAATAATTCGCTCGTTAAGATTTGGTGATCATTTACTACATTTGGTGTTTGAATACAATTTGAAGTGCAAAAAGCTTAGGGTATCAAAGTATTTTATGGTGATCATTATATTTAATCCCGTTTCAGACAAACGTCGATAGGTACTCCCGAAAACAGTAACGTGGGGAAGTCGACGATCGGGAAAGCGGCGTTGGTATTCTCGCCGAGCCGCAGCCGCGTTTCCATCGGCAAAACCATATCAAAAATTTATGTCTGCGTATTCGTTATTAGAATACGAAGCCATGTTATCCAAAATAACAATGATAACAAAAAGAATAACAAGAGAAACAAGAATTAACAATAATGATCGATAACAAATTAACGCGATGAGAGATTGGTTAATAGCAAGATAACAACACACGTGCTTGCGCGGCGTAGAGTCGAAACTTACTAAGGAAGGCGACGCGAGCGCAGCAGACGCCGTGTACTCCCCCGCCCGCACACCCCGCCCCATCACGAAGAATTTCGCCAGTAAAATCGGTTGTTTTAGCGAGGATCATAAACTAAAAACAGAGATGATTTCTCTCCCCGCACCGCGCGCCGCCGCGCGCCGCGCCGGTTCAAACACATGCCATGCCACGAATTATGTATTTTAAAATTGACCTTTTTGGAAAGCTTACAGAATAGGCAAGTTGTTTTAGTTATTTGTACGATTAATGTCATAGTAATTTTTGTGACGAGACAACATTCTTTAAACGTAAAATGAAAATATTAATAACATATTATTCTTAAATAGCTCATTATTTTAATTATATAAGATACGAGTATACGTCGAATTACCAGTAACCAATGATGTATAAAACTATAGATACGTTGTCCGCACTCTAAAATGGCAACATGAAAGCATGAATGAAAGCCAATTGGCCACATTGCGCTCAGTCACGCACCAGCCTGTCGCGCGACGCTACGTTTGTTTTTAATTTATATCGTGTGTCAAAACCTGTGCAAAACATAAGGAAAACATGCCGTCGTGTGTTTTCAGAGGATGTACAAATTATACCCCAAAAGTTAAAGACAAAAATGTGTCATTTCACGCGTAAGTTTACGAAACTACATTATTTTATTTTATTTTGTACATACGACGCTGCGTCTAATGGCGGCCGGCGCATGAAGTTAGTAGTCACGTGACGTTAGGGGAGGTTGGGACACTAATACACAAGATTTTTTGGTTGCTAGAATTTATAATATTGTTTGAATATAATATGCACTTGTTATGTTATGAATATACATTATTGTTTTCCGTTTCATTTTAGATTGCCTACAGATGGACTGATAAAAGAAAAGTGGCTTAACATAATAAGGGTTCAAAGACGTGAAAACGATTGGCTACCAACTCCCTATACTAAAGTTTGCTCAAAGCATTTCTCAGCTGACAATATTTATGTGACGAAAAACAATTATCGAAGAATAAAAAAGACTGCAGTTCCTATAATTATGGTAAACTTATACGTCATTTTTAAAAACATTATTTAAAAGTATTGGTTTTTGTGAAATAACCGGATTGTTTTATATATATTTTTTTTTTCTTTAGCAAGAAGCACAAAATATTATTTCATCACCGACGAGTTTGGAACATGTTCAAGTGTCGGAAGAAGGTTCAATTTTTGAAACACCAAGGAAAGCTATTTTGAAGAAAAAGATTAGTAAACTTTCCTTAGAAAAACGCAAGTTACAGTTTAAAAATTATAATTTAGTAAGAAAAAGTAAAAGGCTAAAAGAAAAATGCAATAACTTAAAACAATTAGTTTCTGAGCTCCAAAAAAAAAATTTTTTACTATTGACCAGATCAATGAACTGAATCTTAAAGCCGAAGCAGTAGAATTTGTAAATAGACTGGCTCAAAAGAGCAAAATTAAGGGCTATCGCCAAAAATATACCCCAGCGTTAAGAAAATTTGCGGTCACCTTGCACTATTATTCCGTAGCTGCCTACAAATATGTAAGACAGATATTTAATGGATCTTTACCACATCCTCGTGTCATAGGGAAATGGTACGAAAACAGCTCAGGTGATCCTGGGTTTAATAAACAAGCGTTAGATGTTTTAGAAAAGAAGTATAAACATAGTGGCCAGCGAATATTGTGCACCTTAATTGCAGACGAGATGGCTCTTCGTCACCAAACTACGTGGACAGGAAAAAAGACTGTAGGTGTCGTAGACTTTGGTGCTGGATCAGCAAAATCGTGTGAAATAGCGACTCAGGCATATGTTTTTATATTAGTCTGTATGAACGAAAGTTGGAAAATCCCGGTAGCATATTTTCTTGTTAGCGGACTGTCGGCTGAAACTCGGGCAAATTTACTGAAAACATGTCTTAGTGAATGCTACCGTGTGGGAGTTGACATTGTAGCCATAACATTTGATGGCTGTGCATCTAATATAAATGCAGCTAATTTATTAGGTTGTGATCTTAAACAACCATCACACCTAAAAACAACATTCAAACACCCTGAATGTGATTTAGATGTTGCAATTATGTTTGACCCTTGTCACATGATTAAATTAGTAAGAAATTCATTTGAATCTAAAAGACAATTTTTTGACGGGAGTGGAAGGAAGATTCGCTGGCAATTATTAGAAAATTTAGTTAAGCTTCAAAAAAATGTTGGACTTAATTTTGCTAACAAAATCACCCCTCGTCACATTTATTTTAGAAATGAAGTGATGAAAGTCAAATTGGCAACCCAACTCATGAGCATGAGTGTTGCAAATGCTCTCAAATTGTGTGATGAGATTTTAACGTCTTCTCTTTTCGTGGACACTAAAGGAACGGTAGATTTTATAGAAATTTTTAATCATTTATTTGATGTTTTTAACTCCAAATCATCCGATTTGTACGGCATGAAAAAACCGCTTTCTCTAAAAAACGCCAATGACATCATAGCTTTTCTAGAAAAAGTGAAACAATATATATTAAATCTTTATATTTTTATTAAGTATAGACGCGAGGTTCGTAAACGAATCACAATAAAAATAATTAAGAAAAAAATTGTGGAATCTAAAAATAAAACAGGCTTTTTGGGCTTCCTTATTTGTATAGAAAGTTTAAAGCATCTATACACAACGTTGGTCGAAGGACAACGTTTGCAATATATCGCAACTTACAGGTTGTCCCAAGATCACATTGAAATGTTGTTCGGTGCTATCCGGCGACATGGAGGTTATAACAATAATCCAAACGTTATCCAGTTTAAGGGAATTTTCAAAAAAATCCTTCAACACCTTGAAATGAAATCTTCGTTTTTAGGAAACTGCCTACCGTTAGAAGACATAACTGTATTAACGTGTTCGTCTGCAGTTCACAACATTAATTCTACAGTAAGTAGAAGAAATATGGATGAGGAGATTGACTCGATCGAGAATGGCTCTCAGTTAATAAATGCAACTGCTGTAGAAAATGATATTAACACAAATGTCGAAGTGTTTTCGACAATGTTAAATCAAGAAGGCGTTAAAAAAACCACTGAGCACATTGTCGGTTATATTTCAGGATGGGTATCCAGAAAACTGGCTTCAGTATTGAAATGTTCGACATGCACCGATAGTCTGTATTGTAATAACAAATTGTGGTTTCACAAACTGATTATTTTAAAAAATATGGGTGGACTATGTTTCCCGAGTGAGGATGTGTTCCGAATCTGTCTGAAGTCAGAATCTATAATTAAAAACCACATTAAAGAAATGGGTCACATTATCCTTCCCGATCACAAAGATATACAAATTTAAAAAAACCGTATTTTAAAGTCGTTTATCAGCTGCAATGACGTATTTGGTTCTTTACATCAACATTCTTTAGAGCAACATCCCACATTTGATCACAGAGTGCAGCTTATTCGCGCGGTCATTGAGAAATTTATTAATGTTCGCCTACATTTCGCACACAAAAGCTCTGAATCAAATTATAAGAGGCAAAAAAGAAATAAATTAAGTTTGTTTGAAGGAATTTAAAAATATGTATCTACAACATAAGTCGATAATATATGACTTCGATTACCATAGTGTTTGATTGCCTATCAATATGTTAATATTTTTTACATTATTAAATAAAGACTTTTTTATGTTTATAAAGATATTTTGTTTTATTTTTAAATTTAATATGTAACAATAATTACTGTTGTGGAATACACCATTAACATTTAAAAGATATAATATTGGTATTACTTTATTCGTAAAGTAGGTAACACGGTACAATTATCAATTATTTTATTAACTCTAGAAAATCGAGTGTCCATTTTTCCCCCATATGCCTCTGATAGCTACGTCACTCATGCGCTCGACCAATGAGCATGTAATTTGACTATTACTTATCCTGTGACGTAACTGAAGATGTTTATTTATCTCCCTCTAGCAACAGGCATCCCGCCTTACGGTGTCATATTTTCTTTCCCTTTCTTTACGCGTATAAGTAGTTATCTAGTATTTTCGCCGTTTTTAAGCGCCGAGATGTTGGTTGATAACGTGTCTAAATATAATACGTCATTGCCAGTAACCCTGTATGTCTATGGTGTCAACAATCAACTGAGTAGATAACACTATTGTACATACACGCCAGCAGGTCAACCTACCCGAAACTGTCTGATTTTCCCAATCCACCTTGAACCTAATGTTTTAACAATAAAGTCGAAAATCTTTTAAAGAAATCTGACAGATTGTAGTAGGTTGATGTGCTGGCGTCTGTACTATAGTACTGAGTTAGTACTGGTCATTGAGATAGAATAACATGGAGATGGCATATTCTAATAAAGGAAGAAAGTTATACAAATTTCTGTCATATTGACACAGACATGTCAAAAAGCGTTTTGTTTCTTTTTAACTAATCAAGAGCTGCGTATGAAAAGAGAGACATCTAAATGTTTGTCAAGGACTAAATTTGAAAAGACTCTTGTGTTACGTCAAAATCGTGTCTATGCGTGAATGGTCGCCGTGTTGAGTGCCCGACTTTTGTAGGTACCTATGCACTCTAATTTTGTAGTTAGGGCAAGTCCATAGGTTTACAAGTCAGTGGTATCCCGCAGGATTCTGTGCTCAGTCCCCTCCTATACAATATTTACACTTTCGATTTAGACTCGTCCATAACCACTTTACTAACCATATTAAGGTTCTTCAATACGCCGACGACTTATTATTATATTCTACAAGCCAATCTGTTGAACAAGCCAGCTGTGCTATCAATTCTGCTTTATCTACTCTGGAGTCATGGTTACATCTAAACGGTTTGGATTTATCCACGTCTAAATGCGCGGCTGTTTTATTCACTCGGAAAAGAAATATTCCCTTGGTAAACCTCTTTTATAAGGAAATACCTATTCCAGTTACAGATAAAGTTAGATATCACATTCATCACAAAGTGATTTTCACATTTGTTAACAATATAATCACAATGATAATACTTGACTGTAAATTAAGTAGTGTTCCTCATTGTGATTATATTGTTAACAAATGTGAAAATCACCTAAACATGCCTAGATACCTCTCTGGTGTATGGTGGGGTGCACATCCATTTTCTTTAAAACTCGTTTACAACGCAATTATCAGAAGCACTCTAGATTATCGAGTGTTCGTTCTAGAGCCTGGTAGTGTTATAGCTTTTAAAAAATTGGATCGCATGCAGTCTAAAGCGCTCCTTGTTTAGTTGTAAGCTATAAAAAAATCCTTTTACTTTCTTCTCCTATTCACCGTTCCAATAAACTTCCCATGTTTTACAGTAGTAATGAGAGTTTACAATTTAGCCCCACCATTAAATATAACCGTGTACGTAAATCAGATCCCCGATTGTCATATAAGTTTTAATAATTTTCTGGCTGAACACTTGGAGTATAACTACATATTTACTGAGGCTGCCAAGCGTTCGCCGACAGGTTGTGTTGGGATAGGTACTCAATACAACATTGTACAAAAAATAAAATGCCTCCGGAGACCTCTGTTTTTACGGGGGAATGTTTCGGTATTTTAAAAGCCATAGAATATATTCGTGTTCTTAAGCTCAAAAAAACAATATTTTTTACCGAATCTCAAAGTGCTCTTTTAGCCATCAATAAATCCCGTTTTGAACACAAATCACAGTTCCCAATCAGACGAAACAACAAAAGACAATTTGCGTTCAGAACCATCTCGGAGGGTAATACTTTGCAATTTACATGGATTCCGGCCAATTCTGGAATCCATGGCAATGAAGTTACTGACACACATGCCGGTGATGTGATGCAGTGTGGGGATTTAGTTCCTTATACGAATTTTAGTACTGACCGTGACGTTACCAAAGACTTTTCTTCGGGACACCTGGAAGGTAGCTTGGGATATCGGAAGCAAATTAAAGAGCCGTTATTTTCAATTATTCAGCCCGACGTTTTGATAAAACCGTGGTTTGGCAGGGCGAAGTTTGGCAAGGTGGAGACCTCCGTTTTAATACGTATGAGACTGGGTCATGTTTGTTCTCCAGCCCATCATGCCAAACTTCATATCATCGACGACCACCCCATTTGCTCGTCTGGCACAGACGTAGTCGCACCTTAACCACATTTTTTTCTCCTGTCCCTTGTATGACCGTTCTTCTTTTCTCAGTAACCTCTTGTCCCTCCGTATCCCTTTTCCTACCTCAATACTTTATTTACTTTGCACAAATAGCTTTCCTGTATATAAATGTATAGTCTCATTCATTATTTTAAGTAATATTAAGTTATAAATTTTCCTCATTGTAATTTGCTATTATTCACTATCATCACCTTTATAAATATACTGATCCGTCCTGTCCTAAATCCCGTTATAATCAATTAATTATTCATATTGTTTTCGTTTCCCTAACTTTGTTTAATTTTAATTCTAACTGAACTAAATTAAACTTGACATTGGCTATATGCACAAACTGAGGCACAAACCATGCGAAGCCAAAAGAAAAAAAAAAAGTCAGTGGTACTGGTTTACTGAGTCAAAGTCAACTGTGTCGCCCTTGTCACTTGTCACCAGTGTCACTGTCTGACCTGTCACAACCAACCTAATGCGGGCGGCGCGTTACGTACGAAATGTAAATAAGTTCTAGATTTAATTGATAAATAAAAGTAAAACCATAATATGGGCAAGGAAAAATCTAAGAAACGAAGAAGAGCAAGTTGCTCGAGCTCCAGTAGCTCTGACGCGTCCCGAGAAATGAAAAAACTCCGCAAATTAAAGAAAAAACTCAAAAAGGAACAAAAGAAGACTGAAAAAGCTTTGAAAAAGAAGTTGAAGGAAGAAAAGAAGAGGCTTAAGAAAAAGCAGAGGAGCAAGAGTACAAGTCGTAGTCGCGATGGAAGCAATGCGAAGGAAGGAGCCGCTTCGGCAGACATACCCCTTGGTATGTTAGACATAAAAGTGAACCTACTTGATTGTAGATAGGTATCGATCGGAACGTGTTGTTCGTTTTAGCCTGACAGTATTCCGATGGTAAAACAGAGTAATATTGCTCCATATTATTTTACTGTTGGTTATAGATTTCTTATAGCTTTGAAAAACCTTATTTTATAACCATAATTTGTTGTGTAATCTTATTAGATAATTGTGTTTGTGATTAATGTATATAATATATATAATAAATTATTTCAATTGTCTTCAGAACTGATGGAAAAATCCAAAGCAATGGCCCCAATGACCAAAGAAGAGTGGGAAAAACGACAAAGTGTAGTTAGAAAAGTTCTAGATGAGGAGTCAGGCAGATACAGGTTATCCTATCCCTCTAATATCTTATGTTTATTACTTTCAATACTTTTCAAAAGAAATATTCTTTTAAACATGTCCCAAATCTACAAATCATTATTTATTGGCTTTTTTAAATGAACATTATTACCATCCCTCAGTTGAGTCTTGTTTTCAGGTTAATAAAAGGTGATGGAGAGGTGTTAGAAGAAATTGTGTCTCGGGACAGGCACAAGCAGATAAATAGACAGGCCACATATGCTGATGGAGCATTCTTTCAGTCCCAAACCGTGGAGAAAAAGCTGCTATAGAGAATAACTTGGATTCCCTACATCCATATCACCATGAACTTGCCGAGTTACTACTAATAAATTAATGCATTTATAAAAGCACCCACTATATACATGCACCAAGATATATTGATATCTGCTTAAATATACCCTTGTAAGTTCAAATTAGTAATATTAAATATGTATTGTTAGGTGTTGAAACTTCTGCTTAAAAATGTTTTTTCTTTATTACTTTGTTAGCTCTAATCCTTTTGTGGTGTGGCAAAAAGGGCTTCTTGGGAGTGCCAGTTGTTCAATTATAATGTACCAATAGCAAAAGAGGCCCCAAGACCTTACTGGTGGACTTGAACCTAATCAACTTAAAAAGGAATGTTGCTTATTTTGCATGCAACTTCTCAAATGAACCCCACTAGTTCCGAATGGCTTTTTAATTGTTGTTCATGTAATTATGGCATTTGAACTATTTGTCATTGTAGCTACAAATAATATACATCAGACATTTGATTGCATGCTGAAACTTCCATTGTGAAAGAGCTAATGAACTGTTTCTCAAGAACTTTAAAAATAGACCATGCACTTTCAGATGGATATTATAATGAATAATGAAAAATCAAGAAAAAATAAACAATGTTTTATCAAATTTGTTTATTGATCTACCTATTAAGATAATCTATAGTTCGTCTTTGGTTTTCATGATGTCTTCCTCGATGGAAGTAGTATCTTGCGATGCCGTGTTTGTGTTCGTATCCTGAAGGTGTTCTGTGACTAGAGTTATTAGGCTTTCCAGGGGCCGCCCGCCGTGTTCTATATTCACTATCTTCTTTTCCTTGTATAAAATTAGTGTAGGGAGACCATTGATCTAAAAATAATGATTTTATATTAGAAAACGTCATAGGTTCTAGAAGATTTACAAACTCCCAGTCTAATAGTCGTAAATGCGATTCCCGAATGCACAAACTAAGATTTAATATCCAAATCAATGTAGTCCAAGTTACCAAATGGCGTGACTTGTCCCCAATAGACAACAAATAAATACCGACCATGATTAGATAAGCTTTATTTGCCTGACGTTTTGGCGATAAGAGGCATAACAGTTTACTACAACATGCAAGTGTCCCTATTACCTTTTCTGTTTCACATATTGGCTTTGATTGCACACAGTCAACATCGGCGATTATAACGCGTGTTTCGTTTTGAAAGCGCTCTCCCAATTTCAACCAGAGTGGGCTTAACTGCATACAATGTGCACACCTGTGAATATAAAGTAATGAACTAAGTTGTATAATAATACTACTTTTTTAAAACATATATAACATAATAAAATTTATTAAGTTATATTTGTTTTAAATGTATTAGGTCGTCTAGGTCTTAGTAGCTTTAAATTTTGATGTAGGATATAACTATGCCCTTATCTAGTAAAAAGTAATACAGAATAGGTAGGTAGTATTACATTATCTTGTCTGATTGTGAAATCATTTATCAGTCGACAAATATTAGGAGCTGACATGTATATATTACTTGACATTGAATAATCCAGTTTTGTGATGTTATATTTGATCTTGGAAACTGCTAAGATATTTACCATGGTGCAAAGTAATTTATAAATACTAATTCCTTCTCCAGGAAGGTTTCAAATGTTTCTTCTGATATCCTGGCCACTGGCAGGGCTTTCTTTTTCTTCAAGAATTTGTCTGGGTCATGGTTTTCAGTCAGCAGCATTTTTTCCACATATCCTTTTAGGTCATCTATTGTTTCTGCTTCAGCTACACCCATCTGAAAATAAAATAAAAGAATAAATAGGTCTTATTTTCAAAATATAGAAAAGTACAATTTACAACAGTTGTTTACAAATCTGTTATAAACTATAAAGAATTTCTTCCATAAATGACATTTAATTATTATTTTGCTCTTTTTTGAAAACTTTACCACAACATTGTGGTAAAGTACCACAATGTACGAATTTCTCTTGAAAGTGCATTTTATAGACAATTCACATATGCACAAACGCCCAGACTCGGAGCAACTTGTTTTGAGCAGGAATGGCCACTGCGATTTTCATGCCAATGCTCATTACGCCAAAATGTTTTTGCATCTTCAACAAAACATATTGATAAAATTGTTTTAAAATCAATAAACTGCCACTACATTTATTTGGTACTGTTATGAAATTAACTTACAATTCTGCCATTGACAATCCACATAAGATACGGATATTGTTTGATGTCGAAAGTCTTGCAGGTCATCTCATTGTCCAAGCAATTAACTTTGCCTATCTGGATGTACGCATTGTGTGCATACTGTACTGCTAAATCTGCCCATATTGGTGCCAATTTCTGAAAACGAATCACATTTTTAGGGTTACGTACGTCAAAAGGAAAAACGGAACCCTTATAGGATCACTCATGTGTCTGTCTGTCTGTCTGTACGTCTGTCACAGCCAATTTGCTCCGAATCTAATGGACTTATTAAATTTGGTACACGCATGTATTTCTGTGACCCACATACGAATGTATAATGTAAATTAATGAATTTTGAATATGGGGGGCAAATAAGAAAATTGAAAAAAAATATTTGCAAACTGTACCATGCAATATATCAAATGAAAGGGCTTAATGAGAGGGTTTCAAATAAGGTCAATATGGGTAAGTGTAGCTACGGGGTAAGTGTAACTGCCCCTTATATTACGAAAACTGATTAAGCTATTGAAGCAAGTGCCATCTGTTAGTATGAGTAAAAAAATTATTGATTCACAATTTCTATTCTAGATGTCGTAGTCAAACACTTTTATAGTTATCGCCATTTTGTAACATGGCACAATTTTTAATACGTGACGCAATGAGGTGCGTGGTTTTTCATCAATAAAAATCTCGGTGATTTCGTCGAATCCGTGAATTTTGCATAGGTAAGTTCTTTTTATATATGTTAAACTTTATGTTATTCTAACTATTTTACTTGTATTGTTGAAAATAAAAGTTTTACGTAAGTTTTAAAAATATAATATAAAAATCTTGACCCTGGGAAAGTGTGTCTACTTTACTTGGGGCAAGTGTGTCTTTATGTCACACTTGCCTCAAGTCAGGAGTCTCAAACATTTATGTATGACTAATTATTATTACCTACTTAGAGGTACTTGCCTACCTACCTGAAGTTTTTTTTACTTGGGATAAGCATTGAAAGTACTGAATTGAATTGCGGAAGAGCGTCTATGTTAAATTGTGTTTATTGTAGGTATTTATTATTTTTGTTTTTATTATTTATTTAGTTATAAAAATGTGCTATATTTTAGAAAATGTTGAATTGTTTTATATAATTTTTAATGTGATAATATTCCAAAACGAAACAGTATTACGCTCTAGTTCCTAGGTCCTAAGTGCATTTTTAGACAGATACTCGTAGCCTACTTAGAAATTTACACACAAATGTGCAATTATACAATTTAGAAAATGTTTTTTATGTTTATTTAATTTTTTAATGAATATTCTAAAGACTTATGTAGGATCCCAAAGTAATCCTCCTGTCGTAGATGGTAAGCTCAATTCTCGACAGATACTAACTTAATTATGAAAATTTGCTGTTTTAGAAACTCCTTCGCAAATTTTAATTTTCAGACATTGTTATTTTGATTGGCATTGTTTTAATGAATATATTTTGTATCAAGCACCAATATGTGTTTTTCTTTCAATTCAACCTTTATAAAAAAAAAATGTTTTAAACCCCTGATATGACACACTTACCCCATAACTTTTTTTATTTTAAATTATAATAACAAGCGCTGTAAGTAGTATAAGTAAAATATGAAGGTTGACATGCTTAAGTAGCAAGGAATTTGCAGATTTTATTTAAAAAACAGCTGTCTATCGCGGGTTTATTATGTAGTCACACTTGCCTCGTTTTGCTGGGGAAGTGTGTCTGACGTAGTACTTTTATTTTGGACCCTAAAAACCAACAAATAATGATTAAAATTGTACAAAACACATTGTTTTCTGGCCTTTATGGACTTTATTACATTTTGCTTTAAGAGATATTTGAAATTTTATCCTTAAACGTTTTGATTTTTATGTTCAAAGCAAACTTTGTGAAAAGTATGTCACACTTACCCATAGTGACCTTATATATATTTTTATAAATATAAAATAAACTATTTTAAAGCTATTCAAGAAAATAGACCTAAATTGACCATTCCCCCTCTTTATCTCCAAAACTACCTTAAAATTTTGAAAAAAATACAGCAAGTAATTTTATAGCTATATATTACAGGAAAATCTATAAGAAGTCTATGGTCTTAAAATAACATGGTAAATTTCTCAATATGGTGTGTACAAACTTACATTTGTCCATAGTTGAACGAAAAGGATCTAACTCACATTTAATGTGGGTTAGATCCTTTTCGTTTAACTATGGACATTTGTAGTTGGAATGTATGGGAGAACATGTTCATCAATTACAATGTTAAGTTTGTTCTTGGGATAAATTCATCCCAACTACGGAACCCTTCGTGTGTGGTCCGACACGCACTTGACCAGTTTTTTTTTACATAAGCTAAGCACATCTTTTTGACAAGTCAATGTAGTAAAAGTATTTTTTATTACATATGGCAATTATTTATGGCTGCATTATTCATACAATTTATTGCGACATTCATGTTACGGTAAAGAAAATTCAGCCTTGAAGTCTTTAGGTAATACAAAACACGTGAGACAGACAATCTTTTCTCAATTACCTGTGATGCCTTACACCATGGTGCATAAAACATGATAAAATGCTGCCCTCTTGACACAAACTTCTCAATATTCTGGTCATTCAAATAGGCCATACCACTGTATGTTTTCACCTCTCTGGATTCCTTCTCATAATCCAAACCCTGAAAGATTATAATAATAATAATAATAGTGTCCTTGTCGCTATGTCACTATGTGCTAGTGTCCATGACCAGGTGCCCATTAATGAATGCAAGTCACCCCCTGCCATTTTATCCATGTATAATTACAGGGTTATTGGTAAAAACACCAACAACCTCTGAAGGGGTCATTGTATTCATCATTATGAACAACTTTTACTATGGGACCAAACCTGAAATCTCAAAAAAAAAATCAGCTGTTCAGTACATTTTGTCAAATTATGCTAACATAAATGTACTGAACAGCTGATTTTTGTTTTTGCGATTTCAGGTTTGGTCCCATAGTAAAAGTTGTTCATAATGATGAGTACAATGACCCCTTCAGAGGTTGTTGGTGTTTTACCAATAACCCTGTATATAACATTGGTCAGGAAGAGAATATAGTTCTTCCACAGTTCAAGTTACCCAATCCACTTTAGCCGCCCAAACCCATACCTCAATGTGTTTCACTACTGGGCCATCAGAACATTGAAAGATTATATTGATTTTTACTGTCATTAAATTTTGTCTAAGTTACTGGTTAGCAGAGGACTTTTTTCCACTGTCCCCATAGGCTGTGTCCCCATTTAACAAGAAATAAAAAAACAGATGGGACACGGTTAATGGGGACAACAGGAATACATAGTTAGCAGTCATTACGGGAAATTAATTAATTGGATTATCATATTATAAATTAAATTCTCCCCTCTCTAAAAAAGAATAGAATACTCTTTATCACCAAATGAATCAAAGTTTGCATGGTTTGGCATGTTTGGATTTTGTTGACTGCTGTGAAGTCTCCCACCCACATGGTTAGATATGTCTAGGCTTGAAAATAATTGATTGCTTACCTCTGATTTCATAGTAAACACTTCACTTAAGAATAATGTCAGGGAAGGCAAGTCCCTAGTCCCCTTATATTCTACAGGTGAAAAAGTATTCTTATGGAAGTACAGTAGTGTTGGGTATCCTGGAAATTAATAAGAATTAAAATTTACTGAATGGATGGATTTATTAATGACACAGCTCAAAAATTTAGAAAAAGTATGCATAGAGGATTGCATGATGTCAGTATGTTCTTTTGCTTTTAGAAAAAGATGAATTTGTGGAAGCAAAGATTAGAAAACCAATATTGTTGTTTACCTTGAAATAACATGTTACATTTTGATTGTCATAGATAAACACTGAACTGTAGATGTTTCATACATAAGTGTAATCTAATTATAAATCATCATTGTACCTGTGATGTCGTTCTCGTTACATAATTTGTAGTGTATAGTACAGTCAACTTGGGCAATAGCAAACTTTGAATCTTTTGTATTGACTAGCTCAGCTAGTTCAGACCAGATCGGATGGAACTCTGTGCAGTGGCGGCACCTGAAAGTAGATTAATGTTACTCTACAGAATACTGTTTACCGGCAATACTGGCTGGTTTAACCAGAAGGTAAAAGCTTATCAAAGATAAATCAAAACTGGAGTGATAAGACACTCATTACGGTTAGGGTTATAATGGTAAAGTGCATCTAATAAAAAGAAGATACTCACCAGGGTGCATAAAACATTACAAAATTCCCGTCCATTTCTTCTATTTGAAATTTAAAATTGTTTGCATTGTATTCATACACTGAGCTTTCTTCAAGTGCAACGAAGTAGGGTAAAAATAGTAAATTAAACAGCACTAGTCTCCTCAGCATTTTGGAAGATGTGACTAGAAATTTTATTCAAGAAGGTTTTTATAGATATTAAGTAGCTAATTATAAAATGTGATCATTGAAGAAATTAAAAATATAATAAAATGCTTAACATGAACACTAATCATTACTTCACAACAAATCAAATGAATTATTTGATTGATTGATTGATTAAATATTTTTTCCGCCACAGATAATTTTGTCAAGAAATCAATATGTTGACAGTTGAACTAATCCATTCACTCTCTTCATAGGTCCATGTGGGTCCATCCATGCACAGAGTAGGTACTGCTTGCTAAGAGGATTGTGTGTATTACACACGATCCATCCATGGAACCTATTCTAACTTTAACGTAGACAGAGAATGCTATAGACAATTACAAAGCGTGTCGCAGAAAGAGACAAAAGAAAATACGTCACTATATTGTGTGGTGTTACCGTGGGTGGTTACCGTGTGAGGAAAAATTTACCCCACAATTTGTGTAATGTGTTTGTGTGTGTGTGTGTGTTAAGGTGTTCGGAGAATGGATAGAATTAGAAATTAGTAAGTACAGACTCCAGCACATCAAGTTACTACAATCTGTCAAAGGAGATGTTTCCAAATGTATGGACCTTGGGCCAGGTACGTGTACACTACACATAAAAATAGGGAAATACATTTAAAACAGTCCTCAACTGTCCAATTACTTTAGAATGGCTTTGTTTGCGAGTAAACCACAATTAATTACACTTGAAATTGCAACACACAACAAAAACCCATCATGGCGGTATGCTGTCATTTTGATTGATTAATGACGTTTGACATGTCAAGAAGAGGACTAAATTGACCTCAGACCGTAGATAGAGAATGAACTATAGATTGGTCTCTAAAATAACAATAATAAATCAGAGCGGGACACATTTATTAAACCAGTTGTAAGAGTAAACAAGACAGATATAGGGTTTTTCTATCCCTTTTTGCGACTAACCTTTTTTTGTTTGGAGCCAGTTTAGTTTGACTCCCGACAAACAACAGCTGTCAACTGTCAGTGCAATCGTGATAAAAATTCTTTGGAAAACTGTGTTTTCGACGCTTTCTTTTTATTTGTGTGAATGTGTAATTGCAGAACATAATTTAAATTACTTTTAATATGGGGCGCTGTAGTGTATTATGTTGTACAAATCGACCAGAACAAAAAAATGCAGACATAAGCTTTCATCGGTAAATGAGTTAGTTTTTCTAATAAAATAGTAGTATTTACGATTTAAAACGTTTATAGAATTTGTCATTCATTATATTAACACGTAATTATCAGAAGTAATGAAAAATTAAACGTGTTTTAAACTGTTTTATTTCATTTGTTGGTGTAATATTCTTGTACTGTTTGAGGGATACCAGTTTAAGGGATACCAGTGCTCGGCAAGTTTACCCATAAATCCATATTCCTATCATATTTTTTATTATAATAACGCTGTTTCTTTTTTACCAGTTTCCCAAAAAAACCAAGAATACGAAATCTGTGGATTCTTCTTACTGGACGAAAAAATTGGCAGCCAAACCAAAGTGCTCGGATATGTTCCAAACATTTTGAATCTTCTTGCTTTCGCAAGACAAAAAACAATTTGACTTACTTGAACCCGGATTCAATTCCAACACTTTTTATTCCTGTAATTAACATATACATAATTATAATATTATATTGTAGTACAGTCATGTGCTTATTTCAGCAGCTAATAATGCTGCTGTACTACCTACTTCAAATTTGGAATAGTTTTAAATAACTTGTCATTTATTATGTGCTTGCCCGCCTTCATTTCATCAAAAAAGGGCCTAAACTGGGATTGGCTTTTTGAAATTTGAAATGGTTTGATTGATATCATATAGAAATCCCGTAGGATATCAACCTACTGAACCATTTAAAATTGGCGCATTTAAAATGGGTTTACTACGTTTCATTGTCTGCTATAGGATTTACAAGAAATTAATTCAATCGTTTTTACCGTCTTTTCCTTTATAGCCTCCAGAGAGAGATGACAACTCTATCATACTTGAGCAACCTAGTACTAGTAAAATGAGTCATTTTAAACTATCGGTAAGTTTATGGCTATAAATTCAAAGTGTGACAAAAAACACCAGTTCCCTAAAATAAAATATTAATACACTTGCGTGCAAAAAAATTGACCCACCACATGCACTCCATTTGAAAGACGATAGCTTATCTTATAATTTGATAAAAGCAATATTCTTGACAAGATCGACTTAATTCTTCAGATGTATCTTATAGGTTCTGATATTTTATAGGTTGTTTAGCTGTTCTTATAGCTTGTGCCTTATAAGTTCTGATTTTTTTCACGCTTTCAAATTTTGTCTAGACTTTGTTTTAGGATAAACTAAAAATACTTTGCAATCAATCAAGTACAAAATTTATAAGTGTACAGATGGAAGTGGCTATGGGAACTTCATTGGCTAATTTTTTTTCACATGTTTTACAGGGTCTGCGTGAAGATATTTTAAACACAGATCAACCATACACATATTCTTGCAGACCAACTGGAAACATGGCAGTGTCTATGGAAGTTGAAAGTTCTATTGTATGTTAAAAATAAAATAATCAGCCTGTTGTTACTTGTTACCATTTCTTTTGTTTCTCGTATGTATTTCAATGACAGGCCAGTTGGCGTGGTTGGTTAAGATACCACCTATCATGCCGCAGGTCGTGGGTTCGATTCCCATCCAGGACAAACATTTGTGTGCATGAACATGTCTGTTTGTTCTGAGTCTGTGTGTAATTATCTATATAAGTATGTATTTACAAAAAAAAAGTAGTATATGTAGTATATCAGTTATCTGGTTTCCATAGTACAAGCTCTGCTTAGTTTGGGATCAGATGACCGTGTGTGAATAATGTCCCAGGTTATTATTATTATTATTATTATTATTTTACATTTCTCGGGACCCTGGGTCCCGGACCTTTGGAAGGCGTACAAGGAGCCGAAGCCAACTCGCAGAGGCCCCTTAACACATTCTCTGCTGAATTTTTTATGCAAACGCTTCTTTATGCTACACCCTTACCGACCCTTTTTTTTACGATGTTTTCGAAACAATAGAGATGCACAACGAACACACATGTGCGCCGCGCCGCACTCGAAGAAAGTTATGAAAACGCGCATGTGTGTCTGCCGCACCGAATGTGTTAAATAATTTTAAATGATAAGGAGGCACCAACCGACGATTATCCCTGTATGCACTATGCAAGTGCACCCAAGGACAACCCCCGGTTGGTACAGGACTACTGTTGTACGTGGAAACAAAACATATTGGGCTATGGGCTTGGGTGGCTAAAGTGGATTGGGTAACTTGAACTATGGAAGAACTATGTCCCCTGCCTGACCAATGTTATATATTATACACGGATAAAATGGCAGGGGGTGACTTGCACACTCAATAATGGGCCCCCGGAAACGGCCGCTAGCACATAGTGACGTAGCGACAAGGGGGCAACACTTCCTGAGGTGCTTGAGGAGTGGAGAGGTATTCCACGGCTATCAGGACAATCCCGGATCAATCAACTGTCTTATTTTATTTTTACCCAATTGCGTCAAAGCATAAAAGGCATTTTTTTTAATATACACACAGATCTTGTTTTATATGACCATGGGTAAAAGGTCGTCTACCCATAAATATGGGTAAAATTATTCAGTTGGCAACCTCCATTTAATGTCATAAGACTATAGCCATCTCATGTCGGTGCACGCTGATAGCGAATCTATAGTTCATTCTCTATCTACGCCTCAGACTAAGTATTAGTCTGAGAAATTGACACTATTGTGACAACTGACAGCTCTTTCTATGGTCAATGGTCGATCTATGGTTTACTGTTATTGTTTTTATGCACAGAGTAACTAAATCTGTAAGACGCCATGTTGAAAGTCGATAAAAATAATTGGTAAATATCAATTCCCTACCACAACAGTATACATTTAAATGCAGTATTTTTCCAGTATTCTACGCATTTTTTTTAAACAACTCCTTTCTTTAATAAATTTTCTACTTTATCGTTAAAGTATTGGGTTCAAGGTTGATTGGGAAAATTTGACACTTTCGGGTAGCTTGATGTGCTGGCGTCTGTACCTATGTAAGAGAAAGCCTGAATATGACACTGATAAATTGATTATAATCATTATAGGCATGTGATGCCGAGGAATAATAAAGGTGTGATGAGGGCAAGACGGTGTCGATGGACGATGATGATGTGATTTTAATACCTATAATTTATTATGTGATAATAGGTTGTGACTTTGAGAGTAAATAATACATGTTTATTTTTATTTAGCTTTTATTGATTTTATACGTTATTGTCCTTTAAATTAAACAAGCTTCTTATGAATGCTTTCTGATTTTTTGCTGGGGTTCAAATCCTTTTGTTGCGTGATGTTACGTTTTCTTAAAATGTTGGCTGCATATTCTTGATGACGGTTTTGGCGTTCAATGTAGCTACAATGCAATTCCGACGTAAATTATCATGTTCAGGAAAACTGCAACCAACCATTAATTCTTTCATATATACAATATGTAACAAACCCTGTTGTTCCTTTTAACACGTGATTAAAGATAAAAAAAAGATAATAATAATAATATCCTAGGACATTGTTCTCATGTTAACAAACAACTTTTACTGTGGCACCAAAACTGAAATCGCGAAAAAAAAAGCAGCTGCTCCCAATATTTTGACGAGTTATTTGCTGATTATTTGTTCGCGAATTCCGGTTTGGTCGAATAGTAAAAATGATTAGTTATCATGATTGTAATCATGTGTTAAAAGGAACAACAGGGTTTTTGTTATATATTTTATAATTAATACACACTGCAGAATATGTACAGACGCCAGCACATCAAGCTACTACAATCTGTCAAATTTCTTTAATAGATTTTCAACTTTACCGCTAAAGCATTAGGTTCAAGGTTGATTGGGAAAATTTTACAGTTTCGGGTAGCTTGACCTGCTGGCGTCTGTACATATTTCCCATAATAGTGGGTAATAATTTAAAGAAAAGTTGGCAACACCAAAGTTGTTAGGTTAGTTAGAATTACAATAATTACAATAATTGTAATTTTTGTGTTTTTTTTTATCGATGAATTTACGTCTAGGGTACATTATACACAATGGATGAACACCATAAAATTTTATTGAAAGCCTAGTAACTGTTAAAAAGTGGTATACTTATGAATGAAAAGACAAGTCTGGTATTTTCGTTCCACTATCACTTTTACACCTACACGGCTACACCGCACCATGTTTTTTTTTTTTATTGTTGAAATATTAAGTCCAAATTGTTCACAATAAAATATAACTTATATTAATTAACTTAAAGCATTTAAAAACTGTATTTTATAAGAGGACGATAACTAGCTGCACGTTAATAATAATTGTCAAACTTTGTTTATCAAAGTAGTGTGCTAACCTTGAAAAACGTGACACGCGCCGTGAAACAAAAAATCTCATCGTTCTATTTCATTTCTTTACAGGACATCGGCGTAAGTTGCTCTTTTTTTGGGTAAATGCGATAAAAGATATCAATTTGTTTATAGCATTCTCTGTCTTTTCCATAGACTACATCTACAGACTGCTACAGAAAGACTGTTCAATTCAAGGACGACTTTTTAATAAAGTCTCCCATTCACGAAACGATTACAATGTCCATAAATAATTTTAATTTCATCAATTTATGTATAATATGGCTTTCAAAACTTAAATTGATATATATTATACAATAAACATTATTCGAATATTATTTAAAATAATTTAACAGAATAAAGTTAAAATCACAATAAAATACAGAGCATCGACAAACGTCACTATGCTGTAGCTTTTAAGAACATACAAAAGAATGTGGTAATTCTTCAAAATGGTCGCTTTGTATGGTTTGCCAACTTGCATGTCTGTGTTTCAGAGTTCTTTGTTTTCGTAATTCATTAGATATTATAACATTTAGGGAAAAGTTTATACAAATACTCAGTTGTTCAGTTCGGATATGAACATTGACATTGTTGTCATAATTTGTGGTGCACGAGAAAGATGTCATCGGTAATGTGAGAGCTCTCCGATAGAATTTTTATTTTACGAGATTATGACGTTTGTGATTCCGAATCTGATTTGCAGAAAGTGAAAAATATCCTGGTAAATTGTTGTTCTACTATCTAATTCAAAACAGTGCCTGTAATTAGTTAAACATATGAAACAAAGCTGACTCTAATTTTGGCATTCCACAGTACTATGTCATGATTGATTCGTGTTGAACATTCTTTTGGCTTGTAATGAACCAACAGCTTTGACTGGAGTAATATTAATTCAGAATGTTATTTTGTTACGTTTTATTCAATCTACAGATCATTTTTGGTTATGACATTTAGTGTATTTGTTAGAGATTGTTATTCATGTTGATGAAATTGTGTCCATGTCAAATGGCAAAAACAATCCAGTAAGAGTTCAGTTTTGTATGTGATGACAACTTATGAAGCCTATGGGTGTTTGTTTAGTCTGTTATAAGTGATATTATTTTTTTACAGTCTATAAATCAAGCTCTCAAAGCATTGGATGTCCATAATATGTTGAAAAAACAGGCATTTAAAAGAAGCTAAACAAACGAATTTGAACACATCTGGACTACAAATTGCAAGATAATATTTTGGTTTATAATAAATGCAATTGTGAGCAGTGAACATGAGTGTGGTCAGAAGGTGGAGTGTGCTCATGTGATGGGAGGGGTCGGGTGAGAGGTGAGGCGCACGGGCGCGGGCGCGGGCGCCATGAACCCGCCGGCGCCCCGCCAGGCGGCCGCTCGCTCCGGCTATCATCAAAAGGCGCTAGCCCAGATCCGCAACTCACTACTACCATTTGCTAACAATGGCAACTCCGAGCCTCCTGGCTCGTCAGCAGCTAGCACCGTCAGCTCGGGTGTTAGCTCTGGCTTCAGCTCATCGTCAGGAAATGGTCTTGATAAAGATTTAACTGCATTACCGCAGACCTTAAATCAACTGATTGCTTTGGGATTTGATGAGGTAAGTACAAGTATTATTGATTACTTTTATATTCGAAATAGTTGAATATTTATACTGAGAATGGTAATAAATTATAAACATAGCAAGGTGTGCTCTCAAAACCCATGGATTAGGTTTAAATGCCACTATTATGGGATTATTCCGATCTGTCAGTCTGCTTTGTTCCCTTAGAGGGAAAGATCAGAAAAAAAATTGTGATCTGTCCCCCGCAACGAGGGGACAGTTCAAACGTTATTCACTCCCATCTGGGACAGATAAGAGTGAAAAAGTTGCTAACAGGGGGACAGATCAATTTTTTTTTTCCAATCTGTCCTCTAAGGGGACAAAGCAGGGTGACAGATCGGAATAATCCCTATTATGTCTGCTAAATGCTAAGATTAGAGCTGCTGCCAGTAGTCCAGAAATCATGACTGCTACCAGGTATAATCCTAACTTATCACTAATACACTTATGCAAAACCAAAATAATACTTTTTTATGTATTTTGTTAGCTAAGGAATAGTTTCATAGAGCATTAATTCTAGTTTTATTGTAAGACTAAAGGATTTAGTAGGCAATCAAAAGATTTCAACAAGAACAGTAGTTTGTATAGTAAGATACTGTTCCCTCATTAGTATAACAGCATTATTGTCTAATAGACAAATGATTATTCGGAAGATTACTAATCACCAACCTTCACACACCATAATTAGATACAAACATTACATTAACCAAATAATGGAAAGACAACTGAATACCACATAATATATAATACTACTAATACAAAAACAAACTAGCTTCTACCTACATGTTTTAATGTAATCTTATGGTACTTGGCAATAGTGTAGCTTTCTGGCAATAAAATATTTTTTGTAATCTGCTCACTACTTCCAGAGATTACCTTTTCAAAAAACTTAAACACATACACAAACAAACACATACAACAAACAAACAAACATATTTAATTATCATCTTCCTGCCCTTGTCCCATGTCATTTGGGGTTGGCACAAAAAGTTTTCTCTTTCCATTTTCCCCTGTCAACCATTCCGCTATCATTCATTCCCTTCCCTTTCATATCATTCTTTTACAAACATATTTAATAAACAAATATTTTTACCTGTTTATAATATTAGTTTAGATTTAGATAATTTATTAAATATTATACTTAGTTGTTTAATCAAGGTATTAGTGAAATGTGGGCAAAATATAATTTTGTCAGTTCATAGTGAAATTAAAGTTTTTGTCCAGATTTTATTGGAATAACAACTTGATAGTTTTTATTATGTCTATTTATCAAGGATTCAACATCAACACTGGCTAATATAGTAATCAAATAATATTCAGGGTAAGGCAAATTATTTTTTCAAGAGATGTTAGTGAGAGAATTAGTGGCTAAGTTTGCTTTGTAGGTCGGCAAGTAAACAAAATTGTATAGGGTTAGATCAGGATATTTTATAGGGTTTGAAAAAAGTGTATTTGAATCTGCCAATCATGAATCTGTTTTTTCTAGTAAGTGTGGATGAAATTTTTGAGCAACAACTTTTATCTTTACAGGACCCAGCTGTAAGAGCATTGAAATATGCTGGAGGGAGATTTGATGCAGCATTAGATTATCTGTCAAAGCAACAGGAATCTATCAATGGAGTCCTCAAGACAAGTAATTTGAATGCCCTGAACTCCAAGCTTATAAGAAAACCTAGTCTAGAGCGTGAAATTAACCTCCATAGAGGTAGTCCTGCACTCGATTCTGGTGCAGGCAGCTCTCGGTCTGACAGTCCGCGACAGTCAGACGCACCTCCCCTTCCTCACGAGAAATTGAGCAGGCAGTATTCGCCGTCCGGTTTCTCGGAGCCGCCGCCCCCTCCACCCCCGCGATGTCCGTCCACGCCGCCGGTGATGCCGTCTGTGCAGCAGCTCATGAAGCGCATGTCGCCCGCACCGCCTCTGCCGCCCGCGCGCGGCACCAGCCCCGTGGCGGCCGGCGCGCCCACGCCGCCCGCGCGCCAGCCCATGATCGTGCAGAACGGACCGCAAGTGCAGCAGCAGCTCACGCAGCAGATCCAGGCGCTGAGCATTTATCAATCGTCAGGCGGCGCAGAACTCCCGCCTCCGTATCCTCTATCGGGCGTGCCACCTCCCCCGTCGTATTCGGTCTCGATGCAGAATCGCCAGAGTCCCACGCAGTCGCAGGACTACAGAAAGAGTCCGTCGTCGGGCATCTACTCAGGAGGCACCTCCGCCGGGTCGCCGAGTCCGATTACGGTGACGCAATCGACCGGCTCATCGTCGGGGATGACTCGCCCTACGCCTATTCAGGCGTGGACTGCGAGACAAGCAGTGCAACCTCCCATTATCATGCAGTCCGTGAAGAGCACACAAGTCCAGAAACCGGTCCTGCAGACTGCCATAGCGCCTGTTGCCCCTCCGCCTGTCGCGAGCTCGGCCGCGCAGCCGCCTCCACCTTCGTATGCTAGTTCTATTCAGCAAAAGCAACAGGCGCAGACACCGCCGAGCTACCCGCTAGCCCCAAAGCCGTCCTCGCCTGGGTCCACGCCCCCGGTCATCCCGACCGCGACCACTCCCACCGTCCCCACCACAGAACCGCCGAGCTACGCGATCACCATGCAAGCTCTAGCCGTGCAAAGAGGAATGCATCCCATTCCACCGCCGCCATATGGTAATCAAAACGACAACACAACTACTGTCAACTCCCACCACTCACCTTTACATAAGAAGTTCTCCAACACGGGTGAAGCTTCCCAGGTAGAAATTAAGTGTCCGAACCAAAACTGCACGAACAATCTTCTAAAAGACAGTGTTGCGGCATCCGGCTCGGATAAAAGTTCGAATGGTTCATCTGAGCGCCGACCCAAAGGTGTAGAGAAGATAAGGCATCAGTCACCTATACCAGAGAGGAAGAATATTAGCAAAGAAAAAGAAGACGAACGAAGAGATTGTAAAGTCAGAAACTATTCGCCTCAAGCTTTTAAATTCTTCATGGAGCAGCATGTCGAGAACATTTTGAAGTCGTATAAACAGCGAACATTTAGACGAATGCAGTTGGAGAAAGAAATGACGAAAATAGGTCTCAGTGCAGAAGCGCAATGTCAAATGAGGAAGATGTTATCTCAGAAAGAATCCAACTACATTAGGCTAAAGAGAGCGAAAATGGACAAGTCAATGTTCACGAAGATAAAGCCGATAGGTGTCGGTGCCTTTGGGGAAGTGACGTTAGTAAGGAAGATTGATACTAGTCATCTATATGCCATGAAGACACTTCGCAAGGCTGACGTGCTGAAACGGAACCAGGTGGCGCACGTGAAGGCCGAGCGGGATATATTAGCGGAGGCTGACAACGAGTGGGTCGTCAAGCTTTATTACAGCTTCCAAGATAAGGACAACTTATATTTTGTGATGGACTACATACCTGGTGGTGATCTGATGTCTTTGTTAATAAAGCTGGGTATCTTTGAGGAGAGCCTCGCCAGGTTCTACATCGCGGAGCTGACGTGCGCTGTGGAGAGCGTCCATAAGATGGGCTTCATCCACAGGGACATCAAGCCCGACAATATTCTAATAGATCGTGATGGCCATATTAAGTTGACTGATTTTGGTTTATGTACGGGATTCAGATGGACGCATAACTCGAAATACTATCAGAGAAATGGTGAGCATATTTAAACATAAATTCTTAACATCAAAACCTGCCTGTGCTGTGTGATATGGCTCAATAGCATCTCTGCAAATAAAATTAGCAGTCTTACTTAAAATCGAATAATTCCATCTTTTATTTCACCATTGTTAGTTATACTCTCATAAATTTTTCAGATCACGGACGGCAAGACTCCATGGATCCGGTGGACGGCGAGTGGGGCGCCATGGGCGAGTGTAGATGTCACCAGCTGAAGCCTCTGGAAAGGCGACGCAAGCGAGAGCACCAGCGGTGCCTGGCGCACTCGCTGGTCGGCACGCCCAACTACATCGCGCCCGAGGTGCTGCAGCGCACCGGCTACACGCAGCTATGCGACTGGTGGTCCGTCGGCGTCATCCTCTATGAGATGCTCGTCGGGTCACCGCCCTTTCTAGCCTCGACACCCGCCGAAACGCAACTGAAGGTTGGCTATTTAACTTTTAATCTTCTTTAAATAGTGTAGGCGTCAAAGGAAGTTGAATATGCAAAATGTTAGGACCGTATTCTGTAAAAAAAAAAATTAAACTCAGAAAAGCTAGCAGATTATGATTCTGGATGTTGCCAGAAAGTTTATTGGTCCATTTATTTTTTTATACCGCATCCCCATATATACAGGGTGTGTCGTAAATAGTGGTTCAGAGTAAAGGAGTCGATACACTGTATTCTTATGTATCACATACCGAAATTTTAACCATATTCAGTTTCACGTTCTGTGCGGCCGACGCGCATGCGCGATTTTCGAACGTTCACCATGTGCTACCGGCGCTTATGCGCGTCCATACAATTTATATAACTTCCTTCGAATGCGGCGCGCCGCACCTGTGGGTTTTTTGTGCATCTCTATTGTTCTTGGCGTAATTGTTTCATGACTCATAAAACTCGAAAATTTTCAAACACACAAGCGTCTCGCCGCACTTGGGATAAGTTTGTAACGGCGCACATATGCGCCCAGCCGCACTGGGTAGAGTTTCTTCAATCGCGCATGCGCGCTCATAGCACCACACGAAGTATTTTTTGGGCGCGCATGAGCGTTTGCCGCACAGGGTTTAGTGTATCATAAAGCAGCACTTGGAGCAAGTTCGCCAAATCATTCAGCAGTGAATGTGTTAAGGGTCTCTGAAAAAAAAAAAAATGTTTTTTAAAATTTCTGTACCTTGCTTCACGAGATTGGCTGTAATTTCAACAAATATCAAAAAAAATAATTCTGTTTTTTATTATTACTCTTGAATATGTTTACTATCATATCCAAACCCTTTTTTCTATTTTAAAGTCAAAGGTACTTAAAGAAATTAATTTGTTTCCAATTTCAATACTCATCTCCAGCAAATTTTTTTTACACAATATGCCCCTAAAGTCATATGACTTTAGGGGCATATTGTGTAAAAAAATAATGTACTGCACTGTTAGTGCCCATTAGTTTTAAAAATACCTCATTAAATGCAGATTACAAAATGGTAAAATATTAAGTGGTAAGACTTCAGAAAACAATGTTATTAGCATTCAAAATGAAAGACAGCTAAATTTGCTCAAAACATTTTTTTTTTGTTAAGTTACTAGTATTGAGATATTTTTAACGTACCTCAGGTAAAAAAGGTCTATATTCTTGGAATTGGTAACAAGCCATACAGATAATAAAAAGCATTCAAAAGGGCTCGTGGTGTGAGTTATGGGGAGTGATAAAGAAGGAATGCGGTTTCTTTGTTACTATTCTTTTGAAGAATGAGCGAGACAGACTAATTAGCAACTAGAACAATTAAAAATGACCCTCTAGCTAGCCAGTGTGATTCCGTACGTCGCATGCGCCTCTCGTCTCTTTGTGTGTTATTTCTGCCGTTAAATTTCTATTTTGTGGACTTTGATTTGCTTCTGATTTGGACTTGTTGTATTGGTGAACCCTACGACTCTGGCTATGTTATTTTGACTTTGAAACTCTTGATGATTTGGAAACACGTGCAGTGAAGTGGCGAATTAGAGATGGCTCAGTACACGCCGAGAGAATATGCCGAAATGCATCTTATTTACGGCGAATGTGGCTGTGTCGGTAGAGTAGCAGCTCGACTGTATCGAGAAAGATATCCCGATCGTCGACACCCTGATCACCGTGTATTCAGTAGAGTACATTCTGCCTATTCCGAAGGTCGATTACCCGGCACAGGCATCGGCGGCGCCAGCGAAGGACGGCCGAGAGTGTACGACGACGGAGAGATAATGGATTTAGTCCATGAAGACCCAACTACATCTGTTCGTGTCATAGCACGGAGGACGGGCATTTCTACGAGGACCGTTCACCGTGTTATTCAAAGGCATCAGCTGTACCCTTACCATTTTAAAAGGGTACAAACTTTGTTGCCAAGAGATGGGCCATTTAGAGTACAATTTTGCAGAGAAATGCTGCGTAGAATTCGAGCGGACCCACAATTTTATAACAACATAATGTGGAGTGACGAATCATCATGTAAAAAAGATGGTTATTTCAATATGTACAACTTACACAGCTGGCAGCTAGAAAATCCCAACTTAATCAGACAGGATCGATCCCAGTATCAATTTAAAATAAATTTGTGGACGGGGATCATTGGTGGGCAAATAATTGGCCCGTTCGAGCTACCCGAAACGTTGAATGGGGAAAGATACTTAAACTTTTTGCAAAACGACCTCCCAGAGTTATTGAGAGATGTCGATCCAGAATTAAGAGGAGCAATGTGGCTGCAAAATGATGGCTGTCCCGCTCACTACGCAGTTAGTGTGCGTGAATATTTAAACCATACCTATCCCCAAAGATGGATTGGGCGGCAAGGCCCAATTTTATGGCCACCACGTTCGCCAGACCTGAACCCCCTTGATTTTTTCTACTGGGGTAGTCTGAAAAAAAAAGTTTATGAAGTCCAAATCACTTCAGTTGAACAATTACGACAAAGAATCCAGGCAGCGGCTGAAGAGATAAAAACAAGTGGGATTGCACGCAGGCTAAAGCGATCTTTTATTCGGCGGTGCAGAGCATGCATCGCCGCTGGTGGTCGCCACTTTGAACATTTGGTATAATAACAATGAAAAAAACTTATTAATTTAAAAATAGTTGTGATAATTAGTGATTTTTTTTTTTGTTCTGTATTATGTATATTTTTGTTCTGTAAAAACATTAATTTGTTCTGTACAAAACATTGTAATGAATAATTCATTGTTCGACTTAATTTCAAGTTTGAGTTAAAAATACCAATACTTAAAGGCATTTACTGTTTTAAGGTTTATCTTTTCGTATTGTTTCGTTTCAAGTAGTATTGTTTTAGTATTAAAATTGCTGCGCCCTATCTGGGTTCAATGCTGTACCTGTACTGTGCCTGTACTGTCAACAACTTTTGTACAATGACGATTGAGTATTGATTATTTTAATAAATGGTTAATTTGAAAAAATGTTTTATTTTAAAAAGCCAATCAAAGAACTTACAATAAAATACTTATTGGTTTAATCCTTAACAGTTTGCAATACTTGTAATTTACTTAACCGAAAAAAAAATTTTGAGCAAATTTAGCTCTTTCGTTTTGAATGCTAATAACTTTTTTTTCTGAAGTCTTACCACTTAATATTTTACCATTTTGTAATCTGCATTTAATGAGGTATTTTTAAAACTAATGGGCACTAACAGTGCAGTACATTTTTTTACACAATATGCCCCTAAAGTCATATGATTTGCTGGTGATGAGAATTGAAATTGGAAACAAATTAATTTCTTTAAGTACCTTTGACTTTAAAATAGAAAAAAGGGCTTGGATATGATAGTGCACATATTCAAGAGTAATAATAAATAAACTGAATTAAAAAATATTGATATTTGTAGAAATTACAGCCAAATTCGTGAAGCAAGGTACAGAAATTTTAAAAAACAATTTTTTTTTTTTTTTTTTCGGAGACCCTTAACTGAATATGGTTAAAATTTCGGTATGTGATACATAAGAGTACAGTGTATCGACTCCTTTACTCTGGACCACTATTTACGACACAACCTGTATAATTAAGTAAGTCGATTGAAGAAATACTTGGGAGCCATTTTAACGATTGGTTTAGTGGCAATTTCCACTTTTTTCATATGAATAAATATACTTATAGCAAGTAAACTGAAAAAAAAAAGTTAGAAATAAAAACAAAACATGTAGATATAAAATGATATTTAATTTGAAAAAGGAAATTTTAACATATGTACAAAAAATACAAATATGTACATGGAAGATATGATCACAATAGAGCCCAAAACAATGATTTGTAGATTATTATACAGCTGGCACCCCGGCGGTAACAAGAGCACGACGCTTGATGTTAAATTATGTAATTTCTCAAAATATGGGCGTCGGATTATTTTTTTACATTTACATTCTGTTAAGAGTTGCAGCACCAACATATTTATGGATAACTAGCATTCGCCCGCGGCTTCGCCCGCGCGGTGGTCGGAAATTACCCTTCGGGAGCATGCTACTGGGATAAAAAAGTATCCTATATCCTATCCTGGCCTATTCATAATAATATGCCTTTCATCCAAATCTGATGGATGAAAGACTTACGCAATTATAGTTTTATCCGAGTTAAGTCAGACGATTACTTACGATTCTTTGCATTTTCGCACTTCGCAAGCGTCCCTGTCTTGAAGCCCTTGCTGAGTAACTAAAGTGGTCATAGTCATAATTATGTAATAGTACGTACCTAACATGAGAGGAGTGCATCCACAAGCCGAAAGAACATTATAATCATACCTCAAATTTTTATGAACATTAAAACACTTATTTCTTTATTTCATTTAATGGAGTGAGAGAATACTTCAAAAGTAAAGACACTTCTAATACATGCAATATTTGTGTGGTATATAAGGTTAATGGAAATTATAAGGCGAAACTTTAACAGTCAACGATACTGCACCACTTTCCCAACAAAACCTGAATATTCTGAAAAAGAATAATAGGTACCTATTCATACATTGTCCGATCAGCTGTTAAGGTGGATCCGCAAAGGTAGCTCGCGAAATTCAAACATTCTTACTTTTTCCAATTTCCAGGTCAGTGTCACCTGACACTGACCTGGAAATTGGAAAAAGTAAGAATGTTTGAATTTCCTATCTAACACACACACACACACACGCGCACACACACACACACACGCACACACACGCACACACACACATTTGTTATAGTCGCGAATCATATTTTGATCAAGATGCAACCTGACTGATCAAATTACAAAAAATAAAACGTAAGAACATTAGAGCTTCGCGGGGTACTTTTGCGAATCCACCTTAAGGGTTAATTTACGGGTAGGTGAATTTTTATTTTATTCCTCGACCTATGTTCCCTTGAGAAAGTTGTGCAGTATCATTGACTTGCTACACTGTCAAAGTTTCGCGTTATTTATCTATTATCTATGTGAGGTGTCGGGATCGGGATTATTTGATTTAAATTATGCCATGAGACATATCCACGAGTTCCTCAACCATTTCCAGACAGCTCACATAATTGCTCGTGCAAATTTTCAAGTTTGTTAATCAAAGGAATAAGATTTTTCACAATTATAAACTGTATCCATTCTTTTCACACCCACAGGTGTGGCATTTTTAAAACTCATTTGGGAAGTTTCCATAACTTTACTCAAAGATTATTTATACCATTTTTGAGTTAGTAAAGCCACGCAGTAAAATCCTCCCCTTAAAAATTTAATTACCCCTTTTTGCCTCTTCAGGGATCGACTTTCCTTCGGGATCAACATTCGAAAAACCCAAAAACTTATTATTGTTTATTTTCTGTCATAAGTATAAATAATGAGTTTCGAACTATTCGGTACCGTGCTTTAAAATTCTTCCATACAAACTTTAACCCCCTTTGAGGTGTAGTTTTGAAAAGCTAATAATGACAAACTTTATTACTTACTTAGGCAAGTATTTGTGCCAAGTTTCAAGTTAATTAACCAAATGAATAAGATTTTCCCTGTTTTCCAAATCCAAACGATTTTTTAAAATTCCACCCCTGTGGAATCACACCCACCAAACCTCCCCAATCCCCCTTAGAGGGTAGTTTAGGAAAACTAAAAATGTCAAACAAATAATCTACTTGTATCCGTGTCAAGTCTAGTAACTCAAGGAATAAGATTTTCATGCAAACTTTCTTCCCCTGTTTTACCCTCTTAGGAGTGAATTTTCGAAAAACCCTTGCTTAATGGATACCTACTCTTCATAAAGAACACAACTTCCTTTCATATCTCTAAGATCAGCAGTTTAGGCTGTGGCTGCGTGTGTGTGGTGTGTGTGTGTGTGTGACGGGCGGCAGTAGAGGCTTAGTTAGAGTATTATTTTTACTTGAATACAAAATTTTGTGAATGAACAACTTAAATACAAAATCTCATCCCTCTTTCCACCCTCTAAAGGGATGAAATTCTAACAACACCGATATATACGTTGTGTTAGTTTCAAACCATAAGCTTAAATAATAAATTTTGTGATTTTTACTTTGTAAATGAAGGACTTTCCACATACAAATTTATACCCCTTTTCACTCCTTCGGTGGTGGAATTATCAAAAATACTGAGACACGTATAAATGAATTTTCAATCGTCAGCCTAAACACAAAATTTGAAGATCCTAACTTCAAAACTGACAGACTCATACAAACTTACATCCCTTTTTTACCCCGTTAGGGGTGGAATTTCCAAAAGTCCTTCCTTAGTGGATGCCTACACTGTATAAGGTACCTACGTACAAAATTTCAAGTCTCAAGTCCCAATCAGTCAGTCAGTCGGTTTACCATTTTATATATATAGAAATGCTGACCAAAACATTAGTACAGCCTACTGATTACACCTTATTATATTAGGTTGTGAAAAAAAAAATGGTAAATTGTACCCACGGCAACTGACCAGGGGATCTTTGCCAGAATTTTGGATTCAGCCCTGTAAATGTACAGACGCCAGCACGTCAAGCTACCCGAAACTGTCAAATTTTCCCAATCAACCTTGAACCTAATGCTTTGCGCGATAAAGTTGAAAATCTATTAAAGAAATTTGACAGATTGTAGTTGATGTGCTGGCGTCTGTACATCAAATTGTCAAGCGAAGGCTTGTACTTGCAAAAAATTACAACTAAATTGTATTTTGTTGTGCAAATGTGTTAACAATGACCGTCAAAACAAAATTGCTTTTTCATATTAAATAATTTTATATCAACAATTTTTGTTTTTATTTCCAATTTTTTTTTCTTCAGATAACTATATTTGATATATATTTGACGCAGTCACAGAAGCTTTTCTCAGCTTAAAGCAAGTTACAGATTGCGGTCCTCATATTTTGCACACTCAACTCCATGCACCTTTCATTGAATATTTTTACTAACTATTGTTTTATTTCACAGGTTATAAACTGGGAAAGCACTCTTCATATTCCGGATGCCGCAAAGCTATCCCCTGAGAGCAAGGATCTAATCCTACAGCTGTGCTCTGGTCAGGAGACGAGGCTCGGCAAGGATGCCAACGAGGTGAAAAACCACCCGTTCCTGCACGGCATCGACTTCGACAAGGGGCTGCGGAGGCAGGTGGCGCCCTACATTCCGCGGATCGACTACGCCACCGACACGTCCAACTTCGACCCGGTGGACCCCGATAAGTTGCGCAACTCGGGCAGCTCGGACTCCAACAAGTCGGACAGCGAGCTGCTCGACAACGGCAAGACGTTCCACGGCTTCTTCGAGTTCACGTTCCGGAGGTTCTTCGATGACGGCTACACGAACAAGATCAACCTCGACGATAACGACAACCAGGGACCCGTGTACGTATAGAACGACGCCGACAGTGATAAAAGAGACACTGAGACTAACTTGTAGGATTTTTTTACAAAGTGTGTGCCTTTGACTCTCTCTATTAAAACATTAGTTTTTGTAAACGTAACGAATATAACGTATTTAAAATTAATTAAAAGCCGTATTGTTAATAATCCCGGTGATAATGTTGTAATATTGTATCGTTATGTATTTGTAAGAGTAATCTTATTTCACTGTAATATATGTAATGGATGGATCACAGTAGTGCATAGCCTAACTATGGTGCTGTAAGCGGCGCGGGCGCGGGTGACGCGGCCGGCGATGCGATATCTAATGCCCATTCAGTGTATACTATTTTTTGTAACTAGAGAAATTATTTATGAGATAAGAACAAGCTTACTGGAATTAGCGAATGATTGTCACTATATTTTCTTATGTATTTATCGAGGTAGGTCGCTTATGTGTGTTTGTTTATATACGTGTAAAACGTTTACTTATGATTCATTAACGTCATACAAACATTGGCATAATTAGTAAAACGTACTGTGCTTCCATTTTGTCTACAGGACACTAGCTCATAATGTGTGATAATGTCATAATGCTCATAATGTCTTAGAATTTCAATATTAACATTTTTACAAGTGTATGTTAAAGAATTTGTGATGGGTCGGTCGATTGTATACTACAACATGGTAGATAAAGTTATATAATTCGACGTATGTACTGAGTGCAATACATATTTATTAACGAAACAAAAGTCGATGCATACTTCATTTGCTGTTGTTGAAGTTTTACTTCGATTTTTATTTTAATAGAGCACATTTTGAGTCGAATTTTTGTGTTTAAAATTGCAAGATTTTGTAACTACCATTTAACTAACAATATCCAATATAGTCGCAAAGTAAATAACATAAAGTAATGAGAACAAAAGGCGTTTTAGCCGCCATACAATAACAAACTGCTTGTTTGTGGTCGTTATAAGAAAATCGCCATTTTTTCACTTGTACAGTAAAATATGAGTCAGTTCAATTTTAAATTATGTGTTATTGAATGTAAATTGTTTTATTCTGAAATGAATCATGCTTATAAGTGAATGAAAATAAAATATGGGAATTTTGTTAATTTTTTCTTTCAAATCCATAGATTTATAGGAAGGTCCCACTATAGGCCAAGAATATGATAGTGATGTTTGCCTTCTATCCTTTAAGAAAAAAAAAAAAAGAACAAAAACGCTTCTCCATTCAAACGTCCGCGGCGTCAATGGCCGCCGCAAAACCTTTTCCGGTTGAACGTCCGGGCGGCTAGAGCAGCCTCGCTGACTTGTTCAATAACTGCTAACTCTGTGTGCGTCCACAGTGAACGTACGGTGACTAGGGCCTATGGCGGGAGCGTGCGGGCAGGGAATAAATTACCCAAAAATTAAGGTACCTACCTTTAAATTTCGGTATGACATCATAACGTTAAATAAGGGTTACCTACCGAAATATTTCGGTAGCGGAATTTTGAGGTTGCAAATGCATACTGGTATAATTTCGGTAGAAGTATTATAATAACCTCTATAAATGTATCGGTACCATTACCTAAACCTTAATAAATAGGGGTTTTCTTTGACACAAAATATACAAGTGTACGACACCCCCCTAGCACCCGCGCCGCGCTATCTCGCATGTTTTTCGGTACCGAAATCGTGTAGTAGTTAAATAAAGGTTTAGCCCAATCTTTATTTAAAAAGGTATCGGTATAGCTCAACCTGTATTGGTTTAAAATAAAGGTTGAGCTATACCGATACCTTTATATTTACCGGTACCGGTATATTATTGAGGTAACCTTTAACCGTAACTGCTTTCAGACCCTGCGTGCGAGTGGCCACAGTGACTGACAGTGACGTGCGAGCTGTTGTAGCGTATACGACATATTTCAGGTGTTACAAACCATGGACGAGGATTTGGTATTTTTACTAGATAGCCAAATGTCCATGGACCAATATTTGATTACATCCTGAGTAAAATATCACCAAAAATCGCCAGAGAAAATACAACCTTTCTTTTATTTTGGTCCGTCTTGTTATTGTGCGATTACTGCGGTGTGGATGTTTACTTTGCCATATAGCTGGTTTAGATTGAATCGCATTTATAAATTTTTCAGTATTTACCGCCATTTTACAAAAAATATCTTTGCTGAAGCGTTAACGCCGAGCGACAAACTGAACTGGGGGCCTAGCCAAATGGCATTCGCTTCGGAGCGATTCTATTTCTACAATCGCTATCGACGCATCCACGGATATCGAGGGATTTGGCTTGGAGGCGTGGCACATGTCGCCTCCATGCGGTTAAACTGACCTTATATACGCGCGACAGCGGTGAGCACCGTTTAGTCATATGTTTGCATCGGAACGTGTAGTGTGGTTCGTATTTTTTACAAAATGCCAAAATTTTTCCGTCCATATTTGCAAAAATAGGACAAATTACAACAAACCTTAAGACAAGGGGCGTGTCCTACTACCGGTAAGTAAAAAACACTGCAAACATTATAATATTTAAGGATTTTATAAATGTTTTTTTGTGAAATATGATATTTTCCAATGACTGACCCATGTCAAAATTATATTAGGTTGGGGAAAAAGTCTTTTCGCATTATAGTATGTATGAACTTGTAATAAAATCTCTTTGGCTCAATCCCTTGGCATACTATTTGTATCTGGCTGGTTTTGGTATCATTGAAAGTTTAAATTTTAAAGAACATAATTCAAATTAGGAAAATGTGTGATTTTCATTTGTTTTTCGTACCGTCAAGATGAGTGAATCTAATGAAGAAATTCGATACATTTTAAAATTTTACTACAAAAAAGGTAAAAATGCAACGCAAGCCGCGAAAAAAATTTGCGATGTTTATGGACCTAGTTTAGTGTCTGTGAGAGTAGCACAAATTTGGTTTAAGCCTTTTCAATCCGGAAATTTTGATGTCAAAGATGCACGTCGCTCTGGTCGCCCTATTACGGATAAAATGGATGCCATTTTTGAAAAAGTGGAGCAAGATCGGCATATCAGTAGTTACGACGTAGCTGAAGAACTGGAAATTGACCACAAAACAGTTTTGGCGCATTTGAAAAAAACTGGGTACACAAAAAAGCTCGACATTTGGGTAACCTCACGAGCTCACTGAAAGAAACCTAATGAACCGTGTACTCATTTGTGATTCGTTATTACGACGTAATGAAACCGAACCATTTTTGAAGAAGCTGATAACTGGTGATGAAAAGTGGATCACGTATGACAAGAACGTGCGAAAAAGGTCGTGGTCAAAGGCCGGTCAGGCTTCACAGACTGTGGCGAAACCCGGGTTAACTCGCAACAAGGTGATGCTGTGTGTGTGGTGGGATTGGAAGGGCAATATTCATTATGAGCTGTTACCACCAGGCAGGACCATCGATTCTGAACTCTACTGCGAATAACTGATGAGATTAAAGCAAGAAGTTGAGAGAAAGCGGCCGGAATTAATCAACAGAAGGGGTGTGGTTTTTCATCATGATAACGCTAGACCTCACACATCTTTAGCCACTCAGCAAAAATTAAGAGAGTTTGGCTGGGAGGTGTTAATGCATCCGCCGTATAGTTCTGACCTTGCACCTTCAGATTTCCACCTGTTTCGGTCTCTTCAGAATTCTTTAGGCAGTGTCAGGTTAACATGACGAGAGGAGTGCCAAAACCACTTGTCGCGGTATTTTGACCAGAAGTCCCAAAATTTCTATAGCAATGGGATCATGTCCCTACCTACAAGATGGCAAAAAGTTATCGAACAAAATGGTACCTACATACTTTAGTTAAATGTAAATAAACTATATTAAAAAATGTTTTGAATTTTCTTAAAAAATGCGAAGAAACTGTTTCCCCAACCTATTATATTAGTAGTGCGCAGCGCTGAGATATGGATATCGGTAATTGTTAGTTGTTCTTACGGAAACATTTCATTATTACTAACATTTGCATAAAATAAACTAATATGTATTCTGTTTTTTAGGTACCTAATACATACCAAAGCATATCTTTGGATCTTCTTGGTGAATGGACGGAGGAGCAGTTACGATCTGCAATGAATGTTGTTCAAAACGACAAGATTTCGGTATTTTGTTTACATCTGATCATCTAGAAAAAAAGGAAAGAAAAAGCACAAAAAGAAGAGAAGAAAGTAAAAATAAAAGTTGAAGGACGACAAATAGTGTACAAAATTGCCATTTAAAAGGACCCAGAAAACCAGTGGAAAAAGGAAATTGCATGAAACATCGAATCATCATCTTGTAGCGAAGCTGAATTTATTCCTGACTGTGGTGATTCTGATTTGGATGGCTATAGTGACGATATTGATTGCAGAAACAACTGCAAAGGATGTACTGAAAACTACTATGAAACTCATAAAACGGAAGACTGGATACAATGTAATTTTGACGTTCGAAAAGTGCTGATTCTCAGCCTAGTTTCAATAAATGACTTTTTACATTACAACGAAATGCAGACTGCAAAGAAAAAGGCAAGGGAAAGGGCAAGAAGACTGTAAAGTAGGTGTGGCCATCACTTTCTTAGTACTATGGCCATCTATACCAGACATTCCGGGAGAGATGGCCAATAGAATTTTTTTTTCACCCTTTCATCTCTTTTCATAATTGTATTAGGATTGAAAAATAAAGGGTAAAAGTAAATAAATTTTGATTACAGTTTAAACTGACTTTTATTTGCTCTAAAATAACTATAGCTAACTCTTCCGGACTTACTTTCGGGTACTTTCTCCATAAAGGGGCTAGTCGGGTTTTTATCGATCAAATATTTATACCAACCCCTCTTCTTCCCTAGTTGAGGCGAGATGCATGTGTGCATTCAGTAACTGTATCTATAGTTTCTAGTGCCCGCCCCTTTTCAGCATGTGTGCAATAAGATAGCACAAAACGGCTGTCCAAAATCAAAACCTAGCAAGAGCATTTGAGCAAATTTTATAGGAGAACGAAAAGAAACATTTCCTTTGGCCATTAAGAACACAATATCTTTTTTGTACTGTTTTCATTTTGATATTGATAAATATAACTTGCTTTACATTATAAGCTAGTTTAACTCAAGTTAAGTCTAATTGTACAAGTTTTATGTGCCATACTTACGTTTGATTTGGGAAATTCAACATAAATATCACATGAAATCCAAAATAAAAACCTAGCAAGGTAAATTACTAGGTATTTGAATTGGTTTCTATAAGGAGTTTATGTTATTAATTATACAAATGTATTTAAATAGATTTTTATTGCCATAATGGCCGATTGGAACGTTGACGTCTTACCTAGTAGGTAGCATATTGATAATAAAAAAATATACCTATGTGTTTATTAATAATGTAATTATTCACAAGTATTCCTTAAATAATCATCGCTAATTTACGAGGATAAATCATAGTCAGCTTGTCGTAAACTCGCGAGTATAATACTAAATATAACGATATGACTAAAAGATTAAAAAAAAAAAAAATAATAGACTTTTCAAAAGTACCTCCAATAATAAAATTTTACTATTTAAGGAACTTCCACGTAACACGCGAGCAAAACCGCTGCCTAATACAATATACAAAAAAAAAGATATAACTACAGAAATAAAAAAAAACGATAAAGATAAAGGAAAAGATACCTAAAAACAAACCTAAACCTAATATTACAAGTCAAATAATGAAATAGGCGAAATCAAGTTAGGTATTTGGGTCACATGCTGACAGAGCGGCTTCAAGATGATGAAGACCTAGAGAGGGAAAGGAGGGCGTTGGCAGTCCGTTGCAATATGTTGGCCCGTAGATTTGCACGATGTACCACAGATGTAAAGCTGTTACTTTTCAGAGCCTTCTGTCAATCATTTTACACGTGCAGTCTGTGGATCAGCTTTACGCGGCGGGCTTACAACGCCCTGCGTGTTCAGTACAACGACGCTCTGAGGGCAGTGTTGAGAAAACCCCGGTACTGCAGTGCGTCCGCAATGTTTGCGGATGCATCTATTGATGATTTCTTTGCCATCATAAGGAAAAGAACTGCATCGATGATGAGCAGGGTGCGTGGTAGCACCAACACTGTCCTCAGAGCGTTAGCGTGCAAAATTGATAGCCCGTTTGCTGTGTACTGGGCAGGTGTACACTTGCACAGGAATAGGAAATAGCCAAAGTAAATTATTGTGTAACTTGTTTTGTTTACTAACAAATTACTAACACCTTTTTATTTTATTTTATTTTTATTTTTGTGTGTACTACTAACAAAACCCTACTAACGCCGTTTTTATGTAATTATTTTGTGCACTGTTGTTTTTTTATGGACCCTGGTTGTCTGAATTAAAGATAATTATTATTAATTATTATTATTATATCGCTTTCAGTTTGGAGATCAATCGATTCATGATTAACTGGCATTTGATTCCAAAAGAGTCGTCTGGATTCTGGCATTAGAGGTACCAATTTGGCGACAATGATGTCCTGTTTTCGAGTTGGAATGCCTCGAGGTCCTGATATTTCTTCGGGTAAATAATAACTCTCATTAGTCACTCGAATAAGTTCTTAAAGACTCATAACGTATTTCAATAAATACCTTCTTTTGTAAAGAATATTCCTTGAGCCAGCAACGAATTTAACTTGAATAACTTGGCTGAGCAAGAATGATTTCATTAAATCTTCGTCATCATTTTTTCTTGCTGTTCTTTTTTTCTTTGGCCAATTCCTGCAATTATTTAATTCTCTGACCTGTATATTTTGCCTTGATTGAAGCACCACTTCATTAAAATCTTCGAAGTCTAAAACATCTCCTTGTCTTTTAATTTTTCTTTCAATGTTTCCATGAACTGAATCCGCAGTCATGTGTATATGTCCTTTTGTTGGATAAGTCAATATCTCCACTGGAAGATAGATATTGACAATTTGTAGTCAAAGCGGTAAATAGTGTCTAGTTCTTATTTTGAGCTGTGCAATTGTCAGCCCAAATATGAAAATGTTGACAATCACTATTGTTCTATATGAATGTTAAAATGGCATCAACGATGTTGGAAGCCTCTCATCCGGCTTGGCCTTCATGCCAAATTATACAAGTAGGTGGAACAGGAGATTGTTTATTAATTGGAGCAAAAGTTAGGTTAAATAATAGGTTGGGGAAAAAGTTTCTTCGCATTTTTTAAGAAAATTCAAAACATTTTTTAACCTTTTCACCGCCAAGCACTTCTATAGAAGTTCGGGATTTTCGTGCCACCAGCGCCACAACTTCTATAGAAGTTGTTCATTTTAATTATCTTATTAAAATAAATTTACTGTGATTAAAAGCTTTGTTTCATTTTATTATTTAAGATAGCACTGTCTACTACCCTGTTTTTTATTTTTCTACACAAAATAAGCCCTAGTTTGTCCTAAAATCGGCTAAAACAGAAACTCCGAATTTTGTTACTTTCCTCAGAACGCCAATCACTTCATATCAAGTTGGCCAGTGATGTGCCGTGAAAGGTTGATTTCACCATTGAAATATTTATAAATACAGAAAGTTACGAATATCGAAAACATTTTGAGGTCAATAAAATATGAACTTAGTTATCTACTTCATTACAAAGGATAGTAGATGAATTTCGACCTTCAGGTAGATGCCGATACGTAAGTATAAAGTTGTTACTAATTCTTGTCGATAGTTATTTTCCCATCTCTACAAAACAATTGGTCGTCTTTGCCCCTGTGCGCCACCGAGTGCCACGAACTTCTATAGAAGTTGGTCAGTGACGTCATAGGCGTGCGGCTGTCAAGGTCACTTTGGCATAGTGCAGCACAAAATCGGATTCGCGCGCACGCATCTTTCTTTCTTTCACTTGCAAATAGAAAAATGAGTGAAGAACTTGATTCGGACGAACTTCTGAAAATTTTGCAAGGTGTGGAATCGGACTCGGAGTATTTTGTGGAGAATATTGAACCAGAAGATAAGATAATTAAAAAAAAAACAATTCAAAATTCTGCCACTTAGATACCTACGGTAAAAACGTTGACTGAAGTTATTAAAAAAACACAGGAATAAACAAAAATAGAAGAAAGAAAGACCATAGACCCCATCCCTGATCAGAATCGAATTCAACGTGCCCTCAGTGCCAATAACTTGATATGAAGTTAAAGAATGAGATCATGAAACAAATAGAGATGTACCCCATTCCTTATAGTTCTAATTGAGTTATGTATTAGTTTCTTTGATACTCATAAATTATACTGTTTTTTCTTATTAAGGATACTGTGAAATAAAACAAATCTGGAAATATTTAATCAGTTTTTGTTTATATTCGTAAAATCAACTTTAAATCTTAACTTTACGCGTACAAATCTTATTCATCGATATGACGATATCCCCATCACTACTGTTTACTGTATACATTTTACAGTTATACATTTATAGCTTGGCGCTCGGCGAGGCATTGCGTTTTGTGTACGTTGGCGGCGAAAAGGCTAATATAGTTTATTTACATTTAACTAAAGTATGTAGGTACCATTTTGTTCGATAACTTTTTGCCATCTTGTAGGTAGGGACATGATCCCATTGCTATAGAAATTTTGGGACTTCTGGTCAAAATACCGCGACAATTGGTTTTGGCAGTCCTCTCGTAATGTTAACCTGACACTGCCTAAAGAATTCTGAAGAGACCGAAACAGGTGGAAATCTGAAGGTGCAAGGTCAGGACTATACGGCGGATGCATTAACACCTCCCAGCCAAACTCTCTTAATTTTTGCTGAGTGGCTAAAGATGTGTGAGGTCTAGCGTTATCATGATGAAAAACCACACCCCTTCTGTTGATTAATTCCGGCCGCTTTCTCTCAACTTCTTGCTTTAATCTCATCAGTTGTTCGCAGTAAAGTTCAGAATCGATGGTCCTGCCTGGTGGTAACAGCTCATAATGAATAATGCCCTTCCAATCCCACCACACACACAGCATCACCTTGTTGCGAGTTAACCCGGGTTTCCCCACAGTGTGTGAAGCCTGACCGGCCTTTCACCACGACCTTTTTCGCACATTCTTGTCATACGTGATCCACTTTTCATCACCAGTTATCAGCTTCTTCAAAAATGGTTCGGTTTCATTACGTCGTAATAAAGAATCACAAATGAGTACACGGTTCATTAGGTTTCTTTCAGTGAGCTCGTGAGGTACCCAAATGTCGAGCTTTTTTGTGTACCCAGTTTTTTTCAAATGCGCCAAAACTGTTTTGTGGTCAATTTCCAGTTCTTCAGCTACGTCGTAACTACTGATATGCCGATCTTGCTCCACTTTTTAAAAAATGGCATCCATTTTATCCGTAATAGGGCGACCAGAGCGACGTGCATCGTTGACATCAAAATTTCCAGATTGAAAACACTTAAACCGAATTTGTGCTACTCTCACAGACACTACACTAGGTCCATAAACATCGCAATTTTTTTTCGCGGCTTGCGTTGCATTTTTACCTTTTTTGTAGTAAAATTTTAAAATGTATCGAATCTCTTCATTAGATTTACTCATCTTGACGGTACGAAAAACAAATGAAAATCACACATTTTCTTAATTTGAATTTGGAATTATGTTCTTTAAAATTTAAACTTTCAATGATACCAAAACCAGCCAGATACAAATAGTATAGCCAAAGAGATTTTATTACAAGTTCATACATACTATAATGCGAAAAGACTTTTTCCCCAACCTAATATAATTAGTCTGCTAATAAAGATAGCTTCTCTGATTTGGGGCATTATAGGCAACAAAATCACCTTTTTTAATGGATCTATCCATTAAAAAATATTTTACATGTTTAGAAGTTTTCTTTGTTGCATCTTTTTTGTAGTTTTCGAGAACTTGATCAGACTTAGCTTTATGTAGTGCATATTTTTGCTTTAAATCATCTGGTATTTGAGATTCGTCGCTATATATTTTCTTTTTTCCGAATATAAAAAAAAACATTCGTCGCACTTATGTCCTCTGGCATGTTAAGAGAAATTTTCATTTTTTTTATCTCTTTCCTGTAAGTTTCATCCGAACATCGTTCTTGTGGGTGTTTCTTCATAAAATCAAGGTGCATTTAGCGAACTGTCAATTCTCTGAGCAGGTACCTCGTAAACGGTGAATTATGTCTACGGTAATGACTAACAGCAGGATTGTAACTGACTATAATGTTTCTGGAACAAATTTCTGTTATACTAGGTTTTTGTTAACAAAAAACTAGTATGACAGAATTCCAAGTTCAAAAACCTAGCATAGGGCCTATCCCACATTCATAAATCTAGTAAGTCACATTTACACATTCAAAAACCTATTATGTACAGTACTTAATAGGGTTTTAGACTTGGAAATGTTATTTGCTAGATTTTTGACTTTGTTATATCAGACTAAGACGTGCACTTGCTAGGTTTGGCATTTTCATAACTGTAGATCTAATTACGATAAAAATGTGGTTGTTTTTGCATTAAATGCAGCACAATTTTTTGTATAGATTGGCTTAAAAAAAAGTATTTTGCCAAAAATGTCCCTTGCTAGGTTTTGATTTTGGACAGCCGAAAAGTGTTACTCATATTTTCTAATGTGTGTGCGAAAAACGCATCATGTGTGCCGTATCTATTTCTTTTGTTTTTGTTTGAGTTTCAGCAGTGGGGAAAACGTGGCGACACTGAAACATGAATAAGTATAGAGTTTTCACTCTATATTTATTCAAGATCCAGTGTCATATCTCCGGATATCTATGGACGCATCTCTATGGAAATGCTGATCTATAATCACGTGACATTTCGAGATTTTGTATTAGCGTGACCGCTAATCGAATGTAACTTGGCAAGGCCCGCTGGTTTGATACTCCTGCCAGCTGCGCATTAGGTCGCTTGCTGAATAGGCTCGTAGTGTGGCCATAACGCGCGGATAGGAACGTTTGAAAACTACGCGCGCTATCCCGCTCGGGCTCATCGCGCTAGGCCTTATAGTCACTAAAGTATGGACGCAAACGCCAGCTTCATATGTTTGATACTTTGCGCCCGTCGTCGCAACCGCGCTGAGTTCTTCTAAAAATTATACGAGATGACGGTGTATTCAAAATAATCGATTATTATTATTTGAATAATGATAGATTGATGGATTAATAAAAATGACGTTGCGCCAGGATGTTCAACTCTCTGGACGTTTCAATGGAGTTTCGTGATATTAAGGGTTTTCAACAGTTCACAACACCAGTGGCGCCACTTTGACAAGAGGTCTTTAATTTCGACAAGCCGCGAAATTCCCATTTTCTTACGTTTTTTTGGAATTTTCAAGTCGGTATTAAGTAATATGATGATCAAAATATGATTATTCGCGACCGTAACAAGTATGTATTAGTAAGCCATTCAACTGGACCGATTTGGCTGTTTTTAGGGTTCCGTATCTCAAAATGAAAAAATGGAACCCTTATAGGATCACTCATGTGCAGGGATCGGAATAGGTAGTGCTATTTTGGGTCATTGAGCCTGAATGATAATGTTAATATGGATATGCCCCGGGATTCCCGGGAATATTTATGAATGTCGATGTACTAGATGAAACCACAGTATAGATATCTATCAGTATTGTGACTCGGCCCTATTTTTGAAATAATGCCGCGTGGTACGCAAACATGCGATAGGGCTGCCCGCCTACAGTATTTTAATTTCATCTACCTACTTGAGTTTCAATATAGAATATATAATATTTGCATAAAGCTGTATACCTACGTACTATTAAAAAAATACAAACATCCGAATTGAGAACCTCCTCCTTTTTTAGAAGACGGTTAAAAATACGACTTCCTAAAATAGTTATTAATAAAAACAACGTTTTAATAAAATAAATAAATCATATATTTCCCGGGATTCAGAAGGCATATCTATGTTAAGATAACGGTCACTAAATCCCGCGAATAGCACTGCCTATTCCGTTCACTGCTCATGTGTCTGTCTGTTTGTCCGTCTGTCACAGCCAATTTGCTCCGAATCTAATGGACCGATTGAGTTGATGTATTTCTGCGACCCAAACACGGATGTGTAATGTAAATTAATGAATTTTGAATATAGGGGTCAATTTTGAGGGGCAAATAAATAAATTAAAAATATATATTTGTAAACTGTACCGTGCGATATATCAAATGAAAGGGCTTACTGTGAGGATCTCAAATGGATTTTTTTTATAATTTTAAAATAAACTGTTTTAAAGTTATTTAAGAAAAGAGACGAAAATTGACCATTCCACCCCTTTATTTCCGAAACAACTGAGCTTAAAATTTTGAAAAATATACAGAAAATAATTCTATAGCTATAGATTACAGGAAAACCTATAAGAAGTCTATGGTCTTAAAATAACATGGTAAATCTCTCAATATTCTGCATACAAACTTACATTGGTCCATAGTTAAACAAAAAGGATCCAACCCACATTAGGTGTAATGTGGGTTGGATCTTTTTTGTTTAACTATTGACATTTTGAAAGTTGGAATGTATGGGAGAACATGTTTTTCAACTACAATGTTAAGTTTATTCTTAGGATAAATTCATCCCAACTACGGAACCCTTCATTGTGCGTGGTCCGACACGCACTTGGCCGGTTTTCTTTTTTGTATGTTGGTAATTGTCAAGGTTTGTACTTATGATCATTTTTTTTTATTATTTAAACCACGGGATTACGGAAGCGAATTCGCGGGCGTCAGCTGGTTTTACATAAAGATGCAATAAAGAAATATGAAATTTTTGTTTGGCACTTACTTTGAACTGTTTGAACCATCAATTTGAGTGTGTAAATGGGAAATATGACTACAGTCCACTAAAGGATCCTTTTGACCATATAGTATGTATGTAGGGCATTTTATATTCTTCGTTTTGACAATGGCTTCCTGTCCATCTATCCACTCGGCCCAGTATCTGGAAAGTAGTTCTCCCCATACCTCAATTAAAGGCTCTTTCATCCTATTTGACCATGTATTTGTATCCCTAATTTCTGAAAAGAAATAAACAGATAACAACAATTTTATCAAAGTATAGACGCCAGCAGGTTAAGCTACCAGAAATGTAAAATTTTCCCAATCAACCTTGAATCTAATACTTTAGCGATAAAGTTGAAAATCTATTAAAGAAATTTGACAGATTGTAGTAGCTTGATGTGCTGGCGTCTGTACATGGCACTTATTATTGCTGCTTCTTCAAGCCTTTCATGGCCCAACCCAAACTTTTGACCTACAATCAATATTCGAAGAAAAACTTATTCTTATACATTAATTCCAGTTCACTAAGCAAGATGATAGAATTGGAGCTCCAAACCACAAGTTTCGTGACAGCATCATGGTACAGACGCCAGCACATCAAGCTACTACAATCTGTCAGCTTTATTTAATAGATTTTCAACTTTATCGCTAAAGCATTAGGTTCAAGGTTGATTGGAAAAATTTGACAGTTTCGGGTAGCTTGACCTGACGGCGTCTGTACATACTTAGCAGCATGGATCAGACTTGTGGAGCCACCATCACTGAATCCCAACACAGAGTGCTTGGGAATTTTTAAGGCCTTTAAAAAATCAAATGTTAATATTAGGTTGGGGAAAAAGTCTTTTCGCATTATAGTATGTATGAACTTGTAATAAAATCTCTTTGGCTATACTATTCAATTTGTATCTGGCTGGTTTTGGTATCATTGAAAGTTTAAATTTTAAAGAACATAATACCAAATTCAAATTAGGAAAATGTGTGATTTTCATTTGTTTTTCGTACCGTCAAGATGAGTGAATCTAATGAAGAAATTCGATACATTTTAAAATTTTACTACAAAAAAGGTAAAAATGCAACGCAAGCCGCGAAAAAAATTTGCGATGTTTATGGACCTAGTTTAGTGTCTGTGAGAGTAGCACAAATTTGGTTTAAGCCTTTTCAATCCGGAAATTTTGATGTCAAAGATGCACGTCGCTCTGGTCGCCCTATTACGGATAAAATGGATGCCATTTTTGAAAAAGTGGAGCAAGATCGGCATATCAGTAGTTACGACGTAGCTGAAGAACTGGAAATTGACCACAAAACAGTTTTGGCGCATTTGAAAAAAACTGGGTACACAAAAAAGCTCGACATTTGGGTACCTCACGAGCTCACTGAAAGAAACCTAATGAATCGTGTACTCATTTGTGATTCTTTATTACGACGTAATGAAACCGAACCATTTTTGAAGAAGCTGATAACTGGTGATGAAAAGTGGATCACGTATGACAAGAACGTGCGAGAAAGGTCGTGGTTAAAGGCCGGTCAGGCTTCACAGACTGTGGCGAAACCCGGGTTAACTCGCAACAAGGTGATGCTGTGTGTGTGGTGGGATTGGAAGGGCATTATTCATTATGAGCTGTTACCACCAGGCAGGACCATCGATTCTGAACTCTACTGCGAACAACTGATGAGATTAAAGCAAGAAGTTGAGAGAAAGCGGCCGGAATTAATCAACAGAAGGGGTGTGGTTTTTCATCATGATAACGCTAGACCTCACACATCTTTAGCCACTCAGCAAAAATTAAGAGAGTTTGGCTGGGAGGTGTTAATGCATCCGCCGTATAGTTCTGACCTTGCACCTTCAGATTTCCACCTGTTTCGGTCTCTTCAGAATTCTTTAGGCAGTGTCAGGTTAACATCACGAGAGGACTGCCAAAACCACTTGTCGCGGTATTTTGACCAGAAGTCCCAAAATTTCTATAGCAATGGGATCATGTCCCTACCTACAAGATGGCAAAAAGTTATCGAACAAAATGGTACCTACATACTTTAGTTAAATGTAAATAAACTATATTAAAATATGTTTTGAATTTTCTTAAAAAATGCGAAGAAACTTTTTCCCCAACCTATTATAATAGGATGTAATTAAATGACTGCCTCAAAAAGGAATGTTATATAATATTTTGGCACCATCTGATAGTTGTGCGAACTCAAAGGTTAAAAAAAAACCAAGTGTTAATCTACCTTCATGAATTCATAAGTCTTATTCGGGTGACCACTGAAAAACAGCGCTGTGCTGTGGGCCCCCCATAGCACAGCATCATGCTGAGTGGAAGCCTTGTCACAGTCATGGCGTGCCAGCAGCTGCCGACTTTTGTTTTGTGCTCGTGATTTGTGTTTTATTTTTCTTATTGTAAAACTCGAGTTAATTATATTTCTGTATGCACATGTTTCTGTGACAAATAAACATATTTTTCTTTCTTATAAGCAGTGTCTGCATCCCTTTCATGGCAGACTGTAGTAAACTTTTTGTTCTGGTGGTCTGCTCTTGCCATAGCCTGGGGGACCCCAAACCCACTAAAGTGAATTTTCACGGTTGAAGTTCTCTATTTGAGGTTTTGCCTCAGTCCATTTTGTGCCCAATGCACCGGGCAAGAGCAAGATATGATGGGCTCCATGACCAACTTTTATATACTTAATATTACAGTTATTGACTTTTATTTTCTCTTCCTGAAAGTGAAACATATTTTATAAAATAGATTTTGACGAATTGAGAAGGAACCTCGTATTTTAAGTCGTTGGAAAACACTAAGTACTTTATAGAATGTACTCTGACCCCTATTCTAGCATAGAGCTAAGCAAGGGTTAACATCATGAATAACAATTTAATTAATTAACTTACAATGAATTTATAATAGGTACTTCAAACTAAGAAGTAGTTAAGAATGTACTGTAGGTACTGTACCTAACAGTAAGTTTAACTATTTTATTATAATTTATATACTTAGATTACCTTAGGAACAAACCGACGTTGATACAGCGACAAATGTTTTTACTTAAATTAGCTACTGGTGAACTTATTTTTCTTCACATGTTTTTTTAGTAATAAATTATAACTACAGGTACCTAACGTTTTTATATATTTTTAAACAGCGCTGATTCATACGTTTTATCTACTACGTGACCAAAACAATTAGGCGCATGACAGCTATGAAGTTATTGGAACTAGGGAGGGAACACTGGAACGGCGATTGATATTGCCGAACGCGACACGACTGCACGTCACTACGGGCAGCGCGGAGATAGGTGCGGGGTGAGGGCGCCGACACCGAATTCCTGTCATGCGCCTAATTGTTTTGGTCAAGTAGTAATAATAATAAAAGCCTGATATAGTGGTAATAGATCGATCAGTGCGCCGCACAATGATAATCGATGTCACTATCCCGCATGACGAGAACCTCGTGAAGGCTGAGAAGGAGAAACAATTGAAATATCTCGACTTATCTCACAAGGTTGTCGCCATGTGGAATGTGGACTCGGCAATCATTGTGCCGATAGTTGTTACGGTCAATGGCCTTATCGCCAAGAGCCTCGACCAACATCTCAAGAGGCTCTCGTTAGGTGGCTGGGTGAAGGGCCTGATTCAGACGGCAGTCCTTCTTGATACGGCGCGTATTGTGAGGAGGTTCCTGTCTCTGGGACCCTAACCGCCGGTAGCTTGGACCCTGTTCCCCATGCCGGTGGATTTCTATTTTTTATATTTTTAAATGTTTTTTTATTTTTATTCTAATATTTAAAAATATAATTTATATGTAAAGAGTTAAATAAAGGAGATAATAATAATATCCTCGGACATTTTCACACACGGTCATCTGGTCCCAAACTAAGCAGAGCTTGTACTATGGAAACCAGATAACTGATATACTACATATACTATCTACTTTTTTTTGTAAATATATACTTATATAGATAATTACAGCCAGAGTCAGGACAAACAGACATGTTCATGCACACAAATGTTTGTCCTGGATGGGAATCGAACCCACGACCTGCGGCACGATAGGTGGTATCTTAACCAACCACGCCAACTGGCCCGTCGATGTTATCTGTTTATTCAATTTATAAAAATAGTTTAACTATTTATCACTATGAGCTATGGAACAGAATGATTAGGTTGTTATCAGCAGAGCAAAATAACAGCAGGATAGCATTACTATTTTACATGAGAGAAACAAAGATGAGTGAGACTCGTAGACAGAGAATGCTCTATCTACGGTGAGACTGAACTAAAAATTTTAATATTGCCATTATCTTCCACCAATTCGCACTAAGCGTTTCCAAATGTCTTTTATAATGCGCACAGCAAAAGAGTGGAACTCACTACCTGCGTCTGTGTTTCCGAGCGCATACAACCCTAATCTCGTGAGAGTGAACAGGCTTCTTCTGGGTAAGTTCACTCCATCGTCGACTTTGTCTCTGTCACCTCTGACCTAGACTAGACTACAAATTTGAAGTAAACTAGAACAATAAAAACAGAAATTTTGAAAAAACTTAATAGATCGTTAAAACATATCGAAATTCAAATCATACGCACTACGCAGGGTGCCTAGTACATATGATTTGTATTTCGATATTATTTAAAAAGAAAAAACTAGGTAGGTATACCATAGACTTCTACTCCGATCAGCCTATTTTTTTCAAGATGGTAAATAAAGTCACACAGTATATGGCTGGTAATTAGTGACCAATACTTAAACACATGATTGTACTCATAATAACAAACAACTTGTGCTATAGGACCAAACCTGAATTAGACCCAGCTAAGGGTATTAGTGTTCTGTGGACTAGAGTCAAGAGCAAACCCATCTTAAATAAAAAAAAATGAAATCCCCATTATCATATTTTAAAATAAAATTTTCTCAATTTATAACCTTTTTAATTTCTAGTATTCATATACCTAATTAATTAAAAAAATAACAAAACTATGTCCTAACTTAACTAAAGCTATTTACAAACTAAAATTATGGCGTCGAAAAATTCATCCGCATCTCTGTCGGCTTATATACAAGTACCCAAGAGACTTGCGGTATTGCCACGTTGTATGGCAATGCTTAGCCTCTGGCCAAGGTAAAAGCCAGCCAAAATGGAAGTGTCAACCAGCCATTTCAAGATTTCCATAAGGCAGACACTGACTTGTAACGTTTGTTTGTAATGTATCATTTGAGGCGAGCTTGGTTACAAAATGGCGATACACAAGACGTGGCGAACTCTCGCTTCGAATACATGGCTCAAGCGCACTCCATTTCTTGTTACAAAACGGCGATACGCTAAGCGTGGCAAACGCTCGCTTCGAGCACTTGACTCAAGCGAGCTCAATCTTTATTCAGAATGGCGGTAAACATGCGCTCGCAATGCTCGCATCAAGCGGCTCGGCTCGCTGCACTGACTACTGTAACGCGTTATAAAAACTCGTTACATTACAAACAAACGTTAGAAATCAGTCTCCGCCTATAAAGAGACCACGACTCATGAGCATTAATTAAAAAATAATAACAATATAAAAAAGTATGAAAGTTTCCATAATTCTATATAATAACAAAGTTGTTATAAGAAAAATGCATTTTATTTTGACTTGTACAGACGCCAGCAGGTCAAGCTACCAGAAACTGTCAAATTTTCCCAATCAACCTTGAACCTAATGTGTAAGCGATAAAGTTGAAAATCTATTAAAGTTTGTCAGATTGTAGTAGCTTGATGTGCTGGCGTCTGTACAAGTAAAATGAGTTCTAAAATAAATCATGCTGTTATGTAAATGAAAATAAAATATGAGTACCTAAGTACTTATATTTGATTAAGAATTTTTCTTTCAAATCCGGTTACACTACCTATTGCAACTATTTAGTAGCATAGCATTTTGTAATGGATTGCAAAGCGTCAATTTAAATTGTGGCAGGCCTAATGAAGATAATCTTAGCTTTTCTTATGGCTTCAATAAAAACTCCTGCACTCTTTGGTTAAAATCTTCAGCATATTTCAAATGAACGTGATGTTTGCCTTCTGGGTACAGATGTATCCTAGAAAAATGAGAACATTAAATATCTCTTACACAGGTGTTTTCTTAAGATGAAAGCTTTGTTTAGACTTACTTACCTTGAACCATCAATATGAGTGTGTAAATGAGAGGCATGAACACTATCCACTAAAGGATCCTTTTGCCCATACAGTATGTATGTAGGGCATTTTATATGCTTTAGAAGTTCAGCACAAATGTTGCCATCCTTAGTTTTGACAAGAGCTTCCATTCCATCTACCCAGTCAGCCCAGTATCTGGCCAATAGTTGCTCTCCGTATATCTCAATTAAAGGCTCCCTCATTCGTTTTGACCATGAGTTTATATCCCCAATTTCTGCAAGGAAACAAACGGTACTAAAAATGCAAGGTTTTAAAATAGAAGAACTTTAGTGATGCACCACTAAACTGCAAATCGGTCAAGCCTTGCAGGGTCCAAACCGCACTTGAAAAATTGTGAAAAACTTGACCTAAAAGCCTTTTAACTAGACAAAAGAAACTTACTCTTGTACATTTCCAGTTCATTAGGCATGATAAAAGAGTTGGTACCCCAAACCACTAACTTATTGACAGCATCTGGGTACTTGGCAGCATGGATCAAACTTGTGATTCCACCATCACTAAATCCCAATAAAGAGTACTTGGAAATATTCAAGGCCTAAAAAAATATATATTATTGAGGTTATTAAAAACAGCCATCCAATGTTGGATATTGAAACTGGATGCTGTCAGCCTGTATCATCCCCCTGCCAGATAAGGACCCACCCTCATGGCTTCCAGTTACTTTGGTCTAGGGCTACTGTGGACCTTGCTTGGATATTAGACAAATCAGATAGGTATGTTTTAATGTTAACACTGCAAAAAAAATAATGTTTAGCTGAAATAACTATTTTAGAAACTAATTCTATATCTACCTTCATGAACTCAAAAGCCATGTCTGCATCCTTTTCATAGAAGTCTGTAGAAAACACCTTTTCAGGTGGTCTGCTCTTGCCGTAGCCTGGGGGATCCCAAGCTACTAAAGTGAATTTCTCACGATTGAATCCTTCTATTTGAGGTTTTCCTTCAGTCCATATTGTGCCTAAAGCACCAGGCAAGAATAGGGCATGGTGGGCTCCATTACCAACTTTTACATAGTTAATATCACAGTTTTTGACTTTTATTTTCTCTTCCTGCAACATTATAAAATTGAGTTGAGTAAATTATGTACTGACACACACTATTGTAGGACTAAGTGTCGGGTTTCAATTCAAGAAACAGATAAATATGGCACTTCTAAACAAAATTCAAGAGCTAAACAATGTTAGGCGAGGTAACCACTGAGCACACACCACATGAAAAGTATAACAGAATGAACTGGTTATATAACTGGAAATTATAATATAAATACCTTAGGAACTGCCGACGTAGAGAGAGTGCGACAAACATTTTTACTTAAATTAGATATCGCTGAAGTTGATTTTCTTAGTAACATGTTTTCTTTAGGAGTTATTACGATTACAAGCAACTTTTACTGTATTTCTTTAACAGCACTGGTTCATACACGTATTATCCACTGTTATTTACAATGAATAAAAACAGAATTACAGTATACGACGGTCTTATCAGTTCAAATTGGAGGTGAAAATAAAACTTCTATTAACACCGCACCGTACCGACGAACACAGAATGATAACAGCTACATGCTTTGTCACTGTGGAAGTGTGGATAACAGACAGAAGTCAGAGCAAAATGACAGCAGGAGGGCAATAAGTGTTTCAGTAAAGAGAGAAAAGAATAGAGAAGTGATGCTAAGGTTACGTACATAATAATTTAAAAGAGACTTTGACCCGTAGACAGACAATGCCTTTGAACCCTGAGTTTGTTTCGCCATTTCTTCTCAGGGGTAGTCAGTTATGAAATGTTATCGACGTTCAAGAGTGATATCGACTTCATTAAAAATAAAAAAGTACGAGTTTCAGGGTTTTTCAAAAATCATCTAACGGGGTACAAAAGGGTAATAAAGTTTAAGGGTACGGCCTGAGTGCACGCTCGACTCGAGAGTCCGGCGGGGCGGGGCGTGTGACGTTCGTGTTAAACACATGCAAACACTCGCGAGGGTCCTGAGTGACGGCCTAGCGGCGCTCGATGAATTTGCACGCAACGCTGAACGCCCCGCTGGACGCTTTTTCACTCGGTTCGTTCGTTTTCACACTAAGGGGTGGATTGTGCTTCAATTAACTCGAAAATGGGTATAAGTAATGTTTAAGTCGTACAATGGAATCGTACCAAATGCTTTTTTAATAATAATAATGGTGAAGAGGACACAGTTTATTTGAAAAATCTTATTCCTTTGATCTTTAAATTTAAAAATTGGCCTGAATATTTATTTATCTAAATGTATTCTATTAATAAAGCTGTTTTTTTTTTAAATGTTTTTTGTATGTTTGAACGCGCTAATCTCTGGAACTGCCCGTCGGATTTGAAATATTCTTTTTGTATTTGATAGAACAATTCTTAATAATAATAATATCCTGGGACATTTTTCACACACGGTCGTCTGGTCCCAAACTAAGCAGAGCTTGTACTATGGAAACCAGATAACTGATATACTACATATACTACTTTTTTTTTTGTAAATACATACTTATATAGATAATTACACCCAGACTCAGGACAAACAGACATGTTCATGCACACAAATGTTTGTCCTGGATGGGAATCGAACCCACGACCTGCGGCGTGATAGGTGGTATCTTAACCAACCACGCCAACTGGCCTGTCAATTCTTAAGGAAGGCTATAGCCATATTTAATATCACGCAAGGACTCTTAGGTGCCGATCAAAAAGAAAAAAAATAGTCGGAAAGAACGCTAAGCGAAAACGAAGTAAGAGTGCGAGCAGGCATTGCGATGCGACGGGGTGGGTCGGGGGAACAAGAAATTTCACGCGAACTCGCGGGCAGAAGCTAGTTTACTTTATAAGTAAGATTTTGTACTTAGTACCTACGCGATCAGATGGTTGATAAGGGACTACCTACTCACACTTATTCAGCTTAATCCCAGCCAGACGCGTACGCAGCAAACGAGTATAAAATAAGGACAAATAGATAGTGCTATAGATAGAGTTCAGCGCTGTTCTGCCGCGTACAGTGCTGTTCCGCCGCATTCAGCGTCGAACGCGGCGGAACTGCGCTGTACACGGATGGTTCTCGACAGATTTGATTTATTATTACGTAATCATTATGCACGCAAGGACTGAGAGAGTTCGGATTTCTTTTAAAGTAATATAATTATTTTATTTTTAAGAAATAAATGCGATATTAGTGTTTCAGTGCCAAATTTTTAATCACGTCTAAACTTGTCTATAGGACTAGCGTTGAAAAAAACGGAAAATTCCCGTTTCGTTCGAATTCCGTTGTTTTTTTTTTTTTAATGTTTTATTCGAAAGTTTCAAGAAAATTTGCCAGTAGGTATTATGTTTTTTTCTAATAAAACCTAAAAATATGAAAGTAAAGGGGAATATTTCGTCGTTTTTTTCAAAAATGTACTTAGTATAGGGGGGTTGGGGGAAAGGTGCAGGGGTGGGGTTTTGTAAAGGTGTCGAAAATTTTTTTTCGTGAAAAAAAAAAAACGAAACAACGGAACGAAAGAACCATAATTTGCTTTTTCGTGAAAATAAAAATGTTTTTTTCGGCATTTTCAACGCTAGACAGACCTAAACTAATATTTATCGTCTGTCCTTAAAGAAAAAGAAATTCAGTGCATTACTGAATTTAAATTTAATTTAATTAACTAACGTTTGCAGAGCAGTTCGACATCGGATGGGTGACCAAAAGAATTGTTATTTCAAGTTGCTCCGGGTAATGGGGACGTTAATAAGCTAAGAAAAAATATATAATTATTCGCAGCTGTTTCTTGCATTTTGGTTGAGTAGGTAGGTGTTGAAGTTTGGTAACCTTCGACGACAGCAGTTTTGTTTTTTTAAATAAAATATTTACAATCACAAAACTAGAAAGAAACTCAAGTAGGTGATGGTGGTAGGTAGGATGAAATTAGAATACTGTAGGCGGGCAGCCCTATCGCGTGTTTACGTACCGCGCCGCTGTAGGTAATTATTTCAAAGCCAGGGGCCGAGTCATCCTGCCAGGGTCGTGGGTTGTTCAGAGTTACCGTGGCCCTGGCACAGGCAACTGAAGGAGAACACGGGTGGGTTTTAGTAGAAGTCTGACACACCCTTCCGCTCCGCCTAGAGCGGGAGAAGATATTTGATAATTTCCCACCCAAAAAAAAGGGGTCGAGTCATACTACTGGTAGATATTTGTACCGTGACACATTATTGATGATAACTAGATGTTACGAGGTCAAATAATACAAAACAATAGTATTAAAATTTTATTATCAGTGTGACGCACGACACGCCCTAGCAAATAAACTAGCATTAAATGTTAAAAGCAAAGACGGTTTCTTAAAATAAATTAATCTACCATTGATGCGAAATATTGTGACGGTGGATAACCCTGCACAGATACAGATGACAAAATATTTACCTGACCATATACATCTCTCAACTGACTTACAATAAAAGGATCACTTCTCTAGGGGAATACTTATACAACCAAGCTTTGGTTACTTTTCACTGACCCATTAAACCAAAATGCCTTGACGAAAATTGACACAGCAAAGTGTCGAATCAAAATAGCTCCCGGCTATAATTATTTGCAGTGAAGATGCATAATAAACAAATTAACAATAATACTATTTTATAGCTTACAAGTAAAACGATTGAATAATAAAGGCATTGGAGATATTGTGTTTACTTCTGTGGAGTGTCAACATGTTAGTTAAAAACTCCAACATACAAATCAATAGTACGTCAACATACAGGCATCTCAAGCATTCTATACTATTTCATAGATTGATCTCAGCACGTTTTAGCTATTCATTTGTAATATTAATATAATAAAAATATCTTTTTGTGATTATAACTGCAAATTCGAACTATATAATTAGCACCACTTAGGATCAATACCAGTGATATTGGTTGAAGGCAGTGCTAACTTTACACAAGACGGGAATTTAGCGGCGGAAGGCGGGTGTACGCACACAGAAAGACCTCCAAACATGACGTCATGTTTAAGTGTATTAAAATTCAGTCGAGTGCAGTACTGAGATCGCCTTAGCGTCCGTTCAGACCAAGCGGAAAAATCCACGCGGACTTTACTGGCTCTATTGAAAATAGGACCGTATTACCATAGCTTAAAGTATAAAATTGTCAGTCGGCTCGCGGCGAGCCGACTGTGTCGATATTCATGCAATTTTGTAGTTTAGTTCATTAGGCGCGGCCGACGCGCATGCGCGTTTTTGGAAGTTCACCAGGTGCTTGACAGCGCGTATGCGCGTCCATACAATTTACATAACTTTCATCGAGTGCGGCGCGCCGCACCTGTGCGTTCGTTGTGTATCTCCTATTGTTTCTAAAACATCGTAAAATAAGGGTCGGTAAGGGTGTCTACACCCAAGATATTTTTTGCACGCACCCGAGCGTTTGCCACACAGGATTAGTGTAGCATAAAGAAGCGTTTGCATAAATTTCGCTAAGAATTAAGCAGATAATGTGTTAGGCTAAGGTAATACGGTTCCATTTTCAATGGAGCCAATAAAGTCAGCTTGGTCTGAACGGACCCTCAGAGCTTACACCTAACATAACATCATTATACAGGAATTTGTTAGCAGATGTTACGTTAGTCGCAAGTGTAGCGTATATTAAAGTTTATTATAGTTCTCCAGCATGGCAGGCGTCTTCATAACTCTTGCCCCTCTGCTCGGGGTCCAACTTGATCATGTCGTCAATGCGGAGGATGGTGATGGCGGCCTCGGTGGCGAACTTGAGCGACTTCACCTTGGAAATGGCTGGCTCGAGGACTCCCGCTGCTAAGTTGTCGCGTAAGACACCTTCTGTCAGGTCTAGGCCTACCCACTTCAGATTCGCGTGCTCAACCTGGGAAAGAGACAAGTATAATCAATATTATGTTTTGACAGGATCACATCATTTCACAACATCTCATCAGTATAGAGTATTTAGATTTCTCGTAATGCCACATCATCACCAGCCTACAGTAGTCCACTGCTGACATGGGCCTCTCCAATAGCACGCCATTCAGCTCGATTCTCGGAAACTCTCATCCAGCTGCTACCAGCCACCCTTCGGCGTTCGTCCACCCAGCCTGGGGGCGTCCTACATTACGTTTCCCGATCAACAACACGTCTACCCTACGGTCATCGGTTCTACGGCTAATATGGCCGGCCCATTGCCACTTCGGCTTGCTTATTCTATTAATGCCACATGTCGCCACCTGCAAGGAATAACATCGTAACTCAGTTTTAGGCCATTTTGAGTTACCAATCGTATTCTTGCTATACAAAAAAATGCTGATCTTTTTTTCTAAATCGTTTGCATAAACATTTTTTTTAAATCTTTACACAATGGATTTAGAAACAGGGGTGAGTGAAAAAAAAAATCTGTATTTTTTGTACAGCAAGAATACGATTGTAACTCAAAATGGCATATAACTGAGTTCCAATGTTATTCCTTGCAGGTGTTGTGGTCCCCAAATTGTCAGTAGCGCACTAAGTGTACAGTTTGCATAATCGCAGGGTTTGCTCTTATAATATAAGAGCTAATTAACACTACATATTACATATTGATGGTTAACCGTCAAGACCTCGTAACTCAAAATTTTACAGGAGGAGCAAAAAATCTTGTAGCTTTGATACAAATGTAAATATGAGTAAACAAAAAAATCAGCTGTTTTTGACGATTTATTAGAACATAAATGTACTGAACAGCTAATTTTTTTTTTCGCAATTTCAGGTTTGGTCCCACAGTAAAAGTTGTTCATAATAATGAGTACAATGACCCCTTAAGAGGTTGCTGGTGTTTTACCAATAACCCTGTATATATGGTTTTAAATAAAATTATTTACAATATTAAGATAAATTTATTTCTTTACTTCGTTCCACTAAATGAGATTTTTTTGGATTTTTTTAATAAGAAAAGGCTGTTTGTCATAAATAGGTCTTGGCGGTTAACCGTCGATATGTAGTGTAAGAAGGAACCTGAATAGCTGCGTGTCTGGACAGCTGGTAAGAACACGGGCGTGAAATCATCCAGATCCCAATATAATGACGACGACATTGGAAACCTTACCTTGGTCTGTGATGAGTTGTGGTAGGCACGCAGTTTGGCGACGAGGTCCGTGGCGTCACGCGCCGCGTTAACGGCCAATGTCTTCGGGATGACCAACAGCGACTGTGCGAACGCGGCGATCGCCAACTGCTCGCGGGAACTCTGAAAATTGACGCAAGTACAGGAAATTTTTGCTATGCGTCGTCATACAGCTCTATAATCTATATTCTTGCGCAACATTCTAGCGCGGAGTGTGACTGTATGTCTCCCTCCATCCTGCCTTGTATTTGACAATTATGTAACACTAGCTTTTGCCCGCGGCTTCACCCGTGTGGATTTCGGCAATAATTAATATTATAAATGCGAAAGTATGTTTGTTTGTTACCTTTTCACGCCTAAACCACTGAACCGATCCTCCTGCAATTTTGCATATACGTTGGTCAGGTGTACAGAAACGGACATAGGGTACATTTCATCCCGAAAAAAGTACTGTTCCCGAGGAAAACAACAATAACATTCTTATGATAATAGATGGCGGCACGTGTCTTTCGAATCATGATTGAATTATATTATTAAGTACCTAATACATTTTGTGAGTCTAGAGTGTCGATAGACCAGTTTTTCATCCTCCTAGCTATTCTAATTAAAATATTGAAATGTGAAAGTGTGTTTGTTTGATTGTTGATTACGCTTTCACGCTTAAACGGCAGGACGAATTTGGATGTTAGGCACATGGGTAGACCCTGGAGAAGGAGATAGGCCATAGGGGATTCATCCTGGATCGCAGACGAAGTCGCAGGCAACAGCTAGTACGTGTATAAACCTTCCCTTGAATCACTCTATCTATTGATAAAAACCGCATTAAAATCCGTTCAGTAGTTTTTGAGATCATAGCGAATATACACACACGACAGACAGACGCGGCGGGGGACTATGTTTTGTATTATGTAGTGATAACACACATAACAGCTTGCCTGTTTTCCTCAGCAGCACCCTAATTGCGTAACACACTATCGATCAGAATCTGAACCATTTTGAAGCAAGTTGCTAATCCATTGCTTCATGTGTTAGAAAATTTTGTCTGCTCAACAACGTAAGTAACGCAAGGAATGTTGTTGAACTGTCAAAATGAAACCGATCCCGATTGATAGTGTGTTACGCAATTAGGGTGCAGGTTAGACAGAGGTGTACAACTGTACAGCTCGATTCAAACTTTACGGCGGCTCGGAACATGAGAGAAGTCGCTGCGCAGTAAGAAATTCATATGTCAACGGGGGGTGAGGGGGTGGGGTATTACGCAGCGAATAGTGCACTTCCGAGCCGCCATAAAGTTTGACGCGTACTATACCTATAGTACACCCACATTTCGCCAGTTATGTATGTTCTTCTCAGCATCTATTATATATTGTTTGAATTTTTTTTTTACACATACTCAGCAATGCTAACACCAATCGCTGACGCAGACACATCTACTGAGGATCTACCTCACGTGGTAGGCCATGGTCTGTGGAATATAAATAAGTTTGTGTGATATAATTATGCTGTCTTGAACTTACCAGTGTGGTAGCGAAGTTCTCCAAGTATATCGACAACGCAGCTTCCACGGCACCTCCACCAGGCACAAGACGGCCGGACTCGAGCACGCGTCGTACAGCACATAGCGCGTCATGGGCGGAGCGTTCCATCTCATCACAGTATGCGTCTGTAGGACCGCGCAGGATTATTGAGGCCGCGGTGCGGGCTACGGGGCTGGAGTCAAAAGAAAAACTGATATTAGACGACTGAAAAAAAAAAACCGGCCAAGTGCGTGTCGGACCACGCACTATAAATGAGAAAGTTTTGGGTAAAATATGTCGCATACATGGCCGTATTTTTATTGCGTAATTTTTTTATTTTATTTTATTGAGCTATTTCATTTTCTTTTTTACTTGATACCTCCTTGCATTCGTGAGAAAAAAGGCCTTGATACACTGACAGACAGACAGACGGACATGATCCTATAAGGGTTCCGTTTTTCCTGTTGAGGTACAGAACCCTAAAAAAGTTGAAAACTAAAAACCAGCCTACGATAAATACGCCATCACAGACACATTAAAAATAACATCGGTTTTTGTATAACCAGAGTCACACGTAATCTGTACGATTTATGATTTTCTTATTTAAAGTGGAAATAAATGGGTAAGATGGCTGCTAAGTTTTCAACGACAGTTACAAAGATATTTACATTTTGCAGGAAATCTTGCAAAGCCATGAAAAAATTATGTATACATCCACAATTACAAGAACCCTTCTTTGCATTCAGATAATAATACTGCACTTTTATAAAGATGACTATATTCCAGTCCACTTAAAATTCTACAAAATTGCAATATAATCAAGAAAAATCCCTCACCCCTTGATAAGAATGAGCTGGTCATCACAAATCTGTTCCTGTACAACTTCAGCCGCCTCTCCAATCATGCTGGGCTCGAACACCTCTTCGCCTTCCATATTAGTCAGGGAAGTCAAGAATGAAGCTCCAGTAGCCTTGGCAATCCTCTTTAGGTCAGCTTTCTTGACCCGTCGCACTCCCATAGCGCCGTTTTCGACAAAGTACTTGAGACACAGGTCATCGATACCGCCCGAGCATAAGATGACGTTAACGCCGGTCGACAGAATCTTTTGCAGACGCTCCTTGGTGATGTCCAATTCGCGGGCGCGAATAGCTTCTAGCTTTTCTGGGTCGCTTACTAGGACCTGTCATTGTAGTTCAGTATTAGTACTATAAATGTATTTGAATTAACTGGCAACAATGACAGCATTAAAAGAGAGGACCGATTCCGGAGTTATAAAGTTACTGTCAGAAATAAATCATATAATTCTATAAGGTATGTTAATCATTTGTCCCGATAGCATATAATTTTGCAAATAAGACAATTTAATTCATCATACATAATAATAAAATATCCTAATTTACCTGAACACCAAGCTTCATCTTAGTTTTCTGTAACGAGAAATCGAGACACGCAATCTTCGCATTCAGAATCTTCTTGGGCATGGCTTGGGAAGCCACAGTGCAGTTGAGGGCGTAACCTTTGACCAGCACACTCTCCCGAGCGCTTTTACCATGGGCCTTCAAGATGTTGATAGCCTTAATAGGGTATTGAGCGTTTCCTTTGTAGTCCGTCACTTTGATCGCCATTGCAGCGTCCACGACCATTTCAGAGAAGAAATCTGCATCACTGCGGTTGGTGTTAAGGTTATAGATATGTTATATTAGGGTCATTTTTAGGTAATCCTATTATTGAATATATTAGTTATCGCATATTATGATACCATACCTATTACTGAGTATTAGTCAAATATTAGTGAACCGATTCATTATTAGCTACTCAATCTAATATCGATACCTGCGTAATATTCTCCATAATAATTAATATGAAATACAAGATTCTCCTGAATATGTTTACGTATTCCTATTACAGAAGTGAAACGGTGATTACATTATGGAGTCCCTGTGACTGGTGTGAACTTTGGTCACTACAAATATTATTATAAACTAATATTAATATTAGCTAATACTAAGACAATGCGACAGAAACAAGTGACCATTCAAAAAAAAAACTGTTTCCATTACTTGCTTACTTGGTAACCAACTCATGCAGCTTTCATAAGAAGCCCGACGTGTATGTCTCTAAAATACACACTTTACACATGCACAACGATAAGCAAGCAGCCAGGAACTATTCATACAATACAATATTCATCTCACTCATTCACCCGCGTCGGGTCGGTTAATGCGAGTCTAGCCGTCTCGCTCACTCACTAGGCGCCGCACATTGGTTCAAGGGCGGAAAAAAGTCCTTTGTTTCAACCTTGTTTAAAATGTCTACAATTTGGTACACACATACTAGAATGAGTAGAAACAAGTCCTAAAATTAATACGGATAAATAATTATACAGTATTTAATTATATGATGCCAAAGTAGGGTGATCGAGAATTTACAAATTTCGTGCAAAAAATATTGTTATTTCAAGTATGAATAGAACCAAAATACTATAATTATCAACTTTCATTTTTAGTTTAGTCATAAGTTTATTGTGTGTATTAATAAAATAGTAAACATAATGTTATAATATAATGAATAATTACTTGCTATTACATTTTTAGTGAAGAAGGTCATTTGGAACCTTTTGTTTTCAATCATGAGATCATAACTAATCTCCGTTATCGACCGATACGTAATAATATACTTTCGGAGATTAATTAGACCCTATAGATTAAGAATACATTAGTTTTGGCTGCGATAACCTGCGATCTTGGAAATACCAGGTACTTAACTAATGACGCTCTGTAATTAAGAAAAAGTGCATTATATTAATAAGTGTTTCTAATGAGGGTAATTAACATTTTATCATATCGTGTAAGTATAAATAGCATTGAATGGTAGTTTTAACTTCACTTACAATTATTTTCTCTTACGATAACAGTGTTATTATAGTGATGGATAGCTTTACTATTGTCTATGCCGATTTAGTGGAAATCATAATATCAAGTAATCGTGAGATACATAAATGCCTCGAAAATTTAAAACTTATGTATCCACAGCTTACAGAAAGTGTTTGGAATCAAGTTTATGAAAAGTTAAGCCGTAATTTTCTACCCGTATTTACAAAAAAGTGGCAAACTGCAGCGAGAAATAAAAATGCTTTTATGGCAAAAAATGAACAGTGGCTGAAAAATATTTTTACCGTTGAGACATCTTCGGTGCAGACTGATGTGGTGAATTGTGACAGTAATGTTCCAGGGCCATCAAAACGCTCTCATAGAGGACGACCAGAAAAATCATTTGATGAATGTTGCGATCGAACAAAGCGATATAAAGTTAAAAGATTGTGTGAAAGCGTTCCTGAAGAAATGATTAAGAAAGCTGCCTCTAAGGTACTCGTACAAGAAGAATCATCGGATACTATCAAGTTTACTCCAGAAAAAGCGTTGGCATTATTACTTGATGCATCACTTTCGAAACATCAATATCAAGTACTGAGAAATGCAGCAAAAAGTATTGGTTGTGATATTTTTCCCGATTATCATAAAGTACTTGAAGTAAAAAGGCAATGCTACCCCACGGATATTGATGTAACGGAAAGCTACGCTTGTGTAAGTTTGCAGTCATTACTGGATCACACAACCAGAAGATTATTTGAAGTAATGTCTGAAGACGACCTTACACAGATTAGTGTAAATTCAACGTTTTTACACAAGTGGGGATGTGACGGATCATCAGGTCATGCTGAGTACAAACAGTCATTTATCGACGAAAATGTGTCAGATTCATATATGTTTTTGACATCATTAGTTCCACTGCGTCTGTATGAAAAGGAAAATAAATCTGTTGTGTATTGGACAAATGCAACTCCTTCTTCTACAAGGTGTTGTCGCCCGGTACAATTCCAATTTCAAAAAGAAACTACAGAATCTACGAAAAATGAAATTGCTAGAATGGAGTCTGAAATAGCAAACTTAAATGAAACTGTTATTAGTTTAAAGGAAAAGACTTACAAAGTCTACCATAAACTTGTGTTCACAATGATAGATGGCAAAATAGCGCAGACAGTTACGGACACATCATCATGTGCAGTGTGTTTTATATGCAAGTCAAAGCCATCAGAAATGAATAACCTTGACCAAGTGCGAAATAAAACTGTGAATACGGAGGCTCTCAAGGTCGGTTTATCCCCGCTTCACGCACGGATTAAATTTATGGAATGCATATTACATATTGCGTACAATATGTCATTTACCAGTTGGAGAACGAACGCAACTACCAAACAACAAAAAGATGAAGAGAAGAAAAGAATCCAAAGTGAGCTGTTTCAACGTTTAGGTCTAAAAGTGGATTTTGTAAAGCAAGGAATGGGAACATTAACGATGGAAATACGTCTAGAAGATTTTTCAATAATGCAGACATTGTAGCTGAAGTCACAAGAGTCGATAAAGAACTTATTCATCGGTTTGGTATAATATTGCAAACAATTAATTCTAGTGCATTAGTTGATTCGGATAAGTTTGGTAGTTATTGTTACGAAACTGCTGAACTATACGTAAGCATGTACAGCTGGTATAATATGCCAAATACTGTGCATAAAATCTTGCTGCATGGCAAAGAAATAATAAGTGTTGCTGCCTTACCTATTGGGATGTTATCTGAGGAAGCTCAAGAAGCGCGAAATAAAGATTACCGCAATTATAGGTTAGGTCATTCAAGAAAATGTTCTCGTCTATCATGTAATGAAGATGTTATGAATATGCTCTTAGCTACCTCAGATCCCCTTATCAACAGTTTACGTGCAGTACCGAATAAAAAATACTATCCTCTTCACGATGATGCCAAAGCTTTATTAGTGGATAGCACCCATCTCTAAATCAATGTCTTCTCTATTTAATATTTAGTTTATTAATATTTATTTATTTAAAAATGCTGATTTAATTATATGAAATTCATGTGAAAAAATTTGATGAATATTTTCATGTTAATAAAAAAAAAATACGTGTTATATCTTTCTCTTTGTAAACTGGTACATCCATTATATCATTTTAATAAAGTATTATGAAGAAACGCAACGTCTTTTCATTTAAAAATAATATTTTCCGCATGCCCGTACTACCTGCACCACTGTGCGCCGAGACGTCGGTGAGTGAGTGAGATGACTGCGGTCGGCAAATAATAATAGCATAGCGAGTAATAGCGAAGCGACTCGGCCTATTATGCGTCCGTCCCTATTATTTGACTAATACCTGGAAACCTATTACTCTATATTCGCATATCCTAATATTAATATACATGGCTTGTATTATAATACCTGTACCTATTACGAATATATTAGTCACACCTCTATAAGGTTATATTATTGTTTAGGTAAACAGGGCAGTCATAACATGGCTATCTGTTTTAATGGTACCATAATCAGTTATTTTGATGAAATCTAGTAATGTAAAATAACATCACAAAATTAAAAATTACATTTGCAATGGTAGAAAATTACTTGTATTCTACAGTGAATATTTTGATTTCTTACATTAATTTCAGAGAAAGTGAAACAGACTGGAAACAGGATAATGTCTAGATAAAAAAAAAAATAATAAAAAAGAAAAATTTGAAAAGGATACGCTCCAATAAGTTTGGAAGACATGGTGGTCTTGGCAGCATTAACAATGGATTGCTTTCCAAGTGACTCCACGGTGACAGTGAGGTTATCCTGCACATACTTGACAGCCTCCTTGCACGCTAGACGGTAACCAGAGATAATACTTGTAGGGTGGATCTTGTTCTTCACTAACTCATCTGCATTCTAAAAGAAAACAAAAAACCACACATTCATTATTTTTACCTTTGTTTTTGAGTGATGGTTTGAGATAATTAGCAAGCACCTTCAGAACCTCATTTTCAGAAGTGTATAAAATAAGTGATCCTTGCTTCTGACAAATATATGGAAACATTCACACTATTATTATTATTATTTGTGTTTTCCATAAATTAATTATCATCAAAACCTTTTTCCGCAGACAAATAGGGCAATCTCTATAGAATAAGTAAACAGTACAAAATGTTTAAGCTTAACGATAGACAACTAACTCACGCGAAAAAGGTCATACAGATAACAAATATATTATGTAGAAATAAAAAATAAATATTTTAAAAACAAAAAACCCGACTGCAAAAATATATAACTGAAAAGAGAAAAACAAGCATTATAATCTATAGAATTTTAGTACTGCAGGCGGGGACAAACAAAAGTTACACCATAAAAAAAAAATCAGGTTATTGGTTTGTCCCCGCCTGCAGTACTAAAATTCTATAGATTATAATGCTTGTTTTTCTCTTTTCAGTTATGTTTTTGAAGTCGGGTTTTTTGTTTTATATAATATATATATTTTTAAATTTCAATCTTTTTAGTTTTATTAATATATATTTGGAATTGACTCATTACTAGTAATCATTTGATACCAATAATGTTAGCAATTTGTTTATAAAAAAACATTCCCCTCCCGTTTTTTTATATTTCCAGATGTAATAAGGAAGGAAGTTATATAAATTGTATGGACGCGCATAAGCGCCGCCAGCACATGGTGAACGTTCGAAAATTATATAACCTATGTCACTCCCACAATTAAGATGAATCTAACGACACTTCATATGTTAAAATCCATCAAGCCGTTTAAGCTACAGAGCGTGCCAAAGAAGTAGACATACATACTTTCGAAAAACATTACCCTCCTTAAATTGTATGGACGCGCATAAGCGCCGCCAGCACATGGTGAAAGTTCGAAAATTATATAACCTATGTCACTCCCACAATTAAGATGAATCTAACGACACCTCATATGTTAAAATCCATCAAGCCGTTTAAGCTACAGAGCGTGCCAAAGAAGTAGACATACATACTTTCGAAAAACATTACCCTCCTTCTGGGGCAGTCAGGTAAAAAGATAAACAAATCAGCCGCTCTTTTTAAATATTGTCAAACTCAAAAGTGGTTAACCGTGATACCATTCTAACTGCATATGGTGGTCATACGCTATGGAATCGTATTCTTGGGAAACTCAACTAAAAGACATTTAGATATTTAAAACACAAAAACGGTGCATTTGATCTATGTCCTATCTGACAACAACAGATAGCTGTGTACCAATGTTTAAATCTTTTAAAATATAAACAGTTCCATCAGTATTTGTTTACATTCTATGTAAACTGTCTCAAATACGTAGAGGTAGGCAGGCTCAATACAAAACTGTATTATGCTTCAGGAAATGTAAGACAGCTCTAATGCACAAAGCTTGCTAGGAGTAGCACCCAGAATATGATGTTACCCGACTCCTTGAAACAACTAAAGATCACAAGCTTTAAGAAGAAATTATCACTTTTTTTAATGCATAAGTGTACCTGTAGATGAATTTCTTAATGATAATGATATTAATAAACTAAAATTGACTAAGTAATGAATGTGTGTCTTTGTATATTTTTATTACTCAAAGACAGATGGACCGATTTAGAAAATTCTTTTTTTGTTTGATAGGGTATACTTCCGAGGTGGTCCCATATAAATTTTATTAACTTTGCTTGGGGAGTTTTTGAGTTAGCGTCAATAATGCGTATATTTCCCTCTTATTTTATGTGGATGATGTGATGGTGTTTTAATAACTTCCTATCACTGTTATTTACATGGCTATATCTACAATATTGTGCTCAATTATGTATTCGAATTAGTGTGGGGTAGGTCCCACAACTAAAAAGTGAAAAATAAAACCGACTTCCAAAACAAAACACTACAAAGTGAAAAATAACTTTAATTTCGGAAGTCGGTGGCAAAAAACGAAAATACAAAACCGAAGACACCGACTACCGAAATTAAAGTTATTTTTCACTTTGTAGTGTTTTGTTTTGGAAGTCGGTTTTATTTTTTGCTAAAAAGTTTTTTGTAATATATAATTTATTAATTTTATAATGTTTCTGAATTTAATGTTCATAATTATTTATACCTACTGCAACTATAAAATTTGTATGCTGCTGGCAAATCATATGAGTTAATTCATTAGGCGTGGCTGACGCGCATGCGCGTTTTCGAACGTTCACCATGTGCTTGACGGCGCGTATGCGCGTCCATACAATTTACATAACTTTCTTCGAGTGCGGCGCGCCGCACCTGTGCGTTCGTTGTGCATCTCTATTGTTTCGAAAACATTGGTGTCTACACCCAAGATATTTTTTGCACGCACCCAAGCTTTTGCCACACACGATTAGTGTAGCATAAAGAAGCGTTTGCATAAATTTCGCGCAGATAATGTGTTAACTGAATTGATACTTAACCAGTTAAATGCTGTAATCAATTAAAAAGCCATTGTGTCTCGCATAGATCGGCATTTCTGGCAGTTGAGAGGTTAAGACCAAATGTATGTAGAGATTTTTCAGTCTAAAGATGCACACCCCTCCACTGCTTGTTGCATACACCTACACAATGTTTGTAAAGAAATTTTAGTGGAGAGATTCAGTTTTAGACTGAAAGATCTGCCTCTACCTGTGTTATACAAATAATTATTTTCATTCATTCATTCATATTTATTTTTGTCCTGAAACAATTTACTCAGGCAACTCATTGATACATATGGGCGATTCTCCTGTACATTAAAAATCTATTTACAAATTAAATACATCTAGATTCCAAAATTTTCAAGATTTATTCCAACATAGCCTTTAATATTAGCTTGTTAGTTACTATATCTTGTAACTATTATTTTTAATTGTTTACATGTTGTCAGGGTTACAGATTTACATCAGATAACTTTTTACCTTTAAAAGCTCAGCAGCGATGATCACAACTGATGTGGTGCCGTCTCCGACCTCCTCATCTTGCAACTGTGCCAGTTCTACCAATACTTTAGCGGCAGGATGCTCCACCTCCAACATTCTAAAAACATTTGAGATTGAATTGGCGATTCTTGTGGAATTATGCCTGTGGTTTGGAATAGTCAATTCAATGTTCCTATGTGAAAATAATCACACAGTACATAAAATATTTTAATGATGTTTTTAAAGGGAATTACTGTTTTCATTAAAGTAACAACCATTACACTTGCAACAGGTGAAGTGTTGTAAAGAAAAATAGTTAAACAACTTACTTGAGAATGGTGGCACCATCGTTTGTGACTGTTACATCTCCAATGTCATCAACCAACATTTTGTCAAGTCCCACGGGCCCCAGCGAACTCTTCACTATGTTGGCTATAGCTGCTGCTGCCATTACTGTGAATCATTTCATCATGATCAGAATTCTCATTGTCTCCCACTCATTTAATGCATAGGTTATTTTAGTACAACAAAAATATTGCTAAAAGTACACTAACTTTCGTCCAAATAGAAGTTTACACGGCTAAAACGCATATTACACATAGTTTTTGCCACATTTTCATCTTATTTTCGAGATATTTACAGAAATGTAACCATAAGTCGCGATGCATGTGATCTACCGGAGTACAAAAACCTCATGTGAATCAACGTGAAATATCATATAAACATTACCATTTTGACTTCTGACTGATGCCCCTGATGATCTGGTTCCTGCGACGGATAAAGCTTGAGCGATTGTCGACATTTTTAATAGAAATTTAACACAAAATTCATAAAATAATCGCCCGTCACACTTTTTGATTCTGGAAGAACCTCTCAATGTTGCCAAACTACAAAACTTTGTGACAACTGACAAATCATTCGAAATTGCCAGTACTAAAATATAATAAAAAAGTTGTGAGCTTCTAGTGTCCTTTTCGCAATCCTTTTTAGAGAAAGTCGATAGCTCCGTAACCTTATTTTTTTAATTTTCTATTAGCCACTATGTTGCATTCGATTGAGCTTTTTTTATCCTTTATTGTTGTGGCAATACACATTGTATTGCCACAACAATAAAGGATCAAGGTCATGCTAGTAATTGTGAGAGTGCGGTACCTAGATATACTTATTTTTACTTGACCGTCTGAGCATAAGGCTCGGCGCAAACGAGCCACCGACCACAGCCACCGGTGGCTGTCGTGCGCTACCGCCACATTTGTAACAGTGGCAGAAGTGGGCGACAGCCACCGGTGTTCGGTAGCCGCCACATTTTATAACCCGTGACCGCTCCATGGTCCCGCCTAACGCCTAGTAACTGCGCGGGGGTGGACCAGCACGACAACAGTGGCGGGTGTCGGCGTCTTGTGTGGCTTGCAGCGAATACAAGTGGCGAGTCGCGGATGGCGAGATGTTAATAAGGGCCGATTTTTCAATCGCCTGATAACTTATCTGTAGAAAAATGGCGGTTTGACATAATTATTGTCTTTGCAAAATTTGTCAAACTACCATATTTATTCCTCCGACAAAGCTTATCTGACGATTGAAAAATCAGCCCTTAATTATTATACCAAATAAATTTATAAACTTACAGTTGTGTCAATGTTGCTCCAGATGTGCGATATGTAAATTTCAATTTGATATCTCTACACATTCCTGAGAAAAAGGGTCTTGACAGACAGACATACGGACAAAAAAGTGTTCCTATAAGGGTTCCTTATTCCTTTTGCAGTATGGAACCCTAAAAACGTATCGAACCCAGCATTTTTCGTTCGGCAGTCGCGCTATCGACGCCTAGACATAGAGGCAGTCAAGGTGGTTTTTTAAATACTAGGTACCTACCCGTTCACTAGGTAGGCAAGTGGGTCGGGAGATAATGGTATGCTCGAAGTTAACGCCTGAACGGGTAGTACCGTAAAGGGCGGGTTACTTTAGACTCTAGGGCATAACTTTGGCCCAAATCGAGACACCTTTTTATACTGCCCGAAGTGTCGCGACCACACAACCGAACGTCATATATGTTCGTCGGTAACTTTCGGTAACTATTAGATGCTATTATAGACGGGTACTTGCGGAACTTTGTGTGGATTTATCATATGTCACTAAACCTACTCCTCATACTTATCTAGAAACCTACAGCCAACTTATTTTTTAAATATCCTATTTTGACCCACAGGGTACAGGTCTCCCCCTTCCTCTTCTAATTCTCTATCTTTCGCCTTCTCCGGCCAACTAGCTACAATAACAATAACTTTATCACACCAATAACGAAACAGCTCCGAATAAGACATAGATTTACGACGTCAGAAAATATGAGTTAACTTTCATACGTCCATACGGCGCGGGATCTGACATTTGATACATTTATCACGTAGGATTCTGTGAAAGGGTAGGTACATGGTTACGTGACCAGCAAGACGGCGCGACCTCCACCGGAATTGGGAAAAGCACTCGTGATAGTACGTGACAGAGTTTTGCGTGCTTAAAATAACTTCCCTGTATCAGTAGGTGGATAGTAAATTAAAGGGCATGAGGAAAGAACGGGTTAATTAATGGTTTTAGACGTGATGGGTTTTTAATAACTATCTATGAACGCCCATATGTAGTCGAGTGGTACAACTTAAGTGTTATTTGTTCGTAGATAAGATTTAGTGGAAGGGTAATAAATAAGGGTTCAAAGTATTTTTAACCGTCTTCCAAAAAGGAGGAGGTTCTCAATTCAGATGTTTATATATATTTTTTTTATGTATGTTCGGGCATAACTCCGTCATATATAGACGGATTAGCAAAAAAATTTTTTTTGTTTGAAAGGGTATGCTCTCGAGGTGGTTTAATTGCCACCAAGTCAGAATCTGATGAGGATCCCATGGAAATCGAGGGAAATCCTCTAAATTTATAAGCACATCTATAGCGGTTTGGGTGTTTTTTTATAGTAACTCGTACATTTGCGCTCGGAAAGCACCATTTGGTGAAGTGGAACTAATGATGAAGACCACAGATCCCAAGTAGCACAAAAGTGTTGTGTATCAGCTGAATAACTGTCCACCATAGAAGCCTGAGCTGTATAAACCTGCTGAATAAGAGCGTTAGCAGCGCTGTTTCAGCTGATATAACTCTGATTTGGGCATAAATTAAACAGCTGTAAGCTGAATAACTGTAACTAATTGCATTATATTAGCATTATATAAGCATTAATAAGGGTAACAGTCACCCCACTAGCTGAATAATGGCTGATTATTAGAGTGGGTGTTACCTAGTCTGCAGTAGATGGCTGATCTATTAGACACGAGTTACCTATTATTCAGCTCAAACTACATCCGTGGATCTTTTTAAAGCTTCGAGATCGTGCAGCTGTACAAAATTTACAAGTGGCAGAATTGTGAATACATTTTATTTATTATTTTGGTGTTGTGTGCGGGAATCATTTTGTGACAGGTGTTTGTGCGCATGCGTAAAATTTGATTGGGAAAGCAAGTTTACTGTCAAATACCATATGGCGAATATTTTCACGAGCTCTCAAAATATGACTGTTTACTTGAAGTTTATGGAATAAAATAGGTTGATCATATAAACAAAAAACTAGAAATCTCTTTATGTATGACGTTTAATTTGTAAATAATTGGAATCCTTTTCAAATCTAGTTGTTATTTTCGTTGACAAAACAAAAATAAATTGTTAATATTATGATAGTATAAAGGTTGGAACCAGAAAAATGGCGGCCACCCAATGTGCACTGCATTAACCCCAATTAAATGAAAATAAATCATTTCATGAAATCTTGACATTTTAGGATTATACTAGCTTAAGGAGTTGTATTACTGATTCTATTGTATATAATTACATAAATACATATTCGTTACGGCCGCAAATCATACTTTATTTAACATATAACTGAATACTGACTTGCAAATTGCAAAAAACGTAAGAAAATTTGAATTTCGCGGGCTACCCTTACGCTTCTTTCTTAAATGTGTTAAAACTTGTAGAAATGCGACGCTGCCAGCCTGCGCGGAATAAACGCTCGAATATTGACGTTGATATTGACGGGATTGTAAAACATAAATTTGTAAAGAAACAATAAATATTTGAATGATGGCACCTGAATCGTTTATTTTCCACATTTTTAAATAAAATACCACAATACCGCAATGATGGCGGCGCGGAATAATACGTATGGGGCGCTATGATAGCTTATTTAACAGCACATAGATTATTTTTTTAGAGATTAATTGCTCATTACAATTATTGAGCTCCAACCAGGATCAAAGGTAACATGTGATCTAATTTACAGCAGTTTGCTGTAATTTATCATTATATGAATTCACACGTGGGCTAAATAAGTGCTGTTATAAGATTGTGTGTAACAAGCTAACAAAAGTTCCGCTATGTTCAGCAAGACGCATTATATCATGGTTAATTGAGGTTACAGAATAGCTGATAGCATTATAACAGTTCATATGTTCTTTCTTAAAATGCAAGCATTTTAAGGTTAAGTTTGTGGCCTTCAATTCAGAATATAGCTGCTTTTAGGTGCACAAAAATGCTATATTGCAGCTGGCAGTACTATTGGTTGCTAAATGCTGATTAACACTGACCTGTACACCGATATTAACGCTCGCAGCATTATATTGTTACTTCCGTGGTTGTTAATCACAGAACAGATAAAAGAGGACCTCTTTTATCTGTTCTGTGTTGTTAATACAGTCAATAAACAGGCGAAAGCTTAATTTACAGCTTTTGCAGTTCGAGTGAACTCTAAGTTACCGATCTGGAGCTAGACCACCAACTCTTAAAGAAAGTAGTATTATTTTAATCTTATTTGAGTGTGGGAAAGTGATGGACCTAGACGTGCTGTATAGCTAAGTAATATTAAAATAATGCTGCTTCAAGAGGTGGTGGTTGGCTCCGTGGACCCTATGTGACTATGATCTTATAATGCAGTTCTGTGCTACTTGGGATGACCATCGGAACAACTTAATTATACTTGAGTATTTCACTGGTTGCGATTCAATTTGGTTGATAAGCAATTTATGCTCGTCTCACTGCATGTGGTGATGGTGACTTCAACATCAGCTCCAGTTTCTTACTAGGAGAACTCCTCAACAGTTAACGTCCCTGCATCGGGAAAAGCAATAACATTATGCTATTGTAACTTGGATAAATTAGAAACTCTAGCACTAAAAAGAGAAAAATAAAAACTTTTTTTACAAAAAAAAAAAAAAAACACTACTAAGTGAAAAACCTTTAATTTCGGAAGTCGATGGCAAAAAACTTAAATACAGATCCAAAGACACCGACTTCCGAAATTAATTTTTCACTTTGTAAACTCGCCACAAAATAATATGTGGGTCCGTTTTGAATGAGGGTGTCCCTCTTTGTCCCGCTATGTTTGTCTCTCTTTGGTATATGAAACGATATGGGCTGTCAAAACGGACCTATTATTTTGTGGCGAGTTTAGTGTTTGTTTTGGAAGTTGGTTGTTTTTTTTTTTGTAAAAATGTTTTTATTGTCGTAAATCATATTTTGATCAAGAGACAACCTGACTGCCAATTGAAAAAACGAAAGGAAATTTGAATTTAGCGCGGGCTACCTTTGCAAAGAAATGCCTGCATGTATGAGCACTAATGGAACGTCAGAAGCTAGGTGAACGGTTCCAATTGTTTATAGTTAAACGAAAAGGATCCAACCCGCATTAGGTGTAATGTGGGTTGGATCCTTTTCGTTTATGGAGAAGAGCCGACATTAGACAGTCTTTACCTGTATTACGCAAACACTAAGTAAATAGGTAGGTACTTACTAGGTACATACTAAAGATCTGCATTTGAAAGATAAACACGCAATAAATCGTACCTACCAACCTTCTCAGTCTTGCAACGGAAACATTTTTTATTTCTATCTACTTACATAAATAAATTAAAAAAAAAATACAAATAAACCCGACTGCGAGTGAAAAGTTCAAAACAAGCTCATTTTTAGGCGACCGCTTGAAAAGTGTTGTTTTTAGGTTTTCGTACCTCAAAAGGAAAAAAACGGAACCCTTATATTTAGTATCACTCGTGTGTATGTCTGTCCGTCTGTTTCAGCCAATTTGCTCCGAATGGAATGGACCGATTAAGTTGAAATTTGGTACACGTATGAATTTCTATGACCCAAACACGAACGTGTTACATAAATAAATTAATTTTGAATATGAGGGTCAATTTTGGGGGCAAATAAGAAAAAAAAAAAAGTTTTGCAAACTATACCGTGTGACATATCAAATGAAAGGGCTTACTGAGAGGGTCTCAAATGTATATTTTTAAATATTTTAAAATAGATTGTTTTAAAGTTATTTACGAAAATAGACGAAAATTGACCATTCCCCATATGCCCGAAACTCTGAGCCTAAAATTTTGAAAATTTACAGAAATTAGTTCTATACCTATACAGGAAAACTTATAAAAAGTCTATAATCTTAAAATAAAATGGTAAATCTGTCAATATTGAGCGTACAAACTTACATTTGCAGTTGGAATGTATGGGAGAACATGTTTTTCAATTACAATGTTAAGTTTGTTCTTGGGAAAAATTCATCCTAGCTACGGAACCCTTCATTGTGCCTAGTCCGACACGCACTTGGCGCGTTATCAAATTTTAAATGTTTAGGTGTGTTATATTTTTGGAATCGTCTCCTGAGCTCTCTATTTTGGTCATGGTACAATTTTTTTTTAACATTTCTCACTGACGTGTACACTCCACCATTTTGATTTAGTAAAACAAAACCTAGCCTTCAACTATCGCGCGAGTCAGACGAGTCGATAGACACCTCATGTCTTAAAATCCATCTTACTGTGATGCTTCGAGGGTATAAAGATAGGTGCTACCCGTTCACTTCGAGAATGCCGCTACCTCCCGTCCCACTTTCCTACCTCTACCGCCCGCTCAGTTCCGACAGCAGCGTGAATCGGAAGGGGCCTACCGGTCTAGACAAAATCCGTTTTCTGTAAGCGTTAACGCAACGGAAAGGTCAAATAATTTGTTTGTTGACAGAGATCCCACGTGGCTGCTGCTAAATGGCTAGATAATGGCGCCGATTCCCTTGTTCACAAACTAAAGTAAATATAAGTACAGTGCATTTTTTTCTTTCTATTTCATTAAGAAGATAGATGAACAGATGATAAATATTAGTTTCGTCCTGTCAAATTAGTCAGCACCTGACGTAAACTGACGTATTTTTAGTAGCCAATTTTTTAATCACGTCTAAACTTGTATAAGGAGTATCTTAATTTGACAGGACTTAACTAATATTTATCGTCTGTTCTTTTCTTAATGAAATAGAAAGAAAAAGATGCACTGAACTTTTTAGTTTAGTTTGTGAACAAGGGAATCGGCGCCAATGAAGCACCTTTTCCCGCTATGTTGCCAACCGCACGATTTAAATCGTATTTATACGATATATTATATTCAAAATTGTACGCAAAATACAGCGTGAAATTTTAATGGTTGTTTTCCTGCGGCAGAACGATTTGCACTCAGTAGAGCTACCGATTCATGGAGTTAAATTTAAAAAATAAAAATGTTTTTGTTTTCAAATAATTATAAAAATATGATCTCAACTCGAAAGCGTGAGAATCAATAGTAACTCACGTGCGCCCGCCCGCTACCTACCATCTTTGAAGATAGCACGCGGCGGCGCGGTAAAAAGTGATGAGCGATTCGTAAATGTTTAGAGCAAAATAAACTGTCGCCCGAAGTGATACGGCATAATCTAGCCCGCAAGCACGCGGCGAGCGCCTCGCCACGCACCCCCCCGCCCGTCGCGTCCCCGCGACCGCCGCCCGTCGCACGCGTAGTGCCAGTGCATTATCGTAATTTATCGCCATTACAGTTTTTCAAATTTGGAGTACGTCGCTATGGTGCAACTGTACGCTAGGGCTAATTATAACTCCCACGCTGCCCGGAGACTTTACGCGGAGCCGCATCACCTGGAGTCGCTCCGTTTTCGCGGGATTATGAACCCCCAAGTCCCACAGGCCCGGACGATCGTAGCGGCGATACAGCGACTACTCGATCATGGGCAGTTCAAGAGACCAGCACATGCACAGGGCAGAGGTCGATCGGCCGTCCACTCGCCAGAGCTCATCGTGTACTTCGAAAGGAATCCTCGTCAAAGTACGCGTCTGGCTGCAGCAAGGTTTGACGTAAGCCAATATTACGTCTGGAAAGTGCTCAATTCAGAAGGACTGCATCCTTATCATTTCCGAAAAGTACATAAACTCTACGAAAACGACGCGACGGCCAGAGTAGCTTTTAGTCAGTGGTTTATTGAAAATCTATAACAAAATATGATAGCAAAAGAGTACGTAGGTACGTATATCAGCTGTAGGTAGCGCAAGGCTCAAAGCCACGCGCAGTCGTCCGTTTGCGCTGTAGCTATACTACTTATTGGTTCGAGATCGCGTTCGAGTTTTTTTAATGTTCGTAATATTAGTATACGGTTTTTAGGGAAAGAAAAAAAATTAAAAGTTGCCTGGAAAATTGGAAAATTCGGGAAAAGGTGACCTGCTTTTTTCTATGGGATTTTAATACATATGGGACTTGACAAAGTTGTCGTGTCCACAGATCTTAGAAACACAGGAGATATGCTTTGTACACAAAATTATTCCGTTCCAGATGTCTCCACGTTGCCTTCACTTAATTTACTAACACAAAAGCAAAAACTTTAACAACGGCACACGACCTCATATTTCTCCCGCACACAAAAAAACTTACAGTAACACTAATAAACTCCCTAACAAAACACATGCAAAAAGAGGGCGGTGCATCTACCTGTAGCTACGGACTCAGAATAAACACACATGCGCAAATTACGCAACTAGTGATGTTAAGTGGTGTAATCAAAGAAAAATGTCGATGAAATTAAGTTACCTATAATATCTGCTCTTTTCCTAAAGATTTTATTGACTGAGAAAATAAAATAATACAGGAGTTTCCCTCAATATACCTACCCTATACAAGTGAAGTTTGATCAGAATTGGAATAATAACTAACTAAAGTTAGTGAAATTTAATACAACTCGAATCTAGACTAGGTGAACACAAGTAAAACTTCAAGATTTTTATTGATATAGATCTTATTGGCCAGTAAAAGTTAAATATTTATTTAAACTTGCCATTTAAACGGTGTTGCGATCCTAGTTAAATAGTGTAATCTTATGTATATATATTTTTTCCATTACGGCTTTATAAGTATTAATAAATGGTTATTCATTGGCAATTGATTGTATTGATGAAAATTTATGTTTCTAAAAAGATTCATACCTATAAAATGCGATTAGGATTTTGACATGAGCTCCTGTCTAATATTTTTTAATGCAATTTTCGTGTTATCAGGTGAAATAATAAACAATTTTATTATTACTTCCATCCGTTTACATATGGTTACTACGGCATTGGATGGAAATAAAAGATTTATAAAATTCCTAGTTAGCTATATTCCCATTAGATAATGATTCAATAAAAGATAAGTCGAGTAATGAAGAAATAGTAACAAATTGTATTTTACAATAATTAATTGTATCATACATATAATCATTCGTACTAAGTACAATAGAATCGTATAAAATATCGACTACCACAAACCTCACATCTCATCTCTAACTGACAAAAGCCGGCAGCGGCCGTTTCACGAAACTATCGTGTGAGTGAGTGTATCGGTAAAAAACCTATCCATTGCGCTATTACACCAGCGGATTCATTGATCGATTTGTACTAAGCAAGTCAAAAATCATAAGCAGCGCAGTCGTCGCAAGTTAACATTCGGCTAATGACTAAAAACTGGCATCAAGCCACTTTGCGGCCAGATGCGTTCGCAAGCGCCACGCCTCCTTGCCATATCTCCTGTGTTTTTAAGATCTGTGGTCGTGTCCTTTACCAACTTGTGCGTCCGTCTAACTAAACCATCCCCGTAGATAAAGCGCTACGCCGTAGTTGGTAAGTTTGCTACGACTGCTACGAGTTATCGTGGACGCGTAGGCGCGTAGCACTTGAAGTGTATTTTTTTACGTAGGCCTTTGCTTTTCACTTTTACCTTACCACTTTTTGTACATGAAGTATGAATAAAAAATATCAATTTAGTAGCATAATTAAGTTTTTACAACGTGGGTTTTGAACCTAGGTTCTCATTGTCATTTGTTGCGGCGCGGTCCGAATATTTTCACCTATGAGGCGTAAAATATTATGTAGTTCATACATATTCTAAATATCGTTAACTCTACAAATCACAAAAGAATCCGAAAAACTGTGAGTCATTAATGTATTCAAATTGCAGTAGACGCTCTGCTACTTTCATCCTGCAGATTCAGAAATCTCTCTTCATTGTAAGCGAAAGAAAATTCCTATCTAAAAAAAGCTGGTTTTACTTCCAACACTCGTTTTCTTAAGAATAATATAAAGCGACTTACGAATTCATTAAAAACGATATCCCCTAAACTTGCACAAATCCGGTTAGACATTTTTCTCTATTATCTGTAAAGAGGTTGTTTTCGTTTACCCGGCTTTTGAATCCGCACGATGTCCATTGCAATTCATGTCAAGCGACGTGAATAAAAGCTGACAATATCTCAGAGAACTTTAGCCGACGTTCATTGGAATGCTCCGCAACGCGTACCGTATCTATACGAGAGAATAATCTCGTTTTCTGCGGCTTTTAACGAAAGCCCGATACGGAGTCGCAGAGCAAAACAAATAGCGGGTAGCTGTGCACATGCGCCGCGCGGCGCACGCACGCGCTTCCACGCGGCGCGGCAGTCGCGCGCCGCCCGTCGCCGCGCGCACCCGTGCGAACCGTGTCTGCCACGCTCCCACCACGCGCTAAATGGCGCCCAAACCGGGACCTCGCTCACGCGGGTAAGTCCGTTACATAATCACATTATTATACCAAATAATTAATATTCGTCCTTGAGATGACAAGTGGTCCATGACGCAGCATCCGCGAGGATCTCCGAGGGCGTGGTAGGGCATCGACTGGGGAGGGGGCACGGAGTCGGCGTGTTGGCGATAGCGCGCCGCCTGATAAGGTTGCAGCCCTCCCACTGTCAACAAACCCTTACATTATATAAAACATTGGACATTTATAAATGAGCGTAAAAACGAGTGGTAGTGGAGAGTCATCTCGAAGACGTGTATCTATTGATTTTCGCTTCGCGTTCCGAGACTCTGCGGCTATTGCCTGAGACACAATTAGATATATTGTCGCAGCCTCTGTAATATTCAGCTGCGGAACTGTCGCTCAACCACTGAGCCACGGTCTCTTGTGAGCCGGTGCCGAGATACACTGTATTCGACAATTACTCTTGTTGACATCTTTGCGGTTGACCCTGCTTCATTCTGTCATGAGCGAATTGACTGCAAAGTACCTCCCTAGTACTTATGTATCTTTAGTTGCCAATGCTGTATTCTCAATTCAAATAGAAAGTCATTAAGATAGTTGTAGAGCTTGCTTTAGCAGTGTGCCTTGGGTTCTTACAAAACGATTCATTTCTAATGCCTATTTATTCTTCTTTTTATTGGTCGTTCTATTTTTGCGTATATATAATGTCTGAAAACTTCCTTATATTAGGTATAGTTTCGTAGATATTCTTCTCAAATGAGAGCTAAACAGTCCAACCGAGTGATAAACGGGTTTGCCCAGTTTCGGGTGCCAAATTGCCAAAACGTAAGGGAAACTTCAATAAGACAAATTTTTAATAGACCATATTTAGTTCATATAAGTAGATTAACCTTATATTTATAACATACGTTTCGCAATGTGACCTGGTGGGCCGGAGGTTACGGGACCCAAGCACTAAGTTACGGGTTCGAAACCTATGGACATATAACAGTCTGAAATTGCCAACACTTAGTGAGCAAGTCAGTTCCTTCTGTATAAACCCTTCTCTAAAGCCGGTCCTTGCCCTGTAGTGGGGCATTTACGGCTGAGGTTTTTTACTAACACTTGTCTAGTAATAAGTAACTAGTTTCAAAACCTCTCTGAGGACAGCGCAAACGCGCAAGGACACCAAATATGTCTTTAAAGTACTCCTAACTCTTATAATATTATTATCATTGGGTTGGGTTTCTTTCGTCTCCAAAATCCAATAGTCCGTTTAAGGTGAAAGCGTCACGGTAGCCCGCGAAACTCAATTTTTTTACGTTTTTTGCAATTTACAAGTCAGTAAAAGGTTGTACGTTCATCAAAATGTAATTCGCGGCCGTAAGAAGTATGTATTTAAATAATTATAATAATTAAAGTGATCGATACAACTCTTTAAGATCAGGTAATCCTAATGAATGACTCATGAAATCTTGACATTTGAAGATTATACTAACTTAAGGAGTTGTGTTGCTGATTCTAATGATTATAATTCTGTTAATATATTTGTTACGGCCGCGAATCATACTTTATTTAATATACAACTTAATACTGACTTGCAAATTGCGAAAAACGTAAGTTAATTTGAATTTCACGGACTACACTGACGCTTCCCCCTTAAGGTAACCTACTTAATTTCAAAGTAATTAATTAAAAAACCAAACTTTTTAACCAACGAAGAATCTCATGAAATAACAAATTGAACATCACAAAGTACCTATCATTTCCAAATTCGAATTCGAAAACAATTTGAGAATGTTTTGGTTTCATAAAGAAATTCTTGGGATTGTTTGCTATAAGTTATGTCTAATATTCGGAACGCGACGAGTTGTCTAGAGAAGTCGACGGGCTATGTCGACGAGCTATTTCCAAGAGCTATGTAGAAGGTAGCACACGCTTTAAGGTATGCTTAGCGAAGGAATTCGGAACGTCTAATGTAGTGCAATGTTGGATAATCTACAAAGGCATGTCGGTATTTTGAACTATCAGAATTAAACATATTTCTCAACTTCTAACCTAAGAGCTTCGTAGAAGAAGATTTCGTCTGTGCAAAGCTTAGGTATGCGATGTGTTTTTAATTAAATAAATGTACTTTATCAATGCCATGCTTTTTTAAAACAATATTCTCTAAATTTGCTCCGAAATATTAAAATCTATCCATGACATTCCATGATCTGCCTCAGTAGCATCATTAATATAATTTATTTTATCGTGTACATTTACAATATTTACACAAAAAAGTCAATTATAAAAGATAATCCACCATCGCAATTTTTCACACTCCCGAGAGAGAACGCGTAACAAAAAATAGCGTCCTGTTCAATACATATAGCCCAATAGCCCCAAAGGTTAATCACTGAATAGATATCCGTAGCTTCGTGTGGCCACAATGTGGCCATGTTATCAAGGCCGGTCCCGCGAGGACACTAGGCGGCGATTTCTTCTCCATTTATATGATAATTCTCGGCCAACGCTGGGGAGCGGGCCTTGTCTCCGGATATTAAGTGGACTAGGGCTGGAACAAACGGCACTGGCTGAGATATCTCGGGAATGCTGTCAGTACCTTCCTGTAGTATTGTTTATGAGAGTCGATTGCGTTGACATGAATCGAATTTTCGGTTTCTTTTTGGATCAACTTATTTTTTTAGGTGTTTAAAAGTGGCAATTGACTTCAATTTCAAAGTTCTTGGGTTAAACTGGTAAATTAAATTTTTAATTATGGTGGCAGATAACTTTATTGAATAATAATAGGACAAATAAGTATTGAAACATACAGTAGCTTGAATGTAGATGAAACAACAGCATTCGGAACGTTAGAATCATAACACGTGGCTTTTTGTAGGTTTTGCTTACTTACTTGCTCCACTGAGTGCTGTAAAATATCAAAGAGCTGTTCCATTAATCTGAACTAAGTAAATCTTCGAAAAGTTAATGGGAAATCGAACGGTTCCCCCTTGCTTTCGTAACGTTCCGTCATCCGTCACCTGATCGTTAAGAAACTGAAAGACCCGATCATATTACTTTTAGATTAATCCTGACATCGCTTCCAAATATCACAAATTCGTTTTTCATACTACATAACTGGAAAACCTGCAGGAATGTTTTCATAAAAATGAAAGTTCTAGTTCTTGGCACGTGTCAGTTTGTCACCTCGATTCTCCGAGGTGTTGAGAAATGCTGTGTCTATTTTAGGTGAGAAATGGCTCCTTATTAATGTTTATCGTCTCGGGGGGCTCGTGGCTAAATAATAACAGCCGCACGGGTCGATTGAAGGTGACCTAAGCTACGCTTGCCGCGGTTGGTTCGTGGACGGGTGACCATCCTTTAATATGTAAAGACTCCTCCGTGCCTCAGAAAACATGCTAAGCTGTTGGTCCCCGCTGTCATTCGTGGATCTTTGACACTCGTTAGTCGGTCGTCAGAAGCCAGAAAGTCTGACAACCACTCTTGCCAAAGGGTGTGTTACCCAGTAACTGGGTTATGGAGGTCAGATAGGCAGCCGTTCCATGTAAAATATTGGTATTCAGCTGCCGGTTAGACTGGAAGCCGACCCGAACATAGTTGGGCAATGGCTAGGCAGTTGATGCAGATGATAATTAATGTTTATCGTCATTTTCTTTTGATTTACCATTTTGATTATAATTATTATAATTTTTTCTCTGGTTTTCACGCTCACCTCAAAAACCGTTGATAAGTTTGCCCGTCAGGAGTCTTAGCAGTAGATTGAAATAATGATGATGACGATCAATCGGTAGTCTATCGCAATCCGCTGGTGTAAATTCTCGTATGCGTCTACCAAGTTGTGCCCAACAACAGTTTATTTCCACTTTTTTGGTGTCTTCGGGCCATTTAGTCATGATGTTGATCTATCAACACATACCAATAAGTTCGGCGTCATCCTAACTAATATTATAAATGCGAAAGTATGTTTGTTTGTTACCTTTTCACGCCTAAACCACTGAACCGATCATCCTGAAATTTTGCATGTACGTTTTCAGATATACAGACACGGTTACCTTTCATCCCGAAAAAATAATGTTCCCGAGGAAAACAACAATAACGTTCATAAGATAATAGATGGCACCACGTGTCTTTAGAATCATGATTGAATTATATTATTATAGAAAATTTAGTAGTGTGTTAAGAGTTTATTTTTATTTAAGTACCGAGTCTAGAGTATATATAGACCGGTTTTGCATTTTCCTAACTATCCTAACTAATATTATAAATGCGAAAGTATTTGTTTGTTTGTTGATTACGCTTTCACGCTAAAACGGCTTAACGGATTTTGATGAAGGACATAGGCTACTTCATCCTGGATCGCAGACGAAGTCGCGGGCAACAGCTAGTCCAAGATAAATATAGAGTACAGATCCCGGCCGTAAATATTGCACATGATTGAAAAGCACATGAAACAAGTACCTAATACGACACTTCGAGCATTAGAAAAAGTCTGTCACACACAATTACCAGTGACGAAGACGACGAAGACATTTTCTAAAAATCCCACGTGCTATTGCAGTTTACGGCCGGTTACTGTACCTACTTAGTTCTAAAGGAAATTAAACACTATCGTTGCAAATTCTTCCCATATCTACTACGTCTATATTCTATTATTATGAAGAGGTATTTGTTAGTTTGTATGTAGGGGGTAATCTTCGGAACTACTGCTCCGATTCTGAAAATTCTTTCACTAATGGGAAGCTACAGTATTGCCGAGAAAGGTTGCAGGCAGAAACTAGTAGGAAATAAACAAAATAATGTATTTAATACGGTTATGTCATCGGTCCACCTTGTGATCTAGAATCTTTCGACCCCATCGACTATCTGTTGTGCCTGCAATGTGCCCTGCCTACTGCCGCTTAAGTTTGGCAATTCTTCGGGCTATGTCGGTTACCTTGGTCCTCTTGCAGATCTGTTCATATCTGATTCGATCACGTAAGTCTTGTGAAGGCCGCAGGAATCCGCTGGACGCGGGAAGCACAGAACCGGTCGACGTGGCGCTGCTTAGGGGAGGCCTATGTCCAGCAGTAGACTTCTTTCGGCTGAAATGATGATGATGATGAAGGTGACGGTTAGGTAAAGATGATGATTATGAAGGTGACGGTAAGGTAAATATGATGATGAAGGTGACGGTTAGGTAAAGATGATGATGATGAAGGTGACGGTTAGGTAAAGAACTAAGCGAAATAATATGATTGTACCTACTACGGTTAAACTCGTATACACCTATAAGTTTATGGCGTTTCGTACCGCCTAAGAAACAGCGATAACGGGCGCCACATTTCACGGGGCTCGTGAATTACAAGCGCAATGTGATTTTACTACGATAACGTGTCCTCCATAGAACTTGCTAATGTAAGATACGACACACGTCTGTGTCATAGTATTCTGCCTATACATTCTTCTTTCTTCATACATTCTACAAATTTGAAGCTTTGAACTACGAATAATGTTTTGTAGACGTAAAAAACTCAACTTAGAATGTGCGCAATATCTTTCACATACCATTCGAAGAATTTTCTATTAAAATGTTTCAAAGAGAAATAAGAACGAGTATTTCTTGATTCAGCTGTTTCTATGGATGATTAAAGAATCACTCAACAATTTCCTTTAACGTTATTTTAACGTTTTGTAAAGACATGTAGGCTATTATATTATTTATGCTTACACATACGTCTATATGCAAACGCGTTTGTTTACTCGCACAAATTGCAAATAATGATTTGAAATTTTAATAAGATGGCGTCGCGCGTCGGTCGGACATTTTGGAGCGTAACCGACAGGGAGTGCACACTAAAATTTTAAACACAACACGAAGATTAGATCCCCGGAAATTGCAGCTGTAAATTGTATCCGAAAGACCTTGAGTTTACAAGGTGTAATGAGGACAGACTTACGTAGCATTTTTGGCGCAGTCCCACAGATAATCGAACTGGATAGGGATCTTTGTGTGCGCTATCAACTTAGATATTTGAAATCGGTTCGCTTTTTTATTAGTTTATTGATCTGTGTTTTTTTTAAAGTTGCTAAACCTATTTGGCAGATGGATTGGTGTGTATTAGGCGAGATTTGGCGAAACTAGCATCTAGCATGGTACGTTTTTGTTTTTATTTGACCCATTCAGAAACCTGATAAACGCCGAACTACGAACGTAAATATGTATCAGAAGCAAAACAAATACACATCTATGTTTACTTACTTAAATTTAGAAAAACGACTCTCTACCCAAACGCTTTAAGATTATTACCGAGAAAATACTGCAACTTACCGTAAAAATATCCTCCAAGCAAAATATTTCCAAGAAACGAACTGCGAATTGCCCCATATATCAAGTCGGGTTGCACACGTTGTAACAAAGATAAACCACGATCACACTTAGTGGGTCGTGTCTGCGGGCTGATATAGGATCACCCCATAGTTTCCCATGAGTCCCGTAAACCGGAGAAAAGGACTATAGTATATGTAGGTAGGTAGTTTAATGCGGCACTAGGTCCACATAATATGTGCTGAAAGTTTAAGAGCATTGTCCTCGGCAGAGCTGAAATATTAAGATTATTAAATATTTTTAAAAGAAGCATGGATTTAAATAGTCTTAAAGCTTCCTTCTCTTCCTTTTGTAAATATTTTGTCCTGTTTAAAATACAAGATATAAAGGCAGTTGCGTCTTAGATATACAGTATGTTAACCAACAGAGGGCGTTCCCGTTAACCCGCAATAGTATAGCATCCATACATGCTAAAAAAATATTACCATTCGAAAACAAAATGGTTTTTATTTTTTTTAATATTAAAATATTCACTAAAAATGTTAAATTGATACGTAAAAGAAACACTCTGTACACGCGTACTTGAAGGACGGAAACATCGCAATTTAGTTTTTATTTTTAGTGAATATTTTTATATTTTTTTGAATATTTTAGTGAATATTTTTAGCATTTTTAGTGAATATTTTAATATTAAAAAAAATAAAAACCATTTTGTTTTCGAATGGTAATATTTTTTTTAGCATGTATGGATGCTATACTATTGCGGGTTAACGGGAACGCCCTCTGTTGGTTAACATACTGTATATAGTATAATCATCACAATCAATAGTAAGAATCATTATGTTTTCGTTAAGTTTACGCCAATATACAAATACTGGTAGATGCGTCTTTTTTTTTGCTTATTCCGAATATGTCAATAACTCTATTTCGAAAAAAAAAATGTCAGATAGGTACGTCTTTTTCCCTTATGACGACAGAGTTACTGTAGTCACTTGAAATATCAGTTTAAAAATCTGTTTTTGTTTGTTTAAAGTTTTAAACTTCACAAGCGTGATGGGTATCGACATCTAAACACGATAAAACATAAGAAACCAGTTTTTCTCAACTCATACTTCAAGTAACAACACTAACAGCGGTCGTTGACCTAAAAAAAATGCATATTTTTATTTTTTATTTTAGTGTGTTTAGATATCAATACCCATCGCATCTCGGAGTTATAAATAGGCTAAACCGTATTAAATAAGTAAATAGAAACTAGGTTTTAAAACACAACAAGCTAGGAGTGCTTGTATTCTGTGGCTTAAACCTAAAATGGGCCTCCAGAGGTAATTGAACTAAATAGAGGTTGGATTTTTGCTGCAAGCCGCCAGTGCATATTATTTATTCAGATTATAGAGACGCTATCGTCCCATTCGTTACTCGTTTTGTTCCGATAATAATTTAAGTAAATACTTATTGCATCTGATTCTGTTTTTTTTTTATTTTTTATAAAAGGGTACTAATAGGATGTATACACCTCTGCCTAACCCTTTGGGGGTTACATGCGAGATGTTATGTTATGTTACGGGACTAAATATCTCTAAAATTGGGCCAGTGGTAGGCCAGCCAATGGCTTCACAACTGTACCTACTAGCCTATATTTGGACCTAGTAATGCAGAAAGCAGCCATGGCACTTTTTTTCAAAAATGAGTTATACGAGTATTAGTAGTTATTAGTATATGGAGTTTTTTTGGAAGTCGGTTAATTTTTTTTGCAAAAAAACTTTTTAGCAAAAAATAAAACCGACTTCTAAAACAAAACACTACAAAGTGAAAAATAACTTTAATTTCGGAAGTCGGTGTCTTTGGTTTTGTATTTTCGTTTTTTGCCACCGACTTCCGAAATTAAAGTTATTTTTCACTTTGTAGTGTTTTGTTTTAGAAGTCGGTTTTATTTTTTGCTAAAAAGTTTTTATTTTTCACTTTTTAGTTGTGGAACCTACCCCACACAAATTCGAATACATAATTGAGCACAATAATTGTAGATATAGCCATGTAAATAACAGTGATAGGAAGTTATTAAAACACCATCACAACATCCATATAAAATAAGTGGGAAATATACGCATTATTGAAGGTAACTCAAAAACTCCTCGAGCAAAATTAATAAAATTTATATGGGACCACCTCGGAAGTATACCCTTTCAAACAAAAAAAGAATTTTCCAAATCGGTCCATCCGTCTTTGAGTAATCGCGTAACAAACATACAAAAAAAAAAAAAAAAAACATACAGACGAATTGATAACCTCCTCCTTTTGGAAGTCGGTTAAAAAAGTTTTTATCTAAGTAGGTAACATCCTTAAAGTGATCGTACTTTTCACTTAAATCTGTAAACTTCAAGATTAGTTTCAAGAAGTTCGTAATAATGACCGCGGGCTCTTCAATACTGTAAGGACATCAATGGATGCGTTGGCGGAACAGCCAAAGTTCGCAACTTTTGATTTATGACTGTCTTCCTTCGGCGTCACCTCAATTATTGAGGATACCTCAATGTTTGTGCGGTCTTCTCAATAAGAACAAAGTTGGTGCAAAGTTTATAGGTACCTACATATTTTTAGTTGACAAATAAAGAGAGAAAATAAAGCGTTTTTTTATGAGGATACCCGAGTACACAATACCTACCGACACGTGCCGAAATATCAATAAATTCAATCTGCCTAGCCTTTTCCCAACTTAGTTGCGGTCGGCTTCCAGTCTAACCGGATGCAGCTGAATACCAGTATTTTTCATGGAGCGACTGCCTATCTGACCTCCACAACCCAGTTACTGGGTAATACGATACCCCTTGGTAAGACTGGTTGTCAGACTTTCGGGCTTCTGGCGACCCGTAACGACTGTCAAAGATCCACGAATGATAGCCGGGACCAGCGGCTTAACGTGCTTTCCGAGGCACGGAGGAGTCTCGGTATGAAAAGATGGTCCCCATCCACAGAGTAACCGCGGCAAGTGTAGCTTAACCTGATGGATCGACCCGTGCTGCTGTTATTACTTAGCCACGAGCTCCTTCTTAAATATCAATAAATTGAAATTTAAAATTGATTAGCAGTGATAGCCTAGGGGTGTGGTGCCAAGTCATAGGTCTCGAGTTCGAACCCAAGGCACGCAGCTCTGACTTTTCGGATTCATGTGCGTATTGTATAATTATCACATGCTTAAAAACCGGTGAAGGAAAATATCGTGAGTGAATTCTCAATGGCATGTGAAGCCAGAGAGGGTCAGAGGCCCATGGGCGGCATAATAACACCTGGTTAGTCACTAACCACACGAAAAGGAAAGAATAAATTTGAAAATGAAAGTAGAATTGGTTCTCTGTATCACATAGAGACATTAATTTTCATGTCTCCTGTGTGACTAGAGAACATTTCGTGGCCGTTTAACTGGAAATAATACTGGAGAAGTATGAAGAGTATAAAGAGTATATATAAAGATATATATATATAATTTAGGACGACCGAAAACATAATCTCGGACTTTGACAATGTTAAATATTTCGGAAATAACTAAAAGAGAAGATAGACAAAACCAAAAAGAAAGAGAAGAGATACAAGGCATTTTTTATTTATTTAGTAGGGACAAAAACCAGTTATAAGTATGATAAAAAACACAGAAAATTCTTAACCTATGGTAGCAAACATGTTTAGTACCATTGTCCATGTATCTTTTAATAAAATAATAAAACAAATGAAGAATTGTAATTTAAGTATACAAAGGTTTCAAAAAAAAGTAACAGCCTTACTAATAAAGATTTACACCCGAGTTATACCGGAGTTATACCGTTTTTTAAAAGGGTCAAGTGTGTTATAACTCCGGTGTAACTCAGGTGTAAATCTTTATTAGTAAGGATGTAAAGGTTTAAGGTTTGTTAAGAGCCCCACGAATCATGCGTAGTTCATACAAACGAAATACCAAAATAATTTGTAAACCAAACATATTCTTAAGGTAGTGTGTATTTATTCCGATTGGATTACAGAATATCTAGGTTCCCAAACATATGTTTTGAAAGGACACTGATTTGAAGACGAGATGTGAGGAATTTTAAATTTCTATAGAAAACTTATTTTTCTCATATTTCCTGTTTAAATCAATGTTCTTATTTAATATATATTTGCGAACCTAGATATTACGTAATCCAATCGGAATACACTACCTTTAGAATATGTTTGATTTACAAATGATTTTGGTATTTCGTTTTTATGAACTGCGCATGCTCCGGGGGCGTCTTAAGGTGGTTGCTTAATTTAACTAATTTAGCATAGCAACATAGCATAATCAGCCTATAATTGGCCCACTGTTGGGACACAGGCCTCCTCTTTTCGAGAGACTAATTTATATGTTCTTTGCTCTGTCCTTAAGTTCTGAGTAGAGCTGCGCGATTACTGACAAATGCGTGCACTGACTGGACAGGTCCTCTCAATCTGTGTGATTATTTCCTCAAAAGACCATTTCAGACACCAATCTACATGGTCTTCACATGAACTGACCAAGATTATGTCTGGACTTTATAAGAGACTGTGACCTCTGAGTTTGTTTCGGCCTTTCTTCTCAGGGAAAAAAAAACTAGATGAGGTCGGCGTTTCCTATCTGACTAGATAGGAAACGCCGACCTCATCTAGTTTTTTTTTTTTTTTAAAGAACATGATTGACGTGTAAAAGTGTTTGTACAAACCTACTTACAGAAATCAAATCTTTTATCATTTATATATTCACCAGAATAGCTAAAACCTTTTTCTTGAATAGTTGGTTAGACGGTTGTACCTAAATATGTCAAGTTCCATTAAATGAGTGTCATACATATGTCTCAGCATAAGACTGTTTGTCTGTCGAACCGGGAACGGAACGAGATTAATCGGCCATAGTAAATATACTATCGCTACTTCGGCGCCGTCATCTGTTTTCTCGTTGACGTTGAGGCCTAGAAGTATGGATAAAAACCGTAAATGATAATTTCATTACAGTCCACATTGACTTCACAGAATAATGAACAGTACGGAAGCCGCACGACTCTGAAATTAAAAACGAAACCCGTTTAATCCGTTCCTTATAGACTTTAAAAGGGAAGGAGAGGAAATAGCTGCTATTACGATATTGATGATCCCGCATTAAGATACTTTTGTAACGCGGCTTACAAGGCTTTACGGTGGTCGCAGGAGCTGACGTGATCACTTGCAAAGGGGTTTACAAGTATTTTTGATATCAGTATCGTAAATATTCTACTGATTTGATAGGTATGTACCGTAACTATCAAATCAGTATCATATAATATTTTAAAACGATATGAACCCGATACTAAATGAGTGGTAGATATGAAATTGGCCACAAAAGATGCTCGTAATTTTTTTTTCACTACTCTAGAACAAATGGTATCGTATACAGCCGTCATAAGGAAAAAAAACGTATCTGACATTTTTTTCGAAATAGAGTTATTTAGACTTATTCGGAATCAGCAAAAAAAGACGCATCTACCATTGGCGTAAACTTAACGAAAACCTAATAATTCTTACTATTAAAAGACGCATCTGGCTGGTATCTTATAGATTAAACAAAACAAAATATTTTTTCTCCATTTCAATATTTCTGTAGATACGTTCTTTTTTCTTACAGCGGCAGTATACGTAGTTTTCTCTTTCAGGATCAGGCATCTTTTGATACCATATTGTGACACTACTCATACTCATCTTGTTATTGCAGAATTCCATATTTGTAATATTAAAATCCATTGCGTCTCCTTCCGAATTACGTTTCTTAAGGTATCAGGTATTTAAGATAAGTCCTTTATTTATTGTCAAAGACCCTTTTATTGTTCTTCTGAAATGAAAGTCAATTTGCATTCGCGAATACCGCAAAATGGTCCTCTTATCTCAACCGTAAGTTGGTTCGTTAACTGCGAAGGACCATAATGTACAGGTAGACAATTGGAACGGTTACGGAATCCGATTGTGTTTTGTTTTTTCCCGCACACTTTAGGAGAAAATGCTTTTGATTTAAGTGGTGTGTTGGGTTTTAAGTAAATAATTTATTTCTGAACAATTTGCCATTGTGCGTTTTTATAATTTCTAACATGATGATATTATCGTGGATGACCACGGCATCACGATACCACAGAGATGTAAAATGTATGGAATAAGCTTTTATAATTTGAAAAAGCTTTTATAATTTCCGTCACGATAACGTTATATGTGCACGTATTTCTATACATTTTATGGACGTGGACGTCCACGGTAATATCGACACGTTAGAAATTATTAAAGCGCAGAATGGTTTGCTTTAATGCATAAGCAGTTACATAACGGTTATATGTTCCAGAATTTAGTGGAGTTACTGTTTTCCTAACTCTAAAAATACAAAATGCAGTTACATCAGAAAATGTAACTGCATCATCTGCTACATTACTTCACAGTGATGTAGGATGTTTCAGCCAAATTTTTCAACTACTGTTAAATAGGGGAAGTTTATTGGAACGGTGAAAAGGAGAAGAAAGTGAAAGGATTTTTTTATAGCTTACAACTAAACAAGGAGCACGTTTATGGGACCAGTAGTCTGAAGATTGAATCTGTAACACTAAAGAGTCTAGTTTAGGAATGAGTTGAGAACTGAAGAATCCGGAACAAATATCAGATACGAATTGCCTTCTAAGATATAAAGGACTTACCCCACATTCAATTTGGAGAGTGCATTGTTTGCGTGTTCTGTGCTGAGCTCACGCAACGCGTCTTACGTCCAGCCAGTAATAGATTTCACCCAACAAGGAGCGCTGTCCTAAATTAGATGCATTATTCATTTAGAATACACATAAAAAAACTAAGCAACACGCATCATTTACATAAACTGCATGTTTTATTAATTGATACTTTATTTTTTTCTTAACACAGTAGATTGGTATACAATCTTTTTGTTCTCGGAAACATATACTGGCTAATTTTAAAATAGAAAACTTTTCGATTGTGTTTTATTTTCATTAAAATAAAAGCTATTTTTTTCCCGATTTCATGTGTTTTGTTTTTCTTTAAATTTGGTATTTATCTCACTTTTATCATTTTGAGATATACGGTTTTTGAAGAAATTGAGTGGTAAGTAATTTTTTATGTCATGGAGCGGCGCCATTTGACTGCTGTTGAAATGCAGAGAGCTGTAGGAATGCTACAAGCGGGAAAAAATCAGTCCCAGGTATCTCGGCATTTTCAAAATCAAAATAAAAGTAATTTATTCAAACTAGTTTGAGAATCAGCACTTTTCGAACGTCAAAATTACATACGACCGTCCCCCAAACCGCCTGCCCTTCACCACTTCCTAGTGCTTTAGCTGAGCAGAAGAAGTGGCGCAACAAACTCCCCAGCGTCACAGCTGTCTGTTCAGTTAAAAAAATATATCTATACAACATTACGTCACATAAACATTAAATTAAATTATTTGCTATAAGTCAGCTAACACACGCCAATATACCAAAAAAAAAAAATCGAAAACTATACTCAAGCAGAAATAAAAATATAAAACTAAAAACGTAAGCAGAACTTTATACCTAAATATAAGCCTCTAGTAATAAAGGGCGTGCCCACTTACATATAGCCGTATATGTAGCCGTAACTCAAAGTCACAAATGATAAACTAGAACCATCGAAGTAAAATAAATAAAGAGTTCAGTACTAATAATAAAACAAAACCAAGGTCAGTAAGACGACCAGTCACCACAAGCAGCACCCGTTCACGAGCATAACGCAAAGATCAGCCATTACCCCCCCCACCATATTTGAGGGAAGGAGGCAACCCGACCCCCGACGCTACCGCAAGCAATGACATCTAAGGAAGCATGACGAACTTGCTGCCGATTGCTCAGGCAAGAATACTATGATCAATTGTCGCAACCACATATTGCAATACCACTCATAAAAAAAAAAACATTGAAATGAGTAGATTATGTCAATCATCATCTTCCTGCCCTTATCCCATGTTACTTGGGGTCGGCGCAACACGTTTTCTTCTTCCATCCTCCCCTGTCAACCGTCACACTATCATTCACTCCCTTCTCTTTCATATCATTCTTTACACATTCCATCCATCTTTTCTTCTCCCTCTCCATCCATCAACATGTATATTCATCACTCTTTGAGTCACATGCGTTTCGTCCCTTCTCATCACATGCCCATACCAAGCCAAACGATTTCCTTTCAACTTTTCTGTCACTGGCGCCACTTTCAAACTTCCTCTTATATACTCATTTATTACTTTATCCATTCTCGTCACTCCACACATCCATCTCAACATTCTCATCTCCGCTGCATGCAATCTTTTTTCATCCGTCTTCTTCACGGCCCAGCATTCAGACCCATAAAGTACGACAGGCCTTACCACGGACTTATAAATTTTCCCCTTTAACTTGAGGGGCATCCGTGGGTCGCAAGTTGTTCCTGTGACCTGTCGCCATTTCATCCATCCTGAGTTGATCCGGTGCGTTACGTCTCGGTCTACTTCGCCATCTCCTTGGACAAGCGACCCGAGGTACCGAAAGTCGGAACAGATCGATAAGGGCGTTCCGGCGAGAGATATGGGCACAGGACTGGAGAGGCCGCCAAAATCACAAAACAGATACTCAGTTTTGGTCCGACTTACTCTCAGGCCAATGGTCTCGAGTCTTTCCCACCACACCTCCAATCTGCTCTGGACCTCTAAGCCGTTCTCGGCAATCAACACAATGTCATCAGCGAACAGCATACACCAGGGAGCCGCTTCCTGGATATCAGATGTAAAAGCATCCATTATCAACACGAAGAGGTAAGGGCTGAGTGCTGATCCCTGGTGCAAGCCGACCGCCACATTGAAGCTGCCAGTAGTGCCCACTGTAGACCGGACTTGGGTACTGCATCGGCTGTACATCGCTCTAATCAACTGCATATACTTCCCTGGCACACCTTTATCCTTCAGCGCCCACCACAAAACTTCACGAGGCACTCGGTCGTATGCCTTTTCGAGGTGAACAAATACGATGTGCAAGTTTTTATGCGCACCTCTGTATTTCTCGCACAGCTGGCGGATAGCAAAGATGGCATCTGTTGTTCCTCGACCAGGCATAAAACCGAATTGGTTTTGCGAAATTTCACTCTCTTCTCTCAGTCGCCTTTCAATAACTTTCTCCCAAGCCTTCATACTATGTGACATAAGCTTTATTCCTCTATAGTTGTTGCACTCCAGCACATCACCTTTGTTTTTAAAGATGGGCACCAGCGAACTGTTACACCATTCGTCAGGTATGGCTTCTTCCAGCAACAACTTATTGAAGAATAAAGCTAACCACGTCCATCCATCTACTCGTAATAACTTCCATACTTCAACTGGTATTTCATCCGGGCCTATTGCTTTACCATTCTTCATCCCATTTATTACTATTCTCACTTCATCCATACTAATCATTCTCACTAAACCCTCATTTACTGGTTTATTCCCAAGCACACCACTCCATCCATTCTCTTCATTCATTAGTCTTTCAAAATAGCTCTTCCACCTATCCTTAATTTTCTCATCATCCGAAAGAACTATTCCAGTTTCATCCTTTATACACTTTATCTTACAAATATCTCTCGTCTTTCTCTCTCTAGCTCTAGCAAGCCGGTAAAGATGTTTTTGGCCTGCTGGATTATCCAGTGTGTTATAAAGCTTGTCCTGGGCTTTTGCTCTTGTTATGGCCACAGCTTTCTTGGCTTTTTTCTTTAGAGCATCATACTCACTCTTTTTTTCTGCTTTCAAACTAACATTCTCATCTGCAACACTCTGCCATTCCTTGAACTTTCTCTTCTTATCCTGCAACACATTCTGTATTTCTGTCGACCACCACCATGTATCCCTATCTATCGTACCCTTTCCTTTCGTCTCTCCCAAAATATCTTTCGCTGCACTCCTAATATACCCTGCCATTTCATTCCAACATTCATTTACACTTCGACCATTCATGTCCCAAATACCTATCATTTTATCCACTACTCGCTCATTAAATTTCTTCGCATACTTCATTCTTCTCCATATATGCCATTTTATTTTGGGAGGGGGTCGCTCTTTGTTTTTCTTGGGCTTTCTTTCTACAAGCATTTCCATAATTAGGGGTCTGTGCTGTGAGACTAGATCTTCCCCCGCTATTACTTTGCAATCTTTGATATGCTTTAAGTATTTGCGTCGTACTAGAAAGTAATCAATTTGCGTCTTGTGGTTGCCACTTTTGTACGTAATTAGGTGTCCATCGTTCTTTTGGAACCAAGTGTTGGCTACTGCCAGGTCAAATGCGGTAGCGGATTGCAGCAATGTCTCTCCCTCGTTATTGACGTTACCAAATCCCCATCCTCCATGCACTCTTTCATAAACTCCTCGCATTCTTCCCACATGTCCATTAAAATCACCTCCAACTATCAATTCTTCATGCACCGGAATGTTCATCAAAACTGTGTCAAAGTCCTCCCAAAACTTCTCTTTCACCCTTTCATCGCATCCTACCTGCGGTGCATACACACTAATTACATTCAGCACTACATGTTCTATCATAACTTTTACAACGATTAATCTATCATTAATCCTTTTTACCTCCATCACGCCTTCTTTCAAATTACTGTCTTACACTATTCCCACGCCATTTCTTTTCCCGTCATTCCCACAGTAGAAAAACTTATATCCTTCGCCGATTTCTCTCGCTTTCGTTCCTTTCCATTTTGTTTCTTGCAAACACGCCACATTTATTCGCCTTATTTTTAATACATCCGCTAACTCTCTGGCTCTCCCAGTCATCGTCCCAACATTCCAACTTGCATACCTCAATCTCACTTCCCGAGCTCGCTTCTTACGTTGCCCCCGCCCGGGGTGGTGCAACAACCCTAGTCCTCTTCCCACAGGAGCCGGGTGCTGCCCCTGCGCGTCGCCTGTGGGGTACGCCCTAGCCCTATATCTATTCATCATGTTGCTAAGAGTTTTGGCAAAGTTTTACAGTCGGCCGCCTGGTTGAGACCAACCCTCCTTGGGAATGCGATTGTTGATGGTTTACCCGCCATCACTCGGGTGACCCAAAGTGCTATATGGTATGCACTGGGTCTGGAGCTCCCTTAGTCAAATAGTCGCCTCTTACGACACCCACGGGATGAGATGGGGTGGTCCTATTCTTTCTCCGGGACCGACACGCGAGATTATGTCAATGATAAATAAAAATAAAATTAAAATAAATTGACCTTTACAGTCAAAGAAAATAAATAATTATATGAACTCATATAACCTGTCAGTAGGTAAGCTAATTCTGGAGAAAGAACATAAACATTGTCTTAAGTTAAACACAGCGACCAACTATTCTTATCGTTTAAGTAATCGTTGATAGAATAGTATGCCTTTGAACAAAGGTTAGATTTTACTTTGGCTTTAAACGCATTGTAGGGCAAATCTAGCAAAGAAGAGGGTAGCTCCGAACACCACACAGCTTGTAATTGTCCTTGCCTTTCCCGCATCAATTTTGTCAAATATCTTGGTGTGCAAATTGATGATTGCCTGTCATTCTCTACACACATAAACACACTCTCCTCACGACTGCGTAGGTTGATCTACATTTTTAAGTCACTTCGTCATGCTGCAGACACTACGGTTCTAAGACTTGTATATATCGCCCTCTGCCAATCGCTTATACAATATTGTATAATTACATGGGGCGGATCTGCAAAAACTCACATGCTGAAATTGGAACGTGCTCAAAGGGCACTCCTGAAAGTTGGATGGCGTTTACCATTCCGCTTTCCTACCACCGATCTTTATAAAACATGTGCGGTTCTCTCTGTTCGCAAATTGTTTATCCTTAACCTTGTTTTAGCCACCCACTCTCAAACTCCCTACGCTCCGTGCAATTTTGACTCCAAACGCCGAAAACATACTGTCTGTCCTTCCTTTCGTACAAATTGTCGTTCGGCCCAACGTAGTTTCCCTTTCCTCAGTAGCTACGTCTATAACAAGGCTAATGCAATTTTAAATATATACCCTATCTGCAGATCCAAATGTAAAAAAACTATCACTAAATGGCTACTTGAATTGGATTATGCAGAGACTGAAAACTTACTATATATTCTAAAATAACCTCGCCTCCCGGAAATATTCATTTACTTAATTTCAATCTTAGATTGCGTTTCTCCTTTTTAACCACATACAGACACACACACACACACAGACACACACACACACACACACACACTCACGCACACACATACACACAATCACACACACACACACTCTCGGGCAAGTGGATGCTCGCACCCAGTTGCCCATCGTGGCGCTGAGTGTGGGGACCTATTGTACTCACGGACACACTGCACTCTTCAAAGACACATATAGTACATCTATTTGTTTATAAATATTAATACATATTTGTATATATATATATATATATATATTGTTGTAGTACGTAAGTGCAATTTAATATTGTAATTTTAAGGGTGTGAGCCTGGAGATCTGTAATACAGGCCCCGAGCCCAGTATAGACTCCAGCTCTCACTAAGGTTTGATTCTGCATGTAACTTTGTAACTATGTACCAAAATTGTACCTTTTTGAGAGAAAATAAATTACTATTATTATTATTATTATTATTATAGCTTGTTATAAAAGGATATACCAAGCCCAACAAATGAGTTATGAACCTTATGAAGCCGGTGAAATGAAGCACGTAATTTGTCCTTATTTCTGGTTTTAAGATTGTGAATATCACTGTTTTTAGTGTATAAATGTATATTTTGTCTAATATATAAGATGTTGGCGAAGATAAATTTATTGTGATGCCACCGTGAGAACACCAATATGTTTAAAAAAATCTCACAGAGAAACTCTGACACCGATCTGGTAAATTGCTCGAACAGCTCGTTTCTGAAGAACAAATATATTTTGAATGTCAGCGGCTTTGCCCCAGAGCAGAATTTTGATTCAATAGGAGCGTAATTTGTCGTCTTTGGCAGCGTTACGTTAATACAGGGTAAGCAGTGAGCAGCACCAGGACGTGGAAGGAGTTCAACTGCTCGACAGGACCGATACACACAACTGACTGCAAAACGTCAGCCGATGTTAACCGCCCGGGAGATAAAGCTACAATTCTCAAGCGGTGTTGTTGTTAGCCACCAAACCGTGAGAAATAGGCTGCATGAATACGGCCTTCGAGCACAATGTCCAATTAGGTGCCCACCTATACGCCATGGGAATCGCGCTCGTCGAAACGAATGGTGTAAGGAACACCTGACATGGACCCAGGAACAATGGGAAAAAAATTAATTTGGCGATGAGTCCCGGTTGGGATTTAGGCCTGATACGAGAAGGGTAAGAGTGTATCGTCGTTCCGGAACTGTTGAACGGCTGAGATGCGTCCAGGAAGTGCACGCTTACAGTGGCTCCACAGTGATGGTATGGGCGTGTATTATGAAGAACTGACGAACTGAGCTCATTTTTGTAGACGGCAATATGAACACTGAAAGTTACGTTCTCAAATTTCACGCTGATGCACACAGCTCGGAGGACCAGAGAGTATTTGGCAATGGAAAACATCCGGGTATTGCCGAAACCTGCACAATCGCCAGACCTCAATCCCATCGAGCACGCATGGGACATGCTCCAGAGACGTGTTCTAGAGAACCTGGACGGAGTGTCGACAACCCAACAACTGAAAGATTTATTAAAATTCCTTTGGGAGCGATTGCCGCAAGATCAGATAAACAATCTTATAAATTCAATGAAAAATCGTTGCCGACAAGTTTTAAACAAAAGAGGCGGTCACACTTTGTATTGAATTAGCTAACTCAACCAATGGTAAAACATAATAACTAAAGGTTGAATTTTGGCTAAATGTTTACCGCAAATAAACGTTTTTCTTTCTTTCAAAGGCAAAACGTGAATGAAATAACATGAACGTATTCTGGTTAACTCATTCATGTTAAAATAGTAATTAATGGCATTTTGGCAAACACATTTAGCCAAAATTCAACCATTATATACGTAGTTACTACGTTTAACCATTGGTTGAGTTAAATATGGATAAAAAACCGGCCCTAAAAGATAAATACTTCGTTAAATTATCATTAAAATGGTGAAGGTTTCAAAAAATACGCTTGATAGTTTTAGCATGTTTCTCAGTTTATTATCCGCGGTAGGCATACGCTTTACAAATTAATATAAATTAAATAAATAATAAATTAATTAATTAATATAAAATAATCTAAACATTGACATGTTAAATTATTAAAAAATGTCATATTAAATTAGTAAAATAATATTTTTTCCAAATCATTAACACTACTCAAAAAAAAAAAAACGTTAAATTAGTCAGTTCAGTTTAAAATTGTTAAAAGTTGCCTTAATACTGGTTGCGTTTCCAAACACAAACCGTACGCGCACAATGCACCTTATCTCGCAGACGTCAAATAATGCTCAACCACTAAATCACTCCGCCAATTAACTGTCAATTTGCTCATGATTAGTCTAGATCAGGGGTTCCCAAAGTGTGCACCGCAGCGACCTGATGCGCTGTACAGAGTACAGAGAGGTGCCGTGAGGTGCTCTTGTTTACCATTTTCCGGAAACTACAAAATGTGGCTATCTACCTACCCTATTTTGACTAGCTAGGGCGCCGAGATAAAATACTAACCCTGTAATAGGTTAGGTGCATAGGTTCTTCAGTAAGAGATAAGTAACTAGTTTGACGGAGTAAATGCGTAACACAATTACTCTTGCAATGCCTTTAATTTTGACAACTTAAGAACATTCATTGCGTTTTTTATGTTGTAAGCAGACCAATTTTTCAAACATATAAAGCAATGGATTAGTAAAGTTCCATCAAAATCCTTCGGGTTGTGATAGAAAAAGTGTGTTAATTACGCAATTGGGGTGCGGATTAAAAGTAAATAGGTACACAGGGCTACATAACAAGCTATAGATATCAAGATGATCATCGAAAGGCATATCTAAGAACAGTTTTATTGAAACAGCGTCATCAACCATCCATCATCATATTCCTCAGTCCAGCACAGATTACCGTGACGCGTGAGCGATGTGCTGAAAAGGGAGCCCGTAACTGTCGGTGGCAGAATTAATGATACTCCTGCAACGGCTGGTCGAGGGGAATAGGGTGAAAAATGTTTCAACGATTTCCTTATTGGATAACAAATGAAGTTAGTTTGGTATTATTCGCGGAAAGTGATGATGCATGATTTGTTGATTGAATGGCTGGGCTTTGGGTATTCACGTTCGAAAGCCAATAATTGGAAATTTTATTCATCTTTGCCCGGACTTGGTTACACAAGCTAAGTTACTGAAGATAGAAATTTGAAATTGAGAAGATATACCTCAGATTTCGTATTGAAGAATTGGTGCATGTAGCAAATATTTTTATAACCGAATCCCCAAAGATGTCTAAGTAAGGGTTTGTAGGTATATGCGAAAGAAATCGCGGGCAATAGCTAGTCTTGTACACTAATATAGCAATACAAATAAATAGGCTTATTTTAATGTTATTGTAAAGGGTCCCCGAATCGATCAATTGCAATTGTCAATTTTTACGTGATCGTCTACCATTGACAATATTACTACAATAGAAATTGATGGCAATTGATAGTTTAGGGGACCCCTTTTTTTGGGTGGGAAATCATCAAATAACATCTCCCGCTCTGAGTGGAGCGGGGGGGGGGGCGTGTCAGACTTTTACTGACTAAAACCCACCCGTGTTCCTTCAGTTGCCTATGCCACGGTAACTCTTTCAAACAACCTGCGACCCTGGCAGGCATCGGCCCTAGCAGACCCCATCAGTAACTGCTCACATCTCTTTGAGGCGCGCGTGGAAAACAACGCGCCGTCGACCCGGGCCTGGTCCTTACCGGACGGCGAGCGAATGCTTGCTGTCCTCAAGCCTGTGCCTACGGTGAATCGGCTCTCAATTCTGCTGCGACTAGGGACGTGAGAGCGCAAAGATTGCCTCTCCCTCACGGGTTCCGCCTCCTCCTTCGCGAGCATTACTGCTTCGCAGAAGGAGGTGACAGCTTCCCATGCACTCTTGTTCCGTACCATAGCCTGGACCAGGGCCGGACGCGAGAGACCGCCGCTGCCGATCGCCTCCGCGAGGACGCGGCGGCGCTCCGCCCAAGCCGGGCAGCCCACCACCATGTTTCGGGGAATCCTAACAAAGATTTCAAACGATTCATGCAACGTATCGAACTTCTATCGCTATTTCTAATTCTACAAATAGTTACCACTTCTCGTCATCAACAGTAATTGGATTGATGAGTTAACAGCAACACCAACATAGTTCGTTACTCTGTAATGTTGACCATGTACATACAAACATTGAGTAGGTACTCGAAGCCTCGGAGGTACTTCAGCCGAGGTGTGGGTTGCATACGTAACGTTCCACTTCTAACTTTGTCGGTAAATACCTCAGCGCCAGTGCCGATTTCAATTATTACGCGATTTAGAATAGAGAAGTTTCAAGCGACTGATTAAAATGGTAATTTGACTCTTACGCTGTAAAGTATATGATTGATTTTCTAATGTGTTGTGCCAACTTTGAATTTTGAAGGCAGAGTTTAAGCATTTACATTTTGTTGACATAATCGGGTATCAAAACTAAAATGAAAAGTTGGTAACCCATGCAAAGTAATTTATTTATTACATAATTATAAATTATGCATTCCTACTACCAATGCATTATACATGTTACTATGTTCAGCGTAAGATAAGCTTTGCCGATGTATACGACTGTTTTGAAAAAAGAAAGTAGTTCTAGTTCCTTCGTATTTAGCGGCTGGTTTTCCAAAGTCTAAATTATGGATGGACTTAAATAGTTTGGTAGATTTATGTAATGGCCTGTTTGCGACTTATACTTGGTCACAGATTAATTTTTAAACAAGAAATGTTAGGTAGGATTCATTCGCTCACTTTCACTCTAAGCAATTCTTTTTAGCTGTCTTGTCATCTTTACTGGATTAGATGAAGAAGCCGTTCCATCCAGAATACTGTCCTCAAAAGATCTTATACCTCAAGCTATAACTTATTCGAATGTCTACCCAACACCATTCGCCAGAGCAAATGTAACGGCGATTATACCAACACATGCTATTCCAAAAGCTATTTTATGCCATTTTTGTTCTGTTACGAGTATTGTCTCTACTGAAATACTTTGAGATTAGTTCTAGCTGGTCTAACACACACATTTTTCAGCCCTTTTATTTAGCCTATAAATATTTACTTTTTTATTGTGAATTGACAATGGTTTTATATGATGAGAAGCCAGCCTGAATGTTGTGTACGGTCCACGGCGTTCGTTCAACAATTTTATATTGTTTTTGGTCCGATATTGAGCTAGAGCCAAATAAATAATACATATGTGTAGTTTTGCAGTATTAGTACTTATTCAATCGATTTGAGATCATCTTTGCTTAAGTTTTATGGTGATGTCGGTACTTCTATAACCAACTGGCCTCAAAGGGTCCGTCTCCACCAAACTGAAAAACCCTCGGAGATGCTCGAGCACTTTTTAATCAAGTTAAAAAAAAAAATAATTTAAAAAATTAAATCGACTTCAAAAAGAAATTAACACAAAATTATGAAATAACTTTAATTTCGGAAGTCGGTATCTTGGGATCTGTATTTTAGTTTTTTTTTGCCACCGACTTCCGAAATTAAAGTTATTTCATAATTTTGAGTTAATTTCTTTTTGAAGTCGATTTAATTTTTTTTTAATTATTTTTTATTTCGTAGTTTTTAGTTTTTAGTAAAAACTAGAATATTGAGGGTATAGTGTTAAAACCCAATATGTGTCAAAAAATCAAAAATCGTTTTATTAGTACATTTTAGTGCATTTTTGATGCTCTTTCCAGTGGTCTAATCCAATAAGTGGAATTCGCAGTAGAAAGCAAATTACTTGAGGTAATAACCCAATAAAGTGACCACGTTTAGTCAAAATTTAAAAACTGGAACCCTATAAAGTGTGATATCTTGATAAATAATGATTTTATTTCACGCTTAAACCACATAAAGCTATTTATTGGTATTGAGTGTTCAATGATTTCAACTCAAATTACGCAACGGCATAAAGGCAATAACCACTATTTGTATTTATCGGGTTTTAGCTTTACATACGTAGATAAGAAAACCAACAAAACCAAAAGCTAAATCAAAGCAAATGTGTTTGTTGGGTTTTATTGTTCAGTTATATTTCAAAAGTAACAACTTATGTAGAGTGAAAACGAAACAATGTGAAAAATGCATATTTAAATGTACTGAGAAGTTTTCTCCTGACGAACGAAACGTTTTGTGTAGTAATTATTACAATATAAACTGAAAAATGAAAAAAAAGAAAAATGTTATTCTTTCATGCCTGTAAAGACCAGGAAATCACAGAAAACATCAAATAAAAAGGATCGCACAGTCAGCAAAAAATATTTTTTCAAAAAGAACAACGATCAAATCCAAGTCTGCCTCAATTTTTTCAAAGCGACTACTACTACTACTACTACTCGTATTAGTGTAGACGTTATATCCGACGCTGTAAATAAAGCTGATTCCTTCGGAGTTTATAATAACGATGATCAACGTGGCAAAAAAGAACCACCTAATAAAACAAGCCCTGAAGTCGTTGCATTTGTCCAGCAACATATTGAATCTTTTCCTGTGATGGAGTCCCATTACTGTCGTAAAGATAGCAAAAAGAAGTATTTGGCTCCGGACGTAAAATCTATAAGTAACATGTATAGATTGTATCAGGACCTTTGCACAGAATCAGAAAGGGTATCTGTTTCACCATTTAAGTACCGTGAAATATTTAATGATAAGTATAATTTGAGTTTTTTTCATCCGAAAAAAGAGTTATCCAACATTTGTTCAAAATACGAAAAATCTGACTCGAGAAAATTTGGAAAAAGAATATCGGGAGCATAAATACAGCGTGAACAAATATGTCAAGCAGAAAAAGATGCTGATAAGGTTCGCGCTAACACAGATGACTCATTTATGTCTATTACTATGAATTTACAAGCTATGTTGCAGATACCAAGTGGTGGGGAAAGTATATTATACTATATGAGGAAATCAGTGTTGTATAATTTTACTACTTACGAAGCAAAATTACCAAATAATGCATACTGCCTCTGTTGGAGCGAATTAAACGGTAAAAAGGGAGTTCTGAAATAGGTACGTGCCTCTATTACTTTTTATGAAATAATTATCCCAATCCATCAAAGAAATCAGTTTTTTTTTTCTGACACCTGAAGCGGACAAAACAGGAATCAGTACAATTCAGCACTTCTGCTCTGGGCAGTTCAAAAAATCAGAAGTTTTTAGAGAGTGGCCACATTCACATGGAGGTGGATTCCATGCACGCTGCTATCAAATCAGCGTCTAAAAATAAAACAATAAGTAGCGTAAGTGAGTGGAAAAACGTTTTTACAGCAGCTAGAAAGAAGAGGGCCAAAATGATTACGAAAGAGGAGATAAAGGAAAGAATAGAGAAAGGAGAGATAATTATAAAGTGAGTGAATTTAAATTTAATGACATGTTAGACTTGAAAAACCTTAGTGCTGCATTAATTAGAAATAAAAATAAAGATAACATGATAGAAACAGTTAACTGGCTTAAAATAAAAAGGATTAAATATGTTAAAGGAGACTTAAAAATATATTTTAATTACGATATCTATGTCCGAGAACTTTCGTAGCATAGATGTCTGTAAAATGACCGTTGATACACCTAAAACTAGAGCTAAAAGAAATTCAAACCGTCCTTCAGTTAATGTTCAATTAGAAAATGAAATAGAGCACTTCTATTCCAGTCAATTACTGATTAGCCTAGCTAAAATGAAGGATCTCCTAAATATGTGCGAAAAACTTATCATACCAGAGGAACTCCATGCATGGATACGTGGTATGAAGACATACACCAAACCAACAGCCTTTGAAAGTGAGGAAGAATAATTTATATTGTTTTTTTTTTGTGATTCTTAAAATAAACCATTTATTAAAAGTAGTTAATTTCTCTATACCTAAAACCCAATAAGTCGGTGCCCTTTGCAACTTATTTTTTTTTAATGATAAAATGGACCACCTCGGAAACTTAAAAATACTGTATTACAATATTTCAATGTATACACTTTTACTACAAATACGCATTATAACGATATTATTTGAATAACATAGATATTTTTGTCCTTAAAACTTAAATGTTGAATATCTCGAAAGTGACAATTTCGTACTTATTGGGTTAGAGCACTATACCCTCGATATTTGTTTGGTATAAGTAGTTAATAGTTTTGTTATAAATATTGCACTAGAATTTGACCAAGGTTTTGAGACCTTTTCCCTTTGTCACCACACCTGTAGCTCGTATCAATAAGCCAGGCCGTCACACTTACACATATTAGTCCATTATCTTGAAAACTACTGAACCGATGAAACTTGATGAAACTTTCACTGTGCCCTAAGTTGAAGTAAATGTAAGCCAACAAAAAAAGTATGGTCACGATCCGATTAATAGTTTCGGAGAAATGCGTGGAGAAACATACATACATACAAACAGACATAACATATATACATACATCAATAAAATTTTGTATATTTGTTTGGATCATGAACAGATTATCATATGTGAATATATTGCAGTTAGAATAATATTACATACATACGTGTCGAATTGATAACTCCTTTTTTTTTTAAGTCAATTAATTTTTATTTTTTTATTTCACTGAATATGTAATATTGACTTTCAAGTATCAACATTTGACACAGACAGTCATACATCACGCTTGATAAACGCTTGATGTCTGCTTGGAATTTTATACCTATCTATAGTCAATATTGATACTGAAATTTAAAAAGTGTTCGAGCATCCGCGAGGGTTTTTCTGTTTGGAGGAGCTCGTGGCTAAGTAATAACAGCCGCACGGGTCGATCCATCAGGTTAAGCTACGCTTGCTGGGGTTGGTCTGTGGATGGGTGACCATCTTTTCATACCGAGACTCCTCCGTGCCTCGGAAAGCACGTGAAGCCGTTGGTCCCGGCTGTCATTCGAGGATCTTTGACAGTCGTTACGGGTCGTCAGAAGGCCGAAAGTCTGACAACCAGTCTTACCAAGGGGTATCGTATTACCCAGTAACTGGGTTGTGGAGGTTAGATAGGCAGCCGCTCCATGTAAAATACTGGTATTCAGCTACATCCGGTTAGACTGGAAGCCGACCCCAACATAGTTGGGAAAAGGCTAGGCAGATTGATATTTTGACTCAAAGACAGAATGAGCTTTGATCGCCAATGCTTTATTGCAATTGCGATTCCAGAATACAGATCAAAAAGTCTAGACCTTTTCCAGATATTTTTCATCACCTATACTGTAGTGTTGAAAATTGACTTGGAAACAACGTAGAAATAAAATACAATTAAAAAAAAAATACTTACTTTTATTTCATTACATGGTTATAAAAAATTAAGTTAAAAATATAATAACCTAACTTAACTAAAACTAAGTCTAAAACACGGCGTCGAAAAATTCCTCCGCATCGCTATCGACTGGTAATGTACCCAGGAGACTGGCGGCATTGCCACGTAGTAAGGTATAAAATTGATAAAGGTTTCAATTCTGCAACTTTGTGCTTATTGAAAGTGGGTCCTAAATACAAAAGCAAGTTGTTAGATAATGCTAAACAAACTAAAGGTTACCTGGACTGGAACTCTAACACAGAGACAATCAGAGCAGTTCATTCATACTCCACAACAGAGTTATTCGCATACATGTTACTGGACTTGCTGGTTGTTCACGCATTCATGTTTGTTAACGATTCTAGACATAGTCTTGTGTTGAGACCGTATTGGTGTAATAGGTTTATTTGAACTACATAATGGTGCCAATACTGTTGTTCATAAACCAAACTTAATTAAGGCTATTGCTAATATTTTCTCTATAATAAAACAAGAAAGAGACGGACGTAAATTAGTGCTGTGTATTTAATTGAAATAAAATTTCCATACAGATTGAGACGATACGTAAAAACATGTCGACTGAAAACACGGTGAAGCGCAAGGCGTAAACTAGTTTGACATTTCCTCTAACTTAGTTCATAGCTATAGCCGTCCTTTTCTCGCGCTGTCTGTTAGTAAAAGATAGCGGTTCTCTAATTTTAGTTTAGTTATTCAACAAGATAATCGGCACCATTATATTTTTGTTTAGTTCTTTATGAAATATGACGCTTACACGTATACAGTTCATAATATTTACATGAAATCAAGTTATTTCCTGATGCCAATAGGCAGAGCACGGAGTAACGCTCCGTGGCCTAGAGTTAGGTGAAGAACTACAGAACACGACGTGCTCTGATCTTTCATACTTCTTTTCACGTTCATGGCCGAAACAGTTACGACCCATGTACCTCATGTACTCGTACTTGTTATCTTGTAATCTTTGCATGTCGGTTTGTATCTGGGGGCACGGAAGTGCCCCCGCCAAGTCGAACAAAACAAAGCCACGGCCGTACCACCCTTTTCTCGAAGCCATTCGGGCCATTTTCGACTCCCTGTAACTTCGCTGTGGAAAAAACTAGAAGCCAAATTTTTCAGGGACCAAGGGGGCATTACATCTATAGATACATTTCCAAATTACATTAAATATGAACCAGTAGTTTAAGAATTATTGCAAGTCAATAGTTCCTTGATTTTGATAATTTGAATTTTGCGGGCTACTCTGGCGCTTCTCCGCAGTTGCTGTCGTAAGACGCGTGTCGCTTGTGCGTGTAGCTCATGGCCACATAGTGGTAGGTAGCAGTCTGAAGAGCGCATGTATAGATAGAATTGAACATCGACGTTGCACTCCTTAGACACAAGGAAGCGACCGAGAATAAGTCTGGTACTAGATTCTCAGCTATGAGACGTTTTTATCAGTTTGTTTATTTGAGTTCATCTCCCTTTACTTAAAACGCGAAAAAGATCACAATACATAACACAATACATCGAGCGACCGTTCACCCCGCTTGTCACCGCCTTAAAAAGCGCATAAAAATATACGGGTACGTGTCTCCCTTAAAATATTTACCTACTCATCGATGTCCCGTTGCCAAAGTTAACGTAGTTGCAAATAACTTTATGTTCTCCGCCGAGCCGCTAGGGGTCGCTATGTGAAATAAACTCGATAAAGGCTCCGCGGTTCGTTGGGTGACCCAATTTAGAAGGTCGACTTTCATCCCCTTCCGGTTGGAGTTGGTGATTTTCGATTAAGGAGCTTTCTTAGGGTAAGTTTTTCTTTAGTGTCAGTACTTATTGGGTAAGTTGGAAGTCTATTTGTCTTTGTTTGGGTTCTGCAGTGACTGTTCTTAGACAGGTGGGGGCTATTGGCGCTATGTTACTGAAGGAGGGTTCAGATTACACTGTCGCTAAATATTAATCCCGTGACACGTGATTAGAAAACTTTTCGCACTATACGAAAGTTATATTTTTAGTAATAATAATAATAACCCCACCGCTGTATCTCTACGTTGACGTCGTGGTGGGGCTTGCGCGCTCCAAACTTTAGGTCGGTGCCGGTAGAGATTACTTTGCCGGAACGGGTCTAGGATGAGGAGTCAGACCAAGAGAGATACATAAACCCGCAGGGCAGCATGTGGCGAGATGTTGGGCAGTAGCGACCCCACGGACCCTATCTCCCGAGAGAAATCTTGTCCTCATCTCTGGCTTGCCTTTATTGGCCGGCTGGAGTGAACACTGACGAGGAACAGAGCTCACACCTCTTTCTTGCCTTTATTGGCCGGCTTGAGTGGAGATTCGCAAGAGCAAACGTGCTCGGAGGAAGGAAGTATTCCAGTAAGATGCTGGTAGGGATCTTGACCGTACTTCCGGGATTGTCCTGATAGCCGTGGAATACCTCTCCACTCCTCAAGCATCTCAGGAAGTGTTGCCCCCTTGTCGCTACGACACTAACTATGTGCTAGCGGCCGTTTCCGGGGCCTATTATTGAGTGTGCAAGTCACCCCCTGCCATTTTATCCGTGTATAATATATAACATTGGTCAGGCAGGGGACATAGTTCTTCCATAGTTCAAGTTACCCAATCCACTTTAGCCACCAGACCCATAGCCCAATATGTTTTGTTTCCACGCACAACAATAGTCCTGCATCAACCGGGGGTTATATCATACAGGGATAACCGTCGGTTGGTGCCTCCTTATCATTTAAAATTAATTAAGGGGCCTCTGCGAGTTGGCTTCGGCTCCTCGTACGCCTTCCAAAGGTCCGGGACCCCAGGGTCCCGAGAAATGTAAAAATAATAATAATAATAATATCCTGGGACATTTCACACACGGTCATCTGATCCCAAACTAAGCAGAGCTTGGACTATGGAAACCAGATAACTGATATAGTACATATACTACTTTTTTTTGTAAATCCATACTTATATAGATAATTACAACCAGACTCAGGACAAACAGACATGTTCATGCACACAAATATTTGTCCTGGATGGGAATCGAACCCACGACTTGAGGCATGATAGGCGGTATCTTAACCAACCACGTCAACTGGCCTGCCAAAGTTGACTGTTCCGTTATAGTAGCACTGTATCTACTGCTTATTTTACTGCTAACACAACTATAAAGATTCAAAAACCACAACTCAAACTAAGAAAATACAGACATTTTTTGTTGCAAGAGTTTCTCTTTGCAAAGGCCCCACAGCCGCTGAAAAGTACTTGAAACATCGGGAAACGTGGAAAGTTAAATAAAATACTGACATAATTTGTTCAGTAGTTTCATTTAATCCACTCGAATTCACTCTTATACCTCTGAACTTTGGGTTCTCTTTCATCACAAATGAACGAAGTTATTATTAGCTTTATTTCGAGACTAGCTTTATTTTGTGACTTTTCTCACGAAATTTGATTGAAATAAAAAGAGTATCATAAGACTTATTTTTAAATCCTCGCAGTAAAATGTCACCTTATGTATTATTAAATTGTAGTTTTTACATGCTGTTAATAAAAGCAGACAAAGCCCCTGAATTATAATGTTATGCATAATATCTCCACGCCAGGCAAAAGTAATTAAAACAGGATTGGTTAAAAACTCATCTTTTTAATAAATTCTTGTTATATTTTGGATGTTCATAAAATGTAAATATTAGCTTTTAGTGGTCCATCCTTTACGCAAAATGATTGGCTGTTATTTTAGTATATTGTGTATATTACGACTTCCAAGCGAACGAAGTCGCAGGGCACAGCTAGTAATCTATAAGTAAATAACTACTTTCTGTACAACGAAAGAATCCTAATTGTATATTGAATATGGGTGTATCCATATTCTAAATTCAACTATTTACGTTACACGTCCATGTTTGGGCCACAGAAATTCATAGATGTGTACGAAATTTCAACATAATTGGTCCAGCAGATTCGGAGCAAATTGACTGTGACAGATGGACAGACAGACTAACAGACACACGAGTGATCCTATTAGGGTTCCATTTTTTTATTTGGACGTACGGAACCCAAGTAAAACATACCTGACGCAGTGGAGCGGGCGTATTGCCAGCGCATGGGTGGGATGTTCCCCCAATTCGCGGCATCTGATTGTGAATATTGTTTTTACTCCGTGGTGAATATCCAAGAACCTAGATGACATGGAAATATGAACCATTGCAATAAGACTCAAACATCGATTATTCGAAAACGACTAAAATATAAAAATACCATAAATGCAAAAAAGCAATTTACTCATTTCTAAAAAATAAAACTTACGATGAAACAGAGAAGTTTCTAACAGCATAAATAAAAATATACATCAAAATCTACTATTACAGTAACAAACCCACATACACACATACGTACAGAAACGCCAACTCACACCCACACACACACGCACATTCAACAACACGAACGCGAGCTCACACACACATACACACACTCACACTATTCCACACAACCACACTCGCCTTTTAGCAAATGTTTTTATTACTTATCTTTTTATTATTCCTCTTGTATTACATTTAGTTACACTATGTCACCAATAATTATAAAATTGTAGTAGAAGACTAGTGTTAAGCCACATACTGTGTACGATTTAATTATAATACCCATATGGGGACTGGCACTATACTCCCTTATACAGGTTATTCTATAACCTAGCTGGGAATGCAGCACCTCACCACCATTTCTGTTGTAGTTTTAGTACACTAATTTGTCACCCTGTAAATTGTCATGTACTACAATGCTGTTATGATGAATAAACAATATTATTATTATATTATTCCTTTGCAAAACGCTATGTGATCTGTGATTGTGAGAACTTTCTTGTGATCCTATCCTACTGTACCACCAAATATAGCATTTCTGTGTACTGAACCATATTTAAACTACATTTAGCCGTTTTAATGTTCGGTATCATAAAAACACACAAACCGGAATACCTCTTTAAAAAAATAGTTAGAGGCACGTGCACTACAGCTACTCTGCTCGTTCCACGTCCAATCCGATCTCGATGCTTCGACATAGGACTACTGCCTTCAGAGGATGTTTCAAGTATGCCGCTTCTCGATGCTGGAATGATATACCACCTCCCATAAGATCCCTGAAAACAAAACAAAATTTTAAGTTACATCTGAAAAAAAACATGAGCAACAAATATTTTATAAATAAATACTCACATAATGTTTATCATCTATGAACAAGGTAAATCAACATCCAAAGGGCTCGAGGCGGCATCATGGTGAGACGCAATGTGGTCGCACGCGCGGGTTTGGGCTAGGCCAGACAGACTGCAATCGCGGACGCGGGGCGGGCGTGGTGCGACGTGACATTTTCATTCCATTGACATTCTTCTATATTAAAAATAGCTTATGAAGTTGCTCTCGTAATTTTTCATACAGTGTGAAATTCTCCTTAATTTTCTGTGGTTGAATTAATGTTATTAATTCCTTTTTTTCACTTTTCTAGTAAAAATAAGTCATCTTCATTCCTAGTTTATTTTGACAAACACTGGACACGACGACAGAACGAAGCCGCTTTCGGCTGCAGACAGACAGGCATGATCACGCAGGTCCCCGCGGCCCTGTGCCCGTGCCGCTCCACGCACCGCGCTGACGCGATGGCTAGGGAGGGAGCAAGGCAAAGCACTGGATGTGTAGATGTGTAGCAATATACGCACGCACGCGCTTTAGGTACGCACGGTGATGCCTGCAGATTAATTTTTTATGTTATTTAATATATCATATATAATATCATCTATAATTTGTTTTTATTTATATATGTTTGGTTGTAGCTTTGTAAGAATAATTGCGTTATAATATTCTAAGTACTGTTTGTTTTATTTTATTTATTTATTTACTAATTCATGTACAGATCATTTAACCTGACTTGGTTTCCGAACCTGTCTTTTTCGAGTGACCAGTGAAAAACAGCGCTGTGCTGTGGGCCCCCCATAGCACAGCATCATGCTGAGTGGAAGCCTTCTTGTCACAGTCATGGCGTGCCAGCAGCTGCCGACTTTTGTTTTGTGCTCGTGATTTGTGTTTTATTTTTCTTATTGTAAAACTCGAGTTAATTATATTTTTGTATGCACGTGTTTCTGTGACAAATAAACATATTTTTCTTTCTTTCTTTCTATTTCTTGCCATGCGTACCTCCTAAACAGAGGGAACATCATCTTCACGCCCTTGTCCCATGTTACGTGGGGTCGGCGCAGCACGTTTTCTTCTTCCATTCTCCCCTGTCAACCGTCACGCTACATTATCTATACATCTTTTCCCTGGTCTTCCTCTTCCTCTCCATCCATCAACAACAAAAAAACAACAAAAGGGAACAAAATATTGAATTATCATTTTAGATTACCGTAAAGCATAAAGAAGCAACATGCATTTTGTAAACAAGTAAACATCAACAGTAATTTAACTTGCTCCAAAATTTACTAATTAAAACTGTCAAAAAGTCTACTCGCGCAATAAAACTTGCAGTGGCGATATACAGCATAATGTTCATCAACTTATATGCATATAGCCTGTAGGTGTACGTTAGGCACGGGCCACACAGTAGGGACGTGAGACGAGGACAGGACGCAGACGCGGCGTCCCTTTCACGTATCTTTGCTAACGTAACTGACACCTCTATTCCCCGAAGGCTTGGGCAGAGGTGCACCTATATTATAATACAAAAAATATTTATTCGCTTAAAACAGTATGTATGTTACGGGTAATGTTAGATGATTGAGCAAACCTAGGTTTACCCAAGCATTTTAGGTAAAGTCCGAATAATAATTAAAATAAATTTTAATTGCCCATACAGGTCGACTCAGGTAATGCTAGAATGATTAAACTTAGATGTAGGCTGAAAGGTAGGTTAGGTTAGAATTGTTTAAACTTAGGTGTAGGCTGAAAGGTAGGTTAGGTTAGGTTAGAACTGTGACCACACAACGCACGAGATTATTCCGACTTTACCCATACTGCTTAGGTAAACCTAGGTTTACTCAATCTTCTAGCATTACAAATGTATAACAAATGATCGAATTCCCAGCCTTCTGAAGAAGAAAGAAAGAAAGAAAGAAACAATGTTTATTCTGCACAAACATAACGCACATTACAAATAAACAAGACATAAAATACTACACATGCAAAGCAGGCAAAAGCCTGTTGCAAAAGTAGTAATAGTAAAAGTAGTGCTGCATAGCAAAAGTAGTTTATATTGTCGAGTACAATGACCCCTTAAGAGATATCTTGTATGAATAGATAGACCTTATACAGGGCGTCCGGTAAAGAATGGACAACTTTGAAATATTATATATAGCAAACAACAAATAACCGATGGAATTCATTTATTTGTGGTCGTGGTGAAGAAGATTTTTTTTCTAAAAAATCTTATGTACCTTCTGGGAACTAGAACGACCATGAGGTCTATTATATACTATTTCAAGTTGCAGGTGGGTCGCTTTTCCATCTGCATACTATTTGCCCCGTCCCAAGTCCCTTCTGTGTGGCCCACGCCTAATCTAGCAGCGTGAAAAGGCACGCTGAAAACAAAACAAAACACCCGCCAATCAAGTATTTGCATTATCAAAAACGATTTTATCAAATATTTCCGTGCTTCCAGTCCGCTGAAGCGTCTCCCCTTTAATTTTGCATGAGTGTTTTATTGGAGCAAATAGGCTCTCACGTTCTCCCCCCTTTCCCCTCCGTTGTTTTATGGGTACATTTTTAAGGTACTTGGATATAGGTAGGCGATAAGGAAACGTATGGCGTTTGAGAGTTATGACCGGATGTCTCCTAAAAAAGATATTCATCTGTTTTTTATTCATTGGTTTTTGTAAGGTCGTTTTGGAAGTTTTGATGGTGTAGGCTACGAATAAGGTTTAGAGGAGACTTCGATCAATAGAAAGAAACTGTTGGTTTTTACAGCTACTTGCATAGTTTTGTACCAGCTACAGGCATGTGCATTTTTGTACGAAGATGAAGTTTGTAGAAACAAAAGAAACTACAGCACGCCGGCATTAAAGACATCATCCGTCGGGCTCTTGTCAGAGCTGGGGTGCCAGCTGTTCTAGAATGGCTGGCACGTGAAGATGGGAAGAGGCCAGACGACCTGGAATGACCTTAATGCGTTGGAAGTTGGGTAGGCCTTTGGTGTGAGATGCCCTCGCGCCACCCCATCTCCCTAGCACGGCGAGCTAGGGCGGTGAGATAGCGCTTAGGGTGGCTGCTGCAGGAGTACAAAACCTCAAACGGCGCAAATATATCTTATTGGGAGCTATATGTTTGAGCCACTTGGGGTTGAAACACTAGGGCCTTGGGGTCCAAGCTCTCATCGAGTATTTCGGGACATCGCCAAGCGGTTGGTCAACTCTTCACGGGACCAGAGGGCTGGCCTATTTTTAGCCCAAAGAATCAGCATTGCCATCCAACGTGGCAATGCTGCCAGCCTTGGGCACATTTCCCATTGACAGAGAGCTCTTCCCCTTTTTAGGGTTCCGTACCTCAAAAAGAAAAAACGGAACCCTTAAAACGGAACGGATCACTCGTGTGTCTGTCCGTCTATCACAGCCAATTTGCTCCGAATCTAATGGACCGATTAAGTTGGAATTCGGTACATGTATGTATTTATGGTGACCCAAACACGGACGTGTAACGTAAATAAAAAAAAATAAATATGTGGGTCAATCTTGGGGGGGCAAATAAGAAAAAAAAAGTTTTGCAAACTGTACCGTGTGACATACCAAATGAAAGGGCTTATTGTGAGGGTCTCAAAAATATTTTTTTTATAAGTATTTTTTTGTTAGTTATTTAAGAAAGTAGACGAAAATTGCCCATTCCCCCCCTTATCTCCGAAAGTATTGAGCCTAAATTTTTTAAAAGAATACAGAAAATAGTTCAATACCTATAGATTACAGGAAAACTTATAAGAAGTCTATGGTCTTAAAACAACATAGTAAATCTGTCAATATTGTGCGTACAAACTTACATTTGCAGTTGGAATATATGGGAGAACATGTTTTTAAACTACAATGTTAAGTTTGTTCTTGGGATTCATCCCAACTACGGAACCCTTCATGGTGCGTAGTCCGACACAAACTTGGCCGGTTTTCTTATTATATACTTGTACATAACATATATATTTTACTTTTAGCTAGTATATTGTAATAAAGCTACTACAAGGTTGTATTTTATTAATAATTTAATTACTTCGTGTAGTACTAAAAAAATTTAATATAACTAGCATGAAATTAAAAAAAAAAAGTTGGGACCTGGATTCTAAGTTTAGAACAACATATTTCAACAAAATCTAATATTCATAGCAATAAAGCTACCGGGCAAAATGTTATTTAAAAAAAAAACATGCAGCATGCATGGCATAACCAGCCTATAATGCTCCCTTTGCTGGGACACAGGCCCTCGGGGAGAGGGAGTGGACCGTAATCCACCACGCGGGCCCAGTGCAGCCTGCACTGGGCCCGCGTGTAGATGTCACATGTCTTCGAATTTTTGGCTCTAGGACATGCCGGTTTCCTCACGATGTTTTTCTTCATAGTTTTGAGAGCAGTGGTAATAAAATAATTTACACAAAGTAAAGCGCCTGTCTGGATTCGAACCCAGGACACAACTCGTAAGCCGCGGCCGTTACCATACTCTTACCAAAAGTAACATTTTCAACCAATATAGGTTGCTATTTCTAAAATATAACACACATTTGTTTGAGTCATAATCAATTTTCTGCTTCTTGTTAGACAAGAGAATTTGGCGGTGCAGCCAAATAATACATTCGGCAAATAAATTGTGACTGCTACGTAAATTCGTAGCTCGTAGCCGGGAGCTACGACGCTACGTGCTACGCTACGTAAAGAGCGTAGACCGTATTGATGTCGTTATGAGCAAAGGAAACCAATAAAGTATTTATGTCGTTCGGATGATATTTTTGTATACCTCTTTGCGTTCTGAGTCTTTCATCTCAGAGTTCTCGAAACTTCTAGTTTTAAAATATAATTTATTTTTGACGTGTCAAGTGTTTTTTGAACCAATTTACAGAAATAAATATAATTTATAATCATTTATCATTTTGTATATGTAATTTTCCTTTTTGTAGCTAAATGTCCAAAGCGCGAAACTTCTAATGAGCAGTAAGTCTAATTAGCAAAATGTCTACGTAGCAAAACGTCCAACTATCGGATGGTCTGTATAGCAGAACATCTATTTAGCAAATCGTCAGATTCTCAAAATGTCTGGATACTCAGGCACAAAATTCATTAGACGATTCGCGCTGTTGGACATGTAGCTAATTAGACCTTCTAATCAGGAGGGGTAATTTTGTATGAAAATATTGATAACATTTGTAATTTACATTTAGCTAATTAGACCTTCTAATCAGGAGGGGTAATTTTGTATGAAAATATTGATAACATTTGTAATTTACATTTAGCTAATTAGACCTTCTAATCAGGAGGGGTAATTTTGTATGAAAATATTGATAACATTTGTAATTTACATTTAGCTAATTAGACCTTCTAATCAGGAGGGGTAATTTTGTATGAAAATATTGATAACATTTGTAATTTACATTTAGCTAATTAGACCTTCTAATCAGGAGGGGTAATTTTGTATGAAAATATTGATAACATTTGTAATTTACATTTAGCTAATTAGACCTTCTAATCAGGAGGGGTAATTTTGTATGAAAATATTGATAACATTTGTAATTTACATTTAGCTAATTAGACCTTCTAATCAGGAGGGGTAATTTTGTATGAAAATATTGATAACATTTGTAATTTACATTTAGCTAATTAGACCTTCTAATCAGGAGGGGTAATTTTGTATGAAAATATTGATAACATTTGTAATTTACATTTAGCTAATTAGACCTTCTAATCAGGAGGGGTAATTTTGTATGAAAATATTGATAACATTTGTAATTTACATTTTGCTACATTTTGCTACCTAACATTTTGCTCCGGTTTTTAAAATGTACGGGCCGGGTTTGCCTGTAAAGGAAGAATTGAAATCATATGAAAATAATACTGAGTGTGTTCTGACCATGTATCCAAAGTGGTCGACTGTTTATCAAAAGTCAATCCAAATGTTTAATAGTGATTTCTTTTCCAGGTGATCTATGGTGGGCGGACGACCGCGTCGCAAACACACATGCTGACGATATGGTAAGTGATTTCTTTGTTACTATAACGATTTTGAATGAAGATTTGTTTTTTGTCTAGAATCCTGTATCGCGAAATTATTATGCTGATAAGCTTCCACCTATTGCATATGTGTGTAACTGCTAACCAGGCCCTGGGTTGGCAAAGTTTATCCATTACGAATTTGTTAGTAGCAGCCAGGATTCTGAATTATTGACCCTTTTATGGAACCTCTGTCCAATCTTTTGTAGAATTTAGTTTTGAATTTATGTAGTAAACTGTATCGCTATTGTTAAATCATGTAAATTGGCCAAAAATTATCTTCTCGAGGAAAACGCTAAATTTTCTTTACTAGCGCCATCTAGTCGTTTGGCGTGGTATTATGTACTCAGTTGGCTGGCTGTTCAGAGCGTTTCTAAACAGAGCCATCCTTTAGCACTTAGTTTCTGCGTCTCTGACTAGATGGCGCTACGTGTGTTAGCTAGTTTGAGTTGCGTTCGTCCTGCGATTCTTAAGCTATAGATAGTTCTACCATACTGCAGTTTAGTTAAATAATGCATAGATTTTCTATTAAATATATAAAGTATTTCTTAATAGCGATTATTACTCAGATAATATTTTTGTATATTCTTTAGGTTATAGATGGACCTCGAACATATATTATAGTATGTAGTATGTACTAGCTTCTTATAATTATGCTACTTACAGGGTACAGTATGGCCGCGGCATATTGGCTCAACTCGCTCGGATGCCTGTCGCTGTCGCTGCTATGTCTCTTCGCAACTACTCTTCAAGTCACAAGCGGTAAGTACATTTAGTACACATAACTCGTGTTTTCTTACACAAGAAAACAACATAAATAAACTTCACCGATAACGATTTCTATAGTTAAATTCAAATATATTTATTAACGCTTTGAATGACCCTATACGGCCAAAGCAGTAATAAAAATAAAAGTTCTATTGTGTCTTGTTTTTGGCCTTCAAAGCGTTTATAATCAATTGTACATACAAGAACAGATTTGAGGGCACCCCCCCCAGGCATTTGCCCGTATCTTGGGGGTCGGAACTGCGACATTTTCAGAGTTAACTTTTCCTGACAACAAACCTGAAATCGCGAAAAAAAAATAAGCTGTTCAGTACATTTTGACGAATTATGCGAACATAAATGTACTGAACAGCTGATTTTTTTTCGCGATTGCAGGTTTGGTCCCATAGTAAAAGTTGTTCATAATGATGAGTACAATGACCCCTTAAGAGGTTGCTGGTGTTTTACCAATAACCCTGTATAAAGGGAATCAGTAAAGCCAATCGCAGCATCAGACATTGTAAGGCAGAACGCCCTGATGAAGATACCTAGACAGGTCTAACAATAAAATGTGATATGCTGAACGCAGTATAATGGTTAGACCTGGATCAGAATGTTGGGCAATAAAAGGAATGAATGAAAGGCAATGGCATGCAGCTGCGATAAAAATGCTATGAGAGATGTGTGGTGTCACACGAATGGATAGCGTAAGAAATGAGTACATAAGCGGAAGTCTGAAAGTTGCACCGGTGACTAAAAAGTTGTGTGGAAATCGGTTGTGTGTGTACGGCCATGTGATGCGGAGGAATGAGGAAAATGTCGTGAGGAAAGTTTTGAGTTTGAATGTCGATGGCTACAAGAGTAGGGGATGATCAATGAATCAATGGATGGACAGGATGGACTGTGTGAAAGATGATACGGCTAGAAAGGGGGTGACTACCGAGATGACGACTAATAGAGAATTGAAAATGAAAAAAAGGGACATGTTGCGCCGAACCCAAATAACTTGGGATAAGGGCAGGAATGATGCTGAACGACATTCGTAAGAAACATTTGTGGAAATTATCAGACAAGTCAGGGCTTAGCATTGTAGAACTAGTAGAACGACGAAGTGTAGCAGTATACTGTGGCTCTGTTGCCCGCACTTAGACTCTCATTCATGTGTGTCCTGGCTAACATTGCCAGCCTAGCTCCGTCCAGAATCACGGAAGCTTCCTGTGGGCTTTACAGGCTTCGCGGAGTGACCTCACTGTTCCGAGGATTTGTTCTCGTTGGGAAGCCATGGCCTCGAATTCCAGGATGGCGTGAGCAGCTGATTCCCCGGTACTAAAACTGCTTGTACAGAGTGGACTGTCTGTGGCGCCTACTTTGCTATTTGGACCAAATGTTCAGTTAACATGTGGCGTTTTCTTCTACTTTACAACACAAGGAAGACGAAGCTAGCACTGTAATGTAGCATAGTAATGTATGCCATAATGATGAAACCTCACAACTGTGCTATTTATTTAATTTGACCCTTATTTTGTCTGACTTGACACCTATTCACGTGAAATGTCACACTAATGAACATGTGACAGCTGGCTAATTAGGATGAACTACGTTTATAATATAATTACGTTTTTATTATAAACGTAATTACGTCATTGTTTTATTGGATGAGCGACACGATGTTTATTTTGCACTAGCTGACCAGACAAACGTTGTCATGTCAAAATTTTAATAATTCATACAAAGTTAACATAGAAAATGCACTTTCAGTTTTCCCGAATTTTCCAATATTCCCGGCAACTTTTCAAACATTTTCTTTCATACAAACCTTTTCCGGACAATTACAAACACAACAAAAAAAGAATTAGCCAAATAAGTGCAACCGTTCTGAAGTGATGCGCGTACATACATTTGGCAATTGATTATTATTTATATATATTAGCGAATCTTAATATCATCGCAAATATTTATACGTACAGTACTACAGGGTTTTTCAATATAATCGATGTATATTGTACATAACTATTTAACTTTGACAAGTAAGTAGTTTATGAGTAGATACGGAACCCTAAAAATTGATGAAAGTCCTTCCTTTGACTTCCTAGAGTTGTCGTTAAGAGCTAGAATGGATATACAGCGAAAACATTGTTTCCTAAAATATACTTACTTTTACGAAACAATGTTTTCGGTATTTTTTATAACAAAGTACCTTATGGCTCTTATGTAAAGGTAAGTCGAAATTAATTAAAAGAAGGTAGAAGACGTTCAAAGACAGTGTGCGAGCTCGAAACAAAATTGATCCTGACAACAGGCTGAAACGTTAAAACGAAGAAGATTAATAAAATAACAAAGTATGCGAATATCCCGAGCTGCACTCTAATTGCGTAACACACTATCAATCGGAATGGCTTTTGACAGTTCAACAACATTCATTGCGTTATTTACATTGTTGAGCAGACCAATTTTCGAACATACGAAGCAATGGATTAGCAATTTGCTTCAAAATTATTAAAATTCCGATTGATAATGCGTTACGCAAGTAGGGTGCTGGTTAGCTATTATAAGGTACTTAGATATAGGTTATGGTTGCACTCGATATAAACCAAATTAATTAATTAACGAGAACTCTGTGGACTGGTTGTGCATTTTATAAAAGCAAAGTATTTGTGCGAAGGTGTTATATCCTCTAAGGTATGGTGCATCCACACACATCATTAATTATTCGTCGTTATTAATAACCTCTTTCAGGGAGCAGAGAGAGTATTACAGAACGAATCATTAACAAAACAAGACAAGAACATTACAAAATTATTCAGATGCTCTCAACAATACCTCAAAATAATAAGATCTTAGGCGTCTTCTTACCCTCTGCGTATTAATTACGAAACCATCGACACACCTTCGACACTTCAGCACAGAAGAGGGAAAATTGTTTAAGTGTTTTTCTGACGCTCGTAATCACTTGTTAGCAAATACAACAGAAATTAGAAACATCATATAAATATAGGCCGTTTTTTTAGAGGGGAGCACTTTAAATGAAAATAAAACACAGAAACATGTTTTTAAAATCCATGAAGTTGGCTTTATAGCCGCGGCGGCCACATTCCCGGAATCATGTTCAAACATTAACGCGATAAAATTATCTATCAAATAAAGCCAATTTCATGAATATTAAAAACATTTTTCTGTGTTTTATTTCAATTTAAAGTTCTCACCTCTATCTCAAATAGGTAGTAATGGTTGCTATATGTTTTCCTCTCAGAAAATAAAAGGATAAGGAAGCATAAGTATGTATAATATCCCTAAACTGTACTCTGCACCTATTAAAATCATGTATCCCCAAGGCGCTTCGGGATCGAAAATCCCGTTACAGCATTCTCGTGCCATAGATATTCTCGTTGGGCTTAGAGGCTATTGAGATATATACACTCATCCCTTTCCAACATATATGGTGAAGTGCTATCCGTCTCTTTCTTCAGGCGTAGGGAAGCGATCAATAAGGATTCGGATTCTAAATTCGAATAAGATACCGTTGGGAGAGAGGACATTTTTGTAATTATGTTCGACCGGTTAGAATGTTTTTAATTATAACACATCGTAGCAAGTTGGTTAGATACGGCAAGACATAGGAGAACTTAATAGTGTCTTGTAAAGACCAGAGCATGAATTTTCATTTAATTTTTTAACGGGATCTTCAAAATCGTGAACAATTTAAACACAATATTTTGCATAATTTAATGAAATGATGGTAGAAATCTTCTAAAACGAGGTGACTTCAAAGTTACCTACTTCAGATTGTCAAGTGACTACAGCTCCACAATCATAGTAAGAGCCTTTCTTTCAATTAACTTCCAAAGAGTCTCGATGCAAATCTCAGCGTCCATTGTTTACGCGTGCTATTTTTGCATTTTTTCTCTCGAATTTCTTCATTTCTGGCGGCAAAGTCATTAGCATAATTACGTCGGCTCTCATAAACATGCCTCTAAAACATTTCATCGTCGTTTGAACGAATTTTTAAAGGGCAAAATGAAGGTGGAATTCAGCCTCCTATCTTTTGTTTGAAGTACAGGCGCATTCTTTAATCTTAGAGATTTTAACTCAACCGCCGCATAACTGGATATAAGCTTCTTTGGAACCGACAGAGTACTGCGTGTTCTAGTTTCTTTTAATTATAAAAATGTCTTCGTAAAGCAAGCGTAAAACTGTCTAGTTCTTTCTTTTAATTGCTATGAACTGTCTTATCTCTGAATTACTTTTACACTGAAAGTAATAAAATCTTTTACAACTCAATTGTCAACACAAGTGGCGTGGAGTGTTCGTAATAGAGATGTACCTCGGAGGAGCAAACACTAACGAGTAAATTAAAACGAATAGTCGATTGTTTTCGCGACTCTGTGTATGGGATCATTTGTCACTGCGGCGAACTTGTGGTGAGTTTCGAGATGGAATTTTCCTGTTTTCTTAACCGAAGCCTTTTCCCACTCAACGCGTGAGCTCGCTCTGAGTAACGAATTTACTCAGTAAGTCAGTATTATGCTGTCGAGTCAGCAAATAAAATATTTTGGCGGTTTTTTAAGACTGTTTTCATGTTGTTATTAGAAATAATAAAAGGATTTTTACTGCTGCTTGCTGGTGAAGGTCGGGCGTTTTGGGGGACTGTCTTATGTAATTTTGACGTTCGAAAAGTGCTGATTTTCAGCCTAGTTTGAATAAATGACTTTTGGTTTTAATTATTGCCTATATATCCGTTGATCTTATCATATGTACTTACTAAATACTTTTAGCAAGACTTGGTTCACAATGCTGGCTGAAAATAAGTGTTATTTTGATACAAAATGAAAGTACCAGTAAGTGCAATTAACATAATTAATGGAAATATACCTTAAAAATAAAGTACCGAAAATCGTCGTCTTTAAAATTTCACTGAGATGGTAAAGATCATCAAAATCACTATTATTCATTATAAAACCAATATTTCATTGAACAAACTCCCACGAGAAACATGCATTCATACCGAACGTTTGCAATGAGGCAGAGTGAATATTTCCATCCTTGTCATACGTCAAATGTTAGGAATTCTACTCGAGTTCGAGCAAGATAAATCACATGCGGTCCTACCAACTGGTTTTTATCGGTGAAAAAGTAGCTTCAGAACCATTTTAGACTTTATGACGTCGGGAGTAAGATGAAGTTGGTGTGCTTGGATAGTTGGTGAATTGTAAAGTTAAGTTTGCGAAGTTATAGCTAGAATATCAGACTGTTCAGGAATAGATTCGTATCAGGTCTCGTTCGAGGAGTTGTTACTCTCACTGAGATGCATTCCTGTGTTTAAAAGAGTTTGACTGTAAATATGCGAACTATTATGTTTGTTTTATAGTTAAAACATAGGCTTTTTGGTGCACAGTACCTATTATACCAGCATGCAAACATACATAAACTCACGCTTTATTCCCATGGGGGTAGGTAGAAACTACAGAACGCCACCTGCTACGATCCCTTACATTTAAACCATCATATATTTTAATAAAAAAATATTTCTCTAAAGGCGTCAATAATAATATTCAATTAATTTTAAATAGCTTATTTAGAACTAGCTTTCGCCAGCAGCTTCGCCCGCGTGCATGTCGGAAATGATCCCACGGGAACGTAATACCAGGATAAAAAGTATCCTATGTCCTAATTCGGGTCATGGTCTACCCATGTGCCAAATTTCATCCAAATCCATTCAACCGTTTTAGCGTGAAAGGCTAACAAACAAACAAACTCACTTTCACATTTGTAATATTACTAGCTTTTGTCCGCGGCTTCGCCCGCATGGATGTCGGAAAACTATACATACAAAACAAAACTATACACTCTATCTATAGATGAAAACCACATTAAAATCCGTTTAGGAGTTTTTGAGATCATCGCGAACATACAGACGGACAGACAGACGTGGCGGGGGACTTTGTTTTATAATAATACGTATCCTTACTTCACGTTAGAATTAGGACTAGCCTAAATAAAATAAATATAATTATATTTATATATACTTTATAGTACACCAGAAAATACATAGCAAAAATAAATTTAACACTAGAAAACATACAATGGGCGGATTTATTGCTCATTATACTCATTGTTATGTAAAGCATAAAGGAGAACGACTTGTTTTAAGTCTACTACAGAGCCTCAGCTCATCCTCACACTAGCTCTACGTCGTAGACGATTGCTACGCCGCGATCGTAGCGAGTAGCACGCGCATTTCAATGAAAGAGGTTTTCTTTTCGTTTTTTCCAAATTGAAATAAGAGGAGGATTAAAAAAAAATATTTGTATACCTATACTTCTGATGCCAAATTTACCATGCTCTAAGGAGATGTTAAAGTTTGGTAAAATAAAATAAAAACTTACCTAGCATCCTTTTTATTTTGTGCCCGCGTCCTAACCACCCCGCGGGGGGTCCTAACCGGAAGGCGCCCTCTGTCGGCGAGATCACACGTTCCAGTTCACCGACCAAAAAGTGACATATGAATGCGACTACCACGATTTTACAGGACGCGGGGTCTAGTTAAGAAAAGTACCTACACTATTTAGCTAAATTAAAAAGCAAAGTTAGAATTCGTGGTTATACTTCAGGAACACTGAAGTGTAACCACAAAAAAAAAAAACAGTATTTTCACATAAAACCAGCTGTACGTACCTAACAAGGGTTAGTGACCTATCACAAGGCATCTTTAAAGCCGGTGTATATTAATGCCCGTGCCACAAAAATCCACACGAATATTCTCGTACATTTTACCTTTTAAAAGCCTTTGCGCCCAGTAATATAGTACATACAAAATATGATACGGCCGCCACAGTTACGTGACCAAAAATTCACTTAAAATTATTGCTGGTAAAAGAACAAAAACTTCTAACCTACGCCAAAAAACGCCCCCTCAGTATTGATATTGTAAAAATAAACTGCATAATTTGATTCAACTATTACCTATATTATAACCTTCTTTCTTTCTGCCTGAGGTCCTGGGTTCGATTCCCGGGTCGGGCAAAGCGTTTTTGGGTTTTCCACTGGGAATTAGAACAGTCCTAAACATTTTATAACATTTCATTTATTTCCATTCTATGGATTTAAAACCCAGTTTTTTTCTTAATGTTTAAAACATTGTTTGAAACTTCTTTTAAACTGTGATTATAAAAATTATTGTTTTGTTTCAAAATGTTTTTAAACATTGCTTGTTTAAAATACGTGTTTTAAATCCACTTGTTTGTTTTATGCCAACTCTAATAATTAGGGTCTATCCACACATATCAGGGCCGTGTCCGAGAAGTGGACGGACCGTGCTACGTCAAGGGCTCAAAAAAATATCGGTGTCAGGTGTGTACATTTTATGTCCGGGCCGGAGACGGAGCTTCAGTGCCTACCTTGTGTGTGCCACGGCACTGTCACGTCCTGGGCACGGCCCTGATCTATGTGAATAGACCTACACATATATGAAGATAGACATTAGCATCGTCATTATCCCCTTACTTTATTAATTCTTCTGCCGTGTGTATCGATTGTAACAGTACTCCTTTCAGTAAACATGATACACGCGTTTAGCGTTATTTTGTAAGTAAAGTTTGAAATCAAAAATCGAATCAAGTCATTTATTCAAACTAGGCTGAGAATCAGCACTTTTCGAATGTCTAAATTGCATAAGACAGTCCCCCAAAACGCCCGCCCTTCACCACTTCCTAGTGCTTTAGCTGGGGAGATTCTTCTCCCCAGCTAAAGCACTAGGAAGTGGTGGTGGTAGGTGGTGGAAATGGTTGTGGTCCCCAGCAGCAGTAGTCCCCAGCAGTTTGTAAACAAAATCTTTTGTGTAGCACACCTCCTATTTGAAAAGTAGGTACGTAATTGTATGTTGCTTACGTTAAAAAATATTTGCTGTATCTTTATAAAGATACAGCAAATACGAAATATGGTAGGAAACCCACCCACCAAATTACATGATATTTTCACAAAAGTCCCCGACTTCAAAAAAGAGGAGGTTCTCAATCCATCTGTATGTTTTTTTTTTTGTATGTTTGTACGCGATTACTCAAAGACGGATAGATGGATTTCGAAAAATCTTTTTTTGTTTGAAAGGATATACTTCCTAGGTGGTCCCATATAAATTGTATTAACTTTGCTTGGGTAGTTTTAGAGTTAGCTTCAGTAATGCGTATTTTTCCCACTTAGTTTATGTGGATGATGTTTTAACTTCCTATCACTGTTATTTACATATTCGAATTTGTATAGGGTAGGTACCACAACTAAAAAGTGAAAAATAAAAACTTTTTAGAAAAAAATAAAACCGACTTCCAAAACAAAACACTACAAAGTGAAGAATTTCGGAAGTCGGTGGCAAAAAACGTAAATACGTATTTTGAAAAAAAAAAAAACGTATATACGTTCAAAACCAAAGACACCGACTACCGAAATTAAAGTTATTTTTCACTTTATTGTGTTATGGAAGTCAGTTTTATTTTTTGCTAAAAAGTTTTTTCCAAATATAATTTATCTTCGGAGATCAGAGGAGTTTTTTTTCCTTATATTTTATGCTGAATCGTATTACGAGGACAGGTTAAGTAAACAATGGCTTACATCCGCGTAATCAAAATGTAACGTCGGCAGCTCGGGAGTAATCGTCAGGATATTATTCACTGGATGAAGACGCGAAAAGGCTCAGGTTATTACGTAGTTCACGGTAAGTACAGCGATGTATTTCTTCGAATAATTTATTGACTCTTCATACTAGAGTAAGAAATATGTCTATCATTTGCTTTAATGCCTTGTTTTGTGCGTTGGCTATTCTTTTGTTAGTAAGTTCTTTATACCCGACTGCCAAGGAGGGGTTATGTTTTTCACGCGTATCTTGTATATTTGTTTGTAAACTTTATTACCTCGTATCTTCCAAACAGCTGGATGGATTGCTTTCAGCTCATAATACAGTCTGTTAAACCGAAGTATAGTTTACTTTATTTATAGTTTATTTTAATTTTGGTTTCTTCTCTCAATCTCGTTTCAGTCTTTTTAGTGAATTACTTTTAAATTGTCTTTTTTGCAGTCGTGTTTTTGTTTTTTTTTAATTATTTATTTTTATTACATATTACAAAAGTGACTTATCGGATTAATATGGAAAATTAATTAATTATCTACAGGGTGTAAGGGTCAGTCCTCTGCAGACTGATGGGGTGAATTCAGTATATCACAATAAGATGACCGGTAGATGAAATTATTTCAGGAACACTATGGAAATCCAATAAACCCGATTTATTTGTGATTTGTTTAGTTGGGAGGAGTAGGTAATAGGTATGTGGTCAGTTCAGTGAACGTAGCTAGGCCGAATGTAGCTAGGCACAAAGTGAACAGCTGATTTCACGCGTCGTTCATTAGAGTACCTACTTCAACATCCATTGCTGTTTTTTATTTTATTTTATTTACACCAATGGAGTGCTGCGAACAGAGAATGTAATTTTACATTGAAATAAAGAAATAGTAACTGAAAAAAACGATAAATAAAACAAAATTTTCCTGAGAAATTTTCCGGTGGAATATGATTCAAAATAAGGAGCTGAATGCACCCTGTTAGTTTGTCCCTTACTCCCTGTATATAATTGGCTTTAACATCAATAGGGTCTCGCATAGGGTCGCAGCATTATGCTGAGCGATAGCCGTTTTGCGTAGATGTGACGCATATACAACATAACCAACTTTTGTTTCGTGTTTGAGTTCGTCATGTTTACCGCAAATAAACATATTTTCTTTGTTCTCTTTTTAAGCAAGTTATCTCAACTTATTCTTCATTTCAATCTGCCTAGCCTTTTCCCAACTATGTTGGGGTCGGCTTCCAGTCTAGCCGGATGCAGCTGAGTATTAGTATTTTACATGGAGCGACTGCCTATGTGACCTCCACAACCCAGTTACTGGGTAATACGATACCCCTTGGTAAGACTGGTTGTCAGACTTTCGGGCTACTGACAACCCGTAACGACTGTCAAAGATTCACGAATGACAGCCAGGACCAACGGCTTAACGTGCTTTCCGAGGCACGGAGGAGTCTCGGTATGAAAAGATGATGAACCCCGGCAAGCGTAGCTTAACCTGATCGACCTGTGCGGCTGTTATTAATTAGCCACGAGCTCAACTTATTTTCATTTGCCTGGTGTAAAATAAATAGTTACATATAAAACTACTTTAACTGACTTTTGTATTCACTAGCAGTTAATTAAAACTCTAGTAAGTTTCAAACTATGTATTTTATTTCAACACTAGTGATACTCCGTGGCTCTAGAACCAACTTTTATCACTTTGCAGGTTACCGCACGCGCTTCGTCGCACCAAGATTGTTCCCATGTTACATAGGCAAAGATTTTCAAACCACATATTATAAACTGTACCTACGGACATAATATTGCTGTAGGTACATATACTCAACATACAAAATGAGGACCCTCACTAGTGACAATACTATAATAGATCCGACTCACTCATGGAAGTCAGCCCTGCTACCGAATGAACTACCTGACTGACCAATCTTCTCACTAAGGAATAAAAAATAACAAACAACATGGACATGCAACATGGACATGGACACACTGAAAGAAAAACTTGATAACATTAATAAAAAAAATATTTGCAGCTATCAAGGAACTTGTTAACATACGAGCACATAAAGTAATATGATTATGGCAATTAAGTTATGTTGATTAAGCAACAGACAAGTTGTCTTGATAAAATCAAACAAAATAATTGTCAATACAATCAAGTTTGGTTATCATGCCAATAATTTCTGGTGATCGAAGTTATAACGAACTTGGTAATGGTTATCAAGTATATTAGTAGTTTCAGTAATGTCTACGCTTAATTTTATAAGGTTATTGTATTCTGCAATCAAAGGACCTGATTACTGTGAATTGGTAAATTGATTAATTTGATTCTGTTCGATATAAGAATCAAATATTTATATGTTTACGTTTACAATAATACTTATTTAGTTTTATAAAGTTGTTTATATATTTGAATATAGATAATTATCAATATGTAAGAAGTTTGTTTTAAATGTAATAAACACAATTGATTGATTGTAACAATGAATATTGTGATGTTATTCAGTTATCTTGTTTAAAGCTATAAAGTAGTTTTATTGACTCTATCAGGAAAGATATTTATTCTTATATAGTGCACTTATTTATTATTCATAGGTTCAAAAGTACAACACGTGCACGATATTTTGACACCTGACCGCGGTTTAAATATAAAGATTTAGACATTATAATGCTGCGCTGTTCCCAAGTAACATAAGCTATGTTAAAAAAAACGTGGAAATTTCAACATAGCCTATGTAACTCGGGAACAGCGCAGCAATATGTCTAAATCTTTATATTTAAACCGCGCTCAGGTCTCAATTTATCACGCACGTGTTGTACTGTAGGTTAAGGAACTGTATAATCAGCAAAATAAGAATGACAGAAATGATTATAAAAAGTTTTTATTTATCAGAGATCAACATTTTCCCTTATACTAATTAATTTAACAATAGTCTTATAACATTTCCCTCTTATAAATTAAAACGCTCTACAAATCTACTTTAGTCAAAATAGTGTTTTGTCAATTTCTTTCGATTAATGATTCGTTTGAAAGAAGAAGACAAAGCACTATTTTAAATAAAACAGGTTTGTATAGTGCTTCAGTTTTTTTTTTTTTTTTATGAACAAGCGAGTTTGTGTTTACAAATCAACATCATTAAGCTAATAGGAACCTAAATTGAACAGTAGTCTTATATTGGGTGTCCCAGGGCCAAGGAAAAGTACTTTTATATTAAAGAATAATATACACTATATTAAGTGAAAGAAGACTTCATTTGGATTTCAAAAATAATTTGGACTGCATTCAGAGGTTTTGAATTTTGAAAAATCAGTTACCTGCACCGGGAATCGAACACACTAAACTCTGAAAAAATAACATCGACAGGGTGAATAACCTCTCACCTACCCAAAAAACTTTGAATATAGTTTTTTTTTTTTTTTTGTTAAAATGAAGTCTCAGCAAAATTTTCTACTCAACGTTAAAAGTAGGTACTTTTCCTCCATGTGGCATAGCCGTGAGACACCCTGTTATAATCTTTGTGTTTATAATCAACATCCTTATGCTAATAAATTGAACAACAACATACAAACAACATCTCCCGGAATTAGGTAATGTACCTACAACCTCTCAAGGGTCACTCATCATTATGAACAACTTTTACTATGTGACTAAAGATTTGTCCAGTAGTAAAAGTTGTTCATAATGATGAGTACAATGACCCCTTAAAAGGTTGACACTGTTTACACTTACACACTGTTTACAGTTACACCCTGTATAACCTTTGTGTTTAAGCATCAACATCTTATACTAAATAAATGAACAGTAGTCTTATACAGTGAGAATCAGAAAGTACGTAGTATCCATACGGTTTTAAAATTAAATTGGACTTCGCAAAGTGACAACATTTTTATTTGATACAATGCTGATATTACCTACATGGTACAGGAAAATCCAATAAACTATGTAGTTTGACAACATACCTGTAATTTTGTGGTTTACGAGTATACAAACAATTTTTCTAAAAAGACTATATATATCATGTCAAGACTTGTCTTCTTTATTTCGTTTGTTCGGCAGATCTGGCACGCTTTGGTATGCGGAGTAATTTATTTAGTTAATTCCATTTTTTATTATTTACCTTCTTCTTTTTTGCTGGAGGAGAGGATTTGCGTTTGGAGTTCGAAGAGGTAGCAGCGACCGGTAAAGCAATGATGCTTGGATTAATCAGCTCTGGCAAACTCAATACTGCAGCAAGGTTACTAACTCTTCACTCGAATCTGAAATAAGAATTTTACTTAATAAAAACTGGCTGTCAGCATTTGAACAGTAGTTTGGTCGTAATCTTAGGCAACAGAAAAACAGACACACTATTGGTAGTTAATTCTCCTTTCTTTTCCGCGCCGTGGTCATAAAAAAAAAACACTTACCGTCTGCCAAATGGATAACATCATTGCTATAAACGTCTTTACTTTTTCTTCTTTTTAAAAGTTCTATTAAAGGTTTCTTCACTGAAGGGAAGTTCAAATAAAAGTTGTTTTTTTCTTCAGTCTTCTTCAAGCTAAAACAAAAGGTTAAATATTAGGGTTTGCGCACAGAGCAGTTGACTTCTACGTTCCTACCAGGACGCCCACAAATCATGATAAATGATCCATACTAATTGTATAAATGTGAAGTCTGTCTTCTCATCGGGTTGATGAAAAAATTGCTGAACCGCGTTTGATTAAATTTGGTATGGAGATTTTCAAGAAAATGAATTCTAAATTAAGTATATTAAGCACTAAATACCTACCAATGTAAAACCCTGAAGTTTTTGTAAGGCAGGATAACCTGTAAAATATTGTTCAACTGAATAGTCTCTCAAATCTTTGAGACGTTTTTGTAATGTCCCTTTCCATTTTGCTAGGACTAATGTCCAAGGATCTGAGCTGGTCTTCAGCCATGCTCATTGTCATTGCTGGAATTTGCAGTATTAACTAACTGTTAGCAGAAGTGGTTGGGATGATACTTTGACAGCTTCATCAGTAGTTTGTAGTTTCTTCTGTTTAATGTCAAGTACACCCTGTTTTTGATATTTCCTTCTCAAGTTGAGTAATCGACTGATTAGTTTGCCTCTGGCTTGGTATGTCACACCTTGCGCAGCAACGCATGGTGAAATGCAGTACGTCGTAATCCTCTCATTCGGAAAATTTCCTTTATTTGTTTACTCCACTTGTGATATATTTCTTCAGTGATTTTAGAATTTTTATGGTCTTAATATTTGTTTGCAAATAGTGGCAGCTAAGGGACTTCTAGAATGTTCATTATCTAGCGATATCCCAGCAAAATTTAAGAGACCTGATGTCCCAAAATCTTCATTAAGTAATTGCAAAAGACGCTGTAAAAAAAAACAGAACCATGAATTAATTATAATAATTAAACAGTACCTAGGCGATCAAACTGTGCATAGAAAACAAAAATAAAGTGCGAGTTGGACTCTGCACACTGAGAGTTCCGTACAAATACCTACTACAAATTACTCAGCTGAGTGAAGATGGCATGCGGTTTCTATGTAACATCATGGAGGCTACGTGCCATGTTCAATCAACCATACAGTTCTTTTTTAACTTTAACTTATTTCTTTATTTTTATTATTATTTGGTGTTATAGCGGCCATAGTATACACAGTATGAAACTTTCAAGTGTCTACCTATTATGGTTCAAAAGATACAGCCTGTTGTATATAGATACCTGCATACTTCCTAGTTTTTAAGTTTGTGTTTATTAGGTTTTAAGTCTACCCTCTATCATATTGTTGTTCCTACCCTACTCTTATGATTTAGGTATATACATATATAATTGTATAAGAAAAATTCATGCTTACATTATTTTCAATGACATGGGAACATTGTGTAGTTGTGGCTGAAGTTGCATCAAAGCTGGGAGCTCTTGTTTCTAATTGTTCTGCCATGGACACATTACTTATTTCTATTTCTTCTTCAGCATTAAGATCTTCAACTAGAATGTCCTGAAATAGATTGAATATAAGTAACTAACATAAAACTTGTATTCAACTTTTATTTTAAAAGATGTAATTCCTGAGGAGTATCTTGGCCCGGATCTTCCCCACAGAAGAATGCCAAACTTGTAACCTTAGCATCTCGTAAAACGTAAAAAACTAACTATCAGTATGAGATAAAATTTATCCTACATTGAATAAATAATTTGAATTTAGAATTTAGTAATAAGTTTATTATCTTCAATCTATGCCAGTGGCAGTGGTTAGTTACGAAACAATAGAAAATCTAGTCTGGTCCAGATGTGCGCGCAAGCAGACGAGAGGTTAAAGATATATTATGATTCTGACTGCTGAGCGGGGTTCGGCTCTTAATCCAAAAACTAAATAAGTACCTAGTATAGGTAGTGGTAGGCCACAGGTAGATATGGTTAACACATGATGTAAAATACTACATATCCAATTACTACTCAGTCAAGTTACATAGACATCTAACTGTGATGAATTTATCTTTGTAAGTAGTGCTTACTTAACTAGGCCTGAAATACCTAGTTATTTTTTTTTATGTTAGTTTTAAATACCTAGCTTTAAGTATTCAAATACATTTTTCTATAGATTTACTGTACTGCACTACACACTAAGCTGACATAATGTAAGTACATACTTCCTTAAGAAACGGTGCCTAGTTAACTTGATCAAGTAGTAGGACTTTAGAACCGATTCCAGTAAACCTACCTACTTACCTACCTAGAGATATATCGATACTGCACAAGTCTCCCGAAATACTAATACATATTATTGTCTATAGTGAAATCCGACTTCCACATTTTCCAGCTCCGTAGAAATAGGGTTCTAGGCCCTATTAAAGGAGTCAGCTCTTTGATAGCGTCATGAGTAAGCGCAGAAAGCGCCTGCAGATTAATCTCATTTTCTGCAAAATAATCGTCGCTGAACTGATGCGAAAACAATATAATTATAATCATATTTACTAAAAGGGTAGGAAGGTTAGGTACTTACTGATAAAAGTGGCACGTAGTTCGGGCAGCCCTCAAGCCGACACACACACACACACACTTGAAGACTTGGAGGTCGCACGCTTCTTCCATCACAAACCGGGGTATAACCACTACGATGGCTAGAGATTCACAGCAATCACAGCACAGGATTCACCGAGTTCCAATTCCAAGTTCCAACTTGGCGCCGACGACGCCGATGGTCAGTGGGTCGTCTTAGGGGTGGTTTTGTTTCGTGTAACCGCGCAATAACTTGAAAATTGGAATTAATTAAAGAAATTACTCCGCGCAAAGCGAGCCATGTTTGATCTGCCGAACGAATGAAATAAACAAGTCTTGACATGAAACACTGACGCCACCACCATTTAACAAACTGTTATTGTAGAACTTATCATCCAACTTGATTAAATCTGTGATGTGCCATGTTTACAATATGTTAATCATGTTATCATAATTCATTTTATGAAGTGCATGTTATAGAAGAGTTGATCATTTTAACTTTATTGTGACAACAAACAGTAATTATTCTATTTATGTAAGTTTTTGATTGCTTCATTCATTTTTTTTTCTATCAAGCAAAATTTCATACTTGATTGACACGATTTTTCTCAGTGCAGCCAAATTGGATCAATCATTAACAGAATTAGACGACTTATAAATGTTTTCAGGACCCTAAGGGATTTTGCAACACTGACGACATTTTCCTCGTCCCTCCGCATCACATGCCCATACCATGACAACCGATTTTCACACAACTTTTCAGTTAAGCTTATAGCGCACATAATCTTATTTGTAACTAGATCTAGCACTATTTTTTTATGTACAAAAATATGAAAATTTGGATGAAATAAATAGTTTGAAATTTTTTTTTAGTCACGTTCAGACTTCCTCTTGCACACTCATTTCTTATTCTATCCATTCGCGTAACACCACACATCCCTCTTGGCATTCTCATCTCAGCTGCGTGCGACCCTAAGAAAGTGCTACGGAATTGTGTGAAAAAGCAAATTGACACAATTCTTAGCTACGAGTATAACGTAATCTATCACGTACAATTTTATGTTAGTCTATTAGGCTAGAATGTAATCCTACTAATATTATAAATGCGAACGTTTGTGAGGATGGATGGATATTTGTTACTCTTTCACGCAAAAACTACTGAACGGATTTTGATGAAATTTGGCAAACAGATAGTTTATAACCTGAATTAACAGATATGATACTTTTTATCCCGATATTCTTACGGGTTCGAGACTTATGCGGGTAAAACCGCGGGGCGCTGTTAGTAAATTATAAGAACTTGACCTCTTATTTTCACAGAAAAAAAAACTAAAGCATGAACTGTTCTTTTGAGCAAACTTTTTAGTTTACTCCGCCTCAATCAGAAAAAAATCATACGAGTGTGAAAATATGTAAACTCATCCTTCAGCGTGCAAGCTTTCATAAAGCCAACATAAGTAAACTTTAGATTTTTGCTTCGTACAATTAAAAGCCATTGCGTCTTTATGCCCTGAGTGACGGCTATGTGTGAAGTATCTGTATAGTACTTAATCTGTTTGCGCTTCGGATGGCGCAGCTCGTCTCTCTGTAATCCCGGGTAAAAGCCCAATACGACGCCCGCAATTAATAAAACTGCGCCGCTCTCCTCTACTCTTGCTGAGATTACAGTTTTGCAAGTCCCGCGATTTCCGGCCAGTTTTTGTTTTAATAACCTGTGGTCGATGATTTCTTTGGATATCATGGATGATGAAAAAGTAGATGTAAGGATCATTGCACAAGGCGTTATGCAGATTTTGCAACATCACACCTGGTTTTTCCCGAAGGATTAGGCAGAGGTGTACCATGGGAGAAACGAATGTCTATACACTTGCACCGTGAAAAAATCCCGTGCACTCGATCACCACATCTGTTACTATAGCGGCCGAGCGCTGCAAGCAGGAGTAGTCCTTGCGGTGTATAGATGTTCGTTTCTCCGATAGTACCTATAGTACACTCACGTTTCGCGAGTCAAATAGAAATCATTTATTTGTTTATAATGTAGGTATATATATAAAATGTAATTTTTATAAATAGTTCCGATCACATTAAGGCATGCAAAATTTTCAAATAGGTAATATAATTTTTATAAATATACTCGACTTAAATATATTTGACTCTTCACGGAACTCATCAGAGGACTGACCTATTTTTAACCGACTTCAAAAAAAGGAGGTTATCAATTCGAGACGTATGTATGTAATATTATTGGAACTGCAATATATACATATGATAATCTATTAGCTTACAAACCAATATACAAAATTTTATAAATGTATTTATGTTTATATGTTTGTATACACGTATGTTTATACACGCATTTCTCCGAAACTATTCATCGGATCGTGACTATTTATTTTTCTCAATTTTGAGTTAATTTCTTTTTGAAGTCGATTTAATTTTTTTAAATTATATTTTACTAGCAGTGGCCTGCGACTTCGTCTGCGATCCAGGATGAATAGTAGCCTATGTCCTTCTCTAGGTCATGGTCTACCCAAGTGCCAAATTTCATACAAATCCGTTCAGCTGTTTTAGCGTAAAAGCGTAATCAACAAACAAACAAACACTTTCGCATTTATAATATTAGTTAGTAACATAAAAAACCGGAATATCGACACTTTAGACTCACAAAATATATTACGTACTTAAATAAAAAAAACTCTTATCTTCTACTAAATTTTATACATATAATAATATATTTCAATCATGATTAGAAAGACACGTGGCGCCATCTATTATCTTCAACAACGTTATTGTTGTTTTCCTCGGGAACAGTACTTTTTTTCGGGATGAAAGTTACCCTATATCCTGACAACGTACATATATGCAAAATTTTAGGATGATCGGTTTAGTGGTTTAGGCGTGAAAAGGTAACAAACAAACTTACTTTCGCATTTATAGTATTAGTTAGGATTAGCACAAAGCATTGCCTTCCAACGTGGCAATGCTGCCAGCCTTTTCGGCACTTTTCCCATTAACAGCGATGCGGACGAATTTCTTGATGCCCAATGAGCTCTTCCCCTTTTTATTTTTATTATTTATTGTGTACTTGTGCATAATATATATACGTATTTTAGTGTTAGCTTGTATATTGTATAAATATAGAATTGAATTAAAATTATTATAACAATATTAATTATTAATTAATTAATATCATTATGTTTAGCAATGTCATCATCATCTGCCTAGCCTTTTCCCTACGTTGGGGTCGGCTTCCGGTCTAACCGGATGCAGCTGAATACCAGTATTTTACATGGAGCGGCTGCCTATCTAACCTCCACAACCCAGTTAGTGGGTAACAGTATTTAGTAATGTAATAAAGTGAGTAGTAAACTATTTATTAAAACTTAAAGCCTTTTATTTTATTCGTCAAGAACTTTTAATGAGGTTTTCCGCCGCGGATGCCGTCAGCTAAGTATAGAATAACGAATTGGACACACTGATATAGAGCGCAGATACCACATTGACCTAATTCCTAGATAAACTTCAACATCCCGACCTGAAACATTAAGTATGTGATCCGTTTATTTTTAGTTCCCTACACTAAATTTGAAAGTAACTGACTCTACTGTTCTATTATAAATGGTACTATTTAAAGAAATTGAAACTTGAAAATCTGGTTTCACGTCTAAAAATAATACGTTACTAGCTTTTGCCAGCTACTTCGCCCGCGTGGATGTTGGAAATTATCCCACAGGAACCGTACATTTTCCGGGATAAAAAGTATCCTATGTGGTATTGCAGACTATAATCTATCGCTGTGATAAATTTCATCCAGATCCATTCAGCCGTTCTGGCGTTAAGTAGCAAACATCCAAACATCTTCACAAACTTTCACAATTATAATATTGGTTGGATTTAAGCCTTGCCGCACACGGACTACACGCTACAGCCACAAAACGCCGCCACCGAGCTGTGCGCATCAGACTACAGTTTTGTAGCGACCACCCCGACGACGCCGACGTTATCCGTGGGCGGCGAGTTCATAATGTGGCGGCATCTACATCGCCACATGCGAACTACGCATCACACTGACGTCACGCAAAAACCTGCATCGCGCAATCAGAGTTTACCGCGCGACTTGCATAAATAAAACGTCCCGACATCAATCGTCGGGCCCCCCGTCCCTTGCTCGGGTATGAAGTGCCAGCTGGTGGCGTAGCTGAGCCAGTAGCTTTAAACTCCCCTGACAATAATAATCATTCTAATCTGATCCAGCCTGTCCCATCTTGCTGTCCTCCCCCCAGCGACGCCCTAAGCCGAGGCCCGTTCCCCACAGGGGGAGCCCTTAGCGTGTAGTCGCTTAGTCTGTAAGTTTTATGCCCCTGGCTGGAGGCTTTGAGTTCTCTTAAGGCAGCCGCAGGATAGTCCGGTTAAGTAGTCACGGCCTCTCTAGGCCAACTACGAGATGCCATTCATAAAAAAAAAATCGTCGGGCAGTAGCCCACCAGACACAATACCCGTCTGGCCGGAGAATCCCCCCTTTTCTGTGGAGGATGAGTGAACTTTACACCCCTGTTCCTCATACCTCTCTAATATATAATGTACGAAAACTGTCAATTCTGAGCAAATACCACAGCTCAGAGGCGGCGTTTTGTGGCTATAGCGTGTAGCCCGTGTGCGGTAAGGCTAAGGTATTTATTTATTTATTAAAACTTTATGCACAAGTAAAAACAAATACCGTACAAAGGCGGACTTAATGCCTGAGGCATTTTCTACCAGTCAACCTTAGGGTGATGCAGAGAAAACATGGCAGGTGCAATATAAAGGATAGATAACACGAAAATAACTATAAAATAAAAGAATAAATACATCAATATATACATATATACCATACATATAATCAGAATAAACTTTGTCAGGAGAAATAACGATCAGTAGAGGAGAAAAAGAATCCAACAAATCAGCGCAGATATGTTTCTGCCAACTTCTTACGTATATGCTCACGTATCTTCACTTTAAAAGACAACCGATTGGTTGCCGTCCTGATGTTCAGAGGGAGCGCATTCCAAAGAAAGACCGCCTGGACAAAGAAAGAATAGTGAATGAAACCAGCGCGGTGAGAAGGACATCGTAGAAGGTATTATTTATTACAAGGTATTCTTGACTTTTCTCCATGTAGTGTGTTAGGTAAATGCCTAGGTCCATAAGCCAGGCATATTGATCAGGCTATCCTTATCCCGTCAGACGTCAATTATTGTACAATAAAAAACCGCATATGTCCTGTCAATGTGTGCTCGAATGCCAACCGAATCCCGTAGGTTCACAACTACTCTAAGCCCGCGGTCGCCATTAGATGATGGTTTTTTACGTTTATATATATAGGTATGATATACGTGTATATACGTATAATATAAAGAGACTTTTCTTATGCACATCCAGGTGTGCGTTCGACGTTTGAGGGGTCTACATACACGAATAATATTCGTCAAAACCCAGCCAATATTAATCAGCGAAAAAAGGTACAAAAGTTGTATATTCATTCAGTTTTTAAATAAACACACATCGTTTTTACACCCACTTATATTAAAGTGGACTTTGCGAAATGGATAGACGAAATCCTTTAGAGACGAAAGCGTGATTTCAATTTAGGGCTGTTAATTCCCCCGCCGCGGTCTCGTATCCCCCTCACATCGTGTGGGACGGGGCTATTCCGCTTCGTATCATTCTTGGTGACTCGACATTTTTAATCTACGACTTTTATATTGAGGAAAATTTTGGTGTAGGTACTTAGGTGCTTAACCAAAAATTTTCCGCTTCAAGAAGCAAAGTTCGGGGGGAGTGAAGTGCTGAAGTGTGGAATGATCTTTCTATCTTCATCATATCGGATCAGCCTGAAGGTGCCCAATGCTGAATATGAGCATCATCATTCTCCTGCCCTTATCCCAATTAATTTAGGTTCGGCGAAACATGTTCCTTTTTTCCACTTCTCTATTAGTCGCCATCTCGGTAGTCACCCCCTTTCATAGCCATATCATCTTTCACACAGTCCATCCATCGTTTCTTTGGTCTTCTCCTACTCATATAGCCTTCGACATTCATACTCAAAACTTTCCTCACGACATTTTCCGCAGCTGAGATGAGCATCAAATACATAGGGGATATGTAGTCAGGGATGTTGTAGATAAAGGTTTTTTAACATTCACGTGGAGCCGTCAAGCAAGTTGCATATTGACCATAATTTAATTCACGACAATAGGGATGATGACTAAAAAAAATTTTTTTGTCCGTCATGTAGATTATTAATATATATTGGACACGTATTTTTTCTTTTTCTACGTAATCAAAAGATTACGGCGATACATTGAGTTAAAATGTGGCATGACGTCACGTCTTCGTAGATTTTATACGTAGAAGTGACGTAGCAAGCCCCCACTCTCGAACTTTAATGCGAGTTATCTAAGTCATTTTTTATTAATATGATAAAGCAAAAAATACGTATCTAATATTTTTTATTATCTGACTGACGGACTAAATAGAATTTCTTTTTTTTTACCCAGGCATCATCCCTTAAAATACATGCGGAAACTCCGCAATTGCGGATGCGGGTACGAATATCCGCAACAGTTGCCAGTAATTCTGTAAAAATGTCACCGCGAATACTTAGTTTACCTAGCAAGCTTGAAGTGAGCTGTCAATCCACCTGATGCTAGGGATTGTCTTTTGACAGCTCACTTCAAGCTTACTCTACCTAAGCTAGATAACGGTACACTTGACAGCCGAATTGGTGGCCACATTAAGCAAAATTCCGGGCATTTGCATACCGTAACCATAATAAAAGCTTTTAATCAGGTCATGGAAATAGAAATGGCATGTTATAGCACAGAAATGATTCATCTCAGTGTTAATAACTTCATTCTGCACTTACTCATCCCTCTCATGGTGATCTCAGCATGTAGTCACGTCATTTCAGACGACTTCGGAATAACAAGATTATTTCTAGAATTTTCCCTTTTTAAAAGTAGGAATTCTAATTGTTTGGAGTGGTTTTGCGTGATAGTTTAAATTAGATAGATAAAAGCACTATTAATTATTTACATTCCTTCGTACATATTTTGGGACACATTTTACCTACTAGTTCAGAAATCAAAGCCACGACATTGCCAGGGTCAGTGGATGAGACATAAGCTTGATTTTGTAATACTTAGTTAAGTTATTGAATAAAAATATTAAAACCAGTAATAGAATCATCATCGTGGTCGGCTTCCAGTCTAACCGAATGCAGCTGAATACCAGTATTTCACATGGAGCGACTGCCTATCTGACCTCCAGAACCCAAATTAAATCACCCAAGTTAAAATCAGTAACAAAATATTCCTTCTAATAATACCAGCGTGCTCCAGTTACTGAGAAAAACTTTGTTCATCCCTTCACCGTAAGGTTTTCTTGTAACGATCGCTGTTAGCAAGAAGAACGTCTATTTTAAGACTTTTCTTTGAGGCATTTTAAGTCTGTACCGTAACTGTGTTTCATACGCGATTGAATAAGTTTCTCACTATTTATAAACAAATAAAGAAAAAAATAAAATAAATTTATTTCACCCAGGTCGCACACAATATTCACAAAAGAAAAACCTTAAAGTAGTTTGTATGCTCCACGACTGCTTAAATAACAGATACTTAGATACAGTTACTATTACATTTCCAAAAAAACCACTAATTCTCTGCTAATCCTCTATTTACTTTAATAATTTTAGCTAATTCCGAAGCATGGAAGCTTCGGATTTAGCTGTGTGTGCTAGAGAAAACCCAAAAAATATCTGACTCAATCTAAAAGTGTCGATTAAAACTTTCTCATTACTGCGATCCACGTGAGAGTTAATCCCTGCAATCCATTAAAAGTCCGTCGGCGAAGATGTTCTTCCTAATCTGTGGCAGATGTCCGTGTGATCGAGTCCGCCGCGCGCCCGCCCTGATGCCCTGATCAGGCATCACGCGTCAGTGGGCGTTCGAACCTCGCCGACGCTGTACCCGTACACCTCCGCGCAAACAACCGCGATTTTTAAACAACAAAGTTTGATTCAAATAATACCCTCAGTGTACAGTGCTGTTCTATATTAATAGTGGTTTATTATCAAGTTTTAGAGCCTAATAAGTTTAGTATTGTATACGTATTTCGTGTTTGTATTTGTACTGCGTTTTTAGTGTTGATGTTCTAGTGTTTGAAAATTTTTATTATAGTGTTTTGAAGTGGTGACTTGTTTTTTTATAAAGGTACAGCGTATAGTTTTTAGCTCAATTTTTTTTTTTTTGTATATTATGAGTGACGTTTTGAGTTAAAATGCGTGCGGAGCCATTTTCCAACTAATTATTCAAATTATAAAAAATAACTTTAAACAACAAAACCTCGGCTTGTTAAAAACAATATTCGTGAACATTGATTGAGCCCACTCGCTCGAAACAATGCACACGGAGAGAATCAAACAAGTCAAAACTAACATTTTATTCGATGAATGTGAAACGAATAAAACATTTAAAAACGGAACGCGTAACGCTTCGATTTCGTTATATTTAAAAGCGGTTTTTGTCGACTCTAGATTTTTCGTATGCACACAATTATTTTTACTCAATTTAATCCTTATTTGTAGGGGGAAAGCGGCAAGTAATTACTCCTTTTTAAGCGGGCTAGTTTTTCTATCTTCTAGAAACTCAGTAGCACTTTCTATTATATAGGACAAGAAGTTAACAGGAAAAATGTGGGAACCTCTGCCCTACTTCTTCAGGAAAATATTCGTGATGTAGTTAATTGCTAGATTTATCCGACCCGACAGACTTTGTTCTGTCCAAATTTTAATAATTCATACAAAATTTCTATAGAAAGCATTTTCAGTTTTCCCGAATTTTCCAATTTTTCCGGCAACTTTTCTTATTTTTCTCATCTCACTGGGCGCATTTTCTTAACAACGAAATAACCCAAGACTGAAGGCAATTCAATGATAGATAACACACTGCGTTGTATAAACTACTATTGCTGGTATTAAAAAAAAATCAGGTATAATTATAACGTTCTACACCTTTTTCGCTAATTAATTTTTTGCAAAAAACAACCAAAACTACAATTTTTTTTTCATATTTAACAAATAAAACTATTTAAGAAACTGAATAACTAAACGTGTATCTGTCAATTCTGTCAAGATCGCCCTTTTGTCTTCTGTCTCACTCACTTTTTTATTTGGAAATATTTTAAACAAAATTTTCACTTTTCCGTAAAATTTTTCAAACTTTTTTTTTCATACAAACCTTGTCCTAAGAATTACAAACACAACAAAAAATATTTAGCTTAATTGATGCAACCGTTCTGAAGTGATGCGCGTACATACATTCGGCAATTGTTTATTATTTATATTAATGAAGTAAGTACTTGAAAGTAATAAGTAGAACAGCCGACATTTCCGGTCCGAACACCGAAGTTCGATTGCTGCTGCTTAGAACTAAGTTTTCTTAGAACTGAGTTTTCAACTTCGCGTCGGCCTACAAGCCTAGATACCTATTTTAATTTTCTTCACTGAGAAACTTCAGCGCACATCTTGAAACATTGTGTCAACCCATCTCTCTGTTTGTCAGGAAAACTGAATGAGAAGTCATCAGTTTACATGGTTCCCATAGAACTTGACCATTACATGAAACGACAGGACTTTAAAAGAGATCGTTATGTACCAATTACTTTATTTCGGTGTTCTTCTCAGTGGTTTTCGTCTGCTTAGTTAGTAACAAAAAAAAAAAAACCTGTAAAAGTGTTATTTTTATCCAACTTACAGATAAATAACAATGCATTTATCGTTTGGCGGAACTAGGATAAGTTTAATGTACTTTTGACCAAAGGGACAATTAACTTAAATAGATGCCATAACCTTATCTGTTATGGCATCTTCACAACTAAGAGAAACAACAAGATCAGACGTCTGTCTCGTTTATTTCAATGTTGTTGATCCCATTAGGGGCTTGATGTCAGAGTTTCGGGATTATAGTGTTTCATTAGCCCGTCGGGAGGTGCTTGTTTTCTGGAGACTCGAGAGGAAGTATTGTATTGATATTAGCTTGGGGTTACAACGTACCGGGTAATAGTTTGATTGCCATTAAGGCGCTACCCCGACTAAAACCTTGCGATAGTGCGTTATTTAGAGGCTATTTCTCACTAATTAAGAGTTATAAACTACATCTAAAGGCACATTATTAATGTACGATATCTTATCATCACGTTGCACATTCTTATTTGTTTTCATGTGTTATAAGCACATTTAAAATCTCATTGTAAAACAGTGACTAAAATTATTGATTGCAAGCATCTTTTGCTAAAGGTGACGTCCTAATCATTTGAGGATCGCACTAATGGACAGATAATTTAAAAATCTAAATAATTCACATTTTATTATATTTCAATAGATCGCTATTCTTTATTTTATTAAGATAATTTTAATTGTGAATTCTATGATAAAGGGGCGTGCGCAGGGAGTAGGACAGAACGAGACTGAGCGGTGAGACAGAGAAGGACCGAACACTCAATGCCGTTTGGTCCGGGTAGCACCTTAAATGACATCTGTATTTGTATTATGTTCTTTGTGTACCTAACTAAAGTTTATGATTTCCTCTTTGAACATAGAAGGGTATAAATGCAAAACGAGTCTCGCTGTTCGTTTGTTTAGGTATGTTTTCTAGTCTGAACCACTGAACCGATTATGATGAGTTTCGCCGGAGGTTGTTGGAGGAAGGCATTTAATACGCAGGAATCTTACTTATAAAGCTATGTATTAAAAACATTCTAAACCTTTTAACACTACTGCATACTCATGTTTCAGACAAATAAATGATCTCTCTCTCTCTCACTATTATCTCATTTCAAGTTTGCAAATCAAAAAGGTATGTTAAATAAATCAGCTCCTCATAAGTTGCAAAAAGTATAGAAACTTCAATTCCACATCGGCGTTGAGCTTGTAGCTGGGATGCTGGGCAGTGTTAGGTTACGTTTACAAATGCTCGGTTCCTCTAAACAAAAACGAATCGTTTTGCTTACCAATGGTAGCATTTTTAGGGTTCCGTACCTCAAATGGGAAAAACGGAACCCTTATAGGATCACTCATTTGTCTGTATGTCCGTCTGTCACAGCCAGTTTGCTCCGAATGTAATGGACCGATTATGTTGTTTGGTACATGTATGAATTTCTGTGACCCAAACACGGACGTGTAATGTAAATTAATGAATTTTGAATATAGGGGTCAATTTTGGGGGGTAAATGAGAAAATAAAAAAAGTTTTGCATACTGTACCGCGTGACAAATCAAATGAAAGGGCTTTTTGTGAGGGTATCAAATATATTTATTTTATAATTTTAAAATGAACTGTTTTAAAGTTATTTAAGAAAATAGACGAACATTAACCATTCCCCACCCTTATCTCCGAAACTAGTGAGACTAAACTTTTGAAAAAAAAATACAGAAAGTAGTTCTATCTATAGGGATTAGGGGTTCTAATCTATAGCAATTACAGAAAAACTTATAAGAAGTCTATGGTCTTAAAATAATGCGGTAAATCTCTCAATATTGTGCGTACAAACTTACATTTTGGAGTTGCAATGTATGGAAGAACAAGTCTTTCAACTACGGAACCCTTCTTGTGCGTGATCTGACACGGACTTGGCTGGTTTTTTTATTGTGAAACTGTGCATATAAATAGATTCGTAAGCTAATTTTACCTTTTTTATTTGAGATGGGTTTGCTCTTGACTCTTGTCTAGATCAGAGGTGACAGAGACAAAGTCAACGATGGAGTGAGCTTACCCAGAAGAAGCCTGTTCACTCTCGCTTTGAAGAGATTAGGGTTGTATGCGCTCGGAAACACAGATGCAGGTAGTGAGTTCCGCTCTTTTGCTGTGCGCATTATAAAATACATTTGGAAACGCTTAGTGCGAATTGGTGGAATAGCAACTGGCTGTGCGTCTAGATGTCCGATGGTAGAAGGGGGCCGGTGGAATCAGGTCGTGGAGTTCTTGGGCACGCTCACCGAAGTACAATCTGTAGACGACCGACAAGCAGGCAACCCTGCGGCGATGAGCCAAGCTGTGAAGCTTGGTATCCGCCAGTTCTACGTCGCCAATGAGCCTCTTAGCTCTGCGTTCCACCGAGTCAAGAGCGGCTAGTTGGTACTTAGCTGATCCATCACAAAGGTGACTGCAATACTCCATGCAGGATCGGACTTGCGCTTTGGAAAGGGTTAAAAGCTGTCCAGGCGTAAAGTATCGCTTCACCCTATTTAGGATGCCCAGCTTCTTGGCCGCTGTTTGGACTTTGTACTCGATGGTAGCGCCGAAGTTGCGACCAGATGTCAACTCCATGCTATAAAATAGTTGATAAGAAATATTGTTAGATACTAACATATTGAGTCCATTGTTACTTCTTGATTAAAAATATATAAATAAACCCCAATAAACATGACAATACCTCACAATACTGGTCAACAAAGCTCTCGAAAGATTCGTGTAGCATAGCACAACAAGTTCGTCTACAAGTTCTTTGTATCGTGAGTGAAGACATTTTGTAGATATGTGGCCAGTATAAAAGTGGTTGTTTGCTAAAGACTTACTTTTCTTTGTCATTACATTTCCCGGCCTTTTTCTTAGGAGGAAACTATTCGTCTGACCCTAACCGTCCGTAGTTAAGTACTACGTATACTTTCCAGTAACTACCTACTTATTTTTAACCGACTTCAGAACTTTTTTTCAAGTATGTTCATCAATATTTTCGTCTATTATGGAGCGATTTTGAAAATTCTTTTTTTTTTTATTTAGCAGAAGAAGCTTGTGCGGTCGTCCTATATAAATTTTATTTGATACTTAACTTTGCTTCGGAAGCTATTTAATCCACTTTGTGTATCTTGATGATGTTATAATTAATACTTCCTGTCATAGCAAGTAGTGGTATACGAATTGGCGTAGGTAAGTACCATAACTAAAAGGAGATAAATAAAAAAACATTTTTACAAAAAAAAAAACTGAATTCCAAAAAAACACTACAAAGTGATGAATAACTTTAATTTCGGAAGTCGGTGGCAAAAACCAAAATAGAGTTCCAAAGACACCGACTTGCAAAATTAAAGTAATTGTCTTACTCTGTTGAGTTTTTTTTTGTAAGTTGGTTGTTTTTCTTTGTACGTCTTCATTTTTGTTTGACATGAACAGTCACGCACAGAATGCGAGAGAATTAAATGAGAAGAAAACCGAAACTCGTTATTAAATAGGTAGGCATATACTGGATGATTTTTTTTACCGTCTTGGAAAAATAGGGTACAGTAGATCAAAGGAGTAGAGCCTATGGCGTACCTTGCCTTGTTTTTTTTTTCAATAGCTTAGACAGAATTTGCTCGGACTCTGACGGTAAAAAAGTCACCCAGTATAATACGAATGGCGGTAAAATTTATCTACCTACGTCCAGCACATCCTGGGCATAATCAGTCTCGTTATCCCCTTGTTCACTGTGTAATGAACAACTCCGTGATCTATTTCTACATTGTTCATGCCAATACGGGAGAAGACGAAGCCAGAGTCCAATCGGAAGCTTCTCAATGACAGCAGTTAGAATGAATGGACAAGCAAAATTGCCATAACGACCGCTAGCCACGGACCCATTTTGATGAGCTGCTGTCCTTAGCGTATAATCACTTAATCAGTCTAAAACATCAAGAGAGGCTTGTGGCTAAATAATAACAGTCACATGGGTTAATCGAAGGTTAATTTAAGCTACGCTTGCCGAGGTCGGTCCGAGGATGGGTGACCATCCATTACATATTGAAACCCCGTGCCTCGGAAAGCACGTTAAGGTGGTACCGGCAGTCATTACGGGTAGTCAGAAGCCCGAAAGTCTAACAACCCGTCTTACCAAGGGGTATCATTTTACCCAGTAACTGGGTTGTGTAGGTCATATAGGCAGTCACTCCATGTAAAATTCTGGTATTCAGCTGCATCTGCGGACTGGAAGCCGACCCAACATAGGCAAACGGCTAGGACGATGATGACTCCATAGTCTAAAGCACCCATAAACTAAAACTTTAAATATCTAATATCTCTCACCTAGTAATATATTGACACATCTACGTTTTTCACATTTTACAGAAACGAGGATCAAACATTTTATAAAAGTTTGTAAGTAATTGATGGGTTAATTTTACGTGTTTATCGAGATATCTCAAGAACTACTAATGAAATACTAACTTGAATTTTGGAATAGTTTTAGTTGACGTTTGCCCAACTATTTTGCAAATAAGAAAGATTTTTTTTTTTTTGCAAATGGGACTGAAATTTGAAGTGGAGCTACTGGGGCACGTGTGGTATTAGATGAAAAACTTTTTATAACAAGCTACCCTCTTCTTTGCTAGATTTGCCCTTTAATGCGTTCAAAGCTAAAGTAAAATCTAACCTTTGTTCAAAGGCATACTATTCTATCAACGATTACTTAAACGATAAGAATAGTTGGTCGCTGTGTTTAGCTTAAGACAATGTTTATGTTCTTTCTCCAGAATTAGCATAGCTACTGACAGGTTATATGAGTTCATATAATTATTTATTTTCTTTGACTCTCAAGGTCAATTTATTTTAATTTTATTTTTATTTATTATTGACATAATCTACTCATTTCAATGTTTATTTATTTTTTATGAGTGGTATTGCAATATGTGGTTAGCTAGTGACCTCGACAATTGATCATAGTTTTTCTTGCCCGAGCAACCGGCAGCAAGTTCGTCATGCTCCCTTAGATGTCACTGCTTGCGGTAGCGTCGGGGGTCGGGTTGTCTCCTTCCCTCAAATATGGCGAGGGGGGTAATGGCTGATCTTTGCGTTATACTCGTGAACGGGTGCTGCTTGTGGTGACAGGTCGTCTTGCTGACCTTGGTTTTGTTTTGTTATTAGTAATTTAACTCGTTGTTGATTTTACTTCGATGGTCCTAGTTTATCCCTATCTGTGACTTGTGAGTTACGACTACATGTACGGCTATATGTAAGTGGGCACGCCCTTTATTACTGGAGGCTTTTATTTAGGTATAAAGTTCTGCTTACGTTTTTAGTTTTGTATTTTGTTTCTGCTTGAGTATTGTTGTCGTTTTTTTTTTTTTTGGTATATTGGCGTGTGCTAGCTTACTTATAGCAAATAATTTAATTTAATGTTTTGTGTTGCGTAATGTACCTAAATTATTATGCGCAGTATTATATAGAATCATTTTTTTAACTGAACAGACAGCTGTGCTGCTGGGGAGTTTGTTGCGCCACTTCTTCTCCCCAGCTAAAGCACTAGGAAGTGGTGAAGGGCGGGCGTTTTTGGGGGACTGTCTTATGTAATTTTGACGTTCAAAAAGTGCTGATTCTCAGCCTAGTTTGAATAAATGACTTTTGATTTTGATTTTGAAAGAGCGCGAACTGCACGTTCTCAAACATTTTTTAGTTTCTTTATAGGCCGCATAGTTTTCGATTTTTGATGAAAATTGTAAAAAAATACCGTTCCCCTCATCTCCGAAGTTTACATAGAAAAAACTCTGAAATTATTCTGTGTGATAGAAGTTTATATAAAGATTACAGGAAAAACAAAACGATATCTCTAAATAGCACACGTTTTTATATATATATATATACATGATGGTACAGAACCCTCGGTGCGCGAGTCCGACTCGCTCTTGACCGTTTTTTTAAAGATTGTTGGGTTTGGTTACTAGGTATAGACGTCAATACATATTTTAGACTATGCACTTATGCTGTATAGGTACTGAACACGCGTGCTGTATAAACTAAATTTCGCATTTTTTGCAGATGTGCCAATATATTACTAGGTGAGCGATATACAATATTTCCTACCTTTTGAGATACAATTTGGTAGAAGCCAATATCCGCCGTGGATGACGTAATAGATAAGTTGATAAAATAATGTTTCCATTTCCAAATATTAATAACTAACGCCTTATTAAATATTCAATAATGAACACGCCTGCCTTTTCCCACGGTTATCATACAATCGTTTAATAGGTACATGCTTTGTTATGTATTGATAATCTCGAGAATGTTTAAATATAAACTCTGATTTTTAAATAGGTAGACTAAAATGAGAGCTCTAATCGAACTTTTTGTGTCATTTTGACATTTTACTCATGTTATCATATGTCATTTTAGTCTATATAATTAAAAATCAGAGTTTAGTTCGATATTGTATGGCTGCATACAAAAATACCCAATCATTTACAATGCTTTTACCTACCAGTAAAGTGAGCATAAAATGTTTTCGCAACTCGCATTGCTTTCGATCTAGCTGTTGAAGTGTAATCAATTCGAGGTGTTATTGGTGTGTTTCAAGATTTACATTCTACATATGATGAAAGCTGGAAAGTAGTGAGTAGTAATGCGTATCGTTTAAAAATAGAAATCATCAAGATGCTGGCATCCGACATTTCTGATAGCCCGATAGGTATAAATAGGTGTACTTGAAGAAATTTCTCAAATTGAATCATATTTTGCTCAATTTTAGATTAGTTGGATGGTACTCGAGGTAGCTCTGGAAAAGGATGCCTGAAAAAAGCCCACACTGTCCCAGCGGTAGGACATTGTGGGCTAAATAAAGAAAACCTACAATATTTGTAGGGTGTTTGAATACAAAAACCATTTTATCACAAAAAGCTGCTTTCATCAGGTATTCTAGGTATTCTTCTTCTATAATTAAGCCATAAAACACTGACCACAATCCCCTAACTTTGTCACGTTTGTACTTAAAACTGACACAATTAAGATAACTTTGAAACCTTTAAGTCAAGAGAAAAAGAAGCTTATAGACACGAAAATGTTTCTACTTTATTTTTTATTTTTTATTTAAGATGGGTTTGCTCCTGACTCTAGTCTAGGTCTGAGGTGACAGAGACAGAGTCGACGATGGAATGAGCTTACCCAGAAGAAGCCTGTTGACTCTCACTTTGAAGAGATTAGGGTTGCATGCGCTCGGAAACACAGACGCAGGTAGTGAGTTCCACTCTTTTGCTGTGCGCATTATTAAAGACATTTGAAAACGCTTAGTGCGAATTCGTGGAATAGCAACAAGGTAGGGATGGTAACTGGCAGTGCGTTTAGATGTCCCAAACTCTTTAACAAAATTAAAGAATTTAGGAAGTTTAATTACGTAGAGCAGGGGATCCCAAACTTTTCCAGCTCGCGGCGCACTTACAGGGTTAGTATTTTGTCTCGGCGCCCTAGCTAGTCGAAATAGGGTGCAATGATACTAGGTAGAAAGCCGTATTTTGTAGTTTCCAGAGAATAGTAAAGAAGAGCACCTCACGGCACCCCTCTGTACTCTGTACGGCGCACGTTTTGGGAACCCCCGACGTAGAGAATGTTTCTATATGTTTCTGTTCATGTTTTCATGATATGAGATAATGATGCGTGTGTTATGTTTTTCCGGCGCTTCTACAATTTGATTATAATTCAGGTATTCTATTTTAGAAGTAGGTTGTTACCATTTTTTAAATGCATCTCCTTAATGAACACATCATCATCTGCCTAGCATTTTTCCAACTGTGTTGGGGTTGGCTTCCAGTCTAACCGTCATACATCAACATCCACAACCCAGTTACTAGGGAATACGATACCACTTGATAATTAGACTCGTTGTCAGATCGAAAGATCCACGAATAACAGCCGGGACCAACGGCTTAACCAAAGTACGTTAACATTCCGAGGCACGGAGAGGTCTTGGTAAAAGGTCACCCATCCACGGACCAACCGCGGCAAGCGTAGCGTAGCGTAGCGACAAGTCTTTAATTGCCTTGTAAATATTTATATCTGCAGCAGTTTGAACTGTAAGAAGTTTATAATCTGTTAATCTTTCCTGAAAATCTTATATACATGGTGGAGACGACAATATAACAATAAATTAAACTGCGTATATCTAATGAAGTTACCAGTCTGCATACGAACATTCAATTAAAGATAGTTTAGTAACTATAGCTTGTCAAAAATTGGCAAAAACTATAGGTTTTTACAAGCCTGCTCTCTGTGAGAGGGAGTGGCCCGTAAGTATCACGCGGGCCCAGTGCGTGTTGGTAGATGTCACATGTCTTCGAATTATTGATCCTAGGACAGGCCGGTTTCCTCACAATGTTTTACTTCACCATTTTGCGTGCAGGGTGGTAGGCAGCAGGGTGGATGGGTGCCAAACGGTATCCTATTATTAAGCCTCCGCTGTCCGTGTTTGTCAGCGGTCTATATCTCAAGAACCGTCATAGGTAGACAGTTGAAATTGTCACAGATGTTTATTTCTATTGCCGCTATAAAAACAAATAATAATAAAAATAAAGTAAAGTTAAAAAGAAACGTGTTTTTTTTTAACTGAAGTATTTAAGAAAAATATGTAGTGTAAAATATTGTACGGTGGCCAAGTGCGAGTCGGACTCGCACACGAAGGGTTCCTCGTATCCGACTTGCACGTGGCCGTTTTTTTATTTCGATGTAAGGATTTATTTGATAGTTTCAAAATACTCTTCCAGTAAATAGTATTGCCAGTGTTTTCAACTATTATCGTATTGTTGTCTCCACTTTGTATGTGTTCATTGTTTTCTCTGTGTAAGGGGGCGCTATTTGAGGGAGGGAGGGGGTCGAGCCGAATCTCACCCAAACTCACGCGGGGCAGGGGCTTTTCGCAAGTAACAGTGTTTTGTGAGAAAACTGAATAATTAATTATTATAAAAAAATAAATAGACACTTGTGATGATTCACGTTGATGTACTTTATGTCTTGTTTTATGTGATGTGCGTTTTGTTTGTGCAGAATAAACATTTTTCTTTCTTTCTTCTTTCTAGATTTAAAAAAAAAATAAATACTTAGTCAAATTATTATAAAAAATTAAATTAATTCAACGCAATCAAACACAGATTATCGTATTTACACTAAAAATACAACTTTTGAAAAATCTCACGTGAAATTAGGGGGGAGGGAGGGGGTCGATCCAAATCTCACGACATCTCACCAAGGGGGGTCAAAAAATTACAAAATCGCCTCACGTAATTAATGAACGCCCTCTAACTACATACATACATAGCTGTTATGTACTTATCAATACATAGAACGCCTCAAATAGTAAAAGCGTAATAATAATTATTATAAATATGAAATGGAATTGGCAATTAAATGTTTTATTATGTTAGTAATATCCAATATTACTTATACTAATTCGCTAAGGTAACCACGCCCGTCATAAAATAACTTTCGCCGGAGACTCACAGGTATGATATCAGTGATATGCTGCTAGTAGAAAGGCTAGTGATACTTAGTTCAGGGCTCGTACTAGATATATTTTTGTCATTAAACAAACCTTGCCCCTTACTAATGGCTGGTTTACACAGTGTGAGCTGCTCCGCTGCAGCTACTCGGTAGGCCGACTCGCACGCTAGCCCGCACGAAAACAATAAATGTTAAAGTTACTCGGCTGCGAGCTACTGTCCAACTCGCAAGTGCGAGTAACTCGTATGATATGTCCACACAGTGCGAGTTGCTGCACTGCAGCTACTCGGTAGGCCGACTCGCACGCTAGCTCGCATGAAAACAAAAAATGTTGAAGTTACTCGGCGTGAGCTACTGTTCAACTCGCAAGTGCCAGTAACTCGTATGATACGTCCACACAGTGCGAGTTGCTGCACTGCAGCTACTCGGTAGGCCGACTCGCACGATAGTTCGCATGAAAACAAAAAATGTTGAAGTTACTCGGCGTGAGCTACTGTTCAACTCGCAAGTGCCAGTAACTCGTATGATACGTCCACACAGTGCGAGTTGCTGCACTGCAGCTACTCGGTAGGCCGACTCACACGCTAGCTTGCACTGTGTAAACTAGCCAAAAGGTTTCTCCTGTATTGTGGGTCGGTTTTCAGAGTAAAGACTCGAACACCCAAGGAAGAACCAGATCAACATAACTTAACATCTCGCCCGTAATCCCTGGAGGGTATCCTATAGTACACCCACATTTCGCCAGTTATGTTTAAGTCCCAAGTAATAGAAGGCGAGCCTATCGCCATCTACCGGGACAAATCTAGACTCCGGGCTGCTACTGAGAAATTCCTGATAGAAAAACTCAATACCACTTTGCCGAGACCTGGGAATCGAACCCAGGATCCAGCAGTAACGCGTAAGCATAATCAGCCTACTATCTCACTGCTGGGGCACAGGCTCTGTGAGAGGCAGTGGGCTGTAACCCACCACGCGGGTCCAGTGCGGGTTGGCAGGTGTCACATATCTTCGAATTTTTGGTTCTAGGACATGCCGGTTTCCTCACGATGTTTTCCTTCATCGTCTTCGCAGCGCATGCGACGCGCCAATTCAAATCAAATTAAATATGTTTCTCTGTGTCCTACCACAGAAAATTATGTACAATTTTTTTTTTTTAATAAGGTAGTAAAGATATTTAATAAATCAAGTGAACAATGGTACCTACCTTCACTTGGTTAATGCATAATAGAATAAAAATATTTTATGTTTATATTTAAGTATTCAAGTATCACTTTTTAAGTAAAATATTGGGTTGGCTAATAAGTAATGAGCGACATACAACTATTTTATTTGTATTTATTTATTAAATGAATAATTTTTCATCATTAATAATATATTCACTGTCGTTTTCTACTACCATTCGCCATCGATCTGGCAAAGAGTGAATGGCGTCCGCATAGAACTTCGTTGGTTTTGAATTGAAGAATTCATCTATGTATTGTTTCATGTGTGGTTCATCGTCAAAGCTTTTTTCCCGTAAATTATTACTAAGTGATCAGAACAGGCTGAAATCAGTTGGTGCTAAGTCCGGCAAATATGGAGGGTGGGGTATTATTTCCCAATTAAGCTCCAATAGTTTTAGCCTGGTACTCTTAGTAATATGCGGCCGGGCATTGTCGTGCAGGAAAAATATTTTATCGTGTTGTGGACGTTTGCGATGGATGTCAAGCTTCAGTTTTTCGAGTTGATCACAATATACTGTTGCTGTAATCGTAGTATTAGTAGCAAGGAATTCCCAGCTTATTACTACATGTATATCCCACCAGACAGAAAGCATTACCTTGCGAGAATGAAGATCACATTTTGACGTTGGTTTTCCCTGTTCTTTACATCCCAGCCACTGGCGCTTGCGTGTGTGATTAACATAGAGAACCCACTTTTCATCTCCAGTGACAAGATGATCTACTCGTAACCAATTAAATGTGCGGCGGAAAGATAAAAGTTGTACACAAATCTCAGCTCGGTAGGTCAGCTCATCTTTACTTAATTGATGGGGTACCCAAACACTATATTTGTAAGTCTTTCCCAAACCATGTAAATGATTTTCTATGGTGCCATGAGAGCACTCGAGCTGAACAGCCAAATCGCGTGTAGTTCTTCGAGGATCTCTTCGATTAATAGTTTTAATTTACCGATATCTATTTCCACGGGGCGCCCAGTCCTTTGTTGATCGGTTAAGGAAAAATCGTTATTGCGGAACCGTTGGAACCAGCGCTTTGCTGTTGCTTCGGAGACTACATCGTGAGCTATCCTTTGACATAATATATCACGTGTAGCTTCTGCAGCAGAATGCCCAGATTGAAACTCATATAATAAACAATGTCGTACGTGGGTTTTAATATCACTCATTTCTTTGTGAACTTTAACGCACTAACAGCCAAACAATCAATAACGCGCATGAGCGCGACTCGCTCTTTACACCCTCTCTTTTTTACCCTGTGCTACAGAACTTTCTCGAACCTTTCCAAAAATTCTAGAAATTAAAAACTAAAACGCTCATTACTTACTAGCCAACCCGATATTTTCTTAACGTATTATTATTTACCGTACAACCAATTTTAGGCTATGCCCGTTGTCCCTTCTGATACACGTAATAAAAAAAAAACTCTTGTGCGTTTCCCAGAAAACGTGCGAAGTTCCCGACAGGGTTTAAAACGAATCGTTTCCAAACATTATCCACCTAACTCCAAATTAAGTGTTCATATTTACCTTTCTTTTCAAAAACGTGCTTATTTATCTTTCCTTAGCTTCAGGTTTTTTCTCAGAATGTGAACAGACAAGTTCTTTTTACGTTCTTAAATGTGTTTATGCCTTTGAAGGCATGTATAAACACGTTTTCTTTACTTTAAAAGTATTTATCGTAATCCTTCTTGCGATACAGCGCTTTATAAGATATCAAGCGTAATATTCTTGGCTCCGTTCCTTGGTTGCGCATTTCAAAGGAAATATAGCACGTCATGGTATAAATTATGCGTCTTTACGAAGGAAAACTATAGTTATATGATGAGATTATTATTATTAAGTATTACAAAAACCCGTTTTTTGAGAATACTATTCTCAAAAAGGGAACACTGTTATATCGTTGGAGACCGGCTTGGAACTACGCTGTGTCTGAAAAAGGGACTTACATAGAGATTTTCTCCAGTGCTCCTTCAGTGCTACGTTTTCGACAAATTTCCGGGGAATATCCCAAAGATAGTTCACAGTTTAAATTAATATATCGAGCACATTTCTTCAAACTTTTATGCTACAAAAATCCAATGTCAATTTTTTCTAATGCAATTTACCGGGCACATTTTCTAAAAATTATCCTGTCAGAAAAAGTCAAGGGCACGTTTCCAAATGCTAAATCAGAACCACGATCTCTTCCTCACTTGCTGGGCCTTACACCAATTAAATAAATTAAAAAAGCTATTTATAATATGCTTACTGGACTCCAATACATAATTATTTCAGAGTGACTTCGGCACAATAATAGATCGAATTCGACTTCCATAAGGTAGATTTTCCTCAACCGAAGCCGGCCGTTGCTTAGCATAATAATAGGCTTTCAGAAAGCTCTTAAAACTTACTAGTTGTAATTAAATTGCCCTTTATGTTGATGGAATGCAGATTACCATAACATCGTTTTGTTTTCACGTTTCGAGAAATTCGTTGAAAAAAGGACTGAAATTGTATTCATTAACCTTTGAAGCGTTCACTATAAAATTCTAGTCCTTTTTTCTTTGTATATTAGAAGAAAAAAGAAAGAAAGAAGAAAAATATTTACTGAGACTCGCTCAGGAAGACCACAAATTATACTAAACATTCTCTTAAAACAAAAAAAAAAACAAAAGTAAACAAAATAAAAACAGAAAGACCCGTACGAGACCAAAAGGCTAATATCTCAGCATGATGCTGCGACATTTAAAAGTGTCTGTGTATTTTGATAGGGCCCGCTATGATATCACAGACAGATACAGAAATAATAAAAAAAAAGATAATTATAATAATAACCCCACCGCTGTATCTCTACGTTGACGTCGTGGTGGCTTGTGCGCTCCGAACTTTAGGTCTGTGCCGGTAGAGTTTACTTTGCCGGAACGGGTCTAGGATGAGGAGCCAGCCCAAATGAGTTACATAAACCCGCAGGGCAGCATGTGGCGCGCTGTTGGGCAGTAGCGACCCCACGGACCCTTTCTCCCGGGAGAAATGGTGTCCTCATCTCTGGCTTGCCTTTATTGGCCGGCTTGAGTGGAGATTTGCAAGAGCAAACGTGCTCGGGGGAAGGAAGTATTCCAGTAAGATGCTGGTAGGGATCTTGACCGTACTTCCGGGATTGTCCTGATAGCCGTGGGATACCTCTCCACTCCTCAAGCACCTCAGGAAGTGTTGCCTCCTTGTCGCTACGTCACACGTCACTATGTGCTACGCCTTCCAAAGGTCCGGGACCCCAGGGTCCCGAGAAATGACAAAAATAATAATAATATCCTGGGACATTGTTCACACACGGTCATCTGATCCCAAACTAAGCAGAGCTTGTACTATGGAAACCAGATAGGTAACTGATATACTACATACACTACTTTTTTTTTTGCAAATACATACTTATATAGATAGATATTATGAGACAGTTTTAGTTCTACAAAAGAATCTAGTCCTCTATCTACGAACTGAATAAGATTCAGGTAGCAGTATACTTCCTATATGCAGATAACAACACGCTGTGCATGCCACTAACATCACCTTATAAGACTGTTCCAAAGAAGCCAATGTTATCTCTCACACCTAAACTACGGAACATAATCATAACAAAGATAATTAGTACGAGCCTGTATTCTAAACAGTTTCACGTTAAATTGTCTGCGTGCGCATATATTAGGTGGCCGCAAATTAGTGCGTCCTCAATTGCGGCCGCCCGCCCGTACCGATGGTTCCCGAATCCAATTGAAAGGCTTTTAAGGTTGTCAACGTGAATGTTAACTATGTTCCAGAGAATTGGGAAATCGGGTTTTAGGCACCGGATAACAATTTACGAGTATCACTTCCTTTTTAATTGAAAGCTTGTTCTGGAATAGTTAAGTTTGAAAGCTCTATTCTGCCGTTATAGGGAAAAAAGACGTATCTGACATTTTTTTCGAAATAGAGTTATTTACATATTCGGAATCAGCTAAAAAACATGTATCTATCAGTATTTTTAAACTGGTGTAAACTTATCGAAAACCTAATAATTCTTACTATTAAAAGACGCATCTGCCTTTGTACCTTATAATTTAAAAAGGACAAAATATTTTTTACCCATTTAAATATTTCTGTAGATACTCGTACGTCCTTTTTCCTTATGGCGGTAGAATTGTACTGATTAATTTGTCATAATGTGAACGAATCCGATTCTAAAAACGATAGTTATTCAGATCACTAGCTAATCCTAACAGGAGCTACAGATTTGAAATCAGATTCATGTAATTTTTAATGACTGATGTATGTGAGTTTTAATAAATGCAATAATGTATTTTCGTATGTTTTATTTAGCTACTTACATCTTCAACAACACAGATATTATAACTCATTCATAGATTCCTATTGTAAGTAGCACGTCTTTCCACATGTTGGATGTAAACGGCTCTAAACATCCTTTTTTTCTTACGGCGGCGGGAGTATTAAATGACACAGGTCTACAGCAGCCTATAGGGCTCTCCCGCTCCGAGGTTGCACGGTTGATTTCGATGGATTTTAAGGTGCTGATGACGGGAAAAATAATAAAAGAAATCCATCACGTCCAGGTTTTTTGTTATTTATCATTTTTGTTTTTTTTTACTAAAATAACATTATAGGCGGACTCAGTCAATACAACTAATGTTAGTAGAATTTATCTAATTCAGTTGGCCCATATTGGTAGCTCGAAAAAACGTCAAATTTTAGGTCTTAAGTTAATGAGGTCGTTATTGGGAAATTGTGAATTTCTGCCCAGTTGTTATTTTTTTTTTTCTATAAAAAAAGGTTACACGATGAATACATACTTAAATAAAATAATAACTATCACGTTTTTAAAAATACCAGTACTTAAGAACAAGTCGTAAGGCATACATCATCGCAAAAATGCCATCGCGCAAGAACTCCCCGGACAGTTTCTGCTACATTTGTGGGATATTTATGCTTGCAAATCAGCGCAATAACATAACTGAATATGTGAAAAATATTTTAAACATGTATACAAGTAGTGTAGTAGTAGTTAGTGTAGGTATACAAGCCATGAACCAAGACAAATACAGGCGCCACGTGACGTTTGTGTAACGTGCGTTCGAGAGTTTCGAAAGTGGTCAAAAGGACAGAGCAATTCCTTCATCATAGAATCACCAATGATGTTGTATTTATATATTTTTAATAAATATTTGGTATTTTGAATCAATAGGGATGATGACTAAAAAATGAATTTTTGTCCGTCATGTAGATTATTAAAATATATTGGACACGTATTTTTTATTTTTCTACGTAATCAAAAGATTACGGCGATACATTGAGTTAAAATGTGGCATGACGTCACGCCTTAGTAGATTTTATACGTAGAAGTGACGTAGCAAGCCCCCACTCCCGAACTTTAATGCGTGTTATCTAAGTCATTTTTTATTAATATGATAAAGCAAAAAATACGTGTCTAATATTTTTTTATTATCTGACTGACGGACTAAATAGAATTTCTTTTTTTTTACCCAGGCATCATCCCTATTATGTAATGTTTTGAATTAAATAAAATTTTGTTTCCTAACAAAAGCGTTTTTGGCGAAAATAAAAAAGGGATTTTCCGGGAAAACTGGATGTGATGGGGAAAAACTGAATTCATATTCGTAATCAGCGTATCAAAAAAAAAAACCCCAGAATCAGTCATCAGATCCTTGAAAGGAAATAAAAGTTAAAATTTGAAGACCTGTATAATTTGACTTGCTTCGTTTTTACAAGCTTTTATTTAACTTCTCTTGTCAGCTAGTTAGTATGGACAAATCTTGGAAGCTGAATTAAAACCACTTCCGCTTATCTTACGGAGTTGAAATGTCACATGTCGATTCTATTTTGTAGACAATGAATTTTTATGATAATCATGACTTGATTCTACACCCAGGATTGACTCCAGGTGAAGGCACTGCTCAACGGTCAACAGTTTGGCACGACTTTTTTTTTTGACATTATTTGTAAAATACTTTGAGAAACCCGTGCTCTTGAGTTTCCCAGTATGTTTTAAATCCACTGGTATTTTATAATAGGTAACAGAAACCATGATAAGTGTTTTCCATGCACATACGAACTGTTTGTAGAAAGGCTGTTTACAAGCATGCCTCATGCCACAAACCATTATGAAACAACATTTCAAAGCCGTGTACGCCTGGTCTAACACACAGACAACGCACCTAACCCTCACAATGTCACTTTCACTTCACCTAAGCCCGCTAATTTTGCAAACGTTAGATCGTACTCACGACACACGTTCACACTCTGTCATGTCTAATGTATTGTATGTAATGTAGATGGAGTCACGTGCTTGAATCCATTTAATGCCAATATCGATCATACAACCGTGAATGAAGTGAATTATTGAAGGGGATGATGGCCCAACTCTGATAGTGGGTGAATGAATGAAAGTCTGGGGAAGTCCCAAAAGTGAAGTTCCGAACATTTTATTATCATTATCATCATCATTTGACTCATGAAGCCTCCGGGACCAAAATCACAACAACGACCAGGGCTGTGTTGCTCATAGCTAGCAGATTCCTCGCAAAGTTGTCAATTCACATTTATTTAAGCACAAAATATATACAGTGGCGGACTCAATGCACATTGCATTTTCTACCAGTCAACCTTTGGGTGAGGCAGTGACAAGCAGTGGTACGTGCAATTATGAAAAAAATAGATGACAGGCCAGCCGGCGTGGTTGGTTAAGATACCACCTATCATGCCGCAGGTCGTGGGTTTGATACCCATCCAGGACAAATATTTGTGTGCATGAATGTCTGGGTGTAATTATCTATGTATTTACAAAAAAAAAGTAGTGTATGTAGTATATCAGTTATCTGGTTTCCATAGTACAAGCTCTGCTTAGTTTGGGATCAGATGACCGTGTGTGCATAATGTCCCAGAATATTATATTATAGAGGAATAAATATTTATTTAAACCTATTAGAAACTATAAATAGAATAATACATAATTATATATAAATGTAAACACGAATAATTAGACATAAATATACTAAAACAAATAAGACAAACAATGGCAAAACATTAACGTTGTCATGAGACTGCCAGCTTCTTACGAATGTGCTCGCGAACTTTTAATTTAAAGGATAATTGGTTGGCTACCATCCTGACATTGTATTTGAGTAATTTTGTCATCTAATAATGGCCAAGTCTAATATGGCTCAGCTGTCATTCTGTAGTTTCTACCTACCTGAAATATGTGAAAATGGCGATGATTATGTACTAATATTCGTTCCATGGTCCTTTACTCGATAAACTATGACATCAGATTAACATTTATTATTGGCTATAGAATCCTGCTGTTTGGAGTCATCTACAGCTGGAGAATATGAAACGATGTCGACAAAACATTTATTATTCTTGATCGATATTCAAGATTTCAGGTGAAGAGGCTGCATCACAAGTTTTTTTTAGTGAGAGTTAATATTATTTAGAGCAGTGAATTTAGTTCTTGATGAAATGGTCACGGTTCTAATTGTTTTTTTTAATGATAGCAGTGAGATTATAGAAATGTTTTTCCAAAAAAAAAAAACACTGAAAAGTGAAAAACTTTAATTTCGGCAGTCGGTGTCTTTGATCTGTATTTTAGTTTTTTCTGACTTCCAAAATTAAAGTTATTTTTCACTATGTAGTTATTTTATTTTTATTTTTCACTTTTTAGTGGGTCGGTTTGTAATTTATCTAAGTTACAATATCCTAATGTCAACTGCTCATCACCTTTTACAAAATATTGCTTTTCCCGATGCAGAGACTTTAATTGTTACCAGAAGAACTGGAGCTTATGGTGAACTCACCATCAGCTCCACTTCACTATATGCATTGTGATGAGCATAAACTGCGTAGAAACCATTATTAAAGTACCTAATCGAATCGCAACCAGTGAAATACTTATTATTGAGTAGTTGATCTGTGATCTTCATCATCAGTTCCACTATGGTGCTTTCCGAGAGCAAACACACGAGTTACCTTACGAGTTACTATAGAAAAATACCCAAATCGCTCCAGATGTGCCAATAATATTTGACGAGTTTCATCGATTTCATCATCTGATCCTGGCTTGATGACAATGGGACCAACTAGAAAGTATACCTTTCTATCTAGCCGTCTTCGAGTAATCGGGGAACATAAATAAAAGATTCCGATGAACTGAGAACCTCCTCCTTTTTTGGAAGTCGGTTAAAAATAGATTTGCCACCAACTTTCGAAATTCAAGTTATTTTTAACCTTGTAGTGTTTTTCTAGGAAGTCGGTTGTTATTATTTGTAAAAATGGTTTTTTATTTTTCACATGGTTGTGGTAACTGCCCCACACCATTCCGTACAACACTACTTGCTAGTAAACAACAGTGACCGGAAGTATTATTACGTTGTCACAATACACAAAGTGGACTAAATACTATGGACGCTATCTCAAAAACTAACCAAGCAAAGTTAATAAAATTTATATGGGACCACCGCGCTAGCTTTTTTTATTTTATTTGTGATGGGTTTGCTCTTGACTTTAGTCTAGGTCAGAGGTGACAGAGACGACAAAGTCTTTGAAGACTTTCGGGTTGTATGCGTTCGGGAACACAGACGCAGGTAGTGAGTTCCACTCTTTTGCCGTGTGCATTATGAAGGACGTTTGGAAGCGCTTAGTGCGAATTGGTGGAATGGCAACTAGGTATGGATGGTAACTTGCAGTGCGTCTAGATGTTCGCTGTTAGAAGGGGGCCGGTGGAACGAGGTTGTGGAGTTCCTGAGCACACTCACCGAAGTACAGTCTATAGAAGACCGACAAGCAGGCAACCTTTCTCTACCAAATATTTTTTGTTATTAAAATCAGTACACAATTGATGAAAATGTCGATGAATATACATAAATATATGTATATAATGTATATTATATACAGACGATCTGAGAACCTCCTTTTCCTTTTATGAAGTAGGTAAAAAAAAATGAGCAGTAAAATTATTGTGCTTTGATTTTCTGGTCTACTTTTATAAGTCAACGTTTGCTATGTTTACTGTAAGACAACACCAAGTTTTGAATGTGTCTTCATTAGTGTTTCGACCATTTATTATGACGATCAGTGAGGACCCTTGTTCAGTAATGGTCACTTACGGCTGATTTATGTTGATGACTGGCCCATCGACTAACATGTTTTGGCCCTGCACTATGTCATGATTCATTGTAGAAAATTGATTCGGTTTTGTGACTTGGAGGAAGTTTGCAGTAAAGGTTGCTTATTTTACAGGCTTTTGGAAAATGCAATCTTCAAAATGTGCTGATTCCCAGCTTAATTTTTTTTAAATTTTTTTTTTTATCTTTCTCGTCTTATTTTATAGTACTATTGTACACAGAGATCTTACCATTATCTATGCCGTTAAACACATTAGGAGTCCATGTTTGTCGTCTGAACTCATTCATGAGATTAAATTAATTATGATCGTTTGCGAGGCATTGCTACCAAAACATTCATTAACATTATCGATAGATGGGAATGTCATTGTTTTATAACACAATATCAGAAGTAGATATTTTTCATACCAATAAACGTTATCCCAATAACAGGGAACTTCGATTATATTTCTAGTTATCTACCGTGATAGACGAAGATAGCATTAGCCAAGCAATTCACTTGAAATAGGAACTGAACTAACAAACCTTCTGGGAACAGGAAATATATTTATTTATTGTAATAGACAATTATATTTTATTACTAAGTGTTTGAATCCATTGAATATGAAAAAGTCGCCACCTTCACAATTTTCAATGACAGGCATTCAAAATTGTTAAAATAATGTGAACAAATATTTTTCTTTACAAATACAAAAAAAGAAAAAGAAAATAGTCTTAGTAAATTCAGTTGACGGTTACAAATGTACCAGTTTTGTTTTCCTTCCGAATACATTTTTCAGAGGAAACGCAAACAATTATACATTATGTTAAATGTTCCTTTTACATAAATTAATTATTTGTGTAAATGAACAGGTGTGAAATTACGGTATTATGTCCAATTTGAGTAATTGTTTCCCGAATACGTTCGTAATATAATTATGATATTAATGCGATGTCAGGAGTTCAAATTAGGCCAATTATCGGCTTGGCATAATCTGGTTTGGTGGAACTCGCGAACAGTTTCAGATCCGTCCTAAATATATGACAGATCAATACTGGGTTTTATTTCATTTTCTGGAGGTGTGCAAATTAAATATGAGGTTGGTGACTGATTGTAGTTATGAATATAACCACAAATGGGTATCAGAAGTTCTAATAGCATTGTCTCCTGCTCTACAGACTGATTACATGTTAAGTTCTTTGACCTCTATATGTGACATTTCACAATGGCACGCTGTCACGTTTGGACTGACGTTTGGTCACATAACTGGCTATATTAGGTCCATTCTGGCTAGATAATTTTCAGTCTAAAAATGCACGCCTTGAACTTAACTTCTAATATAAATATAAATCAGCCGTAGGGGTCGTAGGTTTGATTCCAACACAAAAAAACCGGTCAAGTGCGTGTCGGACAACGCACAATGAAGGGTTCCGTAGTTGGGATGAATTTATCCCAAGAACAAACTTAACATTGTAGTTGAAGAACATGCTCTCCCATACATTCCAATTACAAATGTCCATAGTTAAACGAAAAGGATCCAACCTACATTACACCTAATGTGAGTTGGATCTTTTTTAACTATGGACAAATATAACTTTGTACGCACAATATTGAGAGATTTACCATGTTATTTTAAGCCCATCGACTTTTTATAGGGTTTTCTGTAATCTATTTATATATTAATCTATTTATTTATTTTCTGTATTTTTTTCAAAATTTTAAGCTCAGTACTTTCGGAGATAAAGGGGGGTATTGTCAATTTTCGTCTATTTTCTTAAATAACTTTAAAACAATTTATTTTAAAATTATTAAAAAATATATTTGTGACCCACACAGTATGCCCTTTCATTTGATATATCGCACGGTACAGTTTGCAAATATTTTTTTAAAATTTTCTTATTTGCCCCCGAAAATTGACCCTCATATTCAAAATTCATTAATTTACATTACACGTCAGTGTTTGGGTCACAGAAATACATAAGTGTACCAAATTTAAACTTAATCGGTCCATTAGATTCGGAGCAAATTGACTGTGACAGACGGACAGACAGACAGACACACAGACACATGAGTGATCCTATAAGGGTTCCGTTTTTTCCTTTTGAGGTACGGAACCCTAAAAATAATATTTGTATGGCCTACAGTTGTATGGCGGACGATCCAGTTCAGTCTACACGTTTAGGATGTAATATTAGTATTTGTGAACAATATTTTGAAACAATACAATACAAACATTAGTTATTGACATAAAACAAGTTGTACAAAAAATTATAGAATTCTCAGACTCCTGCGCTAGAAAGGAGATATTCCTACTTTTTAGGAAAATTTTATAAATTAAAGAGACTCGCGTGTGAATGATTATCATGCACGACTGATGTTAAGGCGATTGAAGTACCCATTAATAATTGATTGAATAAAAGCTTTATCATTATCACATTTCAACATGAATATCGAAGGATATAAGAGTAGAGGAAGACCAAAGAAGTGATGGATGGGCTGTGTGAAAGATGATATGGCCAGAAAGGGTGTGACTACCGCGATGACAACTAATAGAGAAATATGGAAGAAAGGTACATGTTGCGCCGAGCCAAATAAAATTTGTATAAGGGCAGGAGAATGATGATTTCAGCCTCGAATCGATAACTCCCAATAGCCGCGAAAATGGTGAAAGTAGCGGAAAAAGTTAGTTATAGAAAAGTACGTACCATAAATAAATAGGTGGACAAAGTTATTTTTAGGTACCGATATCTTTCACGTCGTATCTACAAAATACTCTTAGGGGACTCATCGTGAATACCGAATGCCGACGGAGAGGTGGAATGAATGAGTATTGCTCCATTCATTGTGTAGATGGTGACAGCTTTCAACACCCGTTAGATGATTTATTACCAATGTTATCAACATTCTCTCTGAACGTTTCAGTCGTATTTTCATATATTACAGTGCATTTCAGTAGGTAACTTTACCTAGTTTTAGACATGTAAACAAAAAGTATTTACAAAGCAAACGTGAGTGGAAACGCTAAGAGGGGACGCCCTAGAAGGTCATACCTTATTGGTGATATCCTTCAGAATAGTCAGTCCATATGCAGATGTATGAAAGTAATCGAAGCGACTATGTAGGGAACGTAGCAGGTGGTATTCTGAAGTTTCTGCCTACTCCCATGGGAAGAAGGCGTGAGGGTATGTATGTATGTAAATAAGAGTAATTAAAGCTTCTGTGCGTTTACGAACTAAACCTTCAAGATATACAAGATGAATTCCTAGTGCTAGTGAACGTTATATTATTAAAAAAAAAATATTTGCGTAATTTGCGAAAAATACGTTAAAAGTTCAATACAAAAACAAATATATTAAAGTATCTATCAACTAAGATCAACATCACTAACTCGTTAGTTAAAGTTTCATCACACTGAGGGGCTCAATTTGAAATTCATCGCTGTTGAATTAATGTAGTGAGTTCGCTTCTCGCATACTGCACGAACAACTTTAAGATAAAATTAGTATCTAATGAACTATTTATTCATAGTAGAATAATTCAGCTAAGTTCGAAAGTTACCTAAGTCTTTAATTATTTAAGAACGAAAAGCAAGAGATAACTGACATTTCTGTTATTTTGTCTCATCCTAACCTAGATGAATTGAGAACAACCGTTATCTATTTTTTATTTATAATACATACATACATACATAAACTCACGCCTTCTTCCCATGCGGGTAGGCAGAAACTACAGAACGCCACCTGCTACGATCCTTCAATACTCCTCTTGCCTCGTTTACCTTCATACATCTGATCATACACGCACGCCGGTTGCGAGTACTACGCACCTGACCTTTCTGAAGAACATCACTAATAAGGTCACTATATGTCTGCCTAGGGCATTCCTAAGACTCCTCCTGTTCCTGGACTTTTTAAGAGACTGTGACCTCTGAGTTTGTTTCGGCCTTTCTTCTCAGAGTAGTCAGATATCAGAATCGCCGACCTCATCTAGTTTTTAACAAAATATGATTGACTTGTAAAAGTGTTTGTACAAACCTACTTACAGAAATACAGAAACTAACTACAGAAATAACTTACAGAAATAAAATCATTTATCATTTCCCTCCCGGCGTTTCCACTCACATCTGCCTTATTTATTTATTAAAAAAAAAAAAAAAACGATATTATTACATACATGTAACACTTACCAGTACCAGTTACCAGTGCCAGGGTGTGTCGTAAATAGTGGTCCAACGTTAAGGCTTCGATACACCGTATATTCAGCTATCACATACCACAATTTATTTGAACCAATTTTTTTTCCTAGGTCTCAGAATGCAATTTTATGTTTAAATTGACAATTTGCTTTAGTACATTTTTCTTTATATTCACATGTTATGCACGTGCATTTCACAGTTATAAAAAAAAAATCATGTAATTTATAGAAAATACAGCCAAATTAGCAAGACAAGGTGTCAATTTTTCAAATGATAATGAAAAAATATTTTATTCTGAGACTGGAAAAAATGGTTCAAATTGTGGTATATGATAGCTGAATATACGATGTATCGACCTCTTAACGTTGGCCCCGCTTTTTACGACACATCCTGTATAAAACAAAATCAATGTATTAACCATAACATTTCCACATATTAACAAAGATGTATGCTATGCTGAGGATTCATCGGTAAGCTAGTTATTATTTACATTCAGAGAAACATTTTATATCGTTACAAACTAACAAACTAGTCAGTTACCACAAAATATATCTAAGTTCTTCAATACATTAATGACTTTACTTCGAAAAGCATAAATGTATCAATATCTATGAAATGTTTATTGTATGTACATTTGCTTGTTCCACTCACAAATACCTTTTGTTAGTTGCCTTTCATGCATCCTCTTAACATGACCAAACCATCTAAGTGATCATACTCTTTTCAATTTTGGTTACTCATGTTCTTTTAAACCGCATCGTTGCCTTATCATTCATAGTCACTCCACATATGGTTCGCAAGGAACGTATTTCCTCAGCATTTATTCTAGTTTCATGCTTCTTTCGCCACACCTAACATTCACTTCCATACATAAGCGTAGGCACCAGCACACATTATTATTTATAAATAAATTGTGCAATCGTTCGAGATACCTCGGCGAAAAATCTATAACAACTTCTGATCATTTCTATTTTAAAACATTAGTTTGTATGTACTCGTACCATACAGTGTAAACAAACGATAAAGTGCAACTGTGACGTCACAAATAACCTACTTTTTGGTAATGTGACAAAATATTGAAAACTAGCCTTTGCCCGCGGCAAAAACTCTTAACACACTACTAAAGTTTCTATAATAATATAATTCAATCATGATTCTAAAGACACGTGGCGCCATCTATATCTAAGAACGTTATTGTTGTTTTCCTCGAAAACAGTACTTTTTTTCCGGATGAAAGATATCCTATGTCCGTTTCTATACACGTGACAACGTTCATGCAAAATTTCGGGATGATCGTTTCAGTGGTTTGCCGCCCGTGAAATTGACATGACATGCCAATTTCACGGGCGGCATTTGTGTAACACAACCAAGTTAAGATGATACGCTAGTAGCTCAACAATCCCGGTTCGTGACTGTACAATCGAAATCACTTGTAGAAATCAGTTTCTCAGTCAGCTAATTTCCTATGGATTTCCTATGTCAGCTAATTTCTTATATGTGCTTATTGTGCTGTTTCTCGTCTAAAGATAAGTACAACTTATTTAGAAGTACGTAGAATTAAAAAATAAATAAATCCGAAATACTTATTTTATTTTCAGAATTTAACCAACTTCGCTTTCTTTTGAGTTGCAGTTGTTCTGTATGAATTTATTTTATATTTTCTGGCCTTGTATCTATGTGCAGCAGCGAGGGGTTTTTTGTAAAGGGGTCGAAATTTGATTTTTTCGTGAAAAAAAAAACCGAACAAATAACACAATTGGTTTTTTTCGTGAAAACAACAAATAGTTTTTTTGGCATTTTCAACGCTATAATCTGCGCAAACACTTATGCACTATAATATCTACCATGCTGAAGGCTGATCTCCGCTGAGACTGGTCGCGATGCGCGATGGCCGAATTTTGGTCTGGAGGGCTATGAATTATGAGAAAAAATCATGCCATGTATGGAACAATATTAGTCAGTCAGCGAAGTGGTAGGACTGATTGCCTACTCCCAGTGTGATCCGGTCGTACATTTACAAAAGTATCGCCATTTGTGGAATGAGTTCTAATAAGACATTTCATTGAGCAACCAGATGACAGTATCTAATCTAGTGTCGATGACATAGCCCGATTCTGTGAGCCACAATGCGTGGAATATATTAACATTACTAATGCAATTTCCGCAGATTCCATATCAGAATACATAGCACTATATTTAAACGTCAATTACTCGGCCACTCGCAGTGCTTTCTCGAATGTTAGGTGCGTATACGTCAGTGAATAAGTCGTCAGATTTGCGCTAAAGTCACACAAGACTGGTTTCATGCAAGAGTGCAAACTTCTCTTTTGCGTGGTTTCAGAAAATCAGTAGTTTTTTTTTTATCAAAAGCACTTTACAACGTCTTAACTGAACCACAGCAAATGAGAAACGTACGGAACACACAAACTCACGCTTTCTTCCCATGGGGGTAAGCAGAAATTACAGAACGCCACCTGCTACAATCCTCACAGAATCCTTTTGCTTTGTTTACGTTCACACGCACCTAGTTAAGCACGCACGCCGATTGCGAGTACTACGCACCTGACCTTTCTAGAGAACATCACTAATAAGGGACGACGGAAGTACGGAAGCAAAAGTAAAATATCTTGCTAGATGAAACGGTTTCGGTTTGTGGTTATTTTGTGGAATGCGTAGAGCAACACACTTTGCTGATGATGATCATCTTTACATACCGAGACTCCCTCCATGCCTCGGAAAGCACGTTAAGCCGTTGGTCCCGACTGTCGTTCGTGGATCTTTGACAGTAGTTACGGGTCGTCAGAAGTCCGAAAGTTTGACAACCAGTCTTGCCAAGGGATATCGTATTTCTGGGTTGTGGAGGTCAGATAGGCAGTCGCTCCATGTAAAGTACTGGTATTCAGCTGCATCCGGTTAGACTGGAAGCCGACCCCAACATAGATAAAATCAAAAGTTATAGTTATTTATTCCAACTAGGCTGAGAATCAGCACTTTTCGAACGTCAACACGTACATAAGACAGTCCCCCAAAACGCCTGCACTTCACCACTTCCTAGTGCTTTAGCTGGGAAGAAGAAATGACGCAACTAACTCCCCAGCAGCACAGCTGTCTGTTCACTTAAAAACAAAATTTGATTCTATACTAAAAATAATTTAGGTACATAACTCAACACAAAACAATGATAAATGATAAATGATTTTTATTTCTGTAAGTAGGTTTGTACATACAAACACTTTTACAAGTCAATCATGTTTTTTTTTTATTTTTTTTTATTTTAAACTAGATGAGGTTGGCGTTTCCTATCTGACTACTCTGAGAAGAAAGGCCGAAACAAACTCAGAGATCATAGTCTCTTATAAAGTCCAGACAAAATCTTGGTGACTTCATGTGAAGACCATGTGGATTGGTGTCTGAAATGGTCTTTTGAGGAAAGAACCACACAGATTGAGAGGACTTGTCCAGTCAGTGCACGCATTTGTCAGTAATCGCGCAGCTCAACTCAGAACTTAAGGAGCTCAACGATTCGACGAACAATACCAAAGAAAGGACATTGGGGTAGGCCGCATAAATTACTCAAATTGCCAGACCATGATTAAAAATAACTGAGAGAAAAAATAAAACAAACAAAAAAAGCAATGACCTACATAGTCTTCACATTCACAATAAATTAAAATAATATAATACTTTACAATGTAAATAAATATTCATGTCAACATTCAGTATGCAAAAATAAAAAGAGAAAAAAGAAAATTTGGAGCACTTCAATCCCTAGCCTTTTTAAAATAAATTATTTGTCATAAGTCAGTCAATAAATTAAATTATTTGTCATAAGTCAGCTAGCACACGCCAATATACCAACAAAGTTGTAGTTAGGAAAAGCTAGGCAGATGAGACGTGCTTCAATATACGATGTAGCTCCCGTATTTCATTGTATTGGCACAGCTGATAACTCGAGTTCGATACTTCGATCACACTACGCATTTATAGTTCAGCATGACATGTGTACATGTGACGTATGATGTAGCAAAAACCTCCCTTTGTCGAACAGACCAGTTTTTGTTCACGAACTCGTAAATCATCCACTATTCACCGGCGCTACATTGATAACACTCATCCATCCTCGGTGTTCACCTTATCTCAATAGTTTTTTAGTGAATGTTGGGAGGTTACAGACGGTCAACTATACTGTGTGTCTTTTATTAATATTTCATATCATATTCTAAAGTTTTTGCAATTTTTTTTAAATTTATTTTGTTCAACAAATCTCTTGATATCAATTTTTGTTTTCCATTCTTTGTCTTTCAATGAAATCAATCTTTCAGAGTCATTTTACCTACTTCTACCTGCAAAATAATAGGTAACAAAATACTCCAGGAGCATCTTTTTTTTTAGCATGCGACGCACAGATTCTTTCAAAGTCCCCTCATTACGTACCATCGATACTCCTTAAATCAATACTCATTAAAACGGGAGTCTCTTTAATATATGAAGGAGGAAATTGTCGAAGCTCATTTTGACTGCCGAATTTCTTTCGACTGGAAGATTCTTGGCTGTAATTCAGTCAAGACTGTCTTGAGTCATTTGTCAGAAGCAGCTGCGAATTTATCGATTCCAATCGCCAGGCTGTCTGGGGAAAACAAAGGACACCAGATTCAGACCTTTTTTCATAGATTTTCTCGTTTTCTTAAACGATTTGAAGCTCGAAGTGACGTGGGGAAGGATTTAGTTTCATAATTACCAACGGTGTTATGTTATTCATAATGGTGTTTATTTATTTATTTGGGACTAACAATCAGTAACACATTATATCTGCGCAAGTAGTATAAACAAAGATATTATATAAATGTGAAACTCACACCGTTATCCACAGCATATACAATTCATATAACTTTACTAATGAACAATCTATGCGAGTAAGACTACAAGACTGTTCAAATAACTATACATCGGAATCCTTAAGTTTCTTTAACAAAGCAGAACGAAATCTATTTGCTGACTCTGAGAATAAATCTAACTCTGTAGTTTCTGAACAAAAATCATTATTGTTACAGAATTAAGTAGTTTAAGTTTTTGCAATTAATTAATCCAGTTAATTTATCGTCGGTTACATTGAATTAGCTAATCTGGTGTATCTGAGCGGCCCTTTAAAAAAATATTACAGTTAAAGAAGGCAAACATGAATAGAAAACCTCAAACAATCCTAAAATAGCCCTCGTCCGTTATTCGTGATTGCATGACGTCATCCGTAAAAAACAAGATGGCTGCCACTGATGATTTTTCACGGCTCGCTCTGTTTTTCATTTCACAAATCATTACGGACCGACCTCCACAATAAATATAAGGGCACGACCTCGTTGAGAAAAAGGTTACAATTGTTATTGTCAGGTTTCTGATTGCAAAGTAATCTCGACCGGAGAAATGAGTGTTTAAGAACAGTTGCGACTTTCTAGTGCGTAGGGTTGGTCAACTATTGTTATGTGTTAAGGCATGTACAGGTATTAATCAATCGCACTTTGGTTCTGAGTGATGCTTGTTTATGACGTAGAATTCACTGAAAAATAAATTGAGGCGACTAAGTTTCAATCTGAGAGCTCTTTAGAAGTAAGCTTTAATGGGTCACCTACAAAGCAGAAGAATGAATGCTCAGTAATAATGTAATCATGGGTGTAATATAATCTAATAAACAGTCTTGTTATCTGAAAAATGCGGCCGCATTTTTATTCAAAATAAGAAAAATATTTTAAATTTATATGCATTACATATTTAAATTTCATGAATTTAAAGCTCGCAATACCTGTAACAGGATACAGAGTATCCATTACCATAGACAACATTGAATACTTGTTTACTTTGACAGCAGGTGTTCTCTCTGTTGCACGTAAATATTACCTAGATCTTTCGATTAGAACGTATGGAGGCGCATAAATATGAGGATTTATAGCGGGCGTTCGTAGCTGCTGAATCTTCCATTTCCCTTTAATTATCGATGTGTCTAGTATTCTGCGTCGATAATAATCTTGCTTCTCTTTATATTAAGCGCTTTACGTTCGTTTCCTATAAATTTATGTGACCCAAGCACTTTATTTCCGTGAATGTTATACCCTATTTGATAAAAGATTTATATCATTCTTATATTATCCTTTATGACATTATTATTTGAAAGGCCCGGGACTACGCTAGAAGTTTTGTTCGGATCCCTAACAATAAAAACTTTCCTTTTTTATAATATTGCTATTATGATTTATTTACCGTTTTACTGTTATTTTTCCTCCTCGTACGTTGCAGCCCTGCTAAGGTACGCGGGATATTTTTTTAGCTTTTCTCTAATTGGAGTTGCGAATACAAAACCGACTCCCCGAGGTAATGGCGAGAGAAATTGGTGCTCCACGCATTTTAATTTATATCGTGTAAGAGATAAACTTATAAACAACTTGGAAATTCATATTTCACGGAAAGCTAGGCAGTGGGTCTTCGGTGCCTAGATTTGACAATAATTTTGATTTACAATCTAAACGAAGAAATGGAACATACAATGTATCGAAGTGCTCATACTTGTTGGTGAACTGTAGTATACGATATATTTTTAATAAAATAATAATATATTAGTGAACTTAGTGTTTTGAATGTTTCTGTATATTATAGTGTTTTAAAAAAGTTGGTGTTACTATAGTTGAGTGCCAAAAATTGTGTTAGTCCCTTATATTAACACACTTTTTTATAAACCTAGCAATTGTTAAAACCGTGAAGCATAAAAAACTACCACAAAAGCAAAGTGAGAATCGAAAGTCAACATAATATCAAAGACAATAGAGTCAATTTCGCGAGCAACACAGAATTCGAAGTGACAATCGCAGACAACCATCAACATTATACCAAAAACAACACCGCCAGTTAGCACTAGCAACACTGCAGTGTGACGTCATATTTAATTTTCCCGCGGCAAGCGACCGCCGTCAGGATAAGCGCGCGAGTGACCGCGGCGACGTTAACCGCGGCGCGCGCGCAGGCTGCGCGGGGCGCCGCCAAGCTGGGCGAGCACGCGGCCATGCTCGCGGTCGCGATTTGCTGCATACTGGTGCTGCTGCTGGTGTTCATCATACTCATCATTGTGGTCGGACAAAATATGGAGGTTAAGGGCGGCTCCTAGCGTCGAAGAGGTAAGACTTTATTTTGTGAAAAGTGTTATTGAAGAGGGATACAAAGTAAGTGTTGATTTGCGAATTAAAAGAGCTTTTCTGGCTTTAGGGGCCTGAAGTGAAGCGGGTTTGGAATGAGTGTAGATCACCAAAGGTACTAACTGCTAATTTAATACTAAACCATTTACATCCCAGCATTTTCAAACCGGCCGAGTAGGTAAAGTGTGTATATTTTAAACATTAATTAATGCTTTCAAAGACACTGGACGAGACACAAGAAGTTTTATAGTTATGAAGTCTATGGGCGTTTAGTGTCCTTGGAAGCGTTAACTAGGATTCGTAGGTATGTTTCCCTAATATCAAATGTTCCATTTTTGTTTCCTGGAACACTGAAAGTGAAATTAAATCGAAGCATGAAACTTCGAGATCTAAATTACAGTCCTCGATAAACTCGACAACTTAGCTAGAGTAATTTCACAAAATAACTACAGTTTAAACCCTTTGAAACTATAACCCGATCCTACCTTCGGGAGCTCAGAGATTTGGAGTTTCTAAGAATTGTTCTTAAGGCCCTTAAAACGGGTTCTTAAAACGGAAAATGGTGGCCACTTTTTTCCGTTTTAATGATTACAATAAAACTTAACAATATAAAACTACTGTTTATAATAATAAGAACGTATAGTCTTGTGGAGTACAACTTAACGTGCTTATTTTCTGCATTTTCTTTTTAAATTAAAAGAAATAACAAAACAAACAATGAGGGCGCCACTGTGCGCTCGGTAGCCTCTTAAAACTCCTGCGTCTGCAAAAATATTGTGTCAATGCGATCGTCTGAGAGCTGCCACTCGAATGCACCTGTCTCGTAAGTAGTCAGGCAGTGGAGCGAACATAACGAGTGGCTCAAAGCACTTGCCGTGAAGCCTTGTGATCACGGCTGCAGACTCTTAATCAAAGCCTTGCCTTTAAATCGTTAAGCGTCATATTTACAACTACAAGTTGAGTTGATTCAGAGCTAAATAAATATCGAACATCATCATATGCCTAGCTTTTTCCCAACGGTGTTGGGGTCGGCTTCCAGTTTAATCGGATGCAGCTGAATACAGTATTTTACATGGAGCGACTGACCTCCACAACCCAGTTACTGGGTTATACGATACCCCTTGGTTATATGGTTGTCAGGCTTTCGTTCTTCTGACGACCCGTAACGACTGTCAAAGATCCACGAATGACAGCCGAGACCAACAGCATAAGTGCTTTCCGAGTCACGGAGGGGTCTTGGAATGTAAAGATGGTCACCCATCCACGGACCAACCGCATCTGTAATTACTTAGCCACAAGCTAAAGTTTGTATCGATACCTATTGAAGAATGGATAGGTGAGTTGTAATGATGTGACAATTATTTTGTTCTACGCACTTGAATCCCTTCATTCGATACATGCTGGGACCACTTCTATTATTTTTATTGTTTCAATGTTCATTACACGTATTGTCAAGTACGTTTTCAATGATATCCATTCATTTCAATTTGTCAAAGAAAGATACAAGTACTTACTTGTACTTTTAACCTTATTAACGGGTATTCGAGGATAAGGCTACGTTCCTGATTTTATTAACAGTGTCAACCTTCTTTCTCATTCTAATGTTAATAAAGCCACAGCGTCACTTGTCTGATCCGACAAGGAAGGAAAGTAAATACTTTGCTACTCGTTTATCATTCTGCTTATCTTCCCGCATTAGTTAGGAGCGGCAGGATTTTTATTTTTATGTTAGCCTACATTGTCCCTTTGCTGAGCAGAGGCCTCACCTAAATCCTACCAAGCATCCATACAGTTCTTAAGTCAGTAGTCAGTAGGAAAATATTAGATGAGGAAATAAACTTGTTCTTCAAATAAATATAGAACTGTTTATGGAAGAGAGACTACGGAAATCAAAAGTTTAGCAAATTGACTATAAATATTATGTCTATCTATTCATACACGATATCTCTTGAGGGGCATTGTACTCATCGTTATGAACGATTTTACTATGGGACCAAACCTGAAATCGCGAAAAAAATCAACTGTTTCCTACTTTTTGACTAGTTAGCCTAACATAAATGTAGCTGGCTGTAATAGCTGGTTTTTTTTCGTGATTTCAGGTTTGATCCCATAGTAAAATTGTTCCCCTTAAGAGATTACGTGTATGAATAGATATACCATATATACTGTTTGTCCGATAATTAATGGATAACCTTGAAGAGGACTATAGAAGAAATTATGACCTTTAAAAAATATATCTCAAGTAGAATTACTTAACAGAGACGATTTTCTAAATAATTTAAGCATTTTATTTAAAACAAGCTGACCCGACAGACGTTGTCATGTCAAAAATTCAATAATTCATACAAAATTCCCATAGAAAATGCACGTTCAGTTTTCCCGAATTTTACAATTTTTCCGGAAACTTCAAACATTTTCTTACATACAAACCTTATCCTGACAATTACAAAGAGTACAAAAAAAGAATTAGCCAAATAGGTGCAACGGTTCTGAAGTGATGCGCGTACATACATTCGGCAATTGATATTTATTTATTTATATATTTAGATTCCTGTACGCTTCAGGCACAAATGAATAAATTTCATCGGTTGTATAGGCCGTACTTATGAGTAATTATTACTTGAACAAAAAAGTATTTCAGAACGGTCATTCAAACGTTCGAACTTTATATACTGTCATCATCTGCCTAGCCTTTTCCCAACTATGCTGGCGTTGGCTTCCAGTCTAACCAAATGCAATTGCATATACGTACTAGTACCTATTTTACATGAAGCGGCTGCCTATCTGACCTCTACAATCCAGTTGCTGGGTAATACGAGCAAGACTGTTTTTTTTTTTAATTTGAGATGGGTTTGCTCTTGACTATGTCTAGGTCAGAGGTGACAGAGACAAAGTCTACGATGGAGTGAGCTGACCCAGAAGAAGCCTGTTCACTCTTACTTTGAAGAGATTTGGGTTGTAAGCGTTCGGGAACACAGACGCAGGTAGTGAGTTCCACTCTCTTGCCGTGTGCATTATGAAGGATATTTGGAAGCGCTTAGTGCGAATTGGTGGAATGACAACTAGGATTGCAGTGTATCTAGATGATCGATCGTAGAAGGGATCCGGTGGAATGAGGTAGTGGAGTTCCTGAGCACACTCACCGAACTACAGTCTATAGAAGACCGACAAGCAGGCAACCTTGCGGCGATGAGCCAAGCTGTGAAGCTTGGCATGCACCAGTTTCACGTCGCCAATGAGCCTGTTAGCTCTTCGTTCCACTGAGTCAAGCGCAGCAAGTTGGTATTTAGCTGAGCCATCCCAAAGGTAGCTGCAGTGCTCCATGCAGGATCGGACTTGCGCTTTATAGAGGGTCAAAAGCGGTCTAGGCGTAAAGTATCATTTCTCTAAGTTTAAGATGCCCGGTCTGTTACAGGAACAGATGTACCTCGAAAAGTAGGAGTTTGGTCAAAACAACTCCTTTTAGCGGTGAAAAGAATGCCTGTTTTGGTGGCATTAAAAGAGACCAGATTGTCATCACCCCATTGGCAGACAAGGCTAAAGGTCAAATCTGTCCGCTCTACCATGGCTTCTCTCAAGGAACAAACTTCATCGCCGCTGGTATTTGGTTGTCAGCCTTTCGGTTTTCTGACGACCCATAGCGACTGTCAAAGATCCACGAATGATAGCCGGGATCAAACGGCTTAACGTGCTTTCCTAGGCCGAAGGGGATTGGTATGTCATGTAAAGAAGGAAATGTCGATTGAACTGGATACCAAAAGCAGAACATTAGTTTTTATACTGTAACTAGCTTCTGCCTGCGACTTCGTCCGCGTGAAATTTCTTGTTCCCCGACCCGCCCCATTGCATCGCATAGCATAGCGCGCCCGCGCGTTTGCTTCGTTTTCGCTTAGCGTTCTTTCTGACTTTTTTTTCCTTTTGCTCGGCTCCTAAGCGTCATACCGTGATATTAAACAACCTATAGCCTTCCTCGTGAATTGGGCTATCAAATGCAAAAAAAAATTCAAATCCTACTGTAGTTCCAGAGATTAGCGCGTTCAAACAAACAAAAAAAAAAAAAACAAAAAAGTATATAATTGGATTACAATTAAAAAAGTTATAGTGAGCCAACCTTAAAAGATAGACGTATGCTATTGCAGAATAATTTTAGAACTTTTTAAGAGGAAAAATTCCGTCATACATGATTGTTGCGCAACTTAACCGTTTACGCAGCGCACACAACGGAAGCTCTCAAAAGGAATAAATTTTCCCCGTTTTTGCAACCTTTTTCATTGATGCTACGCTCCTATTAATCGCGGCGTGATATTATATAGACTATAACCTTCCTTGATAAATGAGCTGTCCCAAACTAAAATATATTGCAATTTTAACTAGTCGTTCCTGAGATTAGCGCGTTCAACCAAACAAGCAAACAAACTTTTCAGCTTTATAATATTAGTGTACATTGTCATTATTTATATGCTCGTATTAATCGCTACAAAACACACACGGGAAAGAAGTAGTGTTCCAATCTGCTAAAGAATAGGTACATTTCCCCGTCTGTACATTGGTAGGACATTATATACGTATTTCTGGCGTAGGTGCGTCTTTTAAAAACAGAAGCGAGCTCAGGTATGCGTGTGCGGTGTATGGATGGATCCTTCTATAATTGAATGGTTTTATAGGTCACAAATGTCGCTCTCACAAATGTAATATTCAAGTAAGAGCTGAATTTCAGAATTGTGATGAAGCCAACGGGGTGCGTAAATGTCGAAAAGAAAATATTCGGGATCATAAAATATTTGACAGGAAGACTGAGAGGTTTTGCTGCAAAAATGATAGAATTTCCCACAATTTTACATTACGAAAATGGAAGTCATTTGACAAGTCATTACTCTAAAAGTTATTCTCTTATCAACGGCAACAATCTTCATAAACATAACCTTCCGAGAATCTAGATAGATGATGATGGGAGGACTACTAGCAAAGTTTACGCGCGTAACTTTTATTGATTGCATGTTATCGGGGCTGTGTGTACCAGAATGGAATAATGCTAGAATTATTACGAACAACTTCGGTTTATTTGGAAAGTAGGGTAACTTTCCAAATAAACCGAAGTTGTTCGCTTGGGGTTGGAATAGATGCTTGAGCATTAATTCTATGGAAATATAATGTAATCTAAATATGTTTTGCATGGAAATAAGTTTAGAGTTTGTCGGGCCGAATGTTTTGTTGCTTGCACAGCAGTTTACTACTGACTAGGACTACCAAAGTCTTCGCCGGTTAAGTGCGGATTTCAACAATGAAACTGAACGCGATCAGCACATAAACCACGCTTAAGAGCTGTCAGTGTCGTTATTTTCTATGAAATATTGACACTGACAGCTCTTCAACTCGGTTTAGGTGTGCTGATCGCGTTCAGTTTCATTGGTGAAATTCGCACTTAGTACTAGCAAGCTGCTGGCGTAAGCTTTGTTTTAATAGAGACTGAATTATTTTTTCCCTTGGGGCTTAATAAACTTCCTACCGTAAAATAATGAAATGAGATGCAGTAGACATATTCGTTCAGTTAGGACACTGCCAGCTAATTAGTATGGGAGTTGATAGGTACTGATTACTATTAATACAAGGTGTAATTTAAATAACGCGCAACCTCTTAAAGGGGTCATTGTACTCATCATTAAGAACAACTTTTACTATGGGAGCAAACCAGAAAACGCGACAAAAAATTTGCCGTTTTCTACATTTCGAAAGAAGAACTTAAATACAGGGTGATTGGTAATTTGGTGCATTCCTTGAAATGGGTTATACTAGAGCAAATCCGCAACATGTTTTACCCGATAACTCGTGATTAAAAAAGAATCGCACCTAACATTAACTTGACGATGCTCAATTTCTAAAGGCAAGGGAACTTTTTGATAAACTGTTTTCGAAGGATTTATTTCTTCATGAGCTTTCAGGAAATTATAAGTTTAACGTCCAAAACTGGAGTAGATTTCTCACAATTAGCAGTTTATAATCAAGAATACATAAAAAGTTTGATATTTCCAAACTAACCCAATTCGGGTCTCAAGTTATCGAGTTAAAAACGTTGCAAATTAGGTCTAGTATTAACCATTGCATGCATCTAATTACCAATCGTCATTCATAGTAACGCCTTCGTTGACAATAATCAGCACCCTAATTGCGTAACACACTATCGATCAGCATCTGAATCATTTTGAAGCAAATTGCTAATCCATTGTTTCATATGTCGAAGAATTTGTCTTCTTAACACCGTAAATAACGCAATGAATGTTGTTGAACTGTCAAAATAAAACCGATTCCGATTGATAATATTAGAGTGCTGGCGTGGTTGTCACACTAAGGTTCAACAGATACATCTACAATCAACTCGTAACACAGGTTGCAGCTACAACTCGCAATTAAATCGCATTCGCGTTATAGCGCCACAATTACACACAAAAAGCCACGCAGGTATACAGAGCTACAGAGTACGAATTAGAGTACAGTCGAGTACAGCACTGCCGTGCTAATTAGTGGCTGCGTCTACGCTTGCAGTCGGAACTACTGGTCCTTGAAGGCTCAAGTTACGCTGTAAGCGATTGTACAATTGGACCGAGTTATGCAAAAGGCAGCCTTGTCGGAAAAAGTACAAACAGAGTTATAAGCATTTTTCTATCGATGGTTGCATCATGGATGTATGGACAAGGCTGCATTTGACGGCTCATATCTCCGTGATAAATAGAGATACCGACATGGCTGTTTTTGCAAAAAATCTTCTATGTCGAAATTAGTATGGCTGTGTTTATAACTAATTCTTGGAAAAAGTGCCACATGGCTGCTTTCTGCTTAACTAGGTCCAATTACGAGTAGTACACTTTTACGTCGCAACTAAGTCTGATGTGCATAATAGACTTTCATTGCGAATGTAAGTGGCAGTTATTGTTTAATTGTTCGGGCTGAGATTTTGCAAGGCTGTTTGAATTATGTTATTATGTTTGATTTGTATGAAGGATTAGTTCAGTGGGTTGGTAAAATGGTTGTTATTTATTAATAGGTAGATAACCTCTTGTCTGCTTAGTTTACATGTACAGACGCCAGCACATCAAGCTACTACAATCTGTCAGATTTCTTTAATAGATTTTCGACTTTATTGCTAAAGCATTAGGTTCAATGTTGATTGGGAAAATCTGACAGTTTCGGGTAGGTTGACCTGCTGGCGTCTGTACACACAAACTGTCTTGTTAAAAATAAATGCTTTGCCCATTATGTGCCTAAGAAAGAGTTACACTAATAGGATTAAAGGGAACACCAAAAGAAGGGCAGTTCTAAGGATTTCAATAATACGTTTATTATCCTTTTCTTTTTATATGAGTATAATTCAATTCAATTTATTCAGTTACAATTCACATTGCGTTCGAATATATCCAACATGAAACATGTATTAGATGTACACATATAATAAAAGAATACTTTTAATTCAATTTAAATTAGAAAATATTACTTATTTAAATTAAAAATAATAATAATGTAAAATTCCATAAAAAATATTCCACAATAAATTAATAGCAATTTAAAGGAATACAATAATAAAAAAAAGAAAAGTCATATGAAGACATAACACAATAATAACACAATAGACAAATAATAACATGTCAGTTTTACAAGCAATAAGACCATTACAAATCATCCAATGAGTAGAGACATCTCTCCAACAAGAATGCCTTGAGCCTTTCCTTGAATGAGCCTGTAACAGTATTCTTTTTAACTCGAGCGGTAATTTATTAAATATTTTAACCGCCTAATACTGTGGAGTATGTTTAACTATTCCAAAAGCCGGGATGATTTTGTTTCCAAAGTCTTTGCTACGCGTTTTTCCCTTACCAACCTATCCTCGCCTGTTTCGTAGTTATATATATTGTTAGGTCAGAAGTGAAATCACAATAAAAAAAAGGATTATTTATTAACCTAAAAACTAATCACATGTGTTTTGGAAAAAATGATTATCAAACTTAAGACAATTACAATCAGAGGAACAAAATCATCACCAATCAAATCAATAAGAGAATAATGAGATACAGAGATACCAGATTTAGCAGATTACACCGAACGGCAGACGGACAGCGCTTCCGCACGCAACGCAATCCAAACGAAAAAAAAGCCCGACCCGCCACCTGCGGCAGTTTTATAGTGACCGCTCCCCCCGCGCTCCTGGGCTGGGTAGTAGCATCCAACACGGCCATCCTGATCATGCGTCGTCCTCGACAGCATCAGAAATGTCCGGCAAGCTCTGGATGGTTGCTCCATAGGTTTCGTCAGCTGGACGGGAGGGTCCAGCGACTGGCTCTGCACCATGATGAGTGGAAGTGGTGTCTTCAGTTAGGTCGTCTTCTGTGAAACCAACAAGGAAGAATAACGTCTCTCAGAGAGCAAACACGTTTGCCTATTCTTTTGCTTTCACTCAATTCGTCTTGCATGGCCTTTTTCTTTCATTCTCCAGACACAAACTGACTAGCTATATAGTCTATGGGGTACCAAGACGTTATCTTAGTACTCCATAGAGTTCCATTTATCACACAGAAACATCATTACTCATGTCATCAACATTCATACATCATTCAACACACATGGATCCATGTTCATTCGCTGTCATGTAGGGCGTAGAACGCCGAAAGGATCGTCTCGCAGTCCGTCCTCTACGTGACCCATCGTGTAGGGCGATTACCAAATCACCGAAAGGAACGTCTCGCAGTCCGTCCTCTACACGTCAAAACACGTTATACGGGAACGACATCCGTTACGTGGGTGGCAAGGCCACTCTTTGTGAGACCGGTCAGGTACCTCGCAGTTTACCTGCCGTAGACGTCTCGCAGTCCGTCTACTGTCTCACTTCAAGATCTGCACAACCCTCTATGGCAATGCAGACCCCTCATACTCGTGGTACGCAAGCACACTCACGCTCAAAGAATGCAGCGCAAGTCTCAGGACACCACTCCCCTTTCCAGAGCACCATGTACTGAGCAGCAGCTTGCGTCGTCTTGCCATAGGAGCCGGTCAACAAGCGCAGCTCATACCGCCCACTTGGCAGCGCGCGTATGACCTTGTACGGCCCTCGCATCCCGTGGTCCATTTTTCCAGTTGAATGTGAAAACTTTATGACGAAAACCAAATCATTCATATTAAAGACTTTTGGTGCGCGTCTGTTTCGATTTATATACTCATCCTGTCGGGATTGGTTTTGTTTTAAAAGATCAGTCGCGCGGGCTCGGCGTAACTCTCTTTGTGCTTCACGATTCGGCTGTACTCCTTCCAAAGTAACATCACGGACCAGTGTCCTGATGATGGGGGTTGCCGCGTCGGTGCCCACCAGCAGATTTAACGGCGATGCCTGAGTCGTCTTCTGCTTGGTTACGTTGAGGGTAAGTTGGAGTCTCCACAGCGTCTCGGACCAGGCTGCCCCTTTGTGATTGGTCTCGATGCGAAGAAGGTTTAGAACGGTGCGAGCGTACCTCTCGACCTGGCCGTTTGATTGGTGCATCTCTGCAGTAACCGAGTGTATCTCCGATCCCATATCTTTAACAAAATCTAAGAACTTAGTGGACTGATACATTCTGCCTCTAAATGGAGTAAAGGAGCGTGTACTTAGTGAACGCATCCACAATAATAAGAACAAACTTGTAGCCGTTTGACTCGGGAAGTGGACCTAGTACATCTGAGTGTAAAACCGAAAAAGGTTGATCGGGTTTTTCCCACGAAGTTATATTTTGTTGTGGAGCCCTAGACACCCGTTTCTTGGAGATGCAGATCAAACAATGTTCGAGATACTTTTTAACGAATCGCCTAAGGCCTGGGAACCAAAAGTGCCTTAGGATTAGGTCCAAGGTCTTGTCATAGCCAATGTGACTGTGCTCGTCATGGAACACTCGAAGCAGACTAAGTCTGTGACCTCGAGGAATAAAACAAAGGAAACGCGGTTGCTCGCCAATCGGAGTGTACTTATAGTACAAAAGGTCGTTTTTCTCGACATAGCGATTTGGATCTAGGCCGCCTTCTCTAAGTCTTTGGAAAAGCTCTTGTGTCTCTTCATCTGCAGCTTGCGCTATCTGAGCCCAATTGCGACGTTGTTTGATATGAAGCACCTTACGAGGGGGGGTTTCTGCTCAAATAATCGGCGTGTGACATCATCGCCCCTTTTCGGTACTCCATCTCGAAGGTAAAATCTTGGAGGTACATCCACCAGCGGGCAACTCTCGGCAGCAGATCCTTTTTACGTTCGGTGGATTTGAGAGCATTACAGTCTGTAATTAATTTAAACTGGAGTCCGATTAAATAGTGTCGGAAATTCTGCAATGCTTTCACAACCGCCAACGTCTCTAACTCATAAGAGTGGTATCTACTCTCTGCGCCTTGAGTGGTCCGGCTGAAGTAAGCCACCACTCTTTTACTACCGTTCGGGTGGGTTTGTAAAAGAATTGCGCCATAACCGATGCTGCTCGCATCAGTATGAACCTCTGTGGGTAAACTTGGGTCAAAAATTGCTAATACAGGCTCATTAGTCAAAATTGAAATAATTTCCTGTCGCACTTTTTCCTGTTGGGGACCCCACTTGAACTGAACACCTTTTTTGGTTAATTGTGAAATTGGGAACGTTTTCGTTGCATAGCTCTCAATGTACTTCCGAAAGTAACCGGCCAGTCCTAGGAACTGTCTGACTTGTTTGACATTTTCCGGGGCGGGCGAGTCTACTAATGCCTGAATCTTGTGAGGGCTCGGTCTAACCTGACCTTGGCTTATTATCCGGCCAAGATATTCAACCTCGGTGGTGAGAAAGACACACTTGCGTACGTTTATCGAAAACCCTGCCTTGGTCAAGGTCGTAAGTACCTGTCGCAACAGATCGACACCATCGTCCACTGTGGCGCTCATCAACAGTACATCATCTATGTAAACTAGAACTTGTCCCGCGTCGATGAATTTGCGCAACGTTTTGTTGATGATGCGTTGATACACTATGGGCGAATTTGTCAGACCGTATGGCATTTTTAAGTACTCATAATGCCCCTCGGGCGTCACAAACGCAGTGCGATGGACTGATTCGTCACCAATTTTTATCTGGTGGAAGCCAGAGGCCATATCAAGAGACGAGTATCTCGTTATGTTTTTGTCACCTAAACGATCGATATGGTCATCTATTAACGGGAGCGGATATCGCTCTTTGACAGTCACCCTGTTCAAAGCGCGAAAATCAACGCAAAGCCGGTCCGACCCATCCTTTTTCTTCACTAAAATTATCGGACTAGAGTACTCGGATTCGGATTCTCGAATAATACGCTTCTGTAGAAGGTCATTGATGATTTCGCGAACTCTAATTTTCTCAGCAATTGAAAGTTTATAAGGGCGGTAGGTAATGGGCACATCGCTGGTTACGTTGATATGCATTTCGCCCGTAGTGACAGTAGTTGTCGCCGTGCCTGTTATAAAAAACTCCGCAAAATCATCAATTACTCTCTTAAGAGAGTCCCGCTCGACTCCCTGTAGTGGCGTAACTATAGGTATGTCAGTTTCTTGAGAGACCGTGAACACAAGAGACGTGTTCCGACTGTTAGGCGTGCGTGTGAGATATTGTCGGTCTTTGGTTCTGATGTACGTTATGCCATTCCTATTCAAAATGTCAGTTCCAATTATCAGGGGTGTACTCATATACGCGGCTGGCACTACAACGAAATCAGCCTCTAGCGCAATATTAGCAAACTCAACCGTAAGGGTTACGTAAGACGTGGACACAATTTCGTGGTTACTAATACCCCTCAATACACACTTAGTGGGTTTTACTGCGCAGGCCAAATGTTTGACTACGTCGGACGATATGAGGGAGACATTAAGCGCGCCGCTGTCTATTAACACATCGATCGGTATGCCGTGTACTATTGCTGTGGTTATGTCGCGGTTTCTTCCGCAGGATCCTGACAAAAATTTACGTTGCGTTTGTTCTGCTGACCCTGTGGTCCAGACGATCTTTCTTTGGCAAAACAAACGTCCTCCGTATGCCCTGTCTTTTTACAGAACGTGCAAGTTGGAACGTTGGGACGTACTTTCGACACTGGCTCGGACGGTTTAGATTTTTTTTTGGCAATTGTGAGACAAGTGACCTTGGCCCTTACAGTTATAACAGATCTTATTGCGCTGGTTCGAATCTGCATGTTCTGTACCGCGTTTTTGTGACAAAGGGTGGGCCGTGGTTTTAGCCGAGCCACCCTTCGTTTGATCTGGTTTCGCATATATAGACAGAAAGGTCACCAGATTTTCTGAAGAGAGTTCTGCGTTTGCAGCCGCTGCCCGTACTTGTGCATCGTCTATGCCGCGGACCACTATTTGCGTCATTAACTCCTCACTAAGGCCTTTGACAATGCGTAAACGGAGCAGGGTACGTCTCGCGTACTCAGCGTACGACGTGAATTTGTTAGACGTCGTATTCATTGTTTCAAAAAGTATTGTCGCGTAATCTAATTTTCGGGGACAAAGTGGTTTAAATTGGCGTTTAAAGCTACTCCACGATCTATCAGAGGTTACCCATTCGTTTAACCAAGTTCTCGCGTCGCCCTTTAAACATCCGGCTACGCGTGACAGGCATTCTCTGTCACTCCAGCGATTGGCTATTAGTGCGCGATCCACCTCATCACACCAAGAGTCCACGTCATGGATAGACGGGTCAAAGTTTGACACAAAATAATGGGGACGTCCCGGATTTATGGAGTGGATCGCATCTACTATAGCTTGAGCTACGGACGGCACCGTTGGGTCCGATTGCGGAATGGGGGTAGACGTAAATTTATTCTCGATCATTTCCAGACGGGATAAGATTGTGTCTATCGTTCGCGTTTCTGCAGGGGTAGACCGCGGTGTTTGGCTAATGTGTGACACAAGCGGTGGCGTCCCGTTCGATCGTACTCTAGATGGAGTCCGTTCGCGACGGCTACGTGACTTATTCCGAGGTTTTCGTGAGCTATCTCGCGACCGATCGTGTCTACGATGCCGGCGGTGCGATCTGCTACGCGATCTGCTCCGTGAACTATGCGTGTAAGGCATGTTCAACCGCAAAAACAAGTTCTATGTACACAAAACAATAAACAACAAAAGAGAAAAAGGCAAAATTAAAAAATTAAAAAATTTTACACGTGGGTAACGACAAAATTCCTCTGTTATGAAATTCAAACTGGTCAAGGGGCCTAAATTGGGGTTGGATTGTTATCCCACTTCTGATGTTAGGTCAGAAGTGAAATCACAATAAAAAAAAGGATTATTTATTAACCTAAAAACTAATCACATGTGTTTTGGAAAAAATGATTATCAAACTTAAGACAATTACAATCAGAGGAACAAAATCATCACCAATCAAATCAATAAGAGAATAATGAGATACAGAGATACCAGATTTAGCAGATTACACCGAACGGCAGACGGACAGCGCTTCCGCACGCAACGCAATCCAAACGAAAAAAAAGCCCGACCCGCCACCTGCGGCAGTTTTATAGTGACCGCTCCCCCCGCGCTCCTGGGCTGGGTAGTAGCATCCAACAATATATATTTTTAAAGTGTTTAACAGTACCTTCACGTAAAGGCTAGGTACTGTACTTTTTTAAATATGGTGTCTCGTTGAGGGATGGGGACAATAGTCTGGATCGCTCTTTTTTGGAGAAAGAATGCCCTATGCCAGTTGTAAATGGTAGCTGTTACCCCAAAACTGTATGCTATAAGTACCTCAGTTTGGACTCTATAGCACATAGTATAACATTTTTAAATGTTTTATGCTCACTACATCCCTAAGAGTTCTTAAGGCATAGCAAGCAGATGATATAGACGAATCCAATGCAGATAATTCTTTCTTCCAATTTAACAATTCATCAATATAAATACCTAAAAACTTGACTTCCCTGACAAGCTCAATTTTAACTTTGTCTAGTTCAATGTCCATATTATCATCTTATCACGACAGGCCAGATGGCGTGGTTACTTAAGATACCACCTATCATGCCGCTGGTCGTGGGTTCGATTCCCATTCAGGACAAACATTTGTGTGCATGCACATGTCTGTTTGTCCAGAGTCTGGGTGTAATTATCTATATAAGTATGTACTCGTATTTACAAAAAAAGTACTACATATAGTATATTAGTTATCTGGTTTCCATAGTACAAGCTCTGCTGAGTTTGGGATCAGATGACCGTGTGTGAACAATGTCCCAGGATATTATTATTATCTTTACTACGCGCAATTGTTTTAAATAACATAATGTTGATTTTAGTAGTATTTATTAAAAACATATTCACATTAAACCAAGAATGAAACGTCTTTTGAGCTACATTCACCTTTACAGTAAGGTCTTGGATGTCGTTAGCTGCAACTATAGCATTTGTGTTATCCGCAAAGACTACAAGTTGTATGTCCGGCGAAAGTTTATGTATGAAACTGATTAGGTCATTAGTGATAATATGTATAATAAAGGGCCCAAAATTGATCCTTGAGGCACACCGGCTGTAATATTTACTATAGATGACCTGTAGTTGTTTTTATACCCGTTTGGTTGCGTAGAATCCAGTTCGACAAATATTTTTCTATTTTTAAGATATGACTAGAAGAATTGTAAGTCTTTACCTCTTACGCTGTAGTGCTCCATTTTTGTTATGAGGGGTTTATGGTCAATAGTGTCGAAAGCCGCACTTAAATCTAATTAAATATCAGCTACCCTCATTTTAGAATTTATTTTATTAACTACATCATTTAGTAACGTATAAATAGCATCTCCTGTACCAACATTCTTCTGGTATCCAAATTGTCTTAGATTAAACACTTAAGCGGTCTTTTAAAACTTTTTCGAAAATATTTGCCAAAGTGGGCAACAAAGAAATAAGCCTATAGATTGTTGGTTCAGTTTTTGTGCCCTTTTTATGAATTGCAATTTTTATTTGTTCCGGGAAAATGCCTTCTACAATGCACTTATTATCAAAAGTGGAGAGCGGATCAGTTAAAATAGGTAAATTGTCTTTAATTACTGACATTGGATTTTCATCATAGCCACAGGATTTCTTATTTTGCATACTATTCACGATTTTTGAAAGGACATGTTTCAAAATGGGCCAGGTCTGTGTACACTACCTCAAAAAAAAAAAATCCAGATAATTTTTTCTTTTTGGAGTTTGGGAAAAATACAGATAATTCATTTAAATGTATATTGTTGTGGTAGGGAATTGATAATTATCAATTATTTTTATAGACTTTCAAGATGGCGGCTCACCGATTTAGTTACTCTGTGCATAAAAACAATGACAGTAAACCATAGATCGACCATTGATCAACCATTGATCACAGAAAGGGGACTGTAAGCTGTCACTTCAGTCCTCTTCTTGAGTATTAATACGTCATTAATCGATCAAAATGACAGCTTACCCGCATGACGGGTTTTTGTTGTGTGTTGCAATTTCAAGTGTAATTAATTGTGCTTTACCAGCAAACTAAGCCATTTTAAAGTAATTGGACAAAAACTGTTTTAAATATATTTCCCTATTTTTATGTATACTGTACACGTACCTGGCCCAAGGCCATTTTGGAACATCTCCTTTCATTCGGTGTAGTAAGCGAGATATCCATCGTTTTCTACTGGAAGGTGGGGTTTACTAATATTACGTGAAATGCGTGATCCCACTCAAAGCTAAAAGAATAGAAACGCCTAAGCAAAATTTCAACAAACAACAAGTTGCCCCAAAATAAAATATCTAGCGAGACGTCTACAAATTGGACTCCATATCATTGTTGCGACAAACAACGACAAATGTTAGGGCGACAGTACAACGTATGTACCTTAGTGCGACTGATTGTCTTACGACAAACGATGGGACGACAAAACTTTTGATCGAAGAACGATAGCGCGACACAATTTTCACTGGACAAACTAAAAAGCTACAAACGTTTCTGAACTATACTTATTTTTTGAATAGCAGATTTAAAAAAAAAATGTGTATTTGTACTAAGTACTTACTCCATCTATCGAATAATAAATTAAAAAAAACTACTAAACGACGTTCGTTACTCCAGCGTATATTAGCTCTACTTAACAGGTAATATTTATGTACCTTTTCATTAAGTACTAAACACAATAAATAATTATAATACATTTTCATTATAATTATATCTAAATCAGTTAAATATAATAACGATATCAAATTATTTTATTTCTGAACTTTCACAATGATAAGGAGTCTAGAAATTGATAGGGCAGGTAACTAAATAACTAATTGACTAGGTCTCAGATGTGTTCCCAAATTTCGAACAACACATGACCAAAGCCCTACAATTAATTTTGAAACCTAAAGTTTGAACCCTCTACATTACATAAACACGGTTCAATTTCAGGTAGGCAAATCAAAACCTAAAAGTTTCCTCTGGCCGCTCCTTATTATCATACTTTTAACTCAAATATTGAGTCCCTAAGTTTGTAAGTACGACGTAATTTAGATGATTCGCGATAAAACGGTGTATAAGAAGGCTGTGAGTTTGCTCAAGACTTTCAGTTACGTCGTCTGAAAAGTTTAAACTAAATATTGAGGTTTTATTTTACGTAGTCTTTAAGAACGACGTAAATCGGCGTAACCACAGATTAATACAGATGAGACACTGTGCAGTTTATGTATGAAGCTACAAGTACGCGGCGTGTGCGACTTGTTGGCCCAATTCAGTGCGGGCTGCCGCGCACCGGCCGGCTCGCACGGTCAGTTTCATACTCATTCACACGCCGCGTCGTAAAAGAAGACCACCCTAACGAGTCAGAAGGTATAAGAGTTACGCGATAAAAAGAGAGGCAACTTATAGGTGAATATAACTGTAGGTAATAAGCGTTGTGTGACATGAATTGCACTTTATTGTGTCGTAGCAAGAGTCGCTTTTTATTTAAATGATTTTGCGGAGTGTCCCATCTGTATTAATCTGTGGCACTCATTTGTTGATGCTGGTCAGACCAGAGCGTCGCCACGTGCTCATAACTGTGCGAAGTGTGCGACTCTCTTGCAAAGTTACGAAATTATTTTAGTATTAAATTAACGTGTATTTTTTAAATAATGAGTATTTTAATTCTTTGATTTTTTTTTAATTTCGTGTTTTTGATAATGCCTTATTTATTTCCTTTATTAATCCATCTTTTCATGCATAGGCCACACTCGCCGCCAACGATGAGCGAGAAGCGTGTAGAGCTAGAAACTAGAAACGAGTTTGCGAGCAACGAGCAGCGAGTGAGTCTCTCAGCGAGTGCTTTGCTCGCCAAGCGAGCGTTGCTGAACGAGTACCTACTCGCTTTGATAGCTTTTGCCGCTGCGACAAACAAGTACTCGCGCACGGTGGGAACAGTCAGCGACCAAGAATTAATAAAGCATCTCTTTTGTTTACACGGAATGTAAATCTATCTATTGTACGTTTCTTGAGCGAATAGCCGATGGTTAGTCGCTTCCTCGCCGGCGGTGGGAGAACTGCCAGTTTCGATGTTTCACATCTGCCACGCGTCCCGCTACGACTAAATTTATTTCTCATTTGTTTTCGACAATAAAAAAGCCGAGACACAAGATTATCGATAAATAATCGACGGCAACGAAAATGTCAGACAAGATGCGAAGATTATTTAATGACTCAGCACATTTTTGTCATACGTTCACATATTGCTTTCGAATGATTAAACTTTTATCTATTCAGCTGACAAACACGTTGATGGCGCAATAAACTCGGCTCATGAACTACCCTCTCCCCCACCCACTCTTGGGACACACGCCAGCAAGGCTTCCCTCATTTGTGCTCCGGAAATGGAGCGAGACGGTTCCCCGGATTGCTACATCGCGCAGCTTCGTGCTCGCAGTTTGTTCTCTTGTCTTTTTACTACATCTTGATATTGATGACAACTTATAATTGAATGCGAACGAATTTTTTCGCTGTACGTTTGGTATTGAAACGTTTGCTTGTACGAGTAATTTTCTGTTGTATTCGATTAATATTAAAATCATTAACGAAATAAGAACTATTATGAATTTGCTTATTACACAGAAGAAAACAATTTATCAAATTGATGTCAGTCGCTACAACGGGCGCGAAGTAATACTCGTACGTATTAGGTATAAAAACGTATTGAATACAAAATATTCTGGTAGAATTAATCGCCCAGCAGAGTACTTATGGTAGGTACCAGTTCTTCAGTACATTCATATTATATTACTGAATCTAATACACGTTAGGTATAAACAACAAACGTTGAATACACCTAAGATGAAAAACGAGTCTAGAGCCTTAATTAGTTGAATATTATATTCATGTTCACGGAGCTAGAGAGAATAATATCCTAAACTGTGTGACTACAAATATTTAGCTTTGTGTCTCTGTTTACCACAATAAATCATGAACAGAAGCATAACTTAGTAGAAATTTCCTTTGAAGTTTACTATATTTACACTTATTTTTATGTTGCTGTACCGTTTAGGGTAAAAATATGTATTCACGTAGCAAAATTTAAAAGCGAGTTAGTTTCTCGTAGCGTACGTATTGGTTCAATGCTGAAATGTGTTATTCATTCATAAATAAATGTGTTTGAAGAGACACTCTGCACAGATCAACACACATCATTTTCAATCAATACAAAATTCGATGTGTACAGATCTTTTTATACGAGTATAACTAAAGAGTTTCCATCGGGAATTAAAGCTGTATTTAATTCGTATTTGTATAGTCGTCGATAGAGTGGAAAGGGAGGATAGGAGGTCGATGATGTAATCATCGAGTGCTTTATTGCCCGGCGTGGTTTATAGTCTCATTTTCTCGTACAGTTTCACAGGAACATACAGATAATACAAAAAAATATTGTTGATTTCGGAAGTATTTGTCATGTTTGAGTAGTACACGAGTCATCCTCATTCTCCTGCCCTTATTCCAATTTATGTGAGATCGGCGCCACTTGTCCCATTTTACCATACTTCTCTATTAGTTGTCATCTCGGTAGTGACCCCCTTTCTAGCCATATTATCTTTCATACAGTCCAACCATTGTTCCTTTGGTCTTCCCCTACTCTTATAGCCATCGATATTTGCACTCAAAAATTTCCTCGCGACATTTTCTTAATTCCTCCGCATCAAATACCCATACCATGACAACCTATATATATCCGCACAATTTCGAATACAAAAAAAATATGGTGACAAAGTTAAAACAAAATTAAGTACCTACCTGAAATAAATTAATTTAAACAACTGGGCATCCTAAACAGAGTGAAGCGATACTTTTCGCCTGGACAGCTTTTGACCCTTTATAAAGCGCAAGTCCGATCCTGCATGGAGTATTGCAGTCACCGTCGGGATGGCTCAGCTAAATACCTACATGCTGCGCTTGACTCAGTGGAACGCAGAGCTAAGAGGCTCATTGGCGACGTAAAATTGGTGGATGCCAAGCTTCACAGCTTAGCCAATCGCCGCAAGGTTGCCTGCTTGTCGGTCTTCTATAGACTGTACTTCGGTGAGTGTGCTCAGGAACTCCACTACCTCATTCCACCGGCGCCCTTCTACCATCGGGCATCTAGACGCACAGCCAGTTGCTATTCCACCAATTCGCACTAAGCGTTTCCTAATGTCTTTTATAATGCGCACAGCAAAAGAGCTGAACTCACTACCTGCGTCTTTGTTTCCGAGCGCATACAACCCAAATCTCTTCAAAGTTAGAGTGAACAGGCTTCTGGGCAAGCTCACTCCATCGTAGACTTTGTCTCTGTCATCTCTGACCTAGACTATAGTCAAGCGCAAACCCATCTCAAAAAAAATAATTCATTTCTTTATTCATTTAAATGCCAGTACCTATACTTCTTTGATAGAAAACCCTGTATAACTTTATTTTTGGGGAAACTAGCATTTCTTAGCGGTTTCCATACTGCTTTCTATATGTACATACCATGTCTTTACAGGCAGATACGATCTCCACCTTATCAGCATGTTTAGTAAAGGCTAAGATCGTCAATTGTTACGATCGGCACTTTCGACACTGAATTAGATCTCGTTTGCCCGATAAAGTGCTATGTGGTGACGAGGGTTAAGTTCCTTTTGTAACTTATCTTCATGTGTTACTTTCAACAACGCGACGGTTCAAAATATCTGTTGTTTTGATGTACATGATATCAAGTGCGTATGCGGCGTCTCCCCACAGACAACGGCTTACTTCCATCTTGCGCCGCAAGCCGTGTTACCTGTACACATGATGACCTTATGACTGTATCAGTGAGAGTAGGCCGCGTAGCTGAATTTTGGACCAAACATTAGATGAATTTTCTGCCATTGATACGCTAAGAAGAGTCGTATATAAAGGGCAGAACTAACAGTAATAATATTTTCAGATAGATCAAAAAAATCCTTACCATTATGTCCTATACTAACCTGCATGTAGGTATGTATCGCCCCAGCCTGTTCCCCCGCAACTCAGTGATCCCTGTTTTCTCAATTGACTGGTCGCGCAAATATCGGTATAAAATCATATCAGATCGCTTCACTGACTCTTCGATTTTCCTCAGTCGGCCAATGTGACTGTCTGGGAACTGAAATAATACGGTTATTTTTACTTTTGTACAACCTTGGCCTTAAATCAGATGATCTTTAGAGCGAATGTTTTAACAGCTTTGTTTTAACTGACAGTCAGTGGCAAATTGTATTTAACGAGTGAATACCCACTTTAAAAGTGTGTGTAATATTAGTTAGTGGTTTAAATAACAAAGCTGTCAAGAATTGAGAAATGTGACATAATTTATTATACGTACCTATACGTAGTTATGTTACCTCCGGGGGCTCACGGGCAACTGTAGGTACTCTTTTTAACCGCCTCAAAAAAAAAAGCGGAGGTTTCCAATTCAACACGTATGTATGTAATATTATTGGAACTGCAATATATTCACATGTGATAATCTATTAGGGCTTCCAAACAAATATACAAAATTTTATAGATGTACCTATGTATGTATGTATGTATGTTTGTCCACGCATTTCTCCGAAAATATTATTCAAATCGTGACCATTTAATTTTTATTGGCTTACATTTACTTCAATTTAGGGAACAGTGCAAATTTCATCAAAATCGGTTCAGTAGTTTTCAAGATAATGGACTAATACTTGTAAGTGTATCGGCCTGGCTTATTGATACGAGCTACGGGTGTGGTGTCAAAGGGAAAACATTTCAAACCTTGGTCAAATTCTATAATATATGGTCAACAAAACTATTAACTACTTTTTACCAACAAATATTGCAGTTTTTACTAAAAAGTAAAACTAATAATTAAAAAAAAAAATCGACTTCAAAAAGAAATTACCTCAAAACTATGAAATAACTTTTATTTCGGAAGTCGGTGGCGAAAAACTAAAATACAGATCCCAAGACACAGACTTCCGAAATAAAAGTTATTTCATAATTTTGAGGTAATTTCTTTTTGAAGTCGATTTAATTTTTTTAAATTATTTTTTATGTGTTGTCTAGATATTTTTTTTATAAATTCATATTGATACAAAATAACAAGATTCGCAAAAAAATCTAACAGTTTGGTTTTTTTCCAAACAGTAAATTTTACAGATATTTGACCTCAAAAAGTGGAGCTATAATGTCTCCATCATAACCACAGCAAGTTAACCCTTAGCTCTCAAGTCATAGCCCCGCAAACATTCGAATAAACTCGAATGCTGGTCTGAATTCGATTCGTTCTTCCGCAATCGAGTGCTCAACTCACTGCACACTGGCTTGAAATAAAAGTATTGTTTTTATTGTATGAAGACGTCAGTGCAATGTGGAGCAGATTTATATTATATACTCTCTATTGAGTTTAAAGGTCGTAATTGTAAATCAGTGGATAACTTTATGGTTAAATGGATACAACAATGAGCACGTTTGTTCCGGACAAAGATTATTAGGTTCAGCACTTAAACATAGGCATATTTGCCAATGTGTACAAAATGACGAACGAGATCCTATCACATAAGTCTAGTTATGACAGAAGAAATAAAATAAAAAAAATAATAATTAAAAACCGGCTCATTCAAAAGTTTAGTTTAGTTTAGTCTTAAAATATAGGTGAAAGCGGAATTGACTGAGATCTACAGCTAATAGTGACATTGAACGGAAAGATATTTATTCCGACTGAAACAAACAGACAACGCAACATCAGTGCTGCTTGCTTGCCCATCTCCATTGTCATATCGCATTTGGGGTCAGATTCCGCATACCTTCGGCAGAAAAAATATCTCTTGGACATATACATTTTAAAATAATGGCGGTTATGTTATAAATGTTGGGTAAGCATGTTAAATATTCATATGGTAGCATATGAGCCGCTTGGCATACAAAGTACCCACCCAACACGGCTCAAAGTCGGCAGCTCAATAAGACAGATTTTATGGGTTTAAAATGGGCATGTGATGCTCGTCGTTACTTGAGTTTATATGTACGTATATGTGGGTTTTATTGTGTACAACTGGTGTCCGAGCTGATTCCGTGTGTATTTATTTATTATTTAGGAAGGTCTATCGGGGGAGTTACATGTTACTCATGCCCAGTTTCTAAAGAATTCTTAAACGGAGCTTAAACTCTTAATAGCTATTGATTCGACAAAATTATCTATTTAAGCGAATTTTTTCCGTATGCTGGGTTTTTCAGGTCGTGAGATAAATCCTCGATACTAATTCACTCGACTTTTAAGCTAAATTCAGAAACACGATATCAAACTAGTAATCACTATCGAATGGATAAACTCAGTTTAAAAACCTCAGAAACCGGGCATTAGTAAATTCTTTTAAGAGTTCAAGTCTCTTCTGATATTAAAAAAAACTTTTTTCAAAAAAAATCCACCGACTTCCAAATAAAACTCCAAAAAGTGAAAATTAACTTTAATTTCGGAAGTCGGTGTCTTTCGATCTGTATTTTACTTTTTTTGCCACCGACTTCCGAAATTAAAGTTATTTTTCACTTTGTAAGTTTTTTTTTTGGAAGTCGGTTGATTTTTTGGAAAAAGTTTTCTATTTTTCACTTTTTAGTGGGTCAGTTTGTAATTTATCTAAGTTACAATATCCTAATGTCAACTGCTCATCACCTTTTACAAAATATTTCGTTTCCCGATGCAGGGACGTTAATTGTTGAGGAGTTCTCCTGGTAAGTAGGTTCCAGGAGAACTCCACATCACCATAAGCATTGTGACGAGCATAAATTACTTAGCAACCATTATTAAACCTACCGAACCTAATCGAATCGCAACCCTTGAAATACTTATTATGGAGTAGTTCCGATGGCCATCTGTGATCTTCATCATCAGTTCCACTTCATCAAATGGTGCTTTCCAAGAACAATTGCACGAGTTACTATAAAAAATACCAAATAAATCGCTATAGGTGTGCCTATAATATTTGAAGAGTTCCGTCGATTTCTTCAGGATCCCATCATCAGATCCTGACCTGATGACCATGGGACCAACTAGAAAGTATACCCTTTCAAACAAAATAAGAATTTTCAAAATCGGTCTAGCCGTCTTAGAGTAATCGGGGAACATAAATAAAAAACAAAAAAGATTCTGACCAACTGAGAACCTCCTCCTATTTGAAGTCAGACTATTAAATGCAGCGTTTCCTGACAATGTTTTCCTTCGTCATGATTGTACAAAATGGTACAAACAACAAAATGGCAGCTGATATTTATACATCACTAACGAACAATGAACAATGTTGATGTTGTACATACGTTAATGATCTGTGTAACCACAACATTTCACAAGCGTGTAATCGCACGAATCTCATCAGTATACGCTACCGAGGACCATGTACTTTATACAATCACTTCGTTGAGTTTACAACGCCCACGGGAAGTAAGGATGGGCTCTAATTTTAACAATACCGCCGCAAACAACGATCTTTTATGTAATAAGCTCCGTAATTTACATTATAACCCATATTTCATTAATGAAGTAAGGAATATCATTTTTAATATATTTTGAATTGGTTCCCCGAGATAGCTACGTGGAGTCGCGGTAGACCACGAAGGAGATGGCGGGATGACTTGCGATGTATTTTTTAGGTATTGATGGCGCTAATAGAGAGAGACACATATCTCAGACCTAGGGTTAGTCGTTGCCTATGCCATGGGAAGTACGGGGTTATCTATATATATAAAATGGTAAACTGACTGACTGACTGGGTGATATATACACGCACAGCTCAAACCGCTGGACCTACAGACTTGAAATTTTGTACATAGGTACCTTATACAGTGTAGGCATCCACTAAGGAATGATTATTGGTAATTCCACCCCTAACGGGGTAAATTAGGGGATGTATGTTTGTATGAAAGTCCGTCAGTTTCGAAGTTAGGATGTTAAAATTTTGTGTTTAGGCTGACGATTGAAAATTCATTTATACGTGTCTCTATAAGTTGTGTATGGAAACTCTTTCATTTACAAAGTAAAAAAAAATCAGTAAATTTATTATTTAGACTTATAGTTGGAAACGAACGCAACGTATTTATCGGTGTTGTTGGAATTTAAACCTAGTGTGTGAAAAGGGGAATAAAATTTTGTATTCATGTTGTTCATTCACAAAAGTTTGTATTCAAGTAAAAATAATATACACGTGTATCGTGTTATTACTAAGCCTCTACTGCCGCCCGTCCCACACACACACACACTCACAGAGATACACACAGCCACAGCCTAAACCGCTGGTCCTAGAGACATGAAATTTGGAGGCTGTGTTCTTCATAAAGAGTAGGTATCCACTAAGCAAGGGTTTTTCGAAATTCCACCCCTTTTTTTTTGTGGATGGGAAATCATCAAATAACTTCTCCCGCTCTGGGTGGAGCGGGAGGGCGTGTCAGACTTCTACTGACTAAAACCCACCCGTGTTCCTTCAGTTGCCTGTACCAGGGCCACGGTAACACTTTCAAACAACCCGCAACCCTGGCGGGGAAATTCCACCCCTAAGGGGGTAAAATATGGGAAGAAAGGTTGTATGAAAATTTTTATTCCTTGAGTAGACTTGAAACTTGACACGAATACTTACTTAAGTAGATTATAAAGTTTGACATTTTTAGTTTTCCTAAACTACCCCCTATGAGGGATTGTGGAGTTTTAACGCGCGGTCCGATTAACTTGAAACTCAGTATTTACTCTCGAGACCAAACATAAAAAATAACGTGTAACAGGGTTTTTCGAAAAACAACAGCTAAACGGGGTGAAATGGGGGGGGGGGGGTAATCAATTTTACAGGAAGGATTTTACTGCGGGGCTTGATTAACTCGAAAATTGTTATAAATAATATTTCGGTTAAGTTACGGAAATATACCAAACGATTTTTTAAAAATTCCACCCCCATAGGGGTGGAATTAAAAAAAATCGTTTGGATTTGGAAAACAGGGAATACAGTTTATACGAAAAATCTCATTAATTTGGTTAATTAACTTGTTCCCTTTGAAGGGTAGTTTTGAAAACTAATAATGACAATCTTTATTACTTAGGCAAGTATTTGTGAAAAGTTTCAAGTTAATTAACCAAATTAATAAGAGTAGAGAAGTCTTAAAATAAAATGGTAAATCTCTCAATATCGCATTTGCAGTTGGAATGTATGGGAGAACATGTTTTTAAACTACAATGTTAAGTTTGTTCTTGGGATAAATTCATCTCGACTACGGAACCCTTCATTGTGCGTGGTCCGACACGCACTTGGGCGGTTTTTTTTTAAACAAGCCCTATCGTGGTGAAGAGGACACAGTTTATTTCAAAAATCTTATTCCTTTGATTTCTTTGTCTGTGATTATTTTTGCTATGAAAATATGTACTCGTACATAGGTATGTAAAAATTTGTATGCAAAAATGTACAATAAAATAAGACAAGGCGAAGACGCGCAGACAAAGGACTTGGCTGCAGTTCATAATCAACGTCTTTGAAATCAAAAACTACAGCAAATGTCATAAACAACCAATCAGCTGTTACAAACACGGGTGCCGATCAAAAAGAAGAAAAGACGGAAAGAACGCTAAAGGAAAACGTAGTAATACTCGTAGCGTGGGTAGGCAATGTGGAAGAACAAGAAACTTGCGAACGAAGTCGCTGGTAGAATCTAGTAATGATAATATTTGTATCGGGAATCTGACATGAATATTTACTTTGTAAGTATTATATTATTTTAATTTATTGTGAATGTGAAGACTATGTAGGTCATTACTTTTTTTTTTGTTTGTTTTATTTTTCTCTCAGTTATTTTTAATCATGGTATGGCAGTTTGAGTAATCTATGCGGCCTACCCCAATGTCCTTTCTTTGGTATTGGTCGTCGAATCGTTGAGCTCCTTAAGTTCTGAGTTGAGCTGCGCGATTATTGACAAATGCGTGCACTGACTGGACAGGTCCTCTCAATCTGTGTGGTTCTTTTCTCAAAAGACCATTTCAGACACCAATCTACATGGTCTTCACATGAAGTGACCAAGATTATGTCTGGACTTTATAAGAGACTGTGACCTCTGAGTTTGTTTCGGCCTTTCTTAGTAGTCAGATAGGAAACGCCGACCTCATCTAGTTTAAAAAAAAAAGTATTGACTTGTAAAAGTCTTTGTAAAAACCTACTTACAGAAATAAAAATCATTTATCATTTATCTGTTTTTGTAACCAATGTTTTAGTTTTTTGTAAAACGGTATTTACAAAACAAAAAAAAATCGACTCGACCAATGCAAGATTGATATGGTGTCAGGGAAGTGCACGGTCTCCGAATATATCGTCCCACATTTGACAAGTACCGCAAACGTCACGAGCGAGTCGGGTTTCATTTATACCAATATTTTGTCAAGGAATTGGGTCGTATGGGGAGCGACGTCCTACACCATTCTCTTTGGGCCACTTTTGTGAATGTCAATGTTTGTGTTTATTTTAACACTGAAATATGTTGGGATTGTTTTAATTTTGGGATGGGTACGGAAATTATATTAATTTCCCGCTCAAAAATAGCGTGTTGGTTGAAACAATTTTATTTTTGACTCTTCATTGTTGCTGTTTATTTGTCGATGATTATGAAATGTGTTTAGTATACGTACTTGTCTTTTAAATCGATTATAACAATCAATCATAACAATATAATTAATTATAATTAATAATATTATTATATTAATTAACTAATAATAATTATTTTTTATCGTATAAGTCTTGTTTTTGTGGAGGAAATAAATAAATAATTATTTCCTTTATTTCGATTCTTTACATATAAATTATATTTTAAATATTAGAATACAAAAATAAAATTATTATTATTATTATACATATAATAAAATTGTAGGGAAGTTAAACTGTATATTGAATATTTTTGAAAAAGTAATCTACGAAGTCTGGGCACGATATTAAAACAGAAAATAACTTTTCAGAATGTTTGTCTATTTGTTTGAATAGTGTTCAACCATCACGCAAATACTACCGGATAGCTTCTGTTCAAATTTTGCATAGTTTTCCCTATAAGTCTGGTCAGTCTGTAGGCTATATGCAATATTGCAATATGGTCTTATTCTTTAACCAAAATTGTAAAAACCGGCCAAGTGCGAGTCGGACTCGCGCACGAAGGGTTCCGTACCATTATCTATAAAAACGGAAAGAAGTCATGTCTGTTGTATGGGAACCCCTTAAATATTTATTTTATTCAGTTTTTTTAGTATTTGTTGTTATAGCGCCTGAAAAAAACGTGGTGTGTAAGAGTCCTTAGTTCGATCCCAACTATTGATTGAAAAATTATTGTTTGTAGTTTCTTGTGAACAATATAATTTGGAAATATTTTTTTAATGAGGTACCTAGTATTACTTAAATAATCGCAGTATACCTGTATATGACAACAGTCGAATTATTCCATTTCTTCACTGGGCTGAATAGGGAACGATTGTAGCAGATAGTTACAGATTTCACTTTTTAAATGATTATCATCACGCTTTACCTTTATGGAGCTAAGTAGTCAATAATGACATATAAAAATAGTTATTTTATACAACTTACAACAAAGCCAATAGCTTAGCGGTTTTTGCAAATCTGCGGTTGTAATCTGTGTTGTGCGATTAAGTAGTATAGCATACAGGGAAGATTTTTTTATTAAAATGGGGCTGTTATTTCAGTAAGTATATTGTGAAGGGTTACGATGAAAAAAAAAATAATAATAATAAAGCTTTATTTGCCATTACAAACATACCGGAGAAGACACATACTGAGCACTTATAAAACAATAAACAAGAAATAGATTAATGACCCCCATACTAGGAAAATCCTGTGCTATGGGGGCATCAAACCATCCATTTAATGCTAGACAATGTTGTTTTAAAAGTAGAATCTAAGACATAAGGCATTTTCCTAAAAAAAAAAATGTATTTATTCAATAGAAGTTTTATTAATAAAATTTAACCAACAAACATCAGTGTCAGAAAATCCGGTCAAGTGCGTGTCCGACCATACACAATGAAGGGTTCCGTAGTTGGGATGAATTTATCCCAAGAACAAACAACATTGTATGTAGTTGAAAAACATGTTCTCCCATACATTCCAACTACAAATGTCCATAGTTAAATGAAAATGATCCAACCCATATTACACCTAATGTGGGTTGGATCCTTTTCGTTTAACTATGGATAATGTAAGTTTGTACGCACAGTATTGAGAGATTTACCATGTTATTTTAAGACCATAGACTTCTTATAGATTTTCTTGTAATCTATATCTATAGAATTGTTTTTAAAGGGGGAATGGTCAATTAACGTCTATTTTCTTAAATAACTTTAAAACAGTTTAAAATTCTTAAAAAATATATATTTGAAACCCTCACAGTAAGTCCTTTCATTTGATTATCGCACGGTACAGTTTGCAATGTTTTTTTAATTTTCTTGTTTTCCCCCAAAATTGACCCCCATGTTGAAAATATATGAATTTACATTACACATCCGTGTTTGGGTCACAGAAATACATACTTGTACCAAATTTCAACTTAATCGGTCTATTAGATTCGGAGCAAATTGACTGTGACAGACGGACAGACAGACAGACAGACACACACATGAGTGATCCTATAAGGGTTCCGTTTTTTCCTTTTGAGGTACGGAACCTTTAAAAACCGGCCAAGTGCGTGTCAGACTACGCACAATGAAGGGTTCCGTAGTTGGGATGAATCCCAAGAACAAACTTAACATTGTAGTTTAAAAACATGTTCTCCCATATATTCCAACTGCAAATATAAGTTCGTCCGCGTATTAAGAGATTTATCATGTTGTTTTAAGACCATCGACTTCTTATAGGTTTTCCTGCAATCTGTAGCTATTGAACTATTTTCTGTATTTTTTTCAAAATTTTAGGCTCAGTACTTTCGGAGACACACTTTCAGTACTTTTTTTTAATTTTCTGATTTGCCCCCCAAAATTGACCCCCATATTCAAAATTCATTTATTTACGTTACACGTCCGTGTTTGGGTCGCAGAAATTCATACATGTCCAAATTTCAACTTAATCGGTCCATTAGATTCGCAGCAAATTGGCTGTGACAGACGGACAGATAGACAGACACACGAGTGATCCTATAAGGGTTCCGTTTTTCCCTTTTGAGATACGGAACACTAAAAACAAATATACTCATCTGTATCAAATAACCGAAATACCATCGAAAAAACTTCCCAATTGACTACACTAAAAGTGTAATATACAACAAATAACACCCAAATTTACTAGCAACACAATCAATCTGCCTAGCCTTTTCCCAACTATGTTGGGGTCGGCTTCTAGTCTAACCGGATGCAGCTGAATACCAGTATTTTACATGGGGCTATCTGACCTCCACAACCCAGTTACTGGGTAATACAATACCCCTTGGTAAGACTGGTTATCAGATTTATGGGCTTCTGATGACCCGTAACGACTGTCAAAGATCCACGAATGACAGCCGGGACCAACGGCTTAACGTGCTTTCCGAGGCACGGAGGAGTCTCGTTATGAAAAGATGGTCACCCATCCACAGACCAACCTGATGGATCGACCCGTGCGGCTGTTATTACTTAGCCACAAGCTCCTAATATACTAGAAAATCCAAATATACCATATATATAATCCAAATATGTATACTAGCAACACAATATCGTATAATGTTTACACGTGAACGAGTACGGCCCGTTAGTATTGGAATGCTAATAACAGTCGAGTCGCAAACAGCCGGCTAGCTAAAACAACGTGCAACACAATCTACGTACTGATGCGTACCTGTGAATGTGAGCTGGGATATTGTCTAGAATGGTGTTTGTAGAATTAGTTTAGTTAGTACCCAAGGTGCAACAGTTATACTATCGTTGTGCCGAACACTTGTCGATTTTTAGAATTTTGCGCCGACAATATGTGCTGTTAACTCAACCGATGGTCAAACATAGTAACTAATGGTTGAATTTTGGCTAAATGTGTTAGCCAAAATACCATTAGTTAACTACTATTTTTTAACAAGAATGAGTTAACAAGAATACATTCATGTTAACTTATTCATGTTTAGACTTTCACATTTAGCCAATATTCAACCACTAGTTATTATAATAATAATAATATAATAATAACCTGGGACATTTTTCACACACGGTCATCTGATCCCAAACTAAGCAGAGCTTGTACTATGGAAACCAGATAACTGATATACTACATATACTACTTTTTTTTTTGTAAATACATACTTATATAGATAATTACACCCAGACTCAGGACAAACAGACATGTTCATGCACACAAATGTTTGTCCTGGATGGGAATCGAACCCACGACCTGTGGCATGATAGGCGGTATCTTAACCAACCACGCCAACTGGCCCAACATTATACTCGTATTTAACTGGTTGTGTTAACTATGGATAAAAAAACCGGTCGTTAGTCGGTAAATGTTGTCCAATTGGTAGTCACACAATTTACTGCCTCTCTGTCGGCATACTCATCGTACAATATTATAACAACAAATAACCGATGGAATTCATTCATTTGTGGTCGTGGTGAAGAAGAAACCTAACTTAATATTATAAATGCGAAAGTAAGTTTGTTTGTTTGTTTGTTACCTTTTCACGCCTAAACCTCGTAACCGATCATCCTGAAATTTTGCATATACGTTGTCAGGTGTACAGAAACGGACATAGGGTACCTTTCATCCCGAAAGAAAGTACTGTTCTCGAGGAAAACAACAATAACTTTCTTATGATAATAGATGGTGCCACGTGTCTTTGAATCTTGATTGAATTATATTATTATAGAAACTTTAGTAGTATGTGAAGAATTTTTAATTTTTTTAAATTTAAATACCTATTACATTTTGTGAGTTGTAGAATGTCGATATAGACCGGTTTTTCATCCTCCTATCTATAATAATAAAGATGCGAAAGTAAGTTGGTTTGCTTGATACCTTTCACATCCTAAACCGCTATTCTAAATTAACGCGAGCGAAAGCTAGTGTAAAATAAGGTAAAACATCTTAGGTAGGTACTGCTTGAGATACCTATATATAAACACAATTTTTTAAGCAGTGTTGCAGTTTTACTATGGGACCAACCCTAAAATCACGAAAAAAAGTCAGCTGTTTCATGCATTTTGGTCGAGTAGGTATTGAACTTTTATATGAAACAGCTGACTTTTTTTTCGTGATTTCAGGGTTGGTCCCATAGTAAAAGTTGTTCATATTCATGGGTAGAACAACCTGTGAAAATTTTCGCACTGCTTAAAAAAATTCCTGCATATAATTATTTGTATTTTTTTTTTACTGCAATAAGGTCTATTACATGCTGTTTCAAGGTTATCCATTCATTACCGGACATCCTGTATATATATACCGAATGAGGACAGGGAAAAGAAAGGAAGAAAACACGTTTATTTGCGGTAAACATGGCGCAAAGAACCCAAACACGACAATAACAAGTTGGGGGAATATATGCGTCACTTCCAGGGCTTCATTCTATTAGAATAAATGATGGCGGAACAAGAATTGTTTTAAATGTATTCCTACCCGTACTATGTCTTCTTAGAGCATGTCAAAGGTTTTCAGGCAAGTAATTATGCGTTTACTGTCGTTGAAGAGGCCTATTTCAACAGTGGTTTAACCACCTGAAGGTGGCAAATTCCCGTAATCTTTATTTTATTTTTATTTTTATATTTTATCGGGGATATGCATGTATTTTTTAATATACGTATTTTATTCGATAGTTTACTTAGCAAAAATCTATTTAATGCCAAAAAAAGCAAAAGAAAGTACTTAAAAAATGTTAAAAATAGCCAACCGACACGGGCAACTAAAACACCCTCCATTTTGGTGCGCTTGGTGTGACGTCATAGTCTATGACAACAAAACTGACTGCATCGCTAGTAGTCCCATTGACATTTATTATTGTCATAGATTTTTACGTCACATTCACGGTGTCGTTTTTCAAATATTGAAATTTACGACAGTTATTTTGCACTTTTAAAAAATAAATTTCTTGCTTAAAAATAAATTATAATAAAAATTTTTGATGGGGGCATAAAGTCGAAGTAAAACAGTTTAATAAAAAAAATATTTGACCCTTATTTGAGTCTCATGCATATTCCTTATTCCCGTATTTAAAAATGTTCAAAATCTATTCGCTATCTCATCTCTGCGAACTATCTCAAAAACCGTCAAAAATGTATGTAAATTGTAGGATTTTTTGACAAACTGACATTGAGATTAGAATGTGACAGTTCTTAAAAATACAACTAATGTCAAAAAATTGACAAAAACCGACCAAGTGTGAGTCGGACTCGGACATCAAGGGTTCCTTACCACCGTACAATATTTAACACTACAAATTAAAAAAAAAATACTTCAGTTTAAAAACAACACGTTTTATTTGTTTCGGACCCTTTAATTTTTAACATTATTTTATTTTTATTATTAGTTGTTATAACGGCAATAGAAATAAACAATCTTTGAAAATTTCAACTGTCTACCTATTACGGTTTTAGAGATATAGACCGCTGACAGACAGACGGACAGCGGAGACTTAGTAACAGGGTACAGAAGACTAAAAGCGGGAATTGCCCCTCTTCTAATGACACACGTATCTTTGCAGCAGCTACGTATATAAAACTAGTTTTTTTTTTCTATGCTATCTGTCTTGAATATTTTTCCTTTTCCGACCCAACTCCTTACCGAGGCGGTACATTTCTAGTTACGTGCAGGTTTGGGTAAGCTACAGTACGCAAGCCGTATTCAAAGGAGTACGCAGTGAATTCAAAGTGGCAAATAAATATACGCTATGTAACGAAGGTATTGGTGTTCTATCGTCAACTCAAACAGAAATTATGAATCGGAAAGTTATTTTTGCTGAATGTTTCTGCGTTTCTTTTGGGAAGTCTGATTTAATTTTGTTTCGTTTCAAGTCTTCATTTATATTTTGAGGATTTACTTTATTTTACTGACGCGTCAGACGAACACCATTGGATCTTAAGAAAAAACTTTCGAAGTCCTCCGATATCTTAATCCTACTTCCTGCTAATATAATATTATAAACGCGAAAGTTTGTAAGGATGAATGGATGTTTGTTACTCTTTCACGTAAAAACTACTTATCGGATTTTGATAAAATTTGTAACCTGAATTCCTACGGGTTTGAGACTTACGCGGGTGAAGCCGCGGGGCGCTTCTAGTACTTAAATATAATTCTTCTGTACGTGTATTTGTCACCTACTTCTCCTAAACGGCTGGACCGATTTGGATGAAATTTTGTGTGTATATTTCAATGGGTTCCTGGGTGGTTTGAAAGCACAATTGGACCCGGTAGGTGGCGCTGCTAAGGAGGTACGAAGTTCACGGGGCCCGCTAGTAAAATATATAATATGTATATAAACGTAAAATACGCGGATTACTCACAACATAAATAAACGATTTTCGATCAACGCAAGAGTATCTAATTTCTTCGATTGATAATAAAATTTAAGGCTTCGTATTATTTGCCAGCAATACGAAAAATATATTGTGTTTTCAGTAAATTTTTACTGGTCAACAATTTTGAATTTAGCGTTAGATAAAATAAATATACTTAATATTTTTGTTAGCTGTATTGTTCCAGAGCCAAATGTAAATAAATAAACTCAATTTAACATTAAAAAGAAAATTATCTTATATAATATCTTATTAAACCTATCTACGCTCCGTAGCGCGCTCGTAGCCGCTCGTAGCCGCTCGCGTAGCGCGCCGTAGCACGTACCGACATACCGCATGACTCGAAATCATTCGGTGTATTCGTGTTTACAAAACAATTTCATTCGGAGGAGCAAACATTGTCAACACGAAATGGACACGTGCCGAAGTTTCAGTTCGTATAAAGTGACATGTCAAAAATATTAGATAATAGAATAAATAAAAGAGATTTCTTTGTAAACGCAGTGGTTAAATATTTTTGTATTACTTTTGAGTTTTATTTGTGATTTTTACCAGGTGTGAACCTTCTGTGTGATCCCGTATCGTATTGTCTGGTCCATAATCGTTAGCCTGCCCGAAGTTCCAAAGCAATTGGATTTTAATTGTACCTCCCACGTTTGGCAGAACAACATCTGCACAATTGTATTTTATTTGTTTCATATTGAGCTAATGTTTGCTCGACCGTTTCCAATTACTTTCAGTGTTCTCTTAGTGGCAATAAAGGGAATTTGCGTAATGTTCTTGATCGATTTGACCTTTGATTATGTACCTTTTCGTGATAAAAGCGAATGCTTAGTAAATATTGCCTTAGTATATACTTTGTTAGTGATTAGGCGTATATTACAGCAATCATGGATTGCATTGCATGGATGGGAAATAATGGGTTGCACTATTCACAGCGGAAGCTACAACGCAAAATGAAAAAAGGAGCAACACGCCATTTTTATACTTAATCAAAATCAGACGTGTATTTCATTCAAAACCTTTCAAATCAAGATTCGTTCGCGATACATCGTCAAGTAAATAACATGATAAATAACAATGACGAGATTCTTTGACGAACAACACAAAAGTGGCGGGAACTTGAAATATGGAAAGAAATAAATCCAAGATGGCGGAGGTAAATTGACAGTTGCCGACGTGGCTTCACTCTTTCGTTTGCCCTTCTACTCTTCGTCTTCGCGTTTCGGTTTCATTTTTCGCAGTCAACAACTTATTCAATACAAAATGTTTCAGTTCCCCTTTTTTGTATTTTCTCTGTTTCTCGATTTTCCGATAAGTCTGGCTCGTTGTGTTTGCGACCATTTTTGCTTCTTCGTATTTATACATTTAATTTGAACGTGTTTTGTTTTTTTTTCTGTTGTTTTTCGGTTTTGTAGCCTTTTTGTCCTTGTAACTATTTGTTGTCACGAGTATCTATTTTCCAATAGGTAAAATCTATGCTAACTATAAAGCTGAAGAGTTGCTTGTTTGTTTGAACGCGCTAATCTCTGGAACTGCCAGTCGGATTTAAAAAAATCTTTTTGCTTTTGATAACCCAATTCTTGAGGAAGGTTATAGGCTATTTAACACCACGCTACTACTCTTATGAGTTGAATAAAAAGAAAAAAAATCAGATAGAACGCTAAGCGAACACAGCACTGCGATGCGACAAGGTGGGTTGAGGGTACAAGAAATTTCATGCGGACGTCGTGGGTATACGCTAGTAGTATTATAAAAGTCCTTGATAGTGAGAATTTTACTTTTAGGACTTTTTCTTAACTAAATCTAAATCCCTCGCAAATACACAACCATTTCATCGTAATTAAATAAGACAAGGGCGTGCAGCGTGCTCTTCGTATTACAGACAACGGACTTGCCTGCAGCTCATAATCAACGTCTTTGAAATAAAAAAAACTGCTGCAAATGTCAAAAACAACCAATTAGCTGTTACAAACACAGGTCCAAGGTTACCTGCGCGGCTAGCTTATACCACGTGACACTAAGCGCACGATACACGTGCGCTTATTGTTGTAGAGGCAATCGTGACGTAGTAGTCTGCGTTTGATATTCATTGCGTTTTTGTAACTTCAAATGCGGAATTTGTTAAGAAAAATCGAAAACTCGGGTAATGTTTGTTTGGGAAAAAGTTTAGTAATAACACTTGGAAATGTTTTTCATAAAAAAGTGAAAAAGCAGTTGCGACTTTGAACTTCAATATCTCCAGAACCAGTGGATTGCCACGCATGCTCTATTGGAAATAAATGATCCAACTAATGGGTAGAATATGTGGCTTTCGTATTTGGAAAGTGTCTTTTTACACCCGATATAAAGTACCTATAGAAATAAGTAATTCAATTAGTTTTATCATTCATAAAAAAACATTTTATGTCCCGAAAATAAAACCATTTCACTTAAAGCGAGCGACGTTAAATTTTACGACGACGTCGAGACAAATATTATGAAATAATCAGGAAAACAGTTCCGTATTGGAAAACATATTTAAAAAAAAGTACTAACGATAGTACAGTACTATTGTATGAATGTAGTACTCATGTCTGTACGTAGGCATCTACATAAAAACATTCCATTCCATAAAACATGCTAAAAAGGTTCATGGCGACTTTCTAATTCTAAAAAAAACTAAGCTTCATCATCATTCTCCCGCCCGTGTCCCAATTTATTTGACCCCAAAGGTCGGCGCAACTTGTATTTTTCTTCAATACTTCTCTATAGTCGTCATCTCGGTAGTCACTCCCTTTCTAGCCACATCATCTTTCACACAGTCCATCCATCGTTTCTTTCTTTCTTTTCTTTGTTCTTCTTCTACTCTTATAGACATCCACATTCATACTCAAAACTTTCCTGACGATATTTTCCTCATTCCTCCGCATCACATTCCCGTATCTTGACAATTGATTTCCACACCACTTTTCAGTCACCGGTGTCACTTTCAGACTTCCTCTTATATACTAATTTCATATTCTATCTATTCGCGTAACACCACACACCCCTCTTAGCATTCTCATCTCAGCTGCATGCAATTGCCTTTCATTAATTATTTTTGTGGCCCAACATTCTGATCCATACAAGACTAGGTCTAACCATTATTTTATAAAAAAAAAAACTAAACTTAACTTCCCAAAACCTTAATACGACCGATAAAACGTCGGTATCGATTTTATCTATATTTTATAACATCCCTCTTTGCTAATCCCTAATTTTACACCCATATAGAAGGTCGTTCCTTTGACGGCCGCGAGAGGCGCTTCAGCCTCAAGTGCTAAACAAAACGAGGGTATCCATGTACAAGGTAGCATCTTCGATACCATCTCAAGATGCTGTGGCCGCGATATTTTTTCAGTGACCCACTTTCTTCGTGATTTTTTTAGCTGAGACCAAAATGTTTCGGATATTCTTTCGACGAGATCCGTTTTAGTGAGTTATGTACGTATGGGATGCGAGATTAAAAGAGATAGCTTTTTGTTGTTTGTTTTAATTATTTGTAATATAGCAAAAATGTTCAAAATATATTTCGAATTTATGTAAATGTGAATTTCTTTACAGTGTATTTTTAGTTCTAATTTCTCCTAGGTTGAAAGATTGTAACAAAGTCGTCACGATTTTCTAAACAATTTGTGTAACCAAACTCTAAACAGTTTTCGTAACACAGTTTATCGAAATTATCTGACAATACTCTGAAATTACAGATAAGTGCTTCAAACTACCTCTTTACTACGACTCATTTATGTTCCAAACAATTTTGGTTGAGATAATTACAGTATTGATCAAAATCAGAGATTCAAACAAAAAGTATTTTTCATATGTATAGGCTTGTATTCAGCGTCCCTACATTTGAGGCTTTTTTTTTGTAAAGGTATTTTATATTTTAATCAAAGCTTCGAGCGCTGTGCCAGTTTTTAAACTCGCTAAAACCAGCTGTGTTTTACGTGATGTGGCCACAGTACAAAGAGATAAAACACACTTTGAATTGTACTTTGAAGAAGTTTCATTTTATGTTCTACCTTTTGTTTCATATTTTTTCATTTTGTTCCATATTTTATTCCATAATATTATAAGAGAATATTAATAGATTTTTTAATAGTCAGATAACTGTTATCCGAAGAATAAATATGACAGTTTGACATATTTTCTATACAAGAGCTCTCAAACCGCCCAATTTATTCCATAAATAACTGACGATTGAAATATTAGCCCTTAGTTTTATAAACTTAAGTATCTATTTTAAACTAACCGGTCTACCATACCACCCATTGTCTAAGAAAAAGGCTAAGAAAGTGTTGCGGTGACGAAATGGAATTTCAGAGAAAAATAAACGCATAGAAATGAGATAATTTTCCTTTGCTTTTCTGATGAAAATTCCACAACGGCGTAAAAATTGTAGCACCATCAACAAATGAGGACTTTCCGTTCATAATGGAGTATGGCTCGTCATACAAGCTCAGTTTCCCGACTTCGCTCAGCGCTGCTTGACCCCCGCTGACCCAAGGTCGCGCCTGGCCATTGTTGCTCGTCTTTTGTTCAGACTTACACGCGCGATTATGTGACAGAATGTTTATAGGTCAACCGGTATACCTCCTACTTTATTCATAAAAGCCACGAACTCTTCGAGACGACTTCCTTTCGGCTTTGAAAAGGAAGCAATGCGGCTGTTACCGGTGAAATGGAAGGCAGTGTGTGTTATGTATATGAGGAAACCTGCGTTGAATATTTAATATTTCAGAGAAATGGAAATGTTTATTAATCGGATGTGAGTTGTCTAATTTTATGCAGTGTATTTTATACAGTATATTTTTAGAATAAATATTTGTATGTCATTTCTTAACTCTCAAAATTACTGACTCTAATAAAAAAATAACCCCTTACTGAAGTTTCAGTACATAAAATAGTCATGTCATTAAAACCCGATGTTTTTTGAATTATGTATAAATATGTAATTTAATTTTTAATGGCTTTTATAGAATGCGGGAGATTTTAACTGAAAATAATTGCAATTTGTTTGCTACTATAGTTCCTACCGATTGAATAAAAACTCGAACGTAGAAAGTATCGGAATGCTAACACTCGATACATCGCGAGTGGCTCTCGAGTCGGCGAGTGATTACCGTTCACTCGACGCACGCCATTCGCCGCCGCTCGATGACTCGGAACAACTCGATTACTCGAAAGGTTTTACTATAAAACCACAGACTATTCGCGACTATTTATAGGGGTGCAGGAATCGTAAAAAAGTTAGCTTTATTGATGGAAATTGCATGTCTCTGTGCCAATTTCTGAATGGTGTTCTTTAATGACCTTTTAACTGCAAAGTTGTTACTACATGTTTTATTTTAATAGCCTAACTTGTAGATACTTAAAAAGTTACTCAACTTTTCTAAGAAGTAAAGAAGCTATTGCCGTGCAACTTGTAAGCGTCAAGTGAGTTTTTAAAAACTTGGTACGCCTGCAACTATGCAGAAAATTGCGATATTACACTAATATCAAACTCACATTATTTTGTGTTCGTGTAAATAGTCAAGTTAATAAAAATACGAGAAGAGTTTTGCATCGAACATAAATATGACGACGTAAAACCTCAATTCCAATAACTCCCGCCAATTCCAAGGTTTCGATACCCGAATACTTGTTAGGAAGGAATAAAGAAGATTTGAGCGCTCATAATAAAAAAAAGAGTTTCTCATTCGTGTGCGTCGACGGAGAAATTGGAAGTGAAGTAATAAATAGTAAAGTCCCTGCGTCGCGTCGCACTACGAGTGACAGCATTTCATTCACTAGACTAGATACTTGTCTCTTGGGATAGAATAAATCTATTCAAGACTATTTTTAGAGGTTTCTACTAGACTTCGGTTTCCAAGACTGTCTGGAATTTGTTAATCGGCCGTTTTTAGTAAGACTAAAAGTATAGGAATACCAAAATACACTGAGCCGCAAAGAAAGCGGGTCGGTAACAAAAATCTCAATAACTTCAAAAATATTGGAGCTAGCTTTATGAAATAAAGACTGTATTATGGACAATTTTATAGTGTTCAAATCAATGTAAAAGTTCAAGACTATGAAGTTATTTTGAATAAGTTTAAGTTAAGTAAAAATTACCATTTTTACTAGATTTCGAAAAATGTGCTACGGTATCAAAAATACTGTTTCTGTTTATAAATATGGCATTTCTTGTGCAGAAATCCATTATTCTGATCAAATTCAATTAAAAAGATGCTTGCTTGAAGACAGGCGCAGTCAGCGTTATACAGCGGGAACTGTTGGTGTGTCGCTATCAACGTTCAAAGAGTGCTCCAGCAATATGAAGAGACTGGATCCAATATTCGCAGACCAGGAACAGGCCGAACAATGTGCAAGACAGTGCGGAAGGATCGATATATGGTGACAATAATGTTGAGAACTTGATTTCAAATGACTGTTGAAGCCAATCACCTTCTACGTGCTGGAGGAAGCGATCCGAGCACGTGTACAGTGAGGCGGCGTCTTGCTGAAGCAAATTTGAAGCCATTTAGACCGGCAAATGGTCCAAAACTCAAAAGGCAGAATAGTAATTAAAGGCTGTGTTACGCTAGAGAACACATGAATGGACTATGGGTGACTGGTCAAGAGTAATGTTTTCGGACGAGTCGAGGTTCATGATATACACGCGCGATGGGAAGCAAAGAGTCTACAGAAGACCAGGAGAGCGCCATAACCAAGCTTGCATTGAAGAGATACACGTGTGGGCTGGAATTTCTTCCGAAAGCCGCACAGTGCTAGTGGTAATAGAAAATGGCACTTTAACTGCAGTAAGATACGTGAATGAAATCATAAATGAGTATGTTGGCCCATTTTTAGTAAACATTGGCGAGAACTCCATCTTTATGCAAGATAAGGTTCGTCCCCGTACAGCTCGGATAGTGTTTGATTACCTTGAAAATGGCGCTATCACACGCATGGAGTAGCCAGCACGCAGCCCCGACTTGAACCCCATCGAGCATGACTGGGACGAACTGGGACGACGTGCACGCCAGCGAAATTCGCCTTCAATCACGCTTCGTGAACTGAAAGAAGCACTGATAGAGGAGGAGAAAATTCCTCAGCATTTGCTCACTGTTGGAAAGCATGTTAAACCATATAACAGCTGTTTTAAAAGCTCGTGGCGGCAATACAAAGTACTAAAATGTGTAAAAATTGCATATTTGATACCGTAGCACATTTTTCCAAATTTAGTGAAAATGGTCATTTTAATTTAACTTACCTACTTTTATTCAAAATAAAATTCATAATCTTGACTTTTATGACATTGATTTAAGCACTATAAAATTGTTAAAGCTAGCTCAAATATTTTGGAAATTATTGTTTTTGTTATCGACCTTGTTCTCTGCGGCCCAGTGTAGCTGGGTTAAGTCAAGTGTGGTGATTACCTATATACCACAGATTAATAGATGGGACACTCCGCAGTTTAGGTATGAAGCTACAAGTACGCGGCGGGCCTATCTCACGGGGCCAATTCAATTGGACTGCCGCGGTCAGAAGGTGTAAGAGTTACACGTTAGAAAGAGAGGCAATTTGTAGGTGACTATAACTGTAGGTAATAACCGTTGTGCGACATTAATTGAACTTTATTATGTCGTAGCAAGAGTCGCTTTTTATTTAAATGATTTTGCGGAGTATCCCATCTGTAATAATCTGTGCCTATACTCCATAGGTTCTATGGAGTGTAGATACAACTATTTTAAGAAAGATACCTTGAGAAATAATAAATATAGAGCAATATCAAAACCCTCATTTTATATTCTTTAAAAATAAAATTCTAATGAAAATAAATCCCAAAATAATAAATGTGTTTTCTCTTCCCCAGGTAAGCATGTCAACAATGCAGACTTCGGAACAATAAGTATGTAGAATTACCATAACGACAGCACAGAGTTCGATGGCCGCCATTATCGAAAACGATTGTTCCATTAATATTATTTTCGTCGTTGAATATTGTTATTGAAGTCATGTCGTAATACAGCCAGGAGAATATAGCCATTGGGTTTGATAATATTTTGAAGGCCTTTGTTACACTATATCTTTGAATGCTATTTAAATCAACGGGTACAGAGTACAGAATAGATAATAGAGATAATCAACTAATCACAAGTTTTTTATTAAAAATCCTTGCAAACATCGCTTCATTTCAAAGTAAAATCTTTACAAAAGGATGCTTCAGTTCCCACCATAAGAGCATCAAATGTGAAGAGAAGTATGTTGAAAAAAAAATATTTGTATGCTCAAGTTCTGTTGAGTAGCGTTGCAATTAGGGCAACGGCCGCGCTAATGAGAGCTTTTCCGCCATCTTAATTCGCACCTCGCATTACAAAATGGCGGCCCTTCACGAGCACACCACCATTATGCATCCACTCGCGAATTTCCAGAAAATATGACGAAACTTTATCAAGCTCGTGAATATTTATAACGTTACGGAACCCATCTACATGGACCTTTGAGAGAACGGGGACATTCGCAACGTTCAACTCAATAGTCCATTCGATTGGCTTAATTGAATTAATTACCATTTCACTGTGAGGCCAATTTAATTGTGTTTTATTTGCTCGGAACCATGGCTGTCTTTGTTGATAGCAATTAAACGTGTAAGTAATCCTTTAGATTAATGAGAGGTGTTCGTGTAATTTACTGTGTTTGGGACGTGGCTCGTATTTATTTGTGTATTTTGCAGAAAAATAAGTAGGTAAGACCTAACATAATGTTTTGTTAGAGATCGGAAAATAATTTGGGATATGTTGAGAGGGTGTGCTAATAATCTTCCAAATTTAGTTGAAAGTTGTTTTACAGATGCAATTTCCTATTTTGTTCATACAAGAGATCCGAGGCTAAGTATTTACAGCCGCTCGGGTCGATCGTTCAGGTTAAGCTACGCTTGCAGCGTTTGGTCTGTGGATGTGTAACCATCTTTACATACCAAGACCCCGCCGTGCCTCGGAAAGCACGATAAGCCGTTGTCATTCGTGGATCTTTGACGGTCGTTACGGGTCGTCAGAAGCCCGAAATTCTGACAACTTGTCTTACCAAGGGGTATCGTATTACCCAGTACCTGGGTTGTGGAGGTCAGATAGGCAGTCGCTCCATATAAAATACTGGTATTCAGCTGCACCCGGTTAGACTGGAAGCCGACCCCAACATAGTTGGGAAAAGGTTAGATAGATGACGATGTTCTTAAACGAGATCTAATATTGTCTAATTTTCCGTACTCGAACAAAATACGGCATACATAAACGAAAATTAATTACTACATAATTCATTCGGGTCGTCTCCCATGAACCTCTTCTAAGCCATGCTCAGGTGATGGGGAAGGGGGGATTGACTACACAAATCACTGTGCTTACCTTTGAACCATATTAATGGTTATTCACACAGGTGCAGACGTTTGTTTTATCATGGATTCCCATAAATTTCCTATAACGTATTTTACGCTGGGCAAACAACTGAATTCTTTCTTCAAAAATTAAAATACAAATTCTAACAAAACTGTTGGAAATTGTATTACAAATTAATGTTAGTTAGTATTAGAGCCGTTGACCGTAACATCACACCGATTACTTAAAAAAGGTTACTGCTGAAGTCACTTAATTTTCTTATAAGGGAAATGAACCCCATCGAAATCGAATTGCGTGGATCAAAAAGGGATGTTATCAGTGCAGATTAATGTTGCTACTTAATTTAACCCTTTTATATTAGTCAAACTGATGTTAGGAAGGGTCCTACTATTAGATTGAACGATACGGTCTCTTATCTACCTTTTTAGGGTTCCGTACCAAAATAGTAAAAAGGAACCCTTATGGTGCGACTCAGTCTGTCTGTCTGTCTGTCCGTCTGTCACAGCTGGATATCTCAAGAACTACTAATGCTATCAACTTGAATTTTAGAATAGTTTTAGATGACGTTTGCCCGACTATTTTGCAAATAAGTTTTTTTTTGCAACAGGGACTGAAAGGGGTCTTAAAAATTCGAAGTGGGGCTACTAGGGCATGCGGAGTATCATATGAAAGAGCGCTGTTTGCACATTTTCAAACATTTTTTCGACTTTTGATGAACAATGTAAAAAAAATACCGTTCCCCCTTATCTCCGAAGTTTGCATAGAGAAAAATCTGAAATTATTCTATGTGATCGAAGTTTATGTAAAGATTACAGGAAAAATAAAATGACGATGACTCTAAATAGCACACTTTTTTTTTGACGGTACGCAACCCTCGTTGCGCGAGTCCGACTCGCTCTTGGTCGGTTTTTTATCTTGAGAAAATTTTCATGAAAAGCTCCCATGGTTGATCTTAGCTGGAATATGTAAAATAATAGAACAACCTTCGTCAATTGTAATAATCCTTAATTTTTTATGAACAACAAATAATCTTTTCGTCAAAGTTGAATTTGTTGTTCATACAAAATTAAGACTTATTACAACTGGCGAAGGTTGTTATTATTTTACATAAGCATTTGCATATTATGGTAAACTTGCTTAAATCGTGCCTGCTTCTAAATCGTACTTGATATGTTTCTCCCACCCTAAGGCTTCCGAAGCGTTCCAAGCGTAATAAAACGTAAACTTTAGTCCGCCATCTTGCAGGAAAAGTAGCAGAACATTGCTTGTAACAACTTTATCTAAAAAATTAGTTTTTATTCACAATTTCAGTATTTTTTATGACTTTTCACAAGCCCATAGTTCCATAACTATGTAGTCTTGGTTTTAGCTCGCTGTATAGTGTAAATACTTATTAATTTCTGTAAATTTTTTGTCATCTTTCTTGTTCTCGCCGGCGTCATTTATTTACGCGGGAGATTTAGTTTTAATGAGAAGTTTACCTAATTCGTACTCATAGGTTTGTTTTGAATTCGTACCGGTAAGTCCATACAAAAACGAAAAAGGAAGAAAGATAAATATTGCCAAAAATAAACTACCAAAGATTTAAGATAAAGGTCAAGACTGAAAAACTTAAAAATAAGAACAGGTAAAATAAGAATGTTAAAAAAAAAACAAAATTATCTAAAGAGACTATGTCTTTTATGTAAGTAATGAAGACTGGTCAGAGGGCATACAATGCAATGAATGTTCCAGCTACCACCTAGATTATTTTTATTGTTCTTGTGACAATTGCAAGATGATCTCGTAAAGTACGATTAAGGAATATACGAATGTACGAATTAAGACAATATAGGTAATATTACATAAATCGTACTTTTGAATTTATTTTCTCAAGAAGATGATTATTTTTATTATTTTGTGTTATAAATTATCTTAGGTGAACAAACAAAGTTTTCATTTACAGCAGTTTTATTATTTGTTTATTATTCCTGTAACAGCAATTTTCTCTTAACGGGCACGATTTACGTCAGCTTACCCTACTGCTAACATACACTATGGGAGGTTTAAATCTGTGTGAATATTAACAGTTTACTAATGAAAATTTACACAGGACTTATACCGGAGTTATGACACTTTTGGCCCTTTTAAAAAGCGTTATAACTCCGGTATAAGTCGTGTGTAAATATTTATAAGGCAGTAAGGCTGTAAGTATTTACCTAATTTTGACGCAGAGTCGGAACCAGCTCGCAGCTTCTGTAATAAGTTCATTATACACAACGCTCCTTCCAACAATATTCTAACAGTTAAATAAATAACTCTAAACTTATAAAGAGGACGAAAAGTAACTCACTCGTTATTAAAACGGGTCATTCTTATCTCTTCTCGCGGTGTCGGCCCTTCAACATTGGTTACGAAAATAAAACAAAAGAAGTTCGAAATTAAACTTTCCTGAAAATATAGGGAGCGATCCTTTGTCGACATAATCGAGGGGCGTGGCGGTTTCCGATCTTTACTCCCGACCCTAAATTATCTTACTCCAATGGTTCCAAATAAAGATTCCAAATAAACTATTAAACGAGCCCTTGGAACCTGTCTTAGTGTTTCATAACTTCTTTGTCCCTCTTTACCTACCTGGCAGATTTTTCCTTTAAATTACGAACTTTAAACTTTGTGGGTGATTTTTTATCTGTTTTCGTCGTTTTTTGTGGCGATAGATTGATATCTTTGTGAAAGTTTTGGTCAACATTAATTATCCAACGATCTACCTACCTTTTTATCTCACCTACCAACGTCATAAAGTTTTCTAAAACTCGCTGTAATTTATTTTCAATTTTATTATTTTTAGCCTGTGTTGCCCCGCTGCAGGAAAAAGCCTCGCTTTCTCCTTTCCAGTCCTCTCTGTCTTGAGCTAGTGTGGACCAATCCTGTCTGTGGGCGTCAAGCTCGTCTCGCCATCTTCTCTTGGGTCTGCCGCGATGTCGACAGACGTTTTCTGGGACCCATATGGTGGTAGATTTGACCCATGACTCGTTTGATATACGGAAAACGTGTCCGGCCCAGTACCACTTCAGCTTGGCTGCTTTTTGGATGACGTCAGCGATTTGTGTTTTGGAGCGATGCTGTAATGCTGTTGAATTATTATATTTTCATTAAAGGAGCGCCAGCAGCTTACGTTGTTCTCACTTGTAAAAGAATTTAACCACTATTGGCCTGTATCTCTAGTATGACTTCACTCGTGCGAAAATGAAGAGCTGCCGACATAGCTCATAGCTATCCACTTAACACACATGTGACGACACCGATAGGCTTATGATCCGGAAGCCCGTCGAATATCGGAGCATACATCAACTATAGACGTGGCATACAAGCAGTAATTTTGCTCTGAATGGTTCAGGGAAAAGCAGAGAGACAATAAGGATAGGTATCATAAAGATTCATAATATTCCATTTATTTCTTTTTCCTCCATCTTACGCTTGCCGTCCTATTATCGATTACAACTGTAATATACCTCTTGTGAATGAAGGTATAGACGAGGAATCTTCAGGGGTATTAGACATTTTATACTTGCTTTTTCCTGCAAGACTGACTTTATTCGCTTGTAATAAGTATAGGTTCCAAAGGGATTTTTCACTGAGATAAAAACTATACTATGTATTAAAACAGGATGACTACATGTGTAAATAAAAGCGACCAAGTGCGTGTGGGACTCGCAGATGAAGGGTTCTGTAGCACCGTACAATATGTTCCATTATTATCGTATAATCGAGCAAAAATCGCCGAATAAAAAAAACACGTTATTTGTATGGGGGTCCCCATACAAATAACCTTTAATTTCTAACTTTATTTTTTGTTGTTATAGCGACCATAGTACCTAGTACACACTTTGTGAGGGAATTTCAAGTGTCTAGCAATTACTGTTCAAAAGATACAGCCCTGTGACAGACGGACGGCTGGACAGCGAAGACTTGGTAACAGGGTTTGCACCCTTGGGGTACGGAACCCGTTAAAATCATCGTTGCCGTTTTCGTGTGATTGGTGAACACTGTCACATAATTATACAAGGTGGATTTTTCAGGTACAATCACAAGCATAAATATTTTACACTTACGCAAGATTCAAAAACGATTTTCTCCTAAAGTACCCTACCAAAAAATAAAAATATGGTATTACGAAACTATTTTGTTTCGTCGAAACCATAAAATACGTAGGTCTTCTCTCAAACTTGCAATCGATATTTCAGAAGAAAATCGATTTTGAATTTTGCGTATGAGGTAGTATTTCTGCTTGTGAGGTAGTATTTGTACTTATTGGAAAATGTTTTTTTTTAAGTCTTTATGTAATTTCCTACTAAATGCACGTACCAGTTAAATCAGTTACCGGATTTAATTAGCAATAACTCGATCTGTTCATACTTGAATCGAATCTGATTAGCGAGGCGGTGCGTTCAAACCGGATGGTTCTATCGCCACCAGATGGCGCCACTTACCACTGCATTATAATTTATTGCGTTAACTACTGATATCCTGTTTTTGAATATTTATTGCATAGCTCCACATACAAATTGCACACCATTATATTACATTATGGTAGAAGAAACTTGAAACTGTTTATTGGGACTGATTAATAGTAATCCCAGTCAACGACCTAAACTGCACTCTGGTTGGGACACTATGAAACAAATCAAATCATTTATTGGTTTGCAAACATGGATAATTAGCTAATTAGTACATATGTTTTTTTTGGGTTCCGTAACTGAAAAGGAAAAACAGAACCCTTATAGGATAACTCGTGTGTCTGTCTGTCTGTCCGTCTGTCACAGCCGATTTGCTCCGAATCTAATGGACCGATTAAGTTGAAATTTGGTACACATATGAATTTCTGTGACCCAAACACAGACGTGTAGTTTTGAATATAGGGGTCAATTTTAGGGGGCAAATAAGAAAATAAAAAAAAGTTTTGCAAACTTTACCCTGTGACATATTTAATGAAAGGGCTTTCTGTGAGGGTATCAAATAGATTTTTTTAAATAATTTAAGCTATTTAAGAAAATAAACAAAAATTTACCAATCCCCCCTTATCTCCGAAACTACCGAGCCTAAAATTTTGAAAAACAAAAAATTGTTCTATACCTATAGATTACAGAAAATCTTATAAGAAGTCTATGGTCTTAACATGGTAAATCTCTCAATATTGTGCGTACAAACTTACTACATTTGCAGTTGGAAAGTATGGGAAAACATGTTTTCCAACTACAATGTTAAGTTTGTTCTTGGTATAAATTCATCCTAACTACGGAACCCTTCATTGTACGTGGTCTGACACGCTCTTGGCCAGTTTTTTTAAATAATAGTCCTCCATGTTCTACCGTCACATGGACATGTAAAAACAAGAGAAAAATATCTTTTCCATGATCCAAGGTAATCTGTTCCTGATATTAAAACGTGAAAGGCGCTTTATGCTCCTATTGATTATAGCCATAATTAAAAACCTTTACTCATCATGCCAAAATAACAGGTTTCAATTTTGTAAAATCACTTTACCGAGGTCTCGACCTTACAAAATCTTCGACCATCCTCGGTTTCAATTAAAACAATCACAAGCCTTATCTAACCAATAACGTTAGCCAAACATCGTTGTCTCCCAAAACCGATAGAAATTGACCAAAACACATGTAATACGGATGTGATAAACAAACAAGTGGATGCAATATCTCGCCAATTACAAGCGAGCGCCGATCTCCAATATCCGGCAAGCACAATCAAGATGGCCGAGCTTCCGGCGGCCATGTTGCTACGTCACACTGATACACCGTTTATGGGATAAGTTTTTAGTAATTAAATAGGGATAGTTTATTAATTAAAGAAAAGGGTGAATTTGCTATGTTGTAATTATGATTTACATTTCTTCACCACTCGTCAATTTTAATTAATTGAGTTTAAAATAGTCTAAATCCAGTTATATCAACAAAATTTCAAAGTTCCAGCTGATTTTATTCCTCTCATCAACTTCAATATATGGCTATATGTAATTGGGCACGCCCTTAATGCCTGGAGGCTATTATTTAAAAAGTATAGATCTATTTACGTTTTTAGTTTTGTATTTTTATTTATGCTTGAGTATAGTTTTCGATTTTTTTTTCTTTTTGGTATATTGGCGTGTGCTAGCTGACTTATAAAAATTAATTTAATTTAATTTCATGTTTTGTTGAGTTATACCTAAATAATTTAGCGCATTGCTGTAATCAAATTTTTTAACCGAACAGACAGCTGTGCTGCTGGGGAGTTTGTTGCGCCACTTCTTCCCCTCAACTAAAGCCGTGGAGGGCGGGCGTTTTGGGGGACTGTGTTATGTAATTTTGACGTTCGAAAAGTGCTGATTCTCAGCCTAGTTGAATAAATTACTTTTGATTTTGATTTTGAATGCATTGGTTTTCCGAACACCCCGTGCAAAATAAACATCAAAAATAACGCCACCGACTTTATAAATAGAAAACACTTACAGCCCACCACTAACCTATATTTAAACTGTCTCCCTGTATAAATACCGTTAAACGTTTATAGGGAGTGTCGTAAGGTCATAACAGGCAAGAGGCTTCTAAGAACATGTTTACGGTAATAGGTCCCTCGTGGAGAGAGGTAAATAGGTAGGGGGTAAGGGGTTTAATACTTGTTGAAGTCGCGACGTACTCGGCACGACATCGGGTTTCATCCGGCATCGGTTTCCATTCTGTTCAAGGTTCTCGGGAATATGATATTTCTGCGCGTGGAAAGTTGCCACTACTTTTAAGAGTTAGGTACTGTCGAGATGGGGTTACTTAAGTGCTAGGGGTTTTGAGTGTAAGGGTAGATGTGCACGCTTATTACTTACTATTACTTTATGGGCTACTTTTTGTAGTTTTGATGCCTTCGACCATTTTCAACACTATAATGTGTGAAAAATTAAAAATGGAAAAAATATCGTTTGTAAAATGGGCGTACATGCGAATTATTAATCAAAACCTTTACCAATATACAATTTCGGCTGTTCGACACTCGCCTTTTATAAGCTAAGCTGTAGCTACCGAACTATCTAGATCGCACTGAAAAAACAATTTGTTAATTTATCCGTTCTTAGACAAGACGGAAACAAAACTGCTGCCTCATTCCAAGCCTTTAAAGATCTTAGTACATAAATATATCAAGCACAGCCAGACCGGCGCTATTTGACGCAACGCTACGCATCTCTTGTATATTTAGCCTTATCTGTTATCCGGCTTGCCATTACTTGATAACATAAGTTTCCTTTGCCTTGCTCTTTTTGGCCATTACATGAATGGGAAACGCGTATGATTAAGGACTTGGTATTAGGAATTTCGCGTATTATGACGTTGTCCTCCATGAGAAAAAATAAAGGCGTCACAGAGAGATATATAAGGTGTATCTATTCGGACACGAAATCTCTTAAGACGTCATTGTACTCATCATTATGAACCACTTACTATTAGACCAAAATAGAAATCGCGAAAAAAAACTGCTTTTTTCGCGATTTCCGTTTGTTCTCATTGTAAAAGTTGTTCATGATGATGAGTACAATGACCACTTAAGATATTTCGTGTGGCCAGAATTTTTTTTTCATCAGACGGCTGTCTTTAGCAATTTTCCACCTCCCTGTCTTTGAAGGCCGATTTTAGCCAAAGTAGTAGTATATTAGTACTATTTTAATGATTATGAAAGCTGAGAGTTTGGCGCATTCTTGAGGCCTACTTAAGAACCGTGAAGTCACCTGTTTAGATTTTTAATTTAAAGTTGAAAACTTAAGTCATAATTCACCGAGCGTAAATTTTTCATTTTAGACCAACATTTTCATAACTTTCATTGCAATTACGTAGCTGATTATTTTATGCATAAAAGTAATACTCATGAAGATTAAGTTGCAAAAAGAAAAATCTGAACAAAGTCTTCTACTTTTTTTTTATTTTTTAAGTTGGTCAGGTTAAAATTCTCAAAAAATCAGAAAGAAATTTATTACTCGAAAACTACGAAAACTCGCTAACATACATGGGGGTGATTCGGATACCCCACAATACGAGGGACCAAAATTTTGTTTGAACGTCAATGTTCTGGCCACCCAAGTCTCATACGCTATACACAGGGTATATACCCTGTGTATATGCGTAGCGACTTGCTAACAATTACCGGGTCAGCAGAACCTATACATAAAAATAAAGACAAGGCCACGCATACTTCCCGTGCGAGTCAAGACAACCCCTCGCCACTCGACGGAAGGATGAGAGCTTATGGACTTACAATAACAGCATACTAAAGTAAATAAAATGTTTGCCATCCATTCCCACGTCACAAATTCTCACACTTCATGTTATCCTTCCATACTAAACCAACAATCCAGTTAGATACCTAGATTAAAACACAAGTTCCTTGGTTGTTCGTCTTTGTGTCGATCAATTTGGTACACTCTCAGTGCTCGGTAATGAAATCCTATGAGACTGTAAGCTGTGGCGGTGCGCTCCCCGGCTTAGCTGGTGCTGCCACGTTCGACCGTCAACTACGAAAGTTTCGTGTGCTCGCGTGATGTGCTTAAAGCTTGGAGCTTGAGTTTGTTTGAGTTTTGTATGAGTACCTGTAGTATGGTGAAGTGTTGTTGCGTTGTTTTGTAAACTAGAAATTATTATCACATTCGCTGCGGTAGCGCAGGAATCTTGCTTTGTGTGCCTTACTAGTCAAATACTTCTCTCTCTCTTATCAAGAACTCCAGCTATGCATTACGACTTCTATTTTCCCGTACCTGGTACTGACTTCAAAGGTTCTTTGCACATGGAAACTCATCGGATTCAGATTTTTTTTAACTAAATGATAGGGTACATTGTTGAGTATACACAGCTGCGGTAGCATAGGGTTCTGTTGGATATTTCAAGAGTTATAAGCATTTTTCAAAAACGGTCATTTTACGGGAAATAACTTCCCGTTCTGCATGGGAGAAATATCATGCTAGGGATGGAGTATGCTCGTGAAATAAGTACTTAATAACTTTTAAATTTGAATTATTTATTCAAACCGAACATAATCAACAAAAACCAGTACCTAGTATAAAAAAAGTTTAATGTCATAAAACTACACATTTATCTACTTGTTTAAATACTTAATTTAAAAAAAAATCCTTATAACAAAATATTACGATTAGGTAGGTACTTAGTTAAGAAATTTTAAAAGTTTCTCATTATTAATTATTTGCTTCACTCTACAATCAACAAAAAATAGTCATATTATGAAATGAGAAATATTATAAAAAATCATAAAAATAAAAAGGGGAAGAGCTCATAGGGCATCAAAAAATTCGTCCCCATCGCTGTCAATGGAAAAAGTGCCCAAAAGGCTGGCAGCATTGCCACGTTGGATGGCAATGCTGATTCTTTGGGCTAAAAATAGGCCAGCCCTTTGGTCCCGTGAAGAGTCGACCAACCGCTTGGCGATGTCCCGAAATACTCGATGAGCACTCGGACCCCAAGGCCCTAGAGTTTCAACCCCAAACGGCTCAAACATATAGCTCCCAATAAGGTTACTATATTTGCGCCGTTTGAGGTTTTCTGCTCCTGCAGCAGCCGCCCCAGCACAGCCCGCCGTGCTAAGAAGATGGGATGGCGCGAGGGTGTCGACACAGGTTGCATCCCACACCAAAGGCCTACCCAACTTCCAAGGCATTATGGTCATTCCGTCTGGCCTCTTCCCATCGTCGCGCGCCAAGCCATTGGGTTCTAAAACAGCTGGCACCCCGGCGGTGACAAGAGCCCGACGGATGATGTCGTTAATGCTGGCGTGCCGTGCCATCCGACCAGCGCTCTTGCTGCAGGATAAATATATATTATTATAAATATTATTAATATATATATTTTTTTAATAGGCGAAACTTGTGCACTTAGTACAGCACTACGGCTGTAAGGCACCGCGCACGGACGTTCGGTTCGGTTCGGGGTTGTGATTACGGCCAAATAGTTCCCGTATCGCACTAAAGACATGGTATTATCGTTTCTGCGCGTTAGTGCTCAGGGCGATGACGCACTGTAGAACGACGCCATACAACAGGTTGGACACGGGGGTCTTTTTTTTGTAACTTAAAAACTAGACACAGTATGTAAATGAAATTTTGTATAATTATACCTTTAGTCTATATATCTGTTTATTTAATATATAATAAACTTACCAAAATAATAATAAAAAATATTGTTTCAGACTTTAAATAATTGTGTCATTTAAATTTTTTTCCGAGTCTGTTACATCGCTCACAATCGTTATAGGAACATTTTCTTCATCGGAGTTAAGATTTTTAGCGTCTAATAATTATGTGGATATTTTAGTGTGTCGTAAACAAAATCAAAATCAAAAGTCATTTATTCAAACTAGGCTGAAAATCAGCACTTTTCGAACGTCAAAATTACATAAGACAGTCCCCCAAAACGCCCGCCCTTCACCACTTCCTAGCTGAGGAGAAGAAGTGGCGCAACAAACTCCTCAGCAGCACAGCTGTCTGTTCAGTTAAATAAAAATATATATATATATATATATATATTCTATACAATACTGTGCAAATTACATGCAAGTACATTACGCAACTACTTTTGCTATAAGTCAGCTAGCACACGCCTATATACTTAAAAAAAGAAGAAAAAAAAATCTAAAAATCGAAAACTATACTCAAGTAGAAACAAAATACAAAACTAAAAACGTAAGCAGAACTTTATACCTATAAGCCTCCAGTAATAAAGGGCGTGCCCACTTACATATAGCCGTACATGTAGTCATAACTCTAAGTCACAAATGATAAACTAGGACCATCGAAGTAAAATAAACAACGAGTTCAATTACTAATAACAAAACAAAACCAAGGTCAGCAAGACGACCAGTCACCACAAGCAGCACCCGTTCACGAGCATAACGCAAAGATCAGCCATTACCCTCCACGTCATATTTGAGGGAAGGAGGCGACCCGAGCCCCGACGCTACTGCAAGCAGTGACATCTAAGGGAGCATGACGAACTTGCTGCCGGTTGCTCAGACAAGAATAATTATGATAAATAGTCGAGGTCACTAGCTAACCACATATTGCAATACCACCCATTTAAAAAAAATTGTAATGAGTAGATTATGTCAATGATAAATAAAAACAAAATTAAAATAAATTGACCTTTACAGTCAAAGAAAATAAATAATTATATGAACTCATATAAACTGTCAGTAGGTAAGCTAATTCTGGAGAAAGAACATAATCATTGTCTTAAGTTAAACACAGCGACCAACTATTCTTATCGTTTAAGTAATCGTTGATAGAATAGTATGCCTTTGAACAAAGGTTAGATTTTAATTTGGCTTTAAACGCATTGTATGGCAAATCTAGCAAAGAAGAGGGTAGCTTGTTATAAAAGGATATACCAAGCCCAACAAATGAGTTATGAACCTTATGAAGCCGGTGAAATGAATCACGTAATTTGTCCTTATTTCTGGTGTTAAGATTGTGAATATCACTGTTTTTAGTGTATAAATGTATATTTTGTCTAATATATAAGATGTTGGCGAAGATGAATTGTGATGCCACCGTGAGAATACCAATATGTTTAAAAAAATCTCTCGATAGCAAAAACGACTCGATAGCAGAGGATCTAATGAGAGTATCAATGCCTGAATTAAATTTTTATTGCTTAAAATTCTGGTTTTTTTTGTATTATTAGGCGTGTAATACCGAAACATCTCCATGAATTAAAATTTTGTGTAAAGTGACAGGCATAAAGTTAAAGTACCTACCAGTTATATAAATTTATATAAATCTGAGCGGTTTCTCTTGTGTATACCTTGAAATTTTCAATATTTATTTTATAACCAGAAGCTATAACTTGCAAAATAATGTACAGCCTTTAAATTAAATTTACGTCAAGACCTGTTATTTCGGCACTTAAGGCGAAAGCGCGAGGGTAACCTGCGATTTTTTTCTAATTGAAATCATCAATACAAGTCTCTAAGTTCATATATTCCTAATGAATTACTATTTCATGAACTCTTGATATTTGAGGAACATATTAGGAGTTCTGTACTAATAATTCTAATGAATACAATTCTAATGATCTGAATGATAAGTTCAGTGAAACTAGAGCAATATTATGGTGAAGACAGTTCTACATCATCTTCGATGAATGGAACATTAATTTCATTTAGTTTAATTTTTATTCAGTTATTTATTTCTAATGTTCTACATTTAACAGATGCAAAACATTGCATTGCAAGACTTTGTGTGCGATTGCTTTTAAATACTTTCAGGCGCTAAACTTTATTTTCAAGATATCTCAGAAAGTGATCAAAAGTGAATCACTATTTTCACGTCATTCGTCAGGCTTAATTAGGGCTACACATTCATACTTATCGCAGCCTGCTCATTTTTTTGCAGATCATATAGTTCATACGAAACATATTTTCTCCGTTAACAAAATATTATGTTCGATAATCGTCAGATATATGTATATTTAAAGTAAATTTAAAAGGGTTTATTCATGTTCTAGAAAAAAATAATCGCATCCAAACAGCTGCTAAAAATTATAACATGAACCTCTGTTTAACCTGTATTTTAAGCGTAATTCGCAACGCGTAGTTTTCAAGTTAAATATTAAAAAAAAAAACGTCATAAAAATATAAGTATTCAAAACAAATGGACGTACTATTGTACTTTCTGAATATGTACGATTTATTGATACTTTACTAATTCTACACTGAGTCCGTATGGGCCGAAACACATAATCGCGTTGCGGCGCCGCGCCGCGAGAATCGGCAGTAGCGGCACTGCCGATTGTAACGGCGCGGCACCGCAACGTGGCGCTAGTTCCAGCGATATGATGTCATACTTGTTGACAATGATTTAGTTTGTTTCTATCACTCTAGCACATAACACGTGTCAGTAAACCCGGAAGCAGTTTTAAAATTAAAATGTCTAACTTTGACATCGATTTATTTTCGTCTATCTTTAATGCTTGGTATTTTCGAAAAAAGTACTCGCCATCGGGATTCATAGCCTTATTAAATGGATGTATCCAGTATCTTCTTTGTCGTTTATTTAAAACAGAGTTGAATGTCTTTTTAATAACTAATAAGCAATAAGTTTCTCACGATGGTCCATGGCAGAGACACGTCTATCCACAATCAAAAATCACGAGGAACTGGATACCCTATCATACGACAATAAAATGCTCTTTTTCGCGACGCTGCAACACCGCAACGCAAACCGCCGATTTTAGCGGCGCGGCGCCGCAACGCGGTTATGTGTTTTGGCCCTTAGTCCGACCTGGCGTCGTTCCACAGTGCGCCGCCGTCGCCGCACCGCCGCCAACGCGCCGAGACGCCGCGCCTCTATATGGTGTACACGGTACGTAGCCAGCTCGCCACCGCGCCGCCGCCGCCACCATGTCGCTAGTATTATTTAGTGTTTTTGTTATTCCACTGCCAGCCGCTTACGAAAGTACGACACGTGTGATGTTTGTGGCTAGCAATGTATTACTAAAAATGTACAGTGTATGGCAAAATCAAGCTGAGACGGCGCGGCGACGGCGCGCAAGCGGTGCTTCTGCGGCGCGGCTGCGGTGCCGTTTTCACGAGCCTTTACGCAAAAATACTTCCCGTACATTTTTCTTCTAAGTTTGAATACACTTGAAGCAAAAACGTAGGCAATACGAGAGACTGGACACACGTGTCCAGTTGGTGAAACTCAAAATTAGTATCACTTATTATTTCGTCATCTGGACACGCCAAGATTTTTACGCGTGTCCACATAATGTTTAAATTAAATCACTTTTATGTTTTCGCCAACTGGATACATCTAGTTTTGTTGCAAAAAAAAGGGTACAGTCAGGTTAATAATCGCCTCGTTCATCCTAACTATATATATAATATTATAAATGTGAAAGAAAGTTAGTTTGTTTGTTTGTTACCTTTTCACGCCTAAACCACTGAACAGATCATCCTGAAATTTTGCTTAAATATTGTCACGTGTACAGAAACGGCCATAGGGTACCTTTTATCCCGAAATAAAGTACTGTTCCCGAGAAAAAATACAATAACGTTCTTAGTATCATAGATGGCGCCACGTATCTTCCGAATCATGATTGAATTATATTGTTATAGAAACCACTGAACGGATTTGGATGAAATTTGGCACATGGGTAGACACCTGGATTAGGACATAGGGTACTTTGGTCCCGGTAGTGCGTTCCCGTGGGATAATATCCGACAAACACGTGGGCGAAGCCGAGGGCAAAAGCTAGTTGTAAAATAAAACAAATATTAGGTCTTTACCTATGACATTGCCAATTTACATAGAAAAAAATCAATAATTTTTTTAAAAGAAATATTGTCGATGCACTTTTGCCCCTGATCCTGTTACAAAGATCCTGTCACAAAAGTAAACAATGATAACATTGTCATTAGTAACGTTGAAATCACTCCTCATCCGCCGTTCATTTTTCAAATTCTGTTGAGGCTTTCTTTTCATTTCGTTTTCCTTGGCATCCTCAATTTTAGAGTTCAAGGTAATTGGCAATAGTTTTTCATACTGAACCCCGTTTTGTCCCAACTCCTTATCAAAATCTAACTTTTATGGTAAACAAAGATAATCCGCCATTCCGCCACTGAAACTTTGGCCAAGTAACCGAACAAATCCCTGAAATAAAATATTTACCTGCTTATGTATAAAGTTATAATAAGTCTGAAAGACATTCTGGCGAAAAATATAGAATGTAGCTAGCGGGGATCGGTTCACGAAGACATAACTGTGTCCCATTGTTGTTGGATACTAATCTAGCGGTTGGTGGCCTACTACTGCTGTTCACGAAACTTTAGGATGAATAAAGTAATAATTGTAAGATGTAGTGCTTGTTATTGCTAACAATACAATAAGGTACTTATCAATACAATACACTTTTGTCCTATTATACAGTTAGGACGATAGAAAATCCTATTACGATACAAATAATCATTTAGATGAGTTAATATCAGCCGCACGGGTCGATCGATCAGTTTAAGCTACGCTTGCTGCGGTCAGTCCGTTGATGGTTGACTATCTTTACATACCGGACTCCTCCGTGCCTCGAAAAGCACGTTAATACGTTGGTCACGGCTGTCATTCGTGGATCTTTGGTTACGGTCGTCAGAAGCCCGCAAGTCTGACAACCAGTCTTACCAAGCGGTATGGTGTTACCCAGTTACTGGATTGGAGGTCAGGCAGTCGCTCCATGTAAATACTGGTATTCAGTTGCATCCTGTTAGACTACATGCCGACCCCAACATAGTTGGGAAAAGGTTATAATAGATTGTTACTACATTGCGTTTTCGTATTATATTGATGTATTATACTATGTCGCTAAGAAATACTGCTGTGTTTGAATTTGAAGATGCCTGTGAATTTTCAATAATGTCTCAACGTGGCAAGGGCTTGTGTATTTTCGCCCAAGTGTTATTATTTCTTTTCCAGATTTCGGCTATGATCGAGATGGCTATAAACGACTATGGTCTTGATAAATACGGAAAATAAAATAAAATAACTGTATTTTATTGTGGATAGAAAAAAGCTACATAATGTTCAAGACTAACGAGCAGCTATGCTCGTTTCCTTTTTTATACCGACTGAACATTTTTGTAGAGGCTCTTACAGAGGAACCAATTTATCTAAGTTCACCTGCACGGAATGCCGCAAACTGTAGGTACTGCGTATAATTTTTTTTTACAATAAATAAAGTTTATGACAGTTTCCCGCACTATTGGGATATTCAAGTTGTATTTTATATTACACTACAGCAGTCCTTTTACACAACTCACTCACGCCATTACTCACGCACACACACACAAGCGCACACAACATAACCTACTCTCATACATCACACAAGTGCGCTCCTTCCTTCATATTTTTATTTCCTTTTTGCTTTATTTTTCTGTTTTATTTAAATTAGATTATTTTTATTTTATTTTTCTTATTCTTGGATCAGTTCATCAATTGCATACCTGTTATTTATGATAGTGGAAGAGCGGAGTTCACCTAACACAAGCATCTTCTTGCTTAAAAGGTGATCTCCAACTCATTGTGTGTTATAATTGTATGTAATCGCAATAAACATTTTTTTTTTTTGTATCTGAAAGTGTATTTGCGATACGAGATTGTAACTTATCTCCTACTCAGGTCGTTGTTTTCGTATGTTAATGTGTTTATTTTAGACAACAGGCATATAATTCAGTAATGGCAAGCCAGAAACAGGCACCTGATTCGCTAAAAAACTTTGAGAATGCGTTGCGCGTTGTTAACCTATTTTAGGTTAATGGGGAAGCGCCAGGGTAGCCCGCGAAATTCAAATTTTCTTACGGGTTTTTTGCAATTTGCAAGTTAGTATTAGGTTGTATGTTGTATATAGTATAATTCGCGGCCGTAACAAATATGTATTTACAGAATTATAATCATTAAAATCAGTAATACAACTCCTTAAGTTAGTATATTCCTCAAATGTCAAGATTTCATGAAATAGTCGTTCAATAGAATTACTTGGTCTTAAAGAATCGTATTGATGTCTTAAATGATTATAATTATCTAAATACATGCTATTTATGGTCGCGAATCATCGTATTTTGATCATCATACAACCTAGTACTGACATTCAAATTGCAAAAAACGTAAGAAAATTTGAATTTCGCAAGCTACCCTGACGCTTTCGCCTTAAAATGCATTTTATTATAGAAAGAACGAGCAGATTATTTACAGATACTTTTATAATATCCGCCTAGAATTGTAGAATGTATCGTGTAGGATTCGAATCGTACTCAAAATCTGCTAATCAATTACGTGAACAATACATAGAGATGTGTGTTATAAATCCTATTACCGATTTCCGGGAAACCTGGTTGTGGCCTGTTTGACGACATAATCTACTACTATCTAGTGTTTGTAGCAATCACTGATACTGGCAACATGTATCTATTAGATAGGTAGGCGAGCTGCCCTAGCATTTTCGCTGGTTAACTAATAATAGATTCGTATAGACGAATAATAGAGACTATATCTGAAAATGGATGGGTGATCTTTACATACCGAGACTCCTCCGTGCCTCGGAAAGCACGTTAAGCCGTTGGTGTCGGCTGTCATTCGTGTACGACAGTCGTTACGGGTCGTCAGAAGCCCGAAAGTGACAACCAGTCTTACCAAAGGGTATCGTATTACCCAGCTACTGGGTTGTCAAGGTCAGATAAGCAGTCGCTCCATGACAAATACTGTTATTCAGCTGCATCCAGTTAGACTGGAAGCCGACCCCAACATAGTTGGGAAAAGGTTAGGCAGATTTATAGCTATATTTATTAAATGTGGATGTACTATAACAGTCGGAAGTCGACTAGCAATCTCACAAAACTATGGCATAGCAATATTAGTTGTACTTATGACCTTCTTCTATAAGAACGTTTGACAATACTACACATTGGCAACTTTGGCTGCCCGTATAGCGCAGGCGATAATGGTCATTGCGGTGTAAGTGGACAGATACACCTCTGCCTAACCCTTCGGGGGATACAAGCGTGAAGTTATTTTATTTGTTTTAATTTAAATTACAGCCACAAACAATAGTGTGTAACAATATTTTAATTTATAGGTAACTGAATAATATTTTATGTGAACTTATTCAATAACTTCCTACTTACGCTTTGCAACAGGTAAATACGAGGTTATGTAAATACTATGTAGGTGTCTGCATCACTACATATTATAAAACTGTCTGTATGTTAGCGATGATCTCAAAAACTACTGAATGAATTTTAATGCGGTTTTCGACAATAGAAAGAGTGATTCAAGAGGAAAGTTTATACGTATTGTTTTCCGACATCCACGCGGCCGAAGCCGTGGGCAAAAGCTGGTTAGATTATAAAAGATAGGAGTTTTCTTGCAAATTAACTTGGCGAGTAATTTTAATACTTGCCTTTACGAGTATAATTCTGCTAAGCCCATTGATGTCCCCTACACGAGATTTTGGCGCTTAAGGTTTTCTGCACCTGTAGCCGCCCCAGATAAGTAGATATTGTAGATACGTAATGGTTTCAAAATACTCCTATGAACTAGTAAGTATGTTTTAATTTATTGTCATATTGTCCTCCCCAAACAGTAAGAAGTTCAGACGGAGACTGAAATGTTAATAAAATATCAGTTGTTAATACAAAGATATTTTGCATTGTCTCGAGATCTCAGTTAAGACAGTATTGTTACAAATTATACTATCTGAATGCGAGACACCGGCCGTCGTTGTATTTGATCTGCACACACAATACATTGATGCAAGCGTAATAATTTCGTAACAATGCATTATCAATCAAGTTTAGCCTGTAGTACAGACGCCAGCACACCAAACTACTACCATCTGTCAAATTTCTTTAATAGATTTTCAACTTTATCGTTATAGCATTAGGTTCAAGGTTGATTGGGGAAATTTGACAGTTTCGGGTAGTTTGATGTGCTGGCTTCAAATGGTCTGATTAGACCACCCGTAGTGGGTACGTAATAATTACATAATCATCATCTGCCTAGCCTTTCGAACTATGTTGGGGTCGGCTTCAAGTCTAACTGGATGCAGCTGAATACCAGTATTTCACATTGAGCGACTGCCTATCTGACCTTCACAACCCAGTAACTGGGTAATAAGATACCCCTTGGTAAGAATGGTTGTTAGACTTTCGGGCTTCGACGAATGTCAAAAATCCACGAATGACAGCCGAGACCAACGGCTTAACGTGCTTTCTGCAACACGGAGGGGTCTTGGTATGTAAAGATGGTCACCCACGGACCAATCGCGGCAAGCGTAGCTTATCCTGATAAATCGACCCGTGCGCCTGTTGTTACTTAGCCACAAGACTGTAATTGTCTTGTAAATATTTATTTATATCTTCAGCAGTTCGAACTGTAAGAAGTTTATAATCTGTTAATCGATTATACTATATTGAAAACAACACCCGATGTACTTCTATGTCTAAATGTAATTTTCAACGACTACTTTATCTTATTCAAGCGTTTTTAGAAGTTGCCTAAGGACGCGTCCTAATCAAAAGCGATCGTCACCTTAATATCACTTTTTGTTCGTTGAATCAGAACGTGTGGTTGCGCGATGATTACTTTTTAGGGTTCCGTACCCGAAGGGTGCCAAACGGAAGCCTATTACTAAGCCTCCGCTGTCCGTCTCTCTGTCAGCGGGCTGTATCTCATGAACTGTAATACGTAGACAGTTGAAATAATAACCGATTGTGTATTTCTATTGCTGCTGTAACAACAAATAATAAAAATAAAATAAAGTTAAAAATTAAATTGGGTCCCCGTACAAGAAACGTGTTATTATTTTAACTGAAATATTTTTTAAATATTTCAGTTAATAATTGTAAGTACGTATTTTGTTAAATATTGTACGGTGTGCGAAACCGACTCGCACTTGGCCGGTTTTCGTTAGGAACCGGGGTAGTTAACTCAACTAATGGTTAAACATAGTAACTAATGGTTACATTTTGGCTAAAAGTGTTTTCCAAAATGCCATTACTTACTATTTTTAACATGAATGAGTTAACATGAATACATTACATTAGCCTTTCAAATTTAATAAAAATTCCACCATTAGTTACTATATTTAAAAAAAAAAAACATTGGTTGAGTTAACTACCGATCAACAAACCGGCCATAGGAAGAGATAGAATATGGCTTATTAATATTTTCGTTTAACTTGCATAGCTACGGCCGCTAGGTGGCAGCACTGTTCCCGTATAAAACGATTGAAGCAACACTTGATTTAAATAAGACTTATTAATCTCACAAATATTCTAGAAAACAAATAAAAATTATATTTCTAGATATCATTTATACAGTTTCATCTTATCATTCGGCAGAAATCATCAACGGAAAATCTATTTAATATAGAGATATTTTGAAAATCTTATCTTGCTAACATGTTTGCTAGCGGATATGAGTCATTTCGTGCCCGGATACCACGCAACCCTTCGAGCGGGCTGATAAGACTGACCGTTCTCATAGAATGCCGATACAACCCTAATTCGATCACAGATTTGCAAACCGAGGTAAATATTTGTTAATATTTTGCCGTCATCACCTAAGTGACGGGGTTCGCATATTTTAGTCTATGGAGGGATGAGGCCGTATGTTTATGTATTTATAGAAAATTCGATCGAAATTTACACAGCAAACAATATGTATTTCGCTTCATGTCAGCCATATACTGTTTTAGCTTGTGCCTTTGTACAGAATTGCCAGTAGATTTTCCTAATACAAATTACCTGTGCTTTGTAGTTGATTTTGAAAATCCTTCTCGAACCTTTCTTTCATCCATCAGTAACGGAAATGTTTTACATGTATAGTTTGTACGGTTATACGAAAATTTTACGAATATGTTATATTTATTTTTAAAAAAAGCAAAAAAAATAGAGCAGGAAGAAGTGGCCCATCCATTTAAAATTCATTACAGCTTTAAAGACACGTTCCATTTACTAAAACTTTGAAAATGGACCACTTTAGTTAATAACTGCATCGTAGTCGCAGCTGTGCTGTGCTGGTTTTCTTTTTAAATATAGGCCATCATTTATCGTTTTTCTTCATTTTCTTTACTGAACCGATCACACACTGGTACAATAGAAAATGTGTGAGTAGTGACACTTTATATCCGACTACATATAAAATTGCTTAGCGCTCTGTTATATATACAACTAAGTACTTATAAGTTAAAACTATAGACAGATCAACATTGATAATTTTGATTCCAACACTGGAAAACATAAGCAATCCATCCCCTTAATTTAAATTGCCGCGAAAATTGAGCTGAGAGATGACGTTGCAATTTGCAAATCATGATAAATTACCGGTTTCATTGCAGGGAGGTTGAACGATTCATTAATTACTGCTCTAACTGTTGACTGAGATTCACCGTTTGATTTGACTTGCTATTTTATGCAGATATTCTGTCTTAATAAAGAGTTAAACAGTTTTGTGCTGCGTGAGTGAAAGTGCGTGATTAATTTAGAATTAAGATTTTATTTTTATTGTGATACTGCAATTACCTATTAATTTCTATTTCCAAAAAGATTGTATGTACCATTTTTTTAATTATTTATGGCGAATGGAACAAAGGATTTGTAAACAATATGACTTTAAATTTGGGATTCTGCTCAGCCGTTGTCAACCGCTGTTTTACAACAGTGAGGATTGTCTTTTCAAAAGGGGATAACTGTCATGTTTTTTTTTTTTAGAAAACGTGTTTCAAAATCAACAGATTGCGAACTGTGGTGATTTTCTTTAAGAAAATATCCTGTTTTGTTTGGATCACGCTTTTTCAAGTCTAATTTGCTAGGTAGAATATCTCTTTTTGCATTCGTTCAAGAAGACCTCATATTTAGTTGAATAAATTATAAATTTGGAGATATTTTCTTTTGAAATGATATATCTATAGTCACATCACTGTATCAATCCTAGCGTGAATTCAGCGCAGGTAAAAGAAAGGCCACGGAATTAAAAAGTGAAAAGCTGTAATTAAGTGGGTATTAATATCAATTATTTGCTTATCAGTGAGTTAAACAAGAAAATAAAACGTGTGAACTATTTCTCATACTATGTATTAGTTCCAACCAGCTGTCCACACTTAGTGAGGGGAGAATCTGGTCTTTTCTTACACTCGTCCCGTGGCAACCCTGTCTAGACATATTACAAAGCAAAAAAGTTGATAATTATTATTAGCAAATGCCAGTAGGGTTAGCTGGATTGACCAGTGGACAATTGACCCATATTTAGCAATATGTAGTTAATTTAAAAATAGATTTACTCGCTCTCATTTTCATCAACATCAATAGTCGTAAAAACTGATAAATTTTCTTTGGAAGTGCAAAAACAGGCCATAATGTGTGTCTCGAAAATTTAGATACCTACTAAAGAAAAAAAAAATCATCGCCCGTTGAAAACAGATTGTAACTACGCCACATACGTCCCGTATACACTACGCTTTTACCACGGAAACGTCGATGCACGTCCGACAACAAAGTTAGCTCGGTTGTCCCAAGCAGGAAGCGGTGACGTCATCGCGTACGTGTAGCGTACCTCCAGTATGTATGCGGCCATTAGCGCCCTTTGTATTAACTTTTTAAACTTCAGTGTTTTACGCGGAAAAGTTTAAGCTGCTACATGTTAGAGTATTATGCTTTTTTAAGCTTGTTTCCTTTTTTAATATTTTTAGCCCGTAAATAACTAAGTAGCTGGCGGTGGTGGTATGGCTGAAAATGAATAAAGTTTTGGTTTGGCTTTTAACAAATTATAATACATTATATTTACAGTTTGCACCACGCATACAAGTTATCGGTCCGTACAATCATTAAAATATATTAAATTACATAAACATAGACAAAATTCGATGAAATGAAAGAAAATAAGATAAAATTAGATAAAGTTACTAAAAATTACATAACATTCAAAATTATATAAAATTATATAGAATTGGGAAAAAAATGGAATAAAATAATCAATAACAAAATACACAATTTAATTTATTTACTCCAAGGAGATTGAACTGGGAGTAGTAATGGACTCCAGGTATCGAGTAGCAGTGTTCAGGAATCTCAGTTCTGTACTCCTGTACTGTGTAGTAATATTCATTTATGTACTCTCTCTCTCTCTCTCTCTCCTAACGACGATAAGAACTACTACTATTATCTTAACACAAAACATCATGCGTGTTTTTCGGAAGGGTTAGGCAGAGGTGAACCAGGTCGTGTTATTGGTTTTTTCCATCAGGAACCTACACAACTTTTATCTTTTACAGGAAAATAAACAGAATCATTCAGTGTACAAAAATCGTCTCCAAAATTAAAATTCGGTGAGCTCAAGTGAAAACGTTGCGAATTTCGAAATGACCCACTAATTATATCTTAATCAGCCAACGACCCCAAAATAACTTACTAAGAACAAGTAAAGTTAGAACTAATAACCGTGTCAGAATGTAGGCCGTAGATGTCGCTACTGTCGTCTTGTTATCGCGCGCCCTATTTCTGTCACTAACTAACATTCGGCACTTCTGAGTCGATCGAACGTCTCTTTAAAGTGTGACGTAGTACCGCCGCAGAACTTTGGAGGATAGGGCTATGCTTTGGGCCTACCAGTCTATTCTGTAAAAGTCAAAAACGTGTGGACGTATCATACGAGATTCGGCGAGTTGGACAGTAGCTCGCAGCCGAGTAACTTCTACAGTTTTCGTTTTCGTGCGAGCTAGCGTGCGAGTCGCCCTACCGAGTAGCTGCAGTGCAGCAACTCGCACTGTGTATGCAGCCAAAGCAAGCCGAGCTACTGGCATGCGAGTACACAGTGCGAGTAGCTGTCTAATGTCTAGTCAGCAGCTCGCACTGTGTAAAACAATCATTAGGTGAAGTGAGCTTGAAAGTCAGCTGACATTCCACCTGGTGCTAGGAATAATTATGATAGTTTGGCAAACGGCTAACCAGGTGAAAAGTGGTTGTATTTATACCCGCAATATAAAAAGTATTAGCGATACGTGTAGCAACTTTAGATACAAAACCTTATTTACAAAAAAAAATCAACCAACTTCCAAAAACAAAACAAAAAACACTAGAAAATTAAAAATTTCGGAAGTCGGTGTTTTTGGATCTGTATTTTAGTTTTTTGCCATTGACTTCCGAAATTAAAGTTATTTTTCACTTTAGTGCTTTTTTTGTGGAAGTCAGTTGGTTTTTTTTGTAAAGTTTTTTGTTTTTACGTTTTAGTAGGTCAGCTTGTAATTTATTTACAATACACACACACAATAGCTACAATAGCACAATAGCTTACGTCAACTGCTCATCATCTTTTACAAAATATTGCTTTTCCCGATGCAAGGACGTTAATTCTTGAGGAGTTCTCCTGGTAAGAACCAGGAGAACTGGAGCTGATGGTGTATTCACCATTAGACATTCATTCATTAAATCACAACATCATTAGGCTCCATTTCACCATATGCATAGTGATGAGCATAAATTGCTTACCAACCATATTAAAGTAAGTATTCGTAACCCGTGAAATACTTATTATTGAATAGTTCCGATGGCCATCTGTGGTCTTCATCATCAGTTCCATTTCACCAAATGGTGCTTTCCGAGAGCAAATGCACAAGTTACTATAAAAAATACCTAAATCGCTATAGGTGTGCCTATAAAATTTGAGGATTTCCCTCGCTTTTCATCAGATTCTGACTTGGTGACAATGGGACCACCTCGAGAGCATACCTCTTCAAACAAAAAAATATATATTTCAAAATCGGTCCACAATTGACGGAGAAATCACTGATCATACAAAACAAAAAATGAGCGAGCCTTACACTAGTCGCATATGATGGCATCTGTTTGGGTTGGTACCATCTGACGGCCAACTCTAGCACCGCGCGCGCTCATTCGTCAAATCAAATAGCGCGCACTTCCGCGACTTCCTGTTACACACTTCCGTCCCTTTTCACGAAATCGCTCCCACAGATTGTAAGAAAGCAAGAGGAAAGATGTTACACATAAAAAATATATATATATAGACGAACATAATTATAAACTCCACCTTTTTAGAAGTCGGTTAAAAATGAAATATTTAGCTGCAACTTCTCCGGTTTGAATCTTGATCACAAGGCTTACATATGCTGATTAGCGTAAAATACCGAGTAGTGTAACAAACTTAGTTTCTTCTTTCTCCACGTGAACTAAATCAACCAAGATTGTATGGTGTCAAAAATATAATTGAATTGTTTGTGCTTTTGACAAAGTTGTGTGAAGTAACGAGTGCTGTGCCTCAAACTATTTCTGCGCGCTGTGTGCACATCACATAATTCCGTGGTACAGCGTGAATTTATTCTGTGATGTCAGTAACCAATATTCTGTAAGTTCTGCAGCAAGCATTTGAACTGCATGCCAAGGACATATTCCGATGCATGATATACACAAAGTTCTAATGACCAAACATCTAGAGCTATGCAAATTGTAATGATTGAGTTAGACTTCATATAGCACACTGTATAGTGTATCATTGGACATAACCGCTTCTACAAAATGACATTGGCTAAGTTGTATTCAGATATTCTTATTTTTGGAAAAGTGCCCGAACAAATATTTATTTTCATTATCTATAATTAAATTATATCTATATGACAGGAAGTGGCTTCTTCTTGGTAAGTTCACTCCATCTTCGACTCTGTTTCTGTCGCCTCCGACCTAGGCTAGAGTCAAGAGCAAACCCATCTTAAATAAAAAATATATATATATGTATACAGTATGTTAACCAACAGAGGGCGTTACCGTTAACCCGCAATAGTATAGCATCCATACATGCTAAAAAAAATATTACCATTCGAAAACAAAATGGTTTTTATTTTTTTTAATATTAAAATATTCACTAAAAATGCTAAAAATATTCACTAAAATATTCAAAAAAATATAAAAATATTCACTAAAAATAAAAACTAAATTGCGATGTTTCCGTCCTTCAAGTACGCGTGTACAGAGTGTTTCTTTTACGTATCAATTTAACATTTTTAGTGAATATTTTAATATTAAAAACAATAAAAACCATTTTGTTTTCGAATGGTAATATTTTTTTTAGCATGTATGGATGCTATACTATTGCGGGTTAACGGGAACGCCCTCTGTTGGTTAACATACTGTATATAAATAACGTATGCCGAATGTATGTACGCGCATCACTTCAGAACGGTTGCACCTATGTATATGGCTAATTATTTTTTGTGGGGTTTGTAATAGGATAAGGTTTGTATGAAAGAAAATGTTTGAAAAGTGGCCGTGAAAATTCTAAAAACTGACAGTGCATTTTCTATGGGAATTTTTTACGAATTATTGAAATTTTGCCAGGACATAGTTTGTCGGGTCAGCTAGTCGTAAATATATATTTGTTCGTAACTAAGTACAAGCAGCGAAGCGGTGGTGGCCCAGAGGTAACGGCCCCGACTTACGAGTGGTCGTGGGTTCGAACGCAGCTAGGCGCTTTACTTTGTGTAAATAATTTCATTACCACTGCTCTCAAAATGGTGAGGAATAACAACCTGAGAAAACCGGCCGGCCGGCTGGAAATATTCTGGAACCAAAAATTCGAAGACAAGTGGCATCTACCGACCCGCACTGGGCCCGCGTGGTGGATTACAGCCCACTGCCTCTCACCGAGAGGAGGCCTGTGTCCCAGCAGTAGTAACATTATAAGTACATTCAGTGTTTCCTAATTCTTCAAAGGTCTACTATAGCCACGACGCTAGCCTGTCATCAATGGGAACACTATAGACTGATTATGCTAAGTACATTCTGTGTTTCCTAATATCTGCAAAGGTCTACTATAGCCACGACGCTAGCCTGTCATCAATGGGAACATTATAGACTGATTATGCTAAGTACATTCAGTGTTTCCTAATATCTTCAAAGGTCTACTATAACCACGACGCTAGCCTGTCATCAATAGGAACATTATAGACTGATTATGCTAAGTACATTCAGTGTTTCCTAATTCTTCAAAGGTCTACTATAGCCACTACGCTAGCCTGTCATCAATGGGAACATTATAGACTGATTATGCTAAGTACATTCAGTGTTTCCTAATATCTTCAAAGGTCTACTATAGCCACGACGCTAGCCTGTCATCAATGGGAAGATTATAGACTGATTATGCTAAGTACATTCAGTGTTTCCTAATATCTTCAAAGGTCTACTATAACCACGACGCTAGCCTGTCATCAATGGGAACATTATAGGCTGATTATGCTAAGTACATTCTGTGTTTCCTAATATCTTCAAAGGTCTACTATAACCACGACGCTAGCCTGTCATCAATGGGAACATCATAGGCTGATTATGCTAAGTACATTCTGTGTTTCCTAATATCTTCAAAGGTCCACTATAACCACGACGCTAGCCTGTCATCAATGGGAACATTATAGGCCGATTATGCTAAGTACATTCTGTGTTTCCTAATATCTTCAAAGGTCTACTATAGCCACGACGCTAGCCTGTCATCAATGGGAACAGTATAGGCTGATTATGCTAAGTACATTCTGTGTTTCCTAATATCGTCAAAGGTCTACTATAGCCACGACGTTAGCCTGTCATCAATGGGAACAGTATAAGCTGATTATGCTAAGTACATTCTGTGTTTCCTAATATCTTCAAAGGTCTACTATAGCCACGACGCTAGCCTGTCATCAATGGGAACATTATAGGCCGATTATGCTAAGTACATTCTGTGTTTCCTAATATCTTCAAAGGTCTACTATAGCCACGACGCTAGCCTGTCATCAATGGGAACAGTATAGGCTGATTATGCTAAGTACATTCTGTGTTTCCTAATATCGTCAAAGGTCTACTATAGCCACGACCCTAGCCTGTCATCAATGGGAACAGTATAAGCTGATTATGCTAAGTACATTCTGTGTTTCCTAATATATTCAAAGGTCCACTATAACCACGACGCTAGCCTGTCATCAATGGGAACATTATAGGCTGATTATGCTAAGTACATTCTGTGTTTCCTAATATCTTCAAAAGTCCACTATAGCCACGACGCTAGCCTGTCATCAATGGGAACATTATAGGCTGATTATGCTAAGTACATTCTGTGTTTCCTAATATCTTCAAAGGTCTACTATAGCCACGACGCTAGCCTGTCATCAATGGGAACAGTATAGGCTGATTATGCTAAGTACATTCAGTGTTTCCTAATATCTTCAAAGGTCCACTATAGCCACGACGCTAGCCTGTCACCAATGGGAACATTATAGGCTGATTATGCTAAGTACATTCAGTGTTTCCTAATATCTTCAAAGGTCCACTATAACCACGACGCTAGCCTGTCATCAATGGGAACATTATAGGCTGATTATGCTAAGTACATTCAGTGTTTCCTAATATCTTCAAAGGTCCACTATAACCACGACGCTAGCCTGTCATCAATGGGAACATTATAGGCTGATTATGCTAAGTACATTCAATGTTTCCTAATATCTTCTAAGGTCCACTATAACCACGACGCTAGCCTGTCATCAATGGGAACATTTTAGGCTGATTATGCTAAGTACATTCAGTGTTTCCTAATATCTTCAAAGGTCTACTATAACCACGACGCTAGCCTGTCATCAATGGGAACATTATAGGCTGATTTTGCTAAGTACATTCAGTGTGCTATTTACAGACATCGTTTTATTTTTCCTGTAATCTTTACATAAACTTCTATCACACAGAATAATTTCAGATTTTTCTCTGTGCAAACTTCGGAGATAAGGAGGGGGGAACGGTATCTTTTTTACATTTTTCATCAAAAGCCGAAAACTATGAGGCTTAAAAAAAATGAGAATTTGCAAACAGCGCTCTTTCATATGGTACCCCACATGCTCTAGTAGCCTTACTTCGAATTTTTAAGACCCCCTTTCAGTCCCTGTTGCAAAAAATGAAATATATTTTTATTCCTTTCTTATTTGCAAAATAGTTGGACAAACGTCTCTTAAACTGTTCCAAAAATTAGTTGATAGCATTAGTAGTTCTTGAGATATCCAGCTGTGACAGACAAACAGACAGACTGACTCGCACCATAAGTGTTCCTTTTTACCATTTTGGTCCGCAACCCTAAAAAGGGAGTTCTCCGCTGGCGTGAGTGATAAAATGTCAGCCAGTATAATATAAGGTTGCCCATTGCATGGAACCTTTACAGTACCTACTCCGAATTATCATTGAAAACTAAAAGCTACGAGCTTTCAGTAGCTAGTATGTCATCATGTGCTGACGTAGCTAATGATCAATCATGAAAAGAACCGACTCGCAACGCAGTTTAGAAGACAAACGAAAATACGGTTGCCTCGTTGGTCTAGTGTTCGCAAGCACTGCTGCTGAGGTCCTGAGTTCGATTCCAGGCTCGGCCGAAGTGTTATTGGGTTTTTCCTTATAAAATTTCATCATCAATTTCATATAAAATTTATCAGTAGCATCCCGGAGTCTAGATTTGTTCCCGGTAGATGGCAATAGTCTCGCCTCCTATTACATGGGACTTAAACATAACTGGCGAAATGTGGGTGTACTACAAGTTCACCTCTGCCTAACCCTTCGGGGATTACACGCGTGAAGTTACGTTATGATAATTCGGTTAATATGAAGATGCTTCCTACATAGAGACTGTGATGTCCCTGTTTTTCGAAATTGATATCTTTTGACAAATCTAATCTTCGATCTTGTTTTTGTGCCCATCGATACAAAAGCGTGGATGTAGTACAATACCGCCAGTTTTTGTAATCTAACAGCGGTATCGATCCTCAAATGATAAGAGGAGAACTTATCTCTAACCGAGGTTGTTGCTGAAAATATTCACGAAAAAACTAAAAATTCTCGTTTAGGGACCATTCAAATTCAAAATCAAAAGTCATTTATTCAAACTAGGCTGAGAATCAGCACTTTTCGGACGTTAAATTTACATAAGATAGTCCCCCAAAATGCCCGCCCTTCACCACCTCCTAGTGGTTTATCTGGGGAGAAGAAGTGGCGCAACCAACTTCCCAGCAGCACAGCTGTCTGTTCAGTTAAAAAATTTGATTCTATTCTTCGCAAAATAATTTAGGTACATTACGCAACATAAAACATTAAATTAAATTATTTGCCTTAAGTCAGCTAGCTCACGCCAATATACAAAAAAAATAAAATCGAAAACTATACTCAAGCAGAAATAATAGAACCTAAAAACGTAAACAGAACTTCACACCTAAATAAAAGCCTCCAGGCATATCGGGCGTGCCCATTTGCATATAGCTGTATATATCCGTAACTCAAAGTCAGAGTAATCTGGAATTAATAAGCTGTCGATATCAAAAATGATCAAGCTCCTACGATGTGCAGCTACGGAGATATATTTGTTTAAAGATTGTATTGGAAACTGTGCAATTTTACAAAACAGACAATTTAAGTTTAGCCACCTCAAAAACAATGTTGTCGTCGTAAGTTACATAGTGGGCTATGGAAAGTAATTCCTTGGGCTCCTGTCCTTCAAAAAATGTTGTGATAAGTTCTGTATTGCAAATCAAAACCTTGAATATGCCTTATAAACAATGCCAGATTTTTTATTGGTCCATTAGAAAACAATTACTAGATAAAATTTAGACAAAAAAAAAAAAAAACAAGAATTAGTGGTAAGAATTACTTTTAATAAAAAACTACTTTTTTACATAATTTTACGAAACATTTAATATCTCCGAAACCTCTGACCTAGACTAGAGTCAAGAGCAAACCCATCACAAATAAAAAAAATAAAAAGCGCTATAAGGTACCTTTTCCCGTGGAACGTCACATATTTATATTTACACATATTTACGCTTATCATAATGATAAGCGTAAATACCAACATTTTTAGAATTCACTAGTGAGTTTATTATAAACGTATAGTTTCTGTATATCTGCTATCGACCATTCGAAATTACCCCATTATTTTGTTTATTCACTAAAATTAACTGGATTGTGGTGCAATTATCGGTTCAAACAATTATTAATCTGTGGTTTATAATGCAGTCGTGGCCTCTTTGTGTCACTCACACTCAATACCTCAACGTGTGATGTTGAATTTAAATACTGTAAACTGTACCTGTATGGCCTGTAGAATTATTGTAGAATTATATAATAGTACCTAGAGAATTATTGTCAAAAACTTTATTAGCACCCAGCAACTTTAAAGTAACCTTTGTAACCACCCAATCTATTCTGTAAAAATCTCTCCATGAAACTTAGGTGAAGTGAGCTCAATAGCTCACTTTACATATGTTTTCACGGTGACACTTTTACAGAATATACCGACGAGTAACCAATTCTGTGTCCACTAGGTTATTCAGTTTTAACACCTGTCAGTTTCATTTTAACGAAAATGTGTTTTGCGAATTTGATCGTTATTACAACTAGAAATTGTCCAACTGACAGGTGTCAAAAAGTGAATAACCTAGTGGACAGAGTATAAGTTATCTACTTTTTTACACCTGTCAGTTTTCATGCTTACGAATATATGATTTGCGAATTATATAATCATTAAAATTAGAAATTGTCCAACTGACAGGTGTCAAAAAGTGAATAACCTAGTGGACAGAGTAAAATAAATGACACCTACCTACATTTCGGCCCGAGGAGGGCCAGATTGGTCCACGTGGGTTTCCATTTAACAACAATATGATTAAAAGTAATAATTAACAATTAAAAGTTTTGTTAATGTGATTCAGTTGTGATCCGTGTTACAATTAGAATTGTGGACGGGGCACTCATACATTATACACTATATTATATAGGGGGGCACTCACTAGACTCGGACTGTCCCGCCGTTGCTCGGTTCGTTCCTTCCACAATTGGCCAGACGTTGCGTTCCTTTTTACCACAATATAATTATGGACGCATCGACGAGATCCCTAAGCCGCAATGATGACTAAAAAATGATTTTTTGTCCGTCATGTAGATTATTAAAATATATTGGAGACGTATTTTTTCTTTTTCTACGTAATCAAAAGATTACGTCGATACATTGAGTTAAAATGTGGCATGACGTCACGTCTTCGTAGATTTTATACGTAGAAGTGACGTAGCAAGCCCCCACTCCCGAACTTTAATGCGAGTTATCTAAGTCATATTTTATTAATATGATAAAGCAAAAAATACGTATCTAATATTTTTTTATTATCTGACTGAGGGACTAAATAGAATTTCTTTTTTTTACCCAGGCATCATCCCTATTGTACTGAGAGCATCGCGACTATCGCTTGGGGCGTTGTAGGTGCGCGCGTCTGCGTGTGTTCGTCTCCCGTTCGACCGTTTGGACGTAGTTTCATTACTGTCCACATATTTATTGTGGTTTTACGTTATAAACTCACACTGACATATGTACATGGTTTAAAATCCAACACACAGTGCCTTTTCTGTTTGACTTCTAGAATAGTTCGTTTGAAGTGTTTATCTATCCGGGAATTGGGACTAGTAATTAAAAATTAACTTCAATCCAGAATATCAGTAATACCTTTCTTAAATACTCATCTAAACCAATGTTGAATGTATAAGCTGTTGGTGTTCTTTAACAAATAAATATCAACGAACTAAAATGTAACTGGAATACTAAAACAACTATGAATTTTATTATATCCTGAATTCCTGCCCAAATGCTGTGCGACAGTTTTAACCGAGGCGACTGAATATTCATTAATTGTTTTACTCAGAACAATTCAGAGGAACCCTTAAAATATTTGTGTAATTTATATTGGAGTTGTTTATCACTATCACTATATATTATAAAACAAATTCTCCCGCCGCTGCCGATATGCTGATATCAAAAACTACTAACGGATTTTAATGCGGTTTTCTTGAATAGATAGAGTGATTCAAGAGGAAGGTAGTATACTAGAGTAGGAAATATACTTATCCGACATCCGCGCGGGTGAAGCCGCGGGCAAACCTAGTAACATTTACTTAGAACAACCTACTGAATGTAAAATCTTTTGTGAATGTTGGGTGCCGTGCAAATGATAAATTATTTATTTGAACGAAGTTCTATAGCGCGGCTTGTAGAAATCATCACGTAGAAGCGTTATGCCCCCTTTATGTGACTTTCTCTAAAAAAAGTCAAAAGTGAGTGAAAGTATGAGTTTGGTCAAAATGAAAATCCAAGATGACTTCTGCGAAAATTTTGTAATTGTTCATCATGGGTGTCGTTTTCGTGGTTTTCGAGGTGTTAAAGGGAAAAATGACGTTAAAATGAAAGTCCAAGATGGCGGCTGCGAAAATTTTCTAATTATTCATCATGGGTGTTGTTTTCATAGTTTTCGAGGGTGATAAAGCGGAAAGTGACGTTAAAATGAAAGTCCAAGATGGCGGCTGCGAAAATTTTATAATTATTCATCATGGGTGTTGTTTTCAAGGTTTTCGAGGGTGATAAAGCGGAAAGTGACGTTAAAATGAAAATCCAAGATGGCGGCTGCGAAAATTTTCAAATTTTTCGTCATGGGTGTCGTTTTCATAGTTTTCAAGGGTTCTGAAGTCGATAGTGAAGTCAAAATGTAAATCAAGGAGGCGGCTGCAAAAATTTTGTTTTGTTTTAAATCATACGTGAGACACACACGGTTTTTTTTTATTACGTTATCTATGTCTATGTTGTCCCACTGCAGGGCAAAGGTCGCCCTTACTAATTTCCGAATGATAAAGTGACATTTTAATCTTTTACTATTAAATTAACAATATTTGTATATATATATACCTATATCTGTAATCTATAATATAATATATCTGTAATCACGTACTCAAAAACGACTAAAGATTTCGACAAAAGTTACGCTTTATCTGTCAGATATTACCCGCTTTTAAGCGTGATGTTGAAAAAAGCAGTGTTTTTTTTTTATTTTATAATTAATATAAAACCTACTCAATACTTTTTTTTAACTTTTAATTTTCATTTGTCTAAAAAAGCTCAAAAATTGTATAAGTATTTAACCTCTGTTTAGCACTGGTGGCTCCAATAGGTGCGGCGCGTAGACGGTGGCGCCACTCCCAAATATTGCGCCTTTTTGCGTAAAAATGAAACTAAATGAATGCCGAATATTTTTCCTACACTGGCAATGGTTTACAAATATTATTATTATTTTCTGGTCTAGGTAGGTCTCTTATCTGGGTAAATTCGTTTTCTCTATTTTCACCCGAGCAGAGCTCGATCGTCCAAGTACCTACTTTTAGTTTGTACTAAGTACGTGGCTCATTGAACCCATATTTTGCAACTCTCTGCCTTTCGAAGTTCAAAGATAAATTATTGCTACAGGAATAATGAAGTACCTAAAAGAAAATCCGATGCAGAACTAAAATAGCTTTTAAAACATTAAGTTCACTTTTATAACAAAGTTGTTTTAACATTCATAACAAACCTGCTAATTCCTACATATTATACAGTATTTTTCCTAAAGTTCAGGATTTGCGGTTGGCCAAACTTCTGACTCAGTAATTAGGGAAGTTTCTCGAGCGCCGGCTGGACACAGTGGGTTTAGTTTGTCGCTCGCCAGATCTACAAATATGACTATAATATACTAGCACACAGTCTGTGCTCTGGCCTGTCTATTTACAATACATACTATAAGTCTATAGGAAAGTCTTTTGTAACTGTTGTCGTTGAAAGATTTTAATGTTGCTGATGTTGATGATGATGATGTTTTCTCTTCATTCTAATGTACGAAATTTCGACTATCAAAAACGTTCAAAATTGGATATAATTTCAAGAAATGAAGTTAAGTCTCCAACCAGCCAGCCATATTGCGACTTGCACAATCTTGTTTAAAAAACAGACACTCCTACTACTTTTCTGAATGTAGGTAAAGAGATAATAAGAAAATACCTTGCGAACTGGATACCTTAGAAAATATAATTTATTCACGATATATTGTGTTACAATTTGTCGTTATTTACAATGCGACAACAGGTTAACAAGATTAAACAACAAGGAGCTAACATTTTCTTGTAAAATATATACCAACTTAATTAGGTCTTGGTTACATCACGTATATATTACCTTTTATGCCTTTCAGCTGAAAATAATAACAAAACTTCGTCACAAAGTTGAACGTAGAAAATGCTTTCAAGTTGAAATACTTCTTCATGTTTGTACATTCTTCACAACTCCAACATGTGAGGATACTTCATCAAGTTATGTAGAGAACAGTCAAGTGCGGAAGGTCGCGAATATGGCGCCGCGTGAATTATACACGTCCACAGTGCCAAGCGTGGGGATAGTTCTCAAGTAGAAAAGCCTGTTTAACCTTGACTTTCGTCAGCTGTGATTGGCTAGTTGGTTAAATAACAATTTTGAGGAATACAGCGTGTGAGAATACACCTATAAATACAGAACTCGTTGCTCAATGATATCGGCCGCACGGGTCGGTCGAAGGTTAAGCTCCATTACATATAGAGAGGCAAGAAGGGCTCCTTGCCTCGGAAAGTACGGTCTCGGCTACCATTCGTAGATAATCGTTACGGGTAGGCAGAAGCCCAAAATTCTGACAACCAGTCTTACCAAGGGTATCGTGTTACCCAGTAACTGGGTTGTGGAGGTCAGCTAAGCAGTCACTCCATGTAAAATACTGGTATTCAGCTGCATCCGGTTAGACTGGAAGCTGATCCCAATATAGTTAGGAAGGCAGGCAGATTGATTGAGCTTGTGAGACATAGTTTTTATAAAATAATGGTAGGTCTTTACAAATAACTGGATGTTATTTCTGTGCAGTGCTCGCGGCAGAGACCACGGAGCTCTCGAGCCGCGCGTCGCTCGCTGAGCCCACGCCTACTAAACTTCCAAGTACGTCTTTCTAGTAATAAATTATCCAAAACACGCTACAATAAGATCTCGAAGCAAAAAATATTGTAACGCTCTTTGAGAAGGGCATGTCTTAATTAAATATAGGTTTTTAAAAATTAAACTATGACTGAGATTAATGCGATTCTAATGGATGCAGAAGTTTAAAAAAATGTTACTTGAAAATAGGCAAATATTAAATTGGTTCAAGCATTGGTAGTTAGCAAAACCTAAAATTAACGAAATCACCCTTATTTAAAATAAAATGTTGATCATTAAAAACTTCTTCTTCATCACCATTTCTATTGTAAATTTATGTGTTATAAGTAGTATCAATTCAACACCAAATTTTTGTCAAGAGATCTTATTCTAGCGACCCATAGATGTATCACCCGTTCGTAACACTGCACGAATATAAGGTCCCGCACAAGCCAGTCACTAATAAACCCTTTTACCGTTTTACTCGCGGCAAATTGATTGAGCGAGCCGAAAAGTCCTCATCAAATCCAATTTCCTACGTCACGACATTTTCGCAGCTCCAAATATTACATCGGCGAATAAATTTGGAATTGATATGAAAGAGAAAGTGTGGAATGCCACAAATAAAAAAAAACATTATATTTGGCGTGTTTCCAATACCCTGGCACAATGTAGATCCTATCACACGCAGCCATCCCATTTTCGATAAAGTATGTTTCACGACTCCGTTTTGCTGTCAACTCCCATCGATTAACATGTGTTTTTATTTTGATGTGAAACCCGAGCATGTGCTGTGTGATTGTTAGTCGTGTTTTTAATCGTAATACCTAATGATGCGTTGACTTACAACATCGTATTCATGTCAGTGTGAAAGCCAACATTATGCAGCTTAGCCGCTGTGCTGAACCGCTGTGCTCACCCGCGCGCGAGAAAAACCGTTGAGCGCCCCACCCGCGGTAATCTTGTAAACAAAACCGATATGCATCGTAGCTTCTTGGAATTTTGTGACCGTTGAATGTTTCTTAGAATGCTAGTGAGTAGGAATTTATAGTAATGTAGAATTAGAAAGGACTCCTTAATAGTGGTGGAACAAGGTTCAAACCAAAAGCAGATTTGCGTGGGATAACTTTACTCCCACGAACCACTACTTAAATAAAAAAATGGGATGAATTTCATCCCATGTGTAATTAGCGGTTAGTCTAAAAAGAGGAGTGAGTATTTTTAGAGACTATGAACCTACAAATATTAGGCTAAAAATAGTCTTAAAATAAACTTCGTCGTCTACAACTAACCACCCATTATGATTGTTCTTCAATTAAGATCTGGCAAGGCATCTGAACACAATCTAACTGTAAAAATCGCTTTTGTCTAAAAACGTTTTACAACAAAAAAAAATCCTTAATCGAGTCTATACCAAGGTTTTGCGACAGGGAAACTTTTAATGAGCCCACAGTGAAAAGGAGTAGAGACTTGAAGCATGACCTGACCTAAGCTTGAGAATAGTTGCGACATTTACCAAAGGAAACGAACTTCGCTATACGCCACACTTGGCTACTACTGACTATTCGTAACAAAGGCTCGCCGACGCCGTGTGTATAAAACGGGCTTATAAAACATGGGTGGTATAAAAAGGGTTAGTATTTTCAGTGGAAGGTTTTGTTCATTGCGTGGGAGAATAAAGAGTGGGTATGAATCATTTAAACAGTCTAAAATGAAACCGAATTTATTTTTTTTTTTTTTGGGCAGTGGTGGCCCAGTGATAACGGTCACGACTTACGAGTTGTAAGTCGTAGGTTCGAACCCAGGCAGGCGCTTTACTTTGTGTAAATTGTTTCATCACCACTGCTCTCAAAATGGTGAAGGAAAACATCGTGAGGTAAACTGTGATGTCCTCGAACGAACAATTCGAAGACATGTGACATCTACCAACCCGCACTGGGCCCGCGTGGTGGATTACAGCCCTCTGCCTCTCGAAATGAGGAGGCCGGTGTCCCAACAATGGGAACATTATAGGCTGATTATGATGCTTAGGTATGGTATTATGTTTGTGCGGGCGCTTCCGTAGCTATTTTAGAATAGAAACTTAATTAACTAATAATTGTAATTATCTATATAAGTATGTATTTACAAAAAAAAAGTAGTATATGTAGTATATCAGTTATCTGGTTTCCATAGTACAAGCTCTGCTTAGTTTGGGACCAGATGACCGTGTGTGAAAATGTCCCAGGATATTATTATTATTATTAACTTTAATTAAATAGAAACTTAATCACCCAAAAGGCATGCTCGGCAAAATCAGTTCATACTCTAAACTAAACGACGACATCATTAAAAAAATTACCTGTGAAAGAAGATCTCAGAAGTTCACGGGCGAAATGTAAGTTTCGCACAATATTGAGAGATTTACCATGAGACTTCTTATACGTTTTCCTGTAATATATAGGTATAGAACTAATTTTTATATTTTTTCCAAGATTTTAGGCTTAGTAGTTTCGGAGAAAAGTGAGAATGGTCAATTTTCATCTATTTTCTTAAATAACTTCAAAACAGTTTATTTTAAATTATAGTAAGTTCTTTCATACGGTACAGTTAGTAAAACTTATTTTTAATTTTGTTATTTGCCCCCAAAATTTACCCTTATATTCAAAATTCATTTATTTACTGTACACGTCCGTATTTGGGTCACAGAAATTCATACGTCCATAAATTTCGTCCGTAAATTTCGGTCCATTAGATTCGGAGCAAATTAGCTGTGACAGACGGACAGACAGACAGACACAGGAGTGATCACATAAGGATTCCGTTTTTCCTTTTAAGGTACGGAACCCTAAAAAGGAGAACTGGAACATAATCTGCACTAAGTGGCCTACTTCGCGCATTCATTGCTCAAAGTAATATAACAATGCCTCGTACGAGACCATTTAACAAAGAATATTGTCTGTTGCATCGCCCGTCGCACGTCTAGCGACGCTTTACCCAGCCATTCGTGAACACGCTTTTGAATCCAACGCTATTTTCTTCAGAAGGCAGTTCTTACGTAGTGCCTGGAGCTGGGTCGCTAAAGACGGCTATTTCGGTACTAAATCTCTACAGGTCTAGGTTTTTAGACGTGAAGATAAAAGGCTTTTGGTTGGGAACGTGATACGGCTATTCTTTAATAGACTTTAGGGCTTAAAACGATACAGCAAGTTTACTCTTGTAATGTATTACTTGTTTATTTTTTATAGGATAGGATTTCTATGTTGATGAGTCATGAGTCATGACTGTTTTGTTGATTAGGGATGTTTTTCGTTTATCAACAAGAGATACCTCTGTTAGTAGGTATAGTTAATAATTAAATCGTCAATCGAGCTGTATCATCCTTCTCAAACCTCTATCAACAAAATACACATAAACAAATTACAAAACAATCTCTCATTCCGCCCGAGGTTTATCAGTGTTATTTCAGACTCATTAATTGTAAATTAACAAAGCTTACTTCCCTCATACGTTATCGCGGTTTTTCAGGAACGTGGGGGTTTACAAAGGGGACATTTTAGGGACACGACCCTTCAGCATTGGGGACTGCCCGTGACGTGTTTATTACGAGAACCAGATGGGGATAAAGCTGCGCACTCACTATGATACAAATGTTGGAGAACATTATGTTATGTTACATATTAATATGGTGGAGTGGGTTGATATTTAAATTCGCTTTTGCATAATGTTAAAAGATATTTCAAGATGAAAAAATCAACATTCTCAAAAAGCTACGTAAAAACTTGCCGTAGCACTGTGTGCTACGAAAGTGTAGCTGGCGTAGCGGCTCGTAGCGGCGACATGTCGGTAGCTAGGACTGAGAAATGTACGGTGAATATTTAAAATATATCATCGTTCATTCGATCTCATTTCATTTTCACATAATTTTAAATTAATTAACCAACATAATTATAGCTACCTATCCTACCTTATAACATAGGATAAACACTTCCCTATGTAATAAGGTAGGATAGCACACTTCAGGATTAATGGTAATTCTTACTCTTCATGAAATAATACAATCTGCAATTCCTGAAATGCTTGCCTCTAAGTACAAGACAATGTTGTAATTAAATAGTATTAATTGGTATTAATTAGGGTATATCTTGATGAGGGTCAAGCATAATAAAAATATGACCTCTCGATTAACAAACCAATGCTTTACTTATTAGGATACTGGCAAAATAAAAGGTACTACCAACGCCAAGTTAAAAACCGGCCAAGTGCGTGTTTGGCCACGCACAGTGAAGGGTTCCGTAGTAGGGATGAATTTATCTCAAAAACAAACTTAACATTGTAGTTGAAAAACATGTACGTCACGGTCAATTCTCCAACGGCAAATGTAGGTTTGTAATTACTGTAAATACTCTAATTGCTGTGAGACCTTGCTTCTTGCCAAATTTCATGATTATAGGTCAACGGGTAGTACCCTATGGGTTCTGATTTATTTGCAAGTATCAAAATACGTTCCATAAATGGCTGTATTTTTTATTACGTTGACTTAGAAGCTTGATTTTTTAGAGCTCCAAGGGACTGTAGACCTACGTATTTGATATTAATTTCAACTTGATACCTCAACGCGTTCCTAAGAAAAAGGATCTTGACAGACTGACAGACAGACGGACAACAAGGTGATACTATGAGGTCCTTTGAGGTACATCCTTTTGAGGTACGGAACCCTAAAAATTACAAAAAGAAACGGGAAGAAAATCAGTGTAAATTCATCCATACTGATTTTTGCACACAAAGCGAAAATTGTGAGGCGGAGCATAGGTAATAATAATATAGATTCGAGATTTCATCCTCCTATGCAATCAGTGGTAAAGCCAGCCAGCGAAGCTGGAATGATTGCATCTTTCGCTCGAACTACAATGAAAACTTTAGAGGAAGAATAAAAATATGCGAACTGATTCTAGGGGTTCTAGAGGAAGGTCGGAACTAAGTTCTAGAACGGAAAAAGAAATAAAGAACTTTATGATGAAGCCAAATTAAAACGCAAGTTAGAACACGTTTACTAGAAACAAAGACAGACTTCACACACGTTTACTAGAATCAAAACACGAACATTATTTATCAATTAAACTAAAAACCAAGTTAAAACTGTGTACGTATTACCCAAGTACTCGTATCTATGGATTTTATTTCAATAACAAGAGTGTAATAACACTGCAATATAGAATTTCCAGTGTTGAAGGATCACGATTTCCTCATCGCGACAAAAAATAGTCTGTTTTCCTATTCGAACAGTTTAGTGAAGAAAGAATTCCGAAATTGCTGAATCATTTCATGTACAGAGCTTGACCCTGCGTCCTAACCAATATCGATTGTCGCGCGTGAATAAGGACATAGGTATGTACGCGACTTGATACATGCTGACATGAATAATTTTATAATTAGCATTTAATGTACAACAAATATTTTTTATTTAATAACTTTTCCAGGAGCTTCACCAAAAGCCTCCAAAAACCCTTATAAAAACCCCTGTTTCCCCCACAGAGTGCGACCGCACATTCGTGAGTCGCGGCGGCACGAGCAACGGGTCGTTCCATGCGCCCGAGTTGCTGAACCCCAACAACCACACGCGCCAGTGCCTGTACACGTTCCTGGCGGCGCCGGGGCAGCGCGTGCAGGTCGAGTTCCGCACCTTCGACCTCCGGGGAAAGCCGCCAGAGTATGTCGCACTTTATGTCTATAACAAACTATAGCAGAGTAATGCTATAAAGGTGGAAAGTAACATGTTTAAATGGAAGCGACTGATTATTTAAGGCTTCTCCTCCGTAAGATACGGCGAAACTAAGTAACATTGCGTCCATCTTTTATAGTAACTATAGCACATTGTTGGTAGGCAAAAATACACAGTAATCTACAATACATAAGAAGTGATTTCATTTGTCCTGAAATCTATTTTAGTAAATAGAACTAAAGAAAAAAAAACTAAATCGTGGTTTATTATTTCTAGTTTATACCATATTACTCCTACAATATTCATTAAAAGTGTTCATAAATTTATACAGTTCTCTACAAAATAATAAGGAATGAATTCATGTCATTACTTTTTTAGTCCAATCAGTAGATTTTTTTTAAGATAGATAATTGCTTCATATTTTGCAATAAATTACCAGCGTTGTGTCATCGCACTTCTCTCTCTTTTCTATGTAGTCCGACAGTGACCGCAATTTTACGGGAGGACAAGCCTTAACGCTTCGAAGGATACTAACGAATAAGTATTATTGTTATTACTGCTATGGGTGCACTCGTATAGTGTCTTTCATAGCGTTAAAATATCAACTGTCATGTACTAACTTTACAGCCTGCTGTGTGACCAAACGGAGTCCAATATGGACCCTTGCTGGTATGGAAATGACTAACATTTCTGAAAAAAACTGTCATTCTCTGTAAGCTTCGATGCTTGTAAACCATGTGAAGCTAAATGTAAAGGTCATATTTTTTATGAGTCCGTTCCAAGATAGGTGCATACGCCTTAAAGTGGTATTTCTTCTAAATCGTGTATGGTAATTATAATTTTCCAAGCGATTGAAAAATTATGAAAAAATATTTTTACACCAGTAAAATATATATGTGACTGGCGTAGTGGAAAGTGCATTTGATTTGCACGCACCAACATAAAAACAAATTAAAGGCAAAATATTGTAAGATAACAGTTTGATCACAGAAACGACTTCGTTCGACGTTCTCCGTAAAATCACTAAACTATTACTTCCTCGAATCAATTTGTAACTTTATTTCGGAAGCAGAAGTTCTGAACTTCGAGTATTTCCAATCGGAAACTTCAACAAAGCAAATCAAATACACCGCCTCTCACAAGTATAGAAGGACAGACAACAAAATAAATTAATGGCCAGGCAATTGGAAATTTAACTACAAACGATTTTTGCCCCATTTGAGTTTGCCGAGTAGCCTAATTGTTGACATAGCCCGTCAATTCATGTAGTTTTTTTTTTTGAAAAAAATCGTAGTGAATGACGTACCTATTTCAAATGTGTTCTGTGTAAACCTTATTCCTTGGTCTGTATGTACATCAAATTCTTTTGTTGTACATAGCATAAAAAATCGTAGATACGTATTTCAAAATAATGTGCAAAGGTATTTATTTCTGTGTTTGTAATCCAAACTCTTTTGTTGCCTGAACATAACACCTTCCGATCATAACATGCTGTTATTTGACTTTATCGCTCACTTATTTGTTGTTTTCCAGTGGAGCCGCAGTGGGAGAGATACCAGCGTGAGTATAGCCATCCCTTTCACCCTTACCTTATTACTTGAGACGCAAACATGTTTTCTACCAATGCTATTACTTATGTACAGAAGTATAGACTTAGAAATTAGGTCAAACTTTTCCGGGAGGGAGAAACCTTGGCGGGATAAAGTTCGCTTGATGTATTCCGCGAAACTCGAAATATTCGTTTTGTTGATGAGTTTGTGATCTAATATTTAATGTTTCTGATCTGCTATTGATGACTGCAATTAAGTTGACATGTTTCAAAGTTTCTGTATTAATCTTGATAAATAATAATAGCACTTCAATCAGTTAACTACAGAATGATAAAGGAGTACCTACATAATAAAAGGAAATACAAATGGTGTACCTACCTATTAAAAGAAACATTGACTTGCTACTAAATTAACACCCTAATTGATAATTTAAAAGTAGTCATAAAATTCCATACAGTTACCCTAACTATACTTACTATAAATACAATACCAGAGTTACGAATATACAGGGTTATTGGTAAAACACCAACAACCTCTTCATTGTACTCACAATTATGAACAACTTTTACTATGGGACCAAACCTGAAATCGCGGAAAAAATCAGCTTTTCAGTACATGTTGACAAATTATGCGAACATAAATGAGCTGATTTTTTTTTTTACCAATAACCCAGTATAAATATATTTCGTCAACCAGAACAAAATCATTCCGTAGCATTCCTCATTCTGTTCTCTTTCTCATCTCATCAGTTAATCAAAGCATTAATTCCTCTACCAGATGCCAACACGAGTCAATGGACATCTACTCGGAGATGGCGTCCTTGGAGGCGGGCGAGCTGGTCAACTCGGCGTTCGGCGGCAGGTACTGCGGGCCGATACCGCCGCGCCGCCGCGTCTCGCTCCACCGCGCCGTCGCACTCTCGTTCTTCACCGACAAAATGTACACGCCGCCTACGCTCTTCACAGGAACCTACCAGTTCATCAACGCAAGTGAGTAGGATCGAAAGACCAATGTTTTGTGGTCCTTTTGGTCTATTTTAGATTTATATATTAGGTTGGGGAAAAAGTCTTTTCGCATTATAGTATGTATGAACTTGAAATAAAATCTCTTTGGCTATACTATTTGTATCTGGCTGGTTTTGGTATCATTGAAAGTTTAAATTTTAAAGAACTAAATTCCAAATTCAAATTAGGAAAATGTGTGATTTTCATTTGTTTTTCGTACCGTCAAGATGAGTGAATCTAATGAAGAAATTCGATACATTTTAAAATTTTACTACAAAAAAGGTAAAAATGCAACGCAAGCCGCGAAAAAAATTTGCGATGTTTATGGACCTAGTGTAGTGTCTGTGAGAGTAGCACAAATTTGGTTTAAGCGTTTTCAATCCGGAAATTTTTATGTCAAAGATGCACGTCGCTCTGGTCGCCCTATTACGGATAAAATGGATGCCATTTTTGAAAAAGTAGAGCAAGATCGGCATATCAGTAGTTACGACGTAGCTGAAGAACTGGAAATTGACCACAAAACAGTTTTGGCGCATTTGAAAAAAACTGGGTACACAAAAAGCTCCACATTTGGGTACCTCACGAGCTCACTGAAAGAAACCTAATGAACCGTGTACTCATTTGTGATTCTTTATTACGACGTAATGAAACCGAACCATTTTTGAAGAAGCTGATAACTGGTGATGAAAAGTGGATCACGTATGACAAGAACGTGCGAAAAAGGTCGTGGTCAAAAGCCGGTCAGGCTTCACAGACTGTGGCGAAACCCGGGTTAACTCCCAACAAGGTGATGCTGTGTGTGTGGTGGGATTGGAAGGGCATTATTCATTATGAGCTGTTACCACCAGGCAGGACCATCGATTCTGAACTCTACTGCGAACAACTGATGAGATTAAAGCAAGAAGTTGAGAGAAAGCGGTCGGAATTAATCAACAGAAGGGGTGTGGTTTTTCATCATGATAACGCTAGACCTCACACATCTTTAGCCACTCAGCAAAAATTAAGAGAGTTTGGCTGGGAGGTGTTAATGCATCCGCCGTATAGTCCTGACCTTGCACCTTCAGATTTCCACCTGTTTCGGTCTCTTCAGAATTCTTTAGGCAGTGTCAGGTTAACATCACGAGAGGACTGCCAAAACCACTTGTCGCGGTATTTTGACCAGAAGTCCCAAAATTTCTATAGCAATGGGATCATGTCCCTACCTACAAGATGGCAAAAAGTTATCGAACAAAATGGTACCTACATACTTTAGTTAAATGTAAATAAACTTTATTAAAAAATGTTTTGAATTTTCTTAAAAAATGCGAAGAAACTTTTTCCCCAACCTATTATAATCACACAGCAAGCATGGAAAATATATAATAATTATGTTGCAAGTACACAGTTTTACTCCCGTTGTAGGTTTTATGTCATGTTATTATTGTTTAAATATCGTTATTAAACTTGGCCTGACATTTTCCGTGGCCACATAAATGAAAATAGAACGCTCGTTCCAGTAAAGTACGAATCTATGTAACATGTTTGATTATTAGAACAACATTGAAGTACCGGTCAAAGTTAGCCGTCCCGAGTTAGCATAACTAATGTCCAACAGTTGGAACTGCCAGAAGTTATTTAGTCCGTTTCTGTAGTATATATAATAAAAGAATATAAGTAATAATAAGTAATAACCTCGGACATTATTCAAACACGGTCATCTGATCCCAAACTAAGCAGAGCTTGTACTATGGAAACCAGATAACTGATATACTACATATACTACTTTTTTTTTGTAAATACATACTTATATAGATAATTACATCCAGACTCAGAACAAACCGGCATGTTCATGCACACAAATGTTTGTCCTGGATGGGAATCGAAACCACGACCTGCGGCATAATAGGTGGTATCTTAACCAACCACGCCAACTGGCTAGTCAAGTATATAATAAAAGAAAGTGTATTAATACGTACTCCACGCATGTGGACATCAAAAAGTATATGATATTATAAGAATATGTGGGGAAAATGAAATGCCTTTTGCACGCTACCTTTCCGAATTAACACATAATAAAGAAAACTTAGGATTTGATCTCAGCATCGAAATAACAAGTAATGTCTTCAAGTTTTGACGGTGCTATATTGACTATTTTATACCAAAATTGGGCCGTGTTATTAAAAGTACAAACAGAGTTAAAAGCATTTTTCTGTCGATGGTTGCATCATGGATGCATGGATATGTCTCCATTTGACGACTCATATTTCCGTGCTAAATAGAGATATCGACACGGCTGTTTTTGCAAAAAATCTTGTATGTCGAAATTAGTATGACTGTTTTTATAACTCATTTTTTTTTAAGTGTCATATGGCTGCTTTTTGCATAACGTCTCTGACTAAACGACACATTCAGAAATACAGACATGACATGATGTTACCTATTTAAATATTGTTGTTAATTTATATTATTTTCATTTCTCAACAGCGGAATTCGAAGTGGGCACCCCAGTTCCCAATACATTGTGCTCGTTCGTGATAGAGGCGAGCAAGCGCAAGACGGGGTTCCTGCTGTCACCGACGTACCCTGGCATCTACCCCAAGGACATGACCTGCAACTACCTATTCCAGGGACAGCCAGGCCAGAGGATACGGCTCGAATTCAGAGACTTCGATCTGTTTTTCGGCGGACCTCAGTGAGTAATATTCTGTTTTATTTTCCTTGTTATTTATTTGACATAGTTTTGCCAACTAATAATGCGAAAATATATAGTTTTTGTAAAAGATTTATTCTGATTACTCTCCCTTCCTTCCTGATTCTCCTGACCTTCAATCTCGCATCAATTTATCCGAACCATTCACCATTCCAAACCATTTATCTAAACGATGCAAAGAAGTGGGATTTTTGCTCATGACGATGATGTACATAATCTTCTAACTTCTGTGACAGTAAGAGTTTACCCTTTATTAATATTAGCTAGACAACATTAAAACCCTATAACCACTTCAATCAATCTGCCTAGCCTTTTCCCAACTATATTGGAGTCGGCTTCCAGTCTAGCCGGATGCAGCTGAATACCAGTATTTTACATGGAGCGACTGCTTATCTGACCTCCACAACCCAGTAACTGGGTAATACGATACCCCTTGGTAAGACTTGTTGTCAGACTTTCGGACTTCTGACGACCTGTAACGACTGTCAAAGATCCACGATGACAGCCGAGACCGACGGCTTAACGTGCTATCCGAAGCACGGAGGAGTCTTGGTATGTAAAGATCCATCCACGGATCAACCCCGGCAAGCATAGCTTAACCTGAGGGATTGACCGTGCGGCTGTTATTACTTAGCCACGAACTCCTCACCACTTACCATGACGAAAAATGTTTTACAATTTATTCAATTAGAAACTACAGACATATTTTATTTACATTTTCTAATGTACATAAAGAAAGCTGCGAGGAAGACTTTTGACGGTTGAAAATAAAAATGACCTTAATAACCTTGTTCGCAGCTGTCCGTTCGACTGGGTGCGCGTGTACGACGGCCCCGACAACACGTCGGCGGTGATCGGCACGTACTGCGGCCAGCAGCGCAACCTGGTGCTGTATTCCAGCGACGAGCGCCTGCTGGTCACCTTCTACACGCTGCCGAGGGCCGCCAGCACGCAGAACCGCGGTTTTAAGGGTATCTTCGAGTTTTCAGAGAGTTTTGTTAAGTTAGGTAAGTGGGATTATTTATTTATTTATTCTTGTACACACAATACATAGACGTAGACTAGAGTCAAGAGCAAACCCATCTTAAATAAAATAAAAAAATTAAAAAAAAACAATACACTTATCATCATCATCATTGGCATTTTTTCCACCCACTGCTAGACTGCCTCCCTTTTGTTACACGCAAATTAATTAATTGAAAACAATACATAGCAAAACACAAAGGTACTGTTTGTTTGAGTAGGAATTTCTTCCAGCAGACAATCATAAATCAGCAGAAATTGGAATTAGTCGGTAACAAATCTATCTTGGAAGTAGCGCTCACTCGGCTCGCGCGCATTTGGTCCTAGTTCTAACCGAACCTAACCCATTTAGTCGGGGTGCTCTGGCTTAGTTACTTCGACCAATCCGGCTCACGCGTGTTTGGTCACAGTTCCAACCTAACCTATGAACTGCCGTACTATTTATCTAACTACCCATTCCAACATTTTTACTGGCCATTCATTTACTCCTCGAGTATTTTTGTACTGAAATTTTAGGAAGAAATAACTGACCAATTTTCTTTTTATTACTGTTCATATTTTATTGTATTACTGTTCATATTTTATTGTATTACTGTTCATATTTTATTGTCACACTGATTTACCAACCGCCGAAAAATTAAATTACGGCCCGTTAACTTTTTCAACTGATCATAATAACCTCCCTAATGTTGAACTAACAGTTGTAAAAATTATTACCCCTTTTGATAGCTTATATGTGTAGATTGACAAGGGTTACTCTCCGATAATATTGGGCTTTTCTATACAGGGTGTAAGGGACAGCTCTCCGCAGACTGATGGAGGAGACGGAGGGTGAATTCAGTATATCATAATATGATGACCGGCACATGAAATTATTTCAGGAACGTTATGTGAATCCAATAAACGTGATTTGTTTGTGTTTTTGTGCACAAATTGGAGCGTCTGTGTGGTTGGGAGGGGTAGGTAATAGGTTTGCGGTGAGTTCGATGATACAGAGTTGCTAGGCAGAAAGTGAACAGCTGATTTCACGCGTCCTTCGTTAGAGTATTTCAACATCCATTGCAGATTATTATTTTAGCTGTTTTATTTACTTAAATGGAGTGCTGCGTACAGAGAATGTAATTTTATAATTAAATAAAGGATTCATAACTGAAAAAACGATTAAAAAAAAATTTACCTGAGAAATTTTCCGGTGGAATATGTTTCATAATAAGGAGCTGAATGCACCCTGTTAGTTTGCGGAGGGGTCCCTTACACCCTGTATAGAAAAAGCCACTTCCAACTCCAAATCCCCGCATCTGATCTCCTCATATAAGAAAAACGAATAAAAACGATAATAAACGGAGATGCAGGAATTAGGGTTTGTGTTTGGAACATGAATTTATCCAGGGTGGCAGAGACATCGACGCGTAACTTGTTACGATAGATTCCATACATGAATCTGGACCCCGCTGCGTTGATATTTTGCATCAGTTATTTAAAAAAAAGCTGTTCCATACATTTTGACCGCGTAGGTATTGCACTTTTGTAGGAAACAACGGACTTTATTTTAAGTAACTGACTAATAATTTTAACACAGGGGGTCCAGAATCAGGTGCATGTGATGCATCGAGGTAGGTTGGTGGTAGGTTATGCGTCGATGTCCTGCCACCCTGCATATGGTGGGGAAAATGGGATCTAATAACATTACCTGCATCTGGGTAAATAATTGTACCAGCCACTATCTATGGTTTTAATTTATTTCACAAATAAAAGCTAACTTTTGACTAAATTACTGTCTCTAACTTAAATTATTACAAAAACCTATTGAATGGACACATCTAAAACTCCATAATATATTACATCCTTACTTCGCACAAAAGAGTTTTTTTCCTTACTCAGGAAGTTGGAGAAGAAAGTTTTTTTATTACTTTGGTCTATTGCTTTTCAGATTTTATAAGTAAACACGACGCCGAGCACATTAGGGGCTCAGAGTGCGACCAGAAGATTCTTAGTAAAAAGGAATCGACGGGTTTCGTGTACCATCCAAATTATCCATTCCCCTATATACAAAAAGTTGTTTGTAGGTGAGTACTACCACTAATCTTCGTCCTGAAACATTTTGTTACACGATATTTTTATTATTTATTATGGACTTTAAAAGATAACTGGCGAAAGTTGTACGCGTAGCATGACCATTATAAAAAGGGGATTTGTCGACGGAAGAATAGACAAAAATGACATTTCCATGTAAGACGACAGCAAAGTAGAAAGAGTCAACTGCACTTTTTACGAAATTCACTTTTTTACATAACTTGACTCAGAATATTCTTTGTTTTATCATAGGATTTTTTTTCTGTTTAATTCTCAATTTTTACTAATACTAAGTCACGTATATAAAGACAACTATACCAATTTTTCACAAAGTGACGAACAACCGTATTTTCGAATAAAAAATCATTAAAATATATATTACATTAATTGGCCTTAACCATTTCCTTGGTAATGCCCTATTAACTGAATGATGTAAAATAGAAGAAGATTGCTTTGTTCTTCTATTAATTATCACAGTTTTACATCCAAAACGTTCTCCTGTAAAATCATGATTTTGTAGATAACCCTATTATTTATTAAAATACAAAGTTTATAAAAGTCTTAACTTAATAACTATGCCCCACAAAACCGTACATACTTTGCGGCCGTTGAGTAGAAAGTGTTCTACTGTCTGTAGCATGGCAATTTCAAAATCAAATTATCTTCACTACCCTAGACAATTGTTAGTTGTCGGTGTGATTTTAACAGTTTGGGAAGAAAACTTTCTTCCGAAATAGTCTAAGTACATAAAAAGGGACCTAGACAAAGATCGTTACAAACGGAAGACAAAATGACAGTTTGTAGAAGGATTTCCACGGTGCGATGTCAAAAATGGAGAAACGAAATGTCACTTTGTATAGAAAGAGTTGCGTCTATTCTTCGTAGAAATAGAGGTGGTCATCCAACGCGTGTTGGTTTCGTCATTTCTTCTCAGGGGTAATAGAAAAGTCGGATCCATCTAGCATGCTTTTGTTTTATCTAACGTGTAAAAGTGATTCCGATGTTCTAAGTATAACCACAGATTAATACAGATGGGCCACTCCGCAAAATCATTTAAATAAAAAGCGACTCTTGCTGCGACATAATAAAGTGCAATTCAAGTCGCACAACGCTTATTACCTACAGTTATATTCAGGTACAAGTTGCCTCTCTTTCTAACGCGTAACTCTTATACCTTCTGACCGCGGCAGTCCTACTGAATTGGCCCAGTGAGATAGGCCCGCCGCGTACTTATAGCTGCGGAGTGGCCCATCTGTATTAATCTGTGGTACCTATAACAGAATAAACAATTTAATTTCATTTCATAAAATAATCATAAACGCTGTTGGGACATTACATTAACATGAGAAATTGATATTTCTTTTACAGATATTTTATATATGGTATGCAAGATTCACAGAATTTGGAAAGGGTTCGATTAGAGTTTCAGAACTTTTCTATACCGAAGGGCGAGAATCCGAAACCGGAGTAAGTTGAAACTAACATTTTACTGATATTACTTTGTTTTCTTTCTGAATACGCAAAGTTTTTATATCAGATGAACTTTAGTCTTTCTTTTATTAAGTACAATCACGAGGATAAATACTTTACATTTACACAAGATTCTTAAAAGCAATTTTTTCTTCAAGTAGGTACCTATTGATAGAAATTTTATGGTATTACGATTAAAAAACATTGTATTTTCGAAAACAACTATTTATAATGAACTAGGTTGTTTTCTTGAAAGCAGCAATCGGTATTGTACGAGAAATTCGCTTGTATGGTATTTATGCTGATGACTGTACTCTAGTATATTGTCATAAATGTAGTGTATAGCCGAGTTTAGATAAAAGTTTTTAATAACCTTTTCTATGTACGATATCCAGTGCATGTCCTGACGGCTACCTGAAGGTATACCTGCGCGGCCAGGAGGCGACGGATTCCTATGACAAGCATGACGCCGAGCTTTGCGGGGAGGGTGCGGGGGGCAGTCCTCCCTTCCCCCCGCCACTCCTGTCCGATGGACCCCGCCTTGTTATGGTCTTCAGCTCAGGAGAACTGCAGGGCAGGGGGTTTAAAGCCAAGTATACTTTCGAGACTGGTGAGTGACATTTGAAGGGGATCTTGTATTCTTTTTCCCTTATGTTTGTTTTTGTATTTTTTTTTGTTTTTTTGTTATATTTTATTGTCTTGTGTTTCGCTTTTCCTTTATATTTTGTTTGCGTCACTTTCACGTGAATAAACTGATATTCTTTCTTTCTTCTCTCTTGATGAAAAGACCAGTATAAGCTAATTAGCTAACGTCGCTCGTCTGGTAAGAATGAGGCAAAACCATAAAAGACTGATGATCAGAAGCCATCAAGACCTTGATTCAAATCGTCTTAGTATTACGTAAAGAATACTAGTTTTCTGAACCTTTAGTGTACACATTTACCTTTCCCACTGCCTTCAGAGAGAGTCTCAGTTACTGTAAAACTTATTCAAAGTACCTAATTCCAATCTTCATGCTACCATGCTCCAGAATATCGAGTACCAGGGACAGCGGCGCCGGGCGGCGAGTGTGCGTTCACCTACCGAAGCGAGGCCAAGAAGCGGGGCGAGTTCAACTCCCCCCGCTACCCCTCCAACTACCCCTCGCACACCAACTGCACATATACGCTGGCTGCGACCCCCAGTGAACAGGTCACCGTGGTGTTCGACCACTTCAAAGTGAGGGCTGATGCGTGGAATGCTACCGCGGGCGTGTATAGGTAAGTCTGTAAAACTATAATCTAGATACGAATAAAAAAGTTACTTCTAAGTTCTAGGCAAGCACCATCATCGACCGCATCATCGCTTCCCATCAAATGAACTCGAAACTATACAAATAAAAATAATTTTGTAAGGGCAGATATAAAGAAAATCTGACTAAAACGCGACATTAGATTTGCTGATAGTTTTGTGGTGGGACAGTGATCAGCCAAGTTAACAGAAATGTTGTAACTGGGGAATAAATGCATCAGTAGATTTGACTGGAGTATGAGGTGACATCTGAATGAAACCTATCATATTGGACCACACTGATGGAGGCTTTAAACATTTTCAGTGGTGCAACATGCAGCGAGGACTGGGTAGAAGCATGGTGGGTAGGACGCGAGGGCGCGCGGGTCCCTTTGGGCCGCTGGTGCGGGCTGGCCACGCCGGGGCCCATGCACTCGCCCCGAGGGGCCACGGGGCTCGTTATTGCACTGCACACTGACGCTGAGGCCGTTGCCTCCGGCTTCAAAGCTAGATATATTTTCGAGGTAATTTAAATTATGTTCTTGATTTTTACTAACCTTACTTGTTAGTCCGTTTCTACGTTTCCCTTAAGAATTAGAAGAGCATCAGTAAGTTTGTTACATACTGTTTGTTAGGTTGATTCTCTGGACAAATGATGAATAATATTCAGCCCACATGGAGTCGCTACCGTTTACCGTGTTTTCTGTTGCCAACTTAATGTTATTCTTTGTTTTATAACAAGCAGATTCCCAAAATATGACAGTATTATGAACTTATTTCCTAGATTTTGAGGAAACATAGTTATAGATAAACCATTCTAAAAATGAATGCCCCTCTACAGCGTTTACGCTCACATGCAAAGAAGGTGTATCGACGCAATAGACGTAATTGGTTGCTCAGTCACCGGCGAGACACGTGGGACAAGTGGGACCACGCGTCGATTTCGCCGCAAAAGTACGGTCAACATGTCAACGCAAAAAAAACTACGTGGCTACAAAAAATGTTGAACAAAACTTAACGTCTATAATGGCTCTAATAAAGGAATGAAATGAAATTATTGATTGTACTATGTGGGAAAATACATGTAGTCATGTGTTAGTGATATCGAAAAACAATATAGGAAAAATTTTGACATGGATTTTAAATTCATTATTAATTAATGTTGAGTCTGATGAAAGTGATTAGGTATAGGTATTTATAAATGAATTATTGGTCAATTAACACTGTATTGCATAATATTTTATTACGTATTGCATTATAATAGTAATAAGTCAATAAATGCTTGAAATAATAATAATTTCATAATTAATTTTAAGGCAAGAATTTACATAATATATGCAGTAGGTATACAGTAAATGATAATGAACCCATATTAAATAAATACCTTACAAACAAAGGTACATGAAAATTTAAACAATAACACTGCTTTTTTATGCAAACGGTACATACCGACTGACCAAACGCCAAACAGCCGGATTTGTTGGCCAAGCCAACTAGTGTATAAATGAAACGAACGCGCAATAGAGCGAACGTGTCGTGCCATACAAAGCGCACGCTCCCCGCCGTACAATGCAGGACTGATCGCACGATTAGTTGACCTCTAAGTGCGGCGACGAGTCCATGTTTACAGTAAAATCGACACACGCACACAAGTAAAGTGTTGGAATAAATATTTCCTCTCACACATTAGTATTGTGGAGGGGCGTTCATTTTTAGAATGGTTTATCTTGTCCTATCTTCAGCCGGCGAAGTCTATATTCGGCGACTGCGGCGGCAACATGTCCGGCGCAGAGTGGGGCGTGATCACGTCCCCGAACTTCCCGCAGAACTACGAGCAGCCCAAGAATGGACCGGCCTCCAGGGTCTGCAACTGGTTCGTTACGGCGCGCCCTGGGAAGAGACTCTTGCTCAATTTTGAATACTTTGCTGTCGAGGGACATCTTACTGGTAAGGTTTTTCATAAGTCTTCATTTAATCTTAATTCACGCAGTAGATCAGAGTGTAGGTTTTAATAGGACATCCATTCAATGTTCCAAAAGTTTAAAAGATATCGACACATACAGGGCTATTTTAAATTGGCTAGCTAAACTCCGCAGATGCGATGGGTATGGTATCGATATCTACACAGTATAAAACAAAAATAAATTGAAATTGATTTATTGTGGGGTCATCGACCGCAGTTATTATAATCACTTGAAATATCTGTTTAAGAAGACGCGATGTTTTCTTAGACGTGATGGGGATCTAAACACCATAAAACATAGAAAACAGTTTTTCTCAACCCATACTTCAAGTAACAACACTAACAGCGGTCGTTGACCTCCTAAAAAAACATCGAATCTTTTTACTTTTTATTCTATCGTGTTTAGATATCGTGTATACCATATACCCATCGTGTCTGCGGAGTTTAGCTAGCTTTTAAAAACCCTGTATGTCCCACCTTTTTTTTTTTTTTTTGTGGATGGGAAATCATCAAATAACTTCTCCCGCTCTGGGTGGAGCGGAAGGGCGTGTCAGACTTTTACTGACTAAAACCCACCCGTGTTCCTTCAGTTGCCTATGCCAGGGCCACGGTATCTTTTTCAAACAACCCGCGACCCCAGCGGCATCGGCCCTATTGGACCCCATCTTTTGCTGACATCTCTTTGAGGCGCGCGTGGAACACAACGCGCCGTCGACCCGGGCCTGGTCCTCACCGGACGGCGAGCTACCCACTACTCACCGTCCGCAAGCCCGCGCCTACGGTGGCCGGGAATCGGCTATCGATTCCCGCCGCCCAGGGCGTCTCCTGCGGCGACTGAGGGCGTGAGGCTGCCTCTCCCCTGTATGTCCCACCTGCTTTTCAATGAGAAATTAAAATCGTGATTCTGTTTTCAGCCACTTCAGGCGCCAAATATTTTGTAAACAGAAATTAAAGAAGTGGCAGAAATATATGTAAAAATAAATGACATTTTATATGATATTTTTAGAATTATAAGAACATTGTAATTACGTGAATAATATGAGCGTGGTTGTGTATTCCAGAGCGCGGATGTCCAGCGGCAGTGCTCCGGCTGTGGTACGAGAGCCCGGGCCCTCCGCTCGAGCTGTGCGGGGAGAAGGCACCCACTGATCGCTGGCAGTACCTCTCCTCCTCCAACTCGATACGATTGTCGTAAGTCATAGCGATTCTTTGCACTATCGTAGTTTTGTGTACTTTTGTTACACAAGCACGACACGATGATTTGTAAATACATTGAGCACGAGAAACTTTTGACAAACCTGTGTGCTTGCTCCTTTGGGATGACCAAAAACAACTTCTATCGGTTTCTTTCAAAACCATCTAATTCGAGATGCAACGTTATTCTTAAACACGGGTAGCCACGTGCGCGGTTTTATCCTCAAAACGTAGCTTGAAGACCTGCACATGTTACAAGCGCTGGTGGAGTTAGAGCACTATTTTCGCTTGATCAGGTTTATAATAGCGGATAAGGCGGTGGGCGCGATGGGCTGGCGCGCTGTGTGGACGGAGGTGACGGCGCCGGAGCCAGGCGGAGCGTGCGCAGACGGTGCGCTGGACTGCGCCGGCGCCTGCCTGCCGCTCGCCGCGCCCTGCTCCGGCCTGCAGCACTGTGCGCTCATGCCAGACACCAAGCCCACACACTGTTAGTATGCACCGCTTCTATCGCAGTACCGCGTTCACAAACCAACGCGGACGATCCGACGCGGCCGGTTGCGCCACAGACCGCTCCGTCGAGATTCAAAGATCGGACGTCGAAGAATATTCAAAGAGTATTCTAATATTAACCGTAGACGTTATTCTCTTTATCTCGTACATATCTAATGACTTTCTCTTCTAGGTGTCTAACGAAACTCCTCGTCTTCGTTATATTTTAAACTTAGATTACGACTAAGTCTAAATTGAATAAGCTAAACTTTTTCCAAATTTTTAATTGATTTTGAAGACACTGTATATTACGATTGGCACTTTACCGCACTTTGCATTTCCACTTGATAAATGTATTTACACCGTTGCATTTTGTCGTTGCATTATAGGGGTTATAAATTAATCAAGTCTATATAAATTATAACTATGATAATGTAGCTTGTTGAGAATACTTACGGAGTAAGCAGTATATGAACTACTGACCATTAATTAATGTGCTTCCATGTTTGCTTAACCCACCCTCCTGTTGGGTATAAAATGGCGAAAGACATCGAGTAGAATGTCTGTAACAAGCAATATTTTTGGATTTCTGGATAGTTTGGTTTGTTACTCGTGGTAGAGGCCACAGGTAATAAACAAAACCATCCATAGTCCCTGGAAGGGAAATACCTGTGGTAGGTATATTTTTTTACCCCAAGTCCCTACGAATAATACAATGCTGCCAAATTAAAATGGTATATAGTCTCAAAATATGATTCGCGACAATAACAAATATGTATAATACATCTCTCTAAGTTAGATTTGCCGTGGTTTGGTCTGATTTCGGAAATGAGACCAAACGATGGCAAATCTAACTTCACATTATGATCAAGATACAACTTGACACTGACTTGCAAATTGCAAAAAACGCAAGAAAATTTGAATTTCGCGGGCTACCACTGCGGATCCACCTTAGTGAGAATTGACAGCAAACATCCAATAAGATAAAAATAAATAAACTACATGCCCCACGTATAAAAAGTATTGCATCTTTTTTAAATAATGCCTTGACTGTATTATGACTTGGGTACAAGTTTAATTCGGCAGCATTGTATTTCTCGGAGGAACCATGGGTAAAAAAAAATACCCGGGATGCCAGGGACTACGAGAGGGACCACCGGTAACAAACGGATAGTTTAAAAAAAAATAATAAAAAAAATAACAGCAAACTTTTCTGAAAAACACCAACAACAGAATATATCGGATCCTGTTCCAATCTAACTGTTCACTGTAAATCTAACTGTATCACTCACAAATATCACTCTACGTTCCATTTTTGGTCCTTTGAGTCGATCGTGACGCGTGATAATTACAAAGAAGTTACCAGCGCAGCGATCAAAAATAATAAAAAGTTGTTGTATACATTCATAACAGAAACAACCTCCGAGATATTCTACTCGTGGCTTTAATGACGCCTCTGGCACCCGGTATGCTGAATATAATGTAAACCAACACTCCCTGCCACGTGTTGCTACACGAAGCTTGTACGTACATCCGCTGCTTACTCCTGCTTTTATCTTCTAAATCGTTGTAAAATATTGTATTCTAAACACTAGCACTGTTAACTAACAACTCTAAACAAATACCAATAATGTTATGTCCACTGTACTTTCTCAGTTGAATGATGGTTCAATGCAATCTTTGTCTCTAAGGACGTTGTTACATGTACTCTAGGGTTCTAGGTGTTTAGACACTTTCAAACGATAAATCATATAATTGTTGGTGAATTAGCAGAATATATTGAATATGTTGCAAAGATTACAGTCTTTTTCATTTACATACCAAGGCTCCCCTTAGTATAATTTAAATCTAACTACTTTAAATGTTTCTTCACGTTAACTCATTCTTGCATCCATAACTTCTACTCTATTCAAATCTAACTACTTAAATGTTTCTTCACGTTAACTCATTCTTGCATCCATAACTTCTACTCCATTCAAATACTCTATTTTTATTTTTATTTCTTCAAATACTGTGATGACTCAGGAGAGTTGCATCTCTGATCTGTCCTAAGTCTAAATTTTTGTTATATGTTTTTAATCGTTTGCGTATATAACTTGTTGCAATTGATAAAGTAGTCACTCCAATGGGACAAAGCTTGCATTGAGTCATCGCACTATGGGGTCTGGGGTACCTTGACCGCTGTTTCTAACAGAGCGCTTTCTGGTGGATTACTAACGTGTTCGTCTTCAGTAGTCATAGTTGAAGCTCGGGATATAATATATTTGAAATCGATTTGGGTTGCGTTGCGAATGATTGTTACTGGAAGTAGCAAGTGGTTGCAAGTATTCCACCAGAGAGTGTGGGCCTCGGGCCCCGGGCCCCGCTGGTCTGACGGCGCGGTGTGCGCAGGCGGCGCGGCGCCGGGGCGGCTGGCGGCGCGCGCCGCTCTGCTCGCGCTGTCGCTTGTGCTCGCCGCCCCGCACTGACGTGAGTCTATACTACCACCCACGCCTCGCCGCTCCTAGCTCCTGACTCCTTCTGACGTCCATCGTCATTGCCGCTTCGGAAAAGAGGGAAAACAGACAGTCGCCAAGTACCTTATATCCCTACAATTTCTGCCGGCAGCCGCTTGCGCTCGACATTATTAAGTGAACTAGTAAAACACATCTGCAGCTTAAACAAATTAAAGGACCACATTGATAGCGCGTAAAATTAAACTGAGGAATAATTTAATTTGTGCTAATCTGACTACAATTGGTTAAAACTGTTTGATTTGGAAATCCGTGAATTCACACACTGTGCCATGAGCTGCTGTATTTTATTTCGCATAGCATAAAATATCATGACTTGATAAATAAAGCCTACCGTCTGTTTTCTACTCTGCTACGCTATTTTTTTACAAAAGGAAAATGCTCTTCACATTACCTACCTAGGTGCAGAAATGGATAAACAAATAATTAATTTGTACACAGGTAATCAGCTTATTGATATTTTTGTATCCTACTGTATTTTTGTTGCGGCCTTTGTTAACACGATTTTGGTAATTTAGCCAAGTGTCTCTTCTGCCATGCTAAGCTTTGTCATGTGCTATTTCGGTCCAGGATTAATTAATTGCCTTCATACACACATGTTTGGTTACTATATGCCTTTACTGAAACGTTCTATTAAAAGGTGATATTTGTTAAACATGACAGTTACAAATAGACAGCTATGCTAGCACTTCGCTTATATTTTTGGCTCTTCGAGGCGCAGTCTTAGTATAAATGGGAACCTGGTTATGGCAGAAAGATCACATTTTGGTAGCGCAACATTTTTACTAACAATAAGTAATCACTTACTTGTTTCTAGCAACCAAAAGCATTTTGTTTAGGTTTTTGGGAGGGAATAGCAATTCAAATGAGAATTACTTACCTACATAAAAGGCAATTATTTAAATCCAGGATCGCTTCACCACACATCACTCTCTGCTTCCCTATCTAACTTACTACTTTATAACTTTTTCTATAAAATTGTACAAGTTTGCATGTTGTAAAACTGTCCACCTAAACTAAAAAGTAAAAAAAAAATTAAATATACCTAAACTAACAAAAGAATAAACTTTACAATATTCATTGATAAATCTGCATTTCTGTAAGGTGGTAGACACGTAGAAATATTAAAAGTCTGCCTACCTATACCTAAATTGGATACAACCTGGACAAAAATAATTAGACATTAGTACTTAATACTTAAATTAGTAATTAAACCTACCCAAAAACAAGCAGAACTGAATAAGTGAAAATTATTTAATCAAGACAAGAAGAAAATTCAAAACAGATATCGTTGAATATTGTAAAGTTTCCTGAAACATAATATCTGCCTCAAAGAACCGAGAGGTCGACTCCACCCAGACTCTATACCGAAGACAGATCGTATAATTGATCACGACCGCTTCCACCGTGGACTAGGCAGTAGTGTATCCTTCAGGTACATGCACTTTTCGCCAGTTATGTCATATACTAACTCATAAACCCCTTTTGTAGGGCGGGCAATTCGAATGTATACAACTTTTTTCGGCCACCATTTTTATTTAGCGTCATAATTTTGTAACGACATGAAAAAAGAAAATTCCACCACTTCAACACTTACTTCCAATAAGATGGAGCCGGAAACCATGCAGCACAAAACATAATCGAAACTTGTGAGAGGAATGTTTCCGAAACAATAAATTTCAAGAACTGTTGATTTTAATTGAGCCCCAAATTCACCAGATTCGTCAGGTCCTGAGTTTTTTCTGTAGGGTTATCTAAAGGAACGTGTCATTGTCAATTTTGAACATTAAAGGTAGAATAATTTGTGAAATTACCAAACCTGTATTATATAATCGTGGGAAAAATCTGGTAAGTTTCGTATGTAATTAAAATTTACTGAATTCAAAATTGTATACCTTCAAATTGGCCACCCTGTAAGTAATAATAGGAGGCTATTTCCAGTTAGTTACCTATTCAGAATTCTCTGACAGAAATAATACGAATAAGTTCAGCATATAGGTAAAAACATAAAGAACGATATGAAATATTGTACGATCTGACTTCTTCTTGTACATCATCAGGCCAAGCATTCTAAGATCCAGCGACAGTTCCTAGCCTCGATAGGTTGGTTAGGGACTCGACCCACCGAGTCCGAACGAGGTTGTAGGCGTGACGTATCCGTAGGCGGCGAAAGTGCAGTGACGAGCGCGTCCGGGAGCCTGGCGTGGTGGTGGGCCGTGTGCGGCGGCGGCAGTGGCGCGGTGGCGCTGGGCGCGTGGTGGGTGCGGCGCGCGCGCCGGGCGCGGGCGGCGCGCGTGCGCAGGCCGCCGCCGCCGCCGCGCCCCCCGCCGCTCGCCCGCCGCGCGCCCGCTGCCCGCCTGGCCGCGCCCCCCACACTCCCCGACACCGTATGACGACGCGCCCGCGCCGCAACGGCGACACTCGCACCACTAAATAGTTGATTACACGACTTTAACGTACTCATTGTTTTATTATTCACATAAGAAGAGAACGTACCTCAGCACATCAGATATGCTGAGCTACTTTCGCTTCAGATCCCCACTTTAAAAATACTTATCACAAGGAATTCTAAGCCACAAAATAACACTTCAAACTGCTGAGATACGTTCGATTCCAATCCCCACTTTTAACAATATTTAAAGAGGCTAGGAATTCTAAACCACAAAATAACATTTTAAACAGTCAACCGAAAACTTTACTGTATTAGAGTCGATTGTCGTGGAGTACCTACACGACATTTTGTCGTGGAGTACCCGACATTGTGTCCAGGAGTACCCGACATTATGGCGCAATTTGGAAAAATCTTTTGTTCATCAGTCTGCCAAACTTAAGAGAGCTCTTCCCGGCCCGTCTATCGTCAACACGAGCATGGTCGAAAAGCTTGTTGTTTCATCCAGCGCAACGCCCTCAGACTAAATATCCTGTAGACGGAGCCTTTAAGAGAGACGCGTGTCCTTTTCTTGTTAGTGTGCGGCTCTAGAGTAGTATTAGTGTGCGTGACTAGGGAAGGGTCGACGCTTCAAAGCATACTATGGAATCTGTAGTACATCGATTTTTTGCTTAACGAAAAATGGACAGGAGTGAAACTGCGGATAGAAGCACTAGCTTCTATCCGCAGTTTCACTCCTGTGCACCTACCTACTATAATAAAATGTGTGCTTTGTTAAATAAAAATTATGGGCACATAAATATGGTATTATATAACAATTTATTACCAATTAAGGGTCCAACTTAAATAATCAGACGTATATTTTTATGATTTTATTTATTGTAATATTTACACAGGTACATATATTGGATTACAATTAAATGAAATGAAATTGTTTATTTTGCAAATTGGATGTTGGCAATATTCTGGATATCCTTCGAATACTGTTGGCACCGAAACAGACTTTAGTTTTTTTTATAGATAAACCCGTTATGAAGCAGGATAGCTGTGGCTTTCTTTGGAGCAAAGCTTTGAATATTTCATGTTCCTAGTTCTGACGTCTAACAGCTTTAATCCACTCACTTCTTATTAATTTCACAATATTATGGAAACCTACAAATGTAAGCAAAAATTATTATACCATATCAACAACAAACGTCGATAGATTTTATCGATAATATTGTACACATCCCTGCAGTTCGCGCCTAAAACAATTCCTAGGTTAAACATTAATTTAGACTATAAAACTTGGTTTTTTATCAATATGATATAAGGCAATCTTAGTCTTAATATGTAAATCTTCAATGTTTATCAATTTTATAACAGTTAACCTCTGTAATTAACGATAAAATTGTTGTCATAGACTTACGTGTGAAATGATAATTCTGGGTCTATTACGCCTTCTTTCGTTATTCTTGATGAATAATATACAGCCGCACACAGCATATTTTCACTTTACTAATTTTGTCCTAGCCAAACCACTGATATTATTTAATATTTCGCATTTAAACTGCACCAAGTCGCAATGTTTTGACCGACTAAGTCGGTCACTTGTTGACACGATTTACACAGACAGTGCGACGTTGCCAAACTTACATGTGCTGTACCTTTTACTCATTCCTGAACTCTGTGAAATAGACAGAGAGAACAAAACTTTGTTTGACACACGGATACAAGAGCGGCAACAAGTTATAGCTTCGTCTACAGGTTACTTAGTCTGAGGCAACGCCCGTTGAATAACAAGCAAGTGAGAACGCGATAACATTGAACGAAAAATAGTGTGCGGAAATTGTTTGAAAGTTGTTCCAGGAAATACGTGGTTTTTAGTAAGCCTTACAAGTTTGTGAAAAATAAATGTTTATCGTTTAGAATGTCCATTACATGTGCGAGGTTTCTATCAATATTTGTTCTGTACTTTTACAATTTATGAGTACATTATGCACGGCCAAAGTTCAGGTAAAAAGTGTGCAAAAAAGCAGATTTTTGGAGGCTTATACTGAATTTGTTTCACCAAATTTTTATTTTTCGTTTAATAGAAACCTAGATACAGTGCACAAAATACCTATTACACTATAATCGTATTTATCAATTATAATCGTATATAACGTACGAACGTTTGTATGAAAAGTATGACGGGTTTGCCGCTCTTAAGTCAAGGAGCGGAGAACACTGCACACACACACAGTCACACACGTGTATATATTCAGTCACATTGCTACACTGTAGGTACGGACGTCTGTTCTATTTCTACAGAAAAGTTATGCTTTTAATAGGTACCTCCCGTACCTCATATACAGCTTAGTAGGTACTAAGCTGTGGATTGGTGGTGGTAGCGGCAGGGTCAACTCTCATAAGCTTCCGAAGCTACGCTCGTGGGTAGCATTAACATATTCCAACCCAATAATTCCCAGCAGCCAAAAGAAAGCGACGAGCACAGAATATTATGTTAGCCGCTTGAAATTGACTCTGCCACATAGATGCTTTAATCACTGACACACCGCGGCCGCTGCGTAGAGAACACATGGATGTAGTTGTAAACTCTAGTCTTGAAGTTTCGTCAAATGCCTATTGTGTATAACATTGTGGGGGTGTGGAAGGTGTGTGTGAACATGAATGGATGAAGAAAAGTCCGAAGTACACAAGAAGAAGGAAGACAGTTTGTTGCACAGACACAGGTTACAATCTCACACAAGTTCCACTAAGAAGAAGGAGTTGAAGAAATAGAACAGATAGCACGAAAATGAGCGAAAGTACATTCAATATTAATCGCGCAGAAGCTAAGATTTCAAATTACAACGGTTGCTAAACGGTTTCGCGGTCTCGCGGCGGAGATGTGCTGAGGCCGTGTAAGTATTAACAATAATAATATTTTTTTATATATTTTAATGTTTTTATTTTTTATTCCAATATTTAAAAATATAATTTATATATGTAAAGAAATTAAATAAACGAATAATTATTAATATAATAATATTATATTCTTAGATGTATGACGTCGTCGGCGTAACTCTATTGCCATCAATGATGACGAATAAGAGTAGCTAATAATTATAGGAATATATTATTCACTAGCTTTAATTAACCCACAGAAACGTACCGGGATAGAAGTATCCTATATGTTAATCCATGTTATAAACTATCTGTATGCCAAACATCCAAATCCTATTAAAAACATAACACTAATGATTCAAATATTATCGTTAATTCATGCAAGCTTAGAACTTTTATTAGGTTTACTACTCAGAAGTTGTGGAAGTGTCGTGTCTTGAACTACACTCTTTTGCAGAAAAAACGGGCACGTAAGGAAATTAACGTTCTAAGGTCGATTTGAGTTAATTAAATGAAATTTAATTGTTTGACGTAGCCTGCATACTTATAATCGTGTAAATTAATACAATTTAAGTGAAATCTGGCAATTTAAAAAAAAATCGATGAATTTTCTATGAAAACTAACCCTGTACGCTCCGTCGAATTAATTGCTGCTCAAAACATAACGGAACCTCCGCCATAAGGAGCGATTTCTTCGAAACACACTTCCGCATAGCGTTCCCGTGGTCTTCGCAGCACTCGCCGGCGTCGGTTCTCTCCACACAAAGAGATTCTAGCTTCATCAGAAAACAATACTTTATTCCAGTCCTTCAGAGTCCATGAAGCACATTTTCGAACAAACTGAAGACGAGCAGCACGGTGCTCACGGAGTAATTTAGGGCTTCGAGCCGGGCAGTAACTCCTGATATCGGCAGCCAAAAGCCTCCTCCTGACCGTCCACAAGCTAACTTCTACTCCTCTTACTTCTTCAAGGCTCTTCTTCAGGTCCACGACGCCTTACGATTCCGCAACACCTGACTCACCAAAAAGCGGTCATCTCTTGGTTCTGTGCATCGTTTTCTTCCCAAACCGGGTCTTCTTTTGACCGAACCGGTCTCTTGCTACTGTTGCCAAGTCGTCTGGACAGTTGAACGTCTCACATTTAGCCGCTGAGACACGTAAATTTGAGAACAACCTTCTTCAAGTAGGGCTATAATTTTAGCGGCCATTATCGCTTTATCACGCATATCAAAAACTGGCATTTAATGTAAAAAGAAAGATTAAATTGTTTAATTTGCAGAAAATATCAAAAATGTTTTAAAATTTTAGTAATCAGTAAAAAAATCGTTTCAGCAATTTGCGCCATTAGTAAAGCAATTTTACAATAATCCACAATAATCATTATTTTTCATTTGTTAATTTATAAATTTAAATTTGGAACGTAAAGAATCATGTCAGGATGCTTCAAATAACATGCCAATACATCGTCAAATTAATAAAACCTCTTTCTTGTTCCTCTTCATTGAAGTAGAGAAAATCTAAAGTTCCCGTTTTTTTTTTGCGAAAGAGTTTATCTTGAATTCATGCAATACCAGTACTTTTTGTTAGGTTACAGAGGTATTATTTCCGACTTGCTAGGTATTTTTATATTATTATTATTTTTTTAATATTTTTTCAAACTGACATACATTCTACTTTCTTATTTTTTTTTTTTTTTTTATTTGTGATGGGTTTGCTCTTGACTCTAGTCTAGGTCAGAGGTGACAGAGACAAAGTCGACGATGGAGTGAGCTTACCCAGAAGAAGCCATTATTATTTAGGTATAAATCGATTGAAATAAAGAAACATTAAATTTTAAATGAAGCTTAACACAATATATGAGTGTAAACCGCATCCAAATTGGTTAAGCCATTTCTCAGATTAGCGCGCACGAACGCACAGACAAACAGACAAAAATTCTAAAAACATTGTTTTGGTTTCTATTGTGTTAATAGACCCGCAATAATAGTTTTTCTCAAATGTCTTCCATGTGCAGACAGCGATCAGTGACACTTTTATTATATGTATAGATAAGCGGGGCTCTAGCCAGAAAGAAAGACAATATTTCGTTCAAGTTCGCGAGCGTAGTATTCGCCCTGCGCGCATGCGTAGCGCGTAGCGCTCAAGGGCTTACGTAGCGCCTACGGCGTAGGCGTTCGCACTTGTAGCAAGCGTAGCACGTAGCACGTATTGCTCAAGGGATTGCGAAGCACCTACGCTGCGTAGGCGATCGCCCTGTAGGTAAGCGTAGCTCGTAGCGCGTAGCAGACGTAGCGCTCAAGGGATAGCGAGCGCCTACGCCGCGTAAGCGCTCTCTCAAGGGCTTACGTAGCACCACGCCGACGTTACGGGAGGTTGTAGGTTTTGTTAATGCTGCGCTTGCGTGACGTTACCAGTTTACATCTTACTATGCATAAACAAACCTCTGAGCGAAACTTTCTCGTCCTTTGTTTTTATAGAGCCCCGTACCTCAAAACGAAAAACGGTAAACTTATGGGATCACTTTGTTGTCCGTCTATCTCTCACGAGTCTTTTCCTCTGGAAGGCGTTGTGGTATCAAGTTAAAATTAATATCTCTACGGTCCCTTGGAGCTGCAAAAAAAAAACAAACTTCTTAGTCAACGCAGTAAAAAAACATGGACGCTATGTCGCATATTTTGCTCACTCGCCAGTAAATCAAAAGCTATTAATTTGGCCAGAAGCAAGGTACACAAGGAAAGAAATCCGTAAATTATTTATTTGTAAGTAAGTTGTTTATTTGTAAGTACATTAAAAAAAATATTTATCATCATCTGCCTAGCCTTTTCCCAACTATTTTGGGGACGGTTTTCAGTATTGCCAAATGCAGCTGAATACCAATATTTTACATGGATCGACTGCCTATCTGACCTCCACAACCCAGTTACTGGGTAATACGGTACCCCTTGGTATACTGATTGTCAGACTTTCGGGCTTCTGAATGTCAAAGATCCACAAATGACAGCCGGGACCAATGACTTAACGTGCATTCCGAGCCATTGAGGGGTCTTGGTATGTAAAGACGGTCACCCATCCACGGACCAACCGCGGCAAGTGTAGTTTAACCTGGTCGATCGACCTGTGTTGCTGTTATTACTTAGCCAAAAAAATATTTATACGATTACAAATTAGAAATATGTAGTTGCAGTTGGCGAATTTACCGTGACGTATAGCGATATATAGGGTGACTGGTAATTAGTAACCTTACACATGACTACAAGTCATGATAACAAACATCTTTTATTATCGGACCTAACCTGAATTCGCAAAAAAAAAAATCAGCTGTCCCATAGTCATAACTCGTCAAAATGTAGGGAGCAGCTGATTTTCTTTCGCGAATTCAGGTTTAGTCCCATATTAAAAGTTGTTTGCTATCATGAGTACAATCATGTGTTTAAATATCGGCACAGATTAATACAGATGGGATACTCCGCAGTTTAGGAATGAAGCTACAAATACGCAGCGGGCTTGACTTATCGGGCCAATTCAGTGCGGGCTGCCGCGCACCGGCTGGCTCGCACGGTCAGTTCGATACTCACTCACACGCCGTGTCGTAAAAGAAGACAACCCTAACGAGTCAAAAGGTATAAGAGTTACGCGATAGAAAGAGAGGCTACTTGTAGGTGAATATAACTGTAGGTAATAAGCGTTTTTTTTTTTTTGGGTTGGCCAGATTTTTTTGTCACCATAGTAAAAGTGGCTTTTGATGATAAGAGCTTTCAATTGGCATTGGTCGCATCTCTGGGCAGTGTATTTTAAAATTTTGGGCCAACAACAAGTTGCATTATCCATCATCTCCCCCTTGTATGACACACCCTTTTTTTTTTTCTTGGATGGGAAAGAGAATGGGAACTTCTCCCACTCTGGGTGGAGCGACTTCTACTGAGTAAAGCCCGCCCGTGTTCCTTCAGTTGCCTGTGCCAGGGCCACGGTAACTCTTTCGAACAACCCGCAACTCTGGCGGGGTATGACACACCCTAGGATGTTTGTTTACAGATTAATCGATGACTTTTAATAAGACACTGTTTTAAAAAACAAAACAAGGTTAGTCGATTACTAAACAGTGTTTAAATGAACATCGTCTTGAAACTATAACTATTGAACGTAGACAGGAATACTCTGTCTACGCTTTTGAAACTGACACTTTGATAGTCTGGTTAGGTTAGAATCTTCGCCATTTTGAATCTCTTATGCCCGTTTTCACCGCCGCCACCCGGTTTCACGATTGGTTAAAACGGACAATACACCCCTAACCGCCATACCCAATAACCTATATTCTGTAAAAGACAGACCGCTATTGATGATAGACAATATAATTCTATCTGTCCTTGAATATCCTCCCACAATCATCGGTATAGGCTATCTGTCTCACGAAAACAATAGTAAAAGACAGACCGCTATTGATGATAGACAATATAATTCTATCTGTCCTTGAATGTCCTCCCACAATCATCGGTATAGGCTATCTGTCTCACGAAAACAATTTATATGTATATTGACGGCCGTAGACAGAGAATGCTAAGACAACTATAAAGCGTGTCGCAGAAAGAGACAGGCGAGGAAAAATTTACCCGACAATTTGTGTAATGTGTTTTGTTTGTGTATGTATGTGTTATTCTAACTACAAAGGTGTTCGGAGAATGGATAGAATTAGAAATTAGTAAGTACAGATGCCACATCAAGCTACTATAATCTGTCAATTTTTTTTAATAGATTTTCAACTTTATCGCTAAAGTAATGGGTTCAAAGTTGATTGGAAAAACTTAACAATTTCGCGTAGCTTGATGTGTTGGCGTCTGTATCTATGTAAGAGAATGCCTGAAAGTGACACTGATAAATTGATTATCATAGGTTTCACCATGTGATGCCGAGGAATCATAAAGGAGTATGGAAGAAGACATGCTGGCGAACTCAAATAAATAGTGATGACGGTGACGATGGATGATGATGATGTGATTCTAAATACCTATCATTTCTTATGTGATAATAGGTTCTGGCTTTGTGAGAAAATAATACAACATATTTATTTTTAATTAGCTTTTATTGATTTTATACTTCATTGTCCTTTAAATTAAACAAGCTTCGTATGAATGTTTCTGATTGTTTGCTTGTGTTTCCTTTGAAATCCTTTTGTTGCATGATGTATACCTTTGTTTACTCAAAATGTCTGCTGCATATTTTTGATGACGGTTTTCGCGTCCAATCAGTTCGTCCTGTAGCTACAGTCCAATTCCGACGTAAATTATCATGTTCAGGAAAACTGCAACAAGCCATTAATTCTTTCAGATATACAATATGTAACACAAACCCTGTTGTTCGTTTTAACACATGATTGCACTCATGACAACAAACAACTTTTACTATGGGACCAAAACTGAAATCGCGAAAAAAATTCAGCTGCTCCCTACATTTTGACGAGTTATGCGAACATGAATGTATGGCACAGCTGGTTTTTTTTCGCGAATTCTGGTTTGATCCTACAGTAAAAGTTGTTTGTCATCATGAGTAGGTACCTATAATTATGTGTTAAAAGGAACAACAAGCTTTTTGTTATACAGGACAATTTTTTAAGCAGTGCGCCAATATTCACAGGTTATTCTACCCATGAATATGAACCACTTTGGTTCGAATAGGTATTGAATTTTTATATGAAACAGCAATTTTTTTTGTGATTTCAGGGTTTGTCCCATAGTAATAGTTGTTCATATTCATGAGTAGAGAACCCTGTGAAAATTTGTGCACTGCTTAAAAAATTGTGCTGTATATTGTATAATTAATACGCAATGCAGAATAGTACTTCCTACTATAATAGTGGATAATAATTTAAAGAAAAGTTGGCAACACCAAGGTTAGAATTAATTATTGTTATTTTTGTTTCTTTTTATCGATGAATTTACGGTGAATTTACGTGTAGGGTAGGTACATTATATACAATGTATGAACACAATAAAATTTTATTGAAAGCCTAGCAACTGATAGAGTGGTATAGGTACTTACGAAAGAAAAGACAAGTCTGGCATTTTCGTTCCACTATCACACACGGCTACACCGCACCATGTTATTTTTTTAAATTGTTGAAATATTAAACAAAATATAACTTATATTGATTTATTTAAAGCACTTAAAAATGTATTTTATAGGAGGACGATAGCTAGCTGCATGTCAACTGTCAAAGTTTGTTTATCAAAGTAGTGTGCTACCTTGAAAACCGTGACAAGCGCCGTGAAACAAAAAAATCTCATCGTTCTGTTTCATTTCTTTACACGAATTCGGCGTAAGTTGCTCTTTTTCTTGTCTGAATGCGACAAAAGATATCAATTTGTCTATAGCATTCTCTGTCTACGTTGACGGCAGAGTTAGAATTTGTAGAGTTAGTCTGTGCTATTCTGTAAAAATCTCACCGTGAAAACTTAGCGTGGAGCGAGCTGTCAATAGTGTCAATCTGGACTGACAGCTCTCTTCAAGCTCACTTTACCTAAGTTTTCACGGTGAGATTTTTACAGAATATACAGGCTGGTATTTTATGAAATATGGTTTGCAGCTCTCCATTTTATCTATCTAGGCTAGTATTCTTATAGACTTGCATTATGAACAGTTCATTACGTTAACAATAATGATAATGTTATAACGCGGCTGGCGATAGGAGCAAACTGGTAGAAATCGTCACGTAACGATAAAGCGTTATGCTCCCTCCATGTCTTTTTTTTTTAAAGGAAATGAATTTGGTCAAAATGAAAATCCAAGAGTGCGGCTGCGTATATTTTGAAAATTTTCATCATGGGTGTAATTTTCATGGTTTTAGAGGGTGTTCAAGCCGATAGTGTGGTCAAAATGTAAATCCAAGATGGCGGCCGTGAAAATTATCTAATTTTTCATCATGGCTGTCCTTTTTATGGTTTTCGGAGGTGCTAAAGCCAACTCAAATTAAAATCCAAGATGGTGGCCGTAAAAATTATCAAATTTTTCATCATGGGTTTCGTTTGCATGGTTTTCGAGGGTGCTAAAGCTGATAGTGAGGTCAAAATGTAAATCCAAAATGGCGGCCGTGAAAATTATATTTTTTTTTCATTTTCATTCGTCCTAAACAAACTAAACTTCACTAACTAACAAACAAAACAACAAACATTGAAAGCTAAATAAAAGCTTGTAAAACACGTGCAGTCGGGGGCCCCCGTCAGCAACGAAGTTCGTTTTCACGTATGATTTAAAACAAAAAGAAAATTTTCGCAGTTTCAGCTTTAGCACCCTCGAAAACCTCGAACACGACATCCATGATGAAAAATTTAAAAATATACGCAGCCGCCACCTTGTAATGTCATTTTGACCTCACTATCCATGATGCAAATTTTGTCGCAACCGCCATCTTGGATTTTCATTTTGACCTCGTATCGGCTTTACCACCCTCAAAAACAATAAAAGCGACACCCCATGATGAAATATTTGAAAATTTTCGCAGCCGCCATCTTGGATTTTCATTTTGACCTCACTATCAGCTTTAGAAGCCTCGAAAACCATGACTCCCATGATGAAAAATTTTAAAATTTTCACTGCCGCCATCTTGGATTTACATTTTGACTTTACTATCGGCTTTAGCACCCTCGAAAACCATGAAAACGACAACCATGACGAACACTGAAAATATACGCAGCCGCTATCTTGGATTTTCATTTTGTCCAAAATTCTTCCTCAAAAACAAAAAAAGACGGAGGGGGCATAACGCTTTTTCGTTACGTGACATTTCATTCATACCGCATGCCGCGTTAAAGAACTTTCAAAAATTACGCTGTAGGTATAACATCATTGCTATGAAATGAATATAAATTAGGCAGTTGTCCCACCGCCGGTGATGAACGAGTAGCGACTAGAACTACCAAATGAAAATGAGTTGGCGAGCAGCGAGCAGCGAGTGAGCGACGGCGACAAGCGATTACTCGCTGGTATGTGTATGTAGGTGCCAAGCGTGAGTCTCTCAGCGAGTGCTATGCCCGCCAAGCGAGCGTCGCTGAGCGAGTACCCTCTTTGATAGCTCTTGTCGCTGCGACAAACGAGTAGGTACCTACTCGCGTGCGGTATGCAGTCAGCGATCAACTATTAATATATGCATCTCTTTTGTTTACACGGAAATGTATATCCATTGAGTTTCTTTAGTGAGAAAATAGCAGATTGTCGCTTCCTCGCCGCAACTGCCTTAGCTGGACATCACTAACAGTCGGTGGTGTCGCGGGGAATGATTTCAGTCATTCCCCACGACACCACCATTGGAGTCATTTTCAATGGTGTCGTGGGGAATGAACGACAATTATATTTCTGATATTTTGAAATCGATTCTTGCATAGATTATGAACTGACGCGCTATGTGCACGTGGGATCAGTCTCAGGGTGTCAAAATTCAATAAGGCATCAGAGACAAAGGAAACAAGCAGATAATAAGGCAAACACAGTTTTGCAAATTTATTCCACATATTAAACTGATACAAGATTGATACAAGTCGAGTTCTAACAGTATGGACATGCTATGTGGTCGAATACAAAAAAAGTTTAGTACAGCAATAAACATTACAGAAATCCTGAACTTTACAATACTACTGCCTCACACTAATGTATTTTAAGGGAAATATGTAATAAAAATAAAGCAAAAAAAAACTAAAGCAGGAACACAGTCGGGAAATGTTCGAGTACAGGGGGTGGTTTTATTTTAGCCGTAATCGCTAATCGTCGGAGAGTTCAATTCATTCAGAATCCGATTAAATTCATTAGTATCCTAAGTTGTAAGTATGTCAAAAAACAACAGTCAAACTCCTTACAATATAATAATTACTGCTAAAATACACATCACATCGCAAAATGCGTTCACAGGAATAAAATATATCGAATAACATGTATTAAAAAAAAAAAAAACAGACAGTCGACGGGTCCGCGACCCGAGCGCACGGTCGCAAACAGGCAACCGCGGCCGCGCGCTCCCCTCAAATAAAGTATATATTAAATATATATACGGCTAATACGACAGTGAAAAACATAAGCATAACGGGAAACTTACAATCGAAACATTTCATAACGTCCTACTTTAAGATTTTTTCGGATCGATGCGATACAAAATCGAAAACTCGAAAATCAAATAAAAAAACACATATATAGAAAAAAGTAGAGCGATCCTCTCGGCACGCAGCGAGGACCGGACTTGAACGTATCCGCGGGCCACGAGCGCGCGCGCGCAGCGGCCAGGTCCTCCCCCGCGCAGCTTGTAGTGCCTCCCATGCGGGGGCCGGCCGCCCGCGCCCGCGCCTTCCGCCCCGCCCGCGCCCCCCGCGGCCTCGCGCTAGCTGGCCAGCGGCTGCTGCGCCAGCGCGCCGCCGCCCCTGCCCGCGCCCGCGTTGTACCCACCCCCACGCTAGCTGGCCAGCGGCTGCTGCGCCAGCGCACCGCCGCCCCAGCCCGCGCCCGCGCCGCACCCGCCCGCGCCCACCCGCCGCTTGCACTCCCCCCCGACGTTCTGGTGGCCCCCGTCGTGTTTACGTTTACCTGCGACATACAAAACACCCTCAAGTACGCTGTCTTCGGCAAATTGAATTCTTTCCTCCGTCAAGAGTTCTTACGGATTTGGAGCTCAAGACAAAATAAAACTAATTTGAGACTGTAATTAGGTATATAGGAAGGGTGATATGGAATAGGAAATTCATTCATTACGAATTTGGGATCAGGACTTGACCTTGCGCCTGACTTTCCAGTGACAAAATAGGAACTTAAAGGTCTTCCACAAACTTCGAAAGGAAACAATGGACTCGTCACTCGATCGAGCTCTACAATTTTGGCCAAGTTTGTGGTAGCCCTAGGACTAAGGACTGCGATAGGAGGTGGATAGTTACCGATATAGAATGTATCGAAATCCAGATTACACGCAAACCATCATACATGCTGAAATAAAAGGAAAAGGTTTCAGGACATTATTTTAAAAGCAACTAGGTCGACCGAGAGAGAGTCCAATGTCACTCATTCGTAATTTTGAATTTTGCAATCGGAAAGGTAGTTGTTATGGGTCGAGTAGGGATAAAAGAGTTTTTTGAAAAAAAAAGTGGTGTAAGAGATGTGGTAATGTAGAGTAAATGAAAATACAAATAGAGATGTAATGAGTGGTATATGCAGTTTCAAATGATTGATTCGTTATGCATCGGAGTTCAATCTCCGTTCAAGAGTTACTATTCTCGAGTCTCTGGCGCACAACCGTCACTGAGATACATCACAGTTTAAAAGATAGCAACCGACTTTTGGCGATGTGCGGTTCAGTGTGTACTTTCTTAGACCGGGACCAAAATATCGGACAAAATAATGATACAAGTTGTGACGTATATTCCTGGCCGTAAGGCACCGGTCCCGCCGCCGGCGATTAGCGAGAAGCGAGTAGAGCTAGCCACTAAAACCTAGCTGTTTGTTTCACAGACATTTCATCTACTATTAATATATTATTATGCATCTCTTTCTCGAGATAGCGCGGGAAAAGAGTGCCTAGAAGGTTTTAGGGAAGGCCTTTGTCCAGCGATGGAACAGTAGGGACGAACAAAAAAAAAATTGTGTCACGGGACCGGACTTACGATCTTTTGTAGGTACTTTTCATGAGCGAGAAAATAGTCGATAGCTAGGCGCTTCCGCGTCGGCGGTGGGACAAGTGCCTAGCATGGGAGTTTAAGAAACTAGTCTACAGGAAAGTGGAGGACATGTAGAGTGTAGGCGTGTTGTGCGTTACTGACCTGGTAAACTTGGTTTGGCGCGGGGATTGCCACGCATGGCGCTGGGCGTGCGGCGGCCACGCACGACGCGGCGCGCACCACCACGGGCCCCAGCCGCGGGGCCCGGCGCCGCCGCCGCGCGCCGCGCCCATCGCCCGCCCGTCCCACATGACCCAGCCTGCTGAGGCCAGACGGTCAGGCACCGAAACACAACCACCCGCCGCCGCCACATACCAGGAACTGCATAGCTATTCACAACGATACGCTTCCGTGCCGAATCGAACGAACCCGAAAATTTTATCAGTTTAAACCTTTTTCCGCCAGCTACCTATTTGCTGTCGGAGGGGCAAGGACATACAGGTAATTGAAATGTGTAATTTTCGACACGACAGCCTGTCGAGTGCTTGTGAATAGCTATGCTGGTCCCCTACGACCCACGCTTATCCAGATGTTTTTTGATCGCGGAAGGCCAAGTCAGCTTTTTAAAACCAACTATACAAATTCGTAGGGAACCTTCCAAAATATGATGCGGAAGAGGGTGCTAAGTGGTGAAAACCAAAAAAACAGCGACCGATTTCTGTTGCATGTACTTAAAGCTTATAGAGTTTTGTTAAATGTAAGCTAAAATAAAAACCTAAGGACATAATAGACACATTCTTTTACTTGGCCTTTAAAAATAAATTAAGCAGATCTAACACTATAGCATGCATGAATTATCAAGTTTACTGTTTTTCTAATTAGATAATTTGTCTCTACAATGTGCTTAGGGTTCAATTATTGTAATCATGTTCACTTCAAATACAGAACTCGGTCCAAAATAAAATTAAACAGGTACTCGTAATCATTTCAACTATAACACATTTCAAGAATGGTGCATACTTCAATAGATAAAAAAAAAATTACACTAACATGATCCGTTATGGTTGAAATAAATACTTGAAATAAATGACTATCATGCTGCAAAGTATTCCGCTATTGCAATACAGTGTAACTATGTCACCAAATAAATATCATTACACTAAAATATATGTAAATACACAACCTACAAACGCTGTTTAAATGTTTCATTTTTTAATTATTGAAAATCCTTTAATGTGTAAACTTTTAAACAACGTCTGCGAGTCCATAACATATCAACATATATTGTGGCTTTCGAGATAAAAGTACCTGTGATGAGCTCACATCAATCATGGTTAGTGCCAACGTCACAAGCTTTGTTACGATAAAGAACACTTTTACCATGGAACGCCACACAATATCAGGTCGTTATAAAACTAATGAAACAATCAGGTACCTACTGAAGCTTTCTAAGCCAACGTTCATCTAACATCAATTTAATAAATGCATTCTACGATAGGGTAACTGTCGCTATTTACTTTGCCTACTTACACATTTAATACTTTTCAAATATAAATATTTAAGAAAATCTATAAATTCTACGATATAATCATGTATCAAGTTGAAAGTCGTCTAATCAAATCTAACACCGACATCTATATAATAATTTGGAATAATGTGAGCGCCCACCGGCGGTACCTGAATGCCTCCAGTTAGATCGTAGTAAAGCGAGTTGGGCCCGAGACCGAGCTCGTCGTCCTGAGTGAGGCATTTACCAAGCGGGTCAGTAAGTCTTCTCAACATATTCTCTACCTCGTTACAACAACGAGAAATATTACAACATTACTCGGGCGTTCCAAAGCTTCGGGGGCACGCTACGTTCCTCGCCTACGGGATGTGTGCGGGTGGCAAAGCTCGAGCGTGTTATCGGTTAGTGATAAGCGAAGCGAAGCTCTACATGGGGGTGATAAGCGCGGCGGAATCTAGTTAAGCGGTGCAAATGTGAAATGGCAACTGAAAACAACAGGTACAGATGAGAGACGGGCATGTTAGTCGGAGTGGCCGCAGCTATATAGACCTGATGGTGAGATCGGCCGACGGCCACCCCGCGCCCACTAACACTTTTCCCGGACATCAGTGACAAGTCGGAGGCCCCGCCCGCCCAGTGCAATCTCCACCGTCAGGCCTACACACTACCGTCTTTACCGAGTCACTAACTCCGATCGAGGATGGGATTAAACAAAAAATATAAATAAAAACAGTAGATGATAAAAATTTGGCAAATCAAAATCGATAGAACAATAATGAGTACAGCGACTAGTGACTAGTAAATAAGAGTGATACATTAGTGAGTGTGTGTGGGACCCACCGGTTGCGGTCTGTTGGGAGGCTGGCGGACGGCGGACGGTTGCGGTGGCCCCGCGTAATCAAAATAGAACTCATCGTACCGGTAAAATGGCTCATTGTAGCCACCTCGGTAATCACCGTACCCGTAATAGTCGTAATCATAATCTATAAACACACAACACAGGCCTTTTAGAGGCTAAGCTAAACTAACTCTAACTTACAAGCTACCGATGTCGGCTGGCAGAGAGCGAGCCTCCACGACACTCGTACCGGGAAAAGATTATAAGATACACATGCTGTTGTCACTTTACACGGGGTACAGTACAGGTATGGTATGGTACAGCACACGGGTTACATCCAACACCTCTGCTCCTCCTTAGCGGTCAGCTGAACCGACTGAAGCTCTTCACGTTATCGACACAAACAACATGCATCGTGATATGTCTAACTGTTCATGTCCACTGTCTGATGGATAAACTTGTAAATGACAATTTCAATTTAGATAATGACTGTATACTGACTGTACTGATTGTAACGACCCATCACCGGAACCTACCTACGCGCCGCTAACGTGCTCAGGCATCGGGCGTCGCCGACACCTGAGCACTCACAATGACTTCAGATTGTAGCATGCACTCTGTTAATATTGTTATTACACTTTAGATGGACCATGTGTGGGCTACACGATTCTTTGATAGATCAAAACTTTTCCGAAACCATGCATCGAACCTATTCCTAGCTGTCATTAATATCTAGCCTAGGTAGTAGCGTTAATGAAACATGTATTGAGGCCTTAACGATACACTATACAAAACTCCCAAAGTGGTAGTATTATAATGAAGGGTGGCAACACCGGCGGGATGTCCCGGTGGTGAGTGTATAGTAGCGGCCTTCTTGTTAGTAAGGGACAGTAGCGGATTGTGCGAGTGTGCGCGTGGAGACCACACCGTGTTCACATCTCTGTTCGTGTGAGGGAGGGTGGGAGCCAGGCGGAGGGAGATAGTCTATCTTTTGTACTTTATATCTTACAATTCATTAAATGATGCTGCGATACGGCTGTACGGTCAATGTCTCTAGTTCCCTTCACCTAACTCTGTGTGCTGTCACGTTGTACTGTTTTGTGGTACACTGGAGGCTCGGTAGGGTGTGGTTCTTAAATTACATTAAGATCAAACTACTTCATATCATCCATAATGGAAACCAACAGCCTTTGTGGCTTTGAATTAACATAGTAAAAACAAGGTCTAAAATTAAGTTAATAACAATATCTTTCAATCAAAATTATCAAAACAGCATCAGGTTGCTGTGTATTTGCTTTGTCTCCTCGTATTCATACGACCGAGCGTCCCCGTTCCGTTCCGTGTGGACGTGTCCCGCGTGTGTGTGGCGTGTAGTAGGTGTGATACGTGTGGCGTGTGTGCGTGGCGTGTGCATACTGACCGTAGTCGCCACGCGCCTGTGGCGGGCGCGGCTGCGGCTGCGGCGTGCGCCCGCGCAGCACCGGCGAGCAGCTGCACCAATCGAATCTGACAGTTAACACCCGACGTTACATACATCGTGAACGTGCCTAGCCAGCCCCGGTAAACGCTCAAACTAGCCCAAGGCGCTTGTACACGCATTGACACAGATGAAGACAGCGAAGTTTTCTTAAGACTAAAACGCAAGAGTAGCCCGTGAAATTAAAATTTTCTTAACTTTTTTGCAATTTACAGGTCAGTATCAGGGTGTAGATAAAAATATAATTCGCGAACGTAACAAATATGTATTAACAGAGTTATAATCATTAAAATTATCAATATAGAAGTTCAAATTACCCTATTGAATAACTATTTCATGAAGAGGCCAATTCTAATTTGGAGAGTTGTGTTGATGATTCTAAATGATTATAATTCTATAAATACATATTTGTTACAGTCGTGAATCATATTTTAATCAACACAAAACCTGACGCTGACCTACAAATTGCAAACAACGTAAGAAAATTTTAATTTTGGCTTGGCTTGGCCTGGTACCTAGGCTTCAGGTTCTACGGTGAAAACTTACCATAGAACCTAAAACGGAAATATCGAACATCTTTTAGCCCGTCTTTGTTTGTGCGTTATCTGTCGCGGTCTACAGATCTCGGTTGCTCATTTCATATGAACGCAGTTATAGCCGGGTGCTCACTAGCGAGTTGTAACTTTAACCCAACATGTAAATCTTAGTGTACACGTGGCCACCGCGTACACGTTCGTTTACAGTTTAATTACAGATTACTAGCGAGTACTCGGCTTGTTAAGACGGTCATATGGAATAACATCTGTCACAGCAACCGGGTGACCGGATGTAGAACCGTCTGTGTGTACAAGCGCGTACGTTACCTTCAACTTTTATTGCCATTCAATTGAGAATTTATTATTTCAGCTACATTATGTTCACGTGATTTTGAATGTACAAATGACTTAGGAGCAGAGTGATTTTCTTGGTATATAATTTTACATTAAATAGAGTTGAGTTGAACAAAACAGGTACTTGAATGGACTTAAATGTTGATGGTAGGGCTTCGCATCATACATTTTCTTGTGTTTGATTATCACTCGTACGAATACAAGTTCCAACCATCATGTTTGATGGTTTACAGAGGCATTAATGAGAAGACTAAGGGTTAGTTTTCACCAAACAGTAAAATCCTCGCGGGGATGCTCGGGCACTTCTTAAATTTCACTGAATAAGTAACTGTATCATTATTGACTTTAAGTATAAATTTTGACGTCTTGATAAAAAACGCTTGATGCATGTGTCGAATTTATACCTATAGTTAACATTGATACAGTTACGCAGGGCCGGTTTTTTGATCCGTAGTTCAACCAATGGTTAAACATAGTAACTAATGGTTGAATTTTGGCTAAATGTGAAAGGCAACCAACTCATTCATGTTACAAAATAGTAACTAATGGCTTTTTGGCACACACATTTAGCCAAAATTCAACCATCAGTTACTGTGTTTAACCTTTGGTTGAGTTAACTAAAAACCGGTCCTAATTCAGTAAAATTTAAAAAGTTCTTGAGCATGCGCGTGGATTTTCCGTTTGGTTGAAACTGACACCATCTTTAACTTTGCAAATTAAGCAATCAATATTTAAGTAGGTTCACGTATTATTCTCAAAATGGGATGTATTCTGAGTTACAATGCACGTCGGGGATAGTATGACAATAAATCAATTTAAAAAAAACTAGGAGCCGTCGGACAAAATTTGGTAAATCTATTTCGACCAACTGTAACGTTGCTCGATACAGTTGGTCGAAATAGACGTCGGGGCCACAATCTGTGTAAGGAACAAATTTTTTTACATAAAAACAACTGTTTTGTCTGGCATCCGCTAGAACATACGTGTGCCGAGCCCTGTCACATTTTTGGAAACTTATGAGTAATCTTTAGAAAATTATGTCTGCTACATATACAAAAGCACACATTTGTTTGTTGCAAAATGGATTCACAGCACTCGAGAGTTGATATGACACATCCGAGCTTTGAGCGCCGGCCACGCTGGGAACGAAGCGAAACGAAGTTAAGTTCGTTTAGCTTTCTTTCGCCTCTTTTCATACTTCAGTTCACACCGCGTACTAATCGAAACGAAAACAGAACTATGAAAAAACGCGGAGGAAAGCTAAACGAACTTAGCTTCGTTTCGCTTCAATCCCAGTGTGGCCTGCGCAAGAAAGAGACTGACACACAAGTATGAATGACAGAAACGCTCTACAAAGCCGATTTTTTTCTTAAACAAGTGTTATACCGTAAACATAAGTGCTAGTCACCGCCTGAGGTGTGTGAGCGGTGAGACGGGGGAGGTAGACAAAGGTGAAGCTAACTCAGTCTGCCATTCCCTCCCCCGTCTCACCGCTCACGTACCTCAGGTGGTGACTAACACTTGCGCGCACACTATAGTGAACAGGCATCTTCTGGGCACGCTCGTTCAATCGTACACCTCCATTCATCGCTTTCCATCAGGCGAGATCGAGGTCAAGAGCAGGCCCACAAGACAATAAAATAAAAACTCGACGTGCAATATTAACGGCCGCATACTGTGTATAATTTTGTCCGGCAGCTCCTCACAAACAAGCACAAAGGCCGACACTTACCCGCCACGGCCATGAATCATCTGCATCATGCGTCGCTCGCGCGCGCGCAGTATTTCCTCCTTTTTCTTCTTGTCGGACGGCGGTTTGGCTAACGACACTTCCAGTCGCGCGCCACCCATTTCTTTGCCGTCTAGTTCTTGCATCGCCTGCAATAATATGAAAATATCTTTATTTCCGTGTGGTCTCTAAGAATATGGCCACCCCATCTCATCCCGTAGGAGGCGACTAAGGGAATTGGAGACATATTGCATACCATTGTAGCACCTTGGGTCACCCGCGCGGTGGCGATAAACCACCAACAAAATCATTCCCAAGGAGGGTTGGTGTCCGACTGTATAACTTTGCCGTAACCTTAAGCAACACGAGTGTTGGCTACATTAGAGGAAGTCTGAAAGTGGCACCGGTAAGTGAAAAGTTGTGCGGAAATCGGATGTATGATGATCATGTGATGCGGAGGAAAGAGGAAAATGCCGTGAGGAATGTTTTGAGTATGAATGTCGTTGCCTATAAGAGTAGGGAACACCAAATAATATCCTGGGACATTTAATATCCCGGGACATTTCACACACGGTCAACTAATCCCAAACTAAGCAGAGCATGTACTATGGAAACCAGATAACTGATATACTACATACACTACTTTTTTTTGTAAATACATACTTATATAGATAATTACACCCAGACTTAGGACAAACAGACATGTTCATGCACACAAATGTTTGTCCTGGATGGGAATCGAACCCACGACCTGCGGCATGATAGGCGGTATAACCAACCACGCCAACTGGTGGAAGTGGTTTTGTTCACAGTCTTGCCCGTCGAGAGAATGCTTTCCTGACACCGGTCAGTTGGACCATTTCTAGTAACTGTGTAGGATCAAATTCACAAAACACATTCGTTAGTATGAAACTGACATGTGTCAGGGACACATGACGGCCGGATTGTAGACGTAAACCTACAACTTTGGGAGTTGGTCTTGGTAAATTTTATCCGCACATTTCGGGTTAGAGCCTTTTGGATTCTATTAGGCCGTCCATGGCGTAGTCAAGTGCCCAAAAAGGCTAGAAGGCAGGCAGTCCATGGCGTGGCCAAGTGCCCAAAAGGCCAGAAGGCTATAACGCCAGGAACTCAAAAGGCCTAAAGTCAAAATGCCAGGAGCTAAAAGGCTAGAAGCATAAAAGACCGAGAGCGCCAAAAAGCCAGGGGTCACGAAAAAGACCCACGACGCGACGTTTTGAAAAAAGACAATGAAGAGGGAATCCTAACGGGTAATAGATAGCAGAGCAGCGCTTGAGTAATCATTAAAACTTTTCAGTGGCGACATCTATTACGAAAAATGGTGCGATTACATAACATAAGTTCTTCTTGAAAAGTATACATAAAAGCGAGTCCACCACGGTAGTTTATAACTCATGTTTCTTACCTTTACTGCACAATCCCGATCCTCAAAATGCACAAACGCGTAATCCTTAATCTTCTTGACACGTTCCACAGTTCCATAACGCTCGAATTCTTCTTTCAGCGCATCTTCAGTTATTTCTTGCGTCAAGTTGCGCGCGTACAATACCTTCACCTGAACAATGAGTTTGTTTTAGTACTGTGTAATTGCAAGAAGATCCGCAGGCGTTTTAATATTATTGCTTGGAAAAATTTTGTAGTCCATAGTAGCACTGATTGTCGAAGGCAAACAATATGTCTTCAGATTTTTGCCTTGTCAATCGAAAGGGAAAAATATAATAAATTTATCGATTCTGCTTGCCATGAGATTACGATAGGATAATAGGCAGTGAGTACCATGGATTATACTGCTACTAGAGCATGTATCGCATGATCAAAATCCGAGATAAAGAAGAGAGAAACCAGTGAACTTACTTTACTCATAGTTTGCTCGTCAGGTTCCTCTTGTGGGTCCGCCCAGTCCACTATTATATCACAGCCCCATACCTGCTCAAATTATAAATGAACATTACACTATTACTCTGTTCTGGCCATAGCAACACGGTCTACAAACGAAGTGACATATCAGCAGTAAACATTTACCTTTATTCTACCCGTGCCCAGTCTACGTTTAGCTAGTGACGCCGCTTTGTGAGACTCGTATTCCAAAAAACAAAATCCTCTATTTTTCTTCTTGTCATCGGGCGAACTATATATTATAACTTCGACGAGCCCAGCTGCAATCATAAAACATGGATAAGGATCGGGAAGCGGGGCGCAGGCACGCTAACGGTATGAACAAAGCTTCCCTCGGCCCGACGCGCAACTGTCAGTCATTCAACGCTACAGAATATGAAGCAAATCAAACGATATTCCAGGAGAACATATACGGTACTGAAGAATTCTATTCTAGAGAACAACAGCAAGGTTCTCCAGTCATGACCAGTGAGCATTCTCGAGGCAAAGGCCAATCAAAAGGTATACGGTCGGCGGGGCCGCGGGCCACGGTGACGTGCGATTGAAGCCCTGGAGCCCCTGAATGGGCCAGGCCACTGGCCACCAGGCCTGGCCATGATGGCCAAGCCGGGCTGCACACGTCACGGTGCCCCGCGGCGCGCTCTAGTAAACAACCGAGTAGCACTTATTATGAATTCGACAAGGACTTACGTGCGTGCCTAGTAAACTCCTCAAACAAATCGTCCCGATCTCGATTCTTAGGGATATTCCCCACGAATAACCGGTGATTGTTAAAGGAAACTGTTACGCCAATCTTTTTCCCCTTTCGAATTTCATAATCATTCAGCTGCAAGAACAATTCGAGGGAGAATAGCCTGGGCCGGGGCGGGGTCGCTGGCGCGGCCGCCCGGCGCGTATGACTGGAGAGACGCGGGAGGGACGCGCGGGACGCGGGAGGGGACAAGCAGGAGCAAGCGGGAGCCCGAGCCGGTCCACACCAAGCCCCACGCACTCAACCCGACAACTCTATAAACTCCTTAATTCATTCGAGTGACACTTTACCTGTTAATTTACCAAACTCTTCCAGTATCTCCTCTTTGCCTTTAGACTTGGGAATGTTGCCGACGAAAAGTCGCAGATTCGGTACGCTAATCTTAATTCTCAGAGCCTTCCCTGGTTTTATTTCGTGATTATCGAGCTGTGGGAAAAATAACAAGGGAACAATTTTGAAAAAGGGCGTCGTTTCGGACCCTTGGGCCGTGGCCAGCGAGGCTAGCCTCGTCGACGCGCGACGAGCGACGCGCGGTGTGATGACGGTTAGAGCCAATCGTAATGAGTTAACTGAATTTGGATGATAAGCCGACAGTGTTGTACGGAGCAAAGAGGAGAGCCTGAGATATATTACATTCTCAGTTGGAGAACTTTTCGAAGCCAATTCAAAGTTAACCCTGTAAGTGGACCGTTTGATGAAGTGAAAATAAAAGAAGCGAGTACGTGTGATGGTAACAAAATAAAATAAAATTAAAGCAACTTAAAATTGAACGAGGTGCAACAGTAAAGAACGGGATGATATCTCAGGACAAGCGAGGCTAGATCAGTTTACAGGTGTTATGTTTGCACATTTACACAAATTCAGTGATTATACATATTAATTGGACGGCGGCTGCTTGCCATGAAGCGTTTCAACAATTCATCAACATTATCTTGTTACTGTATAGTAGCATTCACTAAAGGGAACAATTTAGTGCGAAAGGGTGCAAATGGCCGCCGTGAGCGGGATATTAATGACATGCTTTTTAAATGATACAAGAAGCTTAAATCTATATCTCCCAAGTGTGACTGTGAACATGTTCGACAGGCAAATGATTGGGACCTTGCAAAAATACTGGCAGATGAGTACTAGTAGTCTTGCAAGTGATGCCGCGGTTTGGTCACTTCCTCTGCGCACGGAGAAACCATCAGGATGCTGCGGTGACAAAGTCTAACGTGAGTGATAAGTGGCAGAGTACTCCGCAAGTGTGACGCACAATGAACGTGATGGTTTCGCCAGGAGGGTTCGCGCAGACGGAAGCGCCCAAACGCGCGGCAGCTAAGTGCTGTGATACTGTTAATCTTTCAAGGGAAATATACTTAAACATTTCGGCGAGTCACCTGGAAAGTAGACGTCAAATTAGAATAATTTTGTTTCAAATTTATAACACCAATTTTAATCAATATAAAAAAAAACATCTTTTTAAAGCTTTAGAGTTTTGACACAATTTTGTGTTACCAATCGTGATAGCTGATAATGAACAATTGCACCATTGTTTTAGTTTTGCGATAACACAGTGTGCTGTAATGTTGGCTATTGGTACAGATGTGCTCGATAACATCCATGTATCGCACAAAGATAGGTGCCGCCGCACTATCGGCGCAGGCCGCTGCTTATCAAAATATTTGCAAATCGTCAAGGCCGCGGGGACGGTGCGCCATACTGTAGCCACAGATGGCACCAATCTTTGTAGCAAATGTTTGTTCAACAACTCTACGGCTTATTGTACACTAAAGTTCGAGGGAGTGGTAATTTTCATTCATCATTGATTGAGCAAACATTGATCGGGTGAAACAGATTTGTTCCAACTATTTGGACGAGAGCAACATCGAAACCAAAATTAATTTATGAAATTATAGAAACCAAAAATATACACAGTCATAAAACATCACGTAACATGCAACAGCTACTCAACATTTATACGAATGACCTCTCCCCCGGACACACTCAAGTCTCCCATGCCGAGCCGCGGCTGGCATGGGAGACGCCATACTGCTGTAGTGTTTTTCTGTCAAAATCTCACCGTGAGAACTTAGGTGTAGTGATCTGTCTGTCAATAGTGTCATTCCCTATCATTAGGTGAAAAAGCTCACTTCTCCTATATTTCCACGGTGAGATTCATTACAGAACAGAGCGGCTGGTGTAGCGACGTGTGAGCGCGCTAGATTAAGGGCTCACCTCCTGCACGGCGTGTTGCGTGGCCTCGCGCGTCGTGAAGGTCACGAAGGCATAGCCGCGGTTGGTGCCGGTCATGGGGTCCATCATGAGGCGTAGGTCCCAGATGTTGCCGCAGCGCTCGAACAGCGGGATGAGCTCGTCCTCGTACATGTCCTTGGGGATCTTGCCGCAGAACACCTCGCAGCCGGCGCCCGGCGTACCGCCTTCCCACCCGGGCGGCGGCCCGCCGTACTTTCGTTGACCTGACCATAATCAGTTACCAAAGTCAAACTCGAAAATCTCGGATCAAATCGAGAGACATCCTATTATAACCATGTGTCAACTTCACCAAGAAAGAAAGAAGGCAGACTAAAAACCAAAATCAGATAATACTCAGTAGATTTCACCAATGAAATAATGCGATCAGCACATCTAAACTGCGTTCAAGAACTGTCAGTATCAAAGTTATTCAACAATGATGATATTAACAGCTGTTGAACGCGGTTTAGATGAGCTGATCGCGTTCAGTTTCATTGGTGAAATCCACCCTATGCATTAGATAATATTGTGACTAGGTACGAAAAAAAACCTATGAAATGGAAGTCTCCTAAAATTGCTTATGGTTCAAACACAATTTTACAGCCCCAGCCGTTGCACGCTTTTTTCGGACAATATGTCCAAAATGATCGATTTATTGACCACGGATCGCCTTCCGTGTGTAGCGCAACCGCTCACCGCTATGTAACTTAAAAATCACAAAACTGGAGCTTCCGTTCATGTAATCACGTCCATATATGGCCACACACTTATTTGATTCAATACGTGTCTACTATGAACGTGCGTGGAGCATGCGAGTAAGTCGCAAATGCATCAGTGACGTCTTGAAACCACATTCCGTGCGTGCATGTAATGTAACGATACATTTGAACCATAAGCACATGGTAGTTAGTACCAGTGCGCTACCTTCTGGCTGGCGACTTTATAGTTCTAAAAAGTATTCTAGCAAAACAATCAGACTTATCAGATTCCTAGATGACCATTATTTTGATAATACTTTATGAACTCCAATATCAGTCTGACACAAATCATCGAATTATGTTTTCAAATATCGATCTGATACGAGTATTGTGTCAGGGCAGATTAATACCTATTGGTGAATCGGATTTCAATGGGTCGGGTATCGGATTCTGGTTGGTCGAATCAGAATCCAACTGTGATCAAATTTCTATAGCGGTCTCTAATGAACTAAGAAGGAAACATCCTCAGCAATCCATTCAAAAGTAACTCTGCTATACAATAACCCAAAAATCTAAGTTCTTTATCTAACTAAGGGTGAATTTCACCAAATGAACTGGAAACTGAACGCGTTCAGCACATCTACATTGTGTTCAAGAGCTGTCATTGTCAAAATTCCTCAACAATGATGATACTGACAGCTGATGAACGCTGTTTAGATGAGCTACTCGCGTTCAGTTTCATTGGTGAAATTCGCCCCGAAGTAAGAGTTCAAGAGCGTTATCATTGTTGTGGAATATTGACACCGACAATGGAATTTGACCTAAGTTAGATAGGAGGAAATAATTACTTAAGTTTAGGACGCATGAGTATATAGGTAGTTTTATAAAAAAACTAAGGCTTTTGAGGTTATGATCTGCCTAGCCTTTTCTCAATATGGTGGGGGTGTCAGCTTCCAGTCGAACCGGATGCAGCTGAATACGAGTATTTTACATGGAGCGACTGACCTCCACAACCCAGTTACTGGGTAATAAGATCGGTCTTCTGAAGACCCGAGTATGACAGTCGGGACCAACGGCTTAACGTGCTTTTCGAGGCACGGAGGGGTCTCGGTATGTAAAGATGGTCACCCATCCACGATCCGACCGCGGCGTAATTTAACCTGATCAATCGACCCGTGCGGCTGTTAAGCCACGAGCCCCTCAGATTTTGGAGATTATGACGATCCATATTTTATGTGATACCGAAACACGCTAAATATTACATGGTCTATCGGAACATTATACCCGCTTTATAAACGGTTCAGGGACCAGTCAAAAATGTATAGCTAAACAGCCGCTAATCAGTACTTACCTTAAGCAACGTTTATAAATAACACCTTATGGTACAAGCGCCAGGGTAGCATGTGAAATTCAAATTTTCTTACGTTTTTTTACAATTTGCAGATCAGTATTAGGTTGTATGTTGATTAAAATAAGATTCGCGATCGTAACAAGTACCTATGTATTTACAGAATAAGCCCACGTATGGTCATGTATTGTACCTATGGACGCTTTTACCTTTGGACATTCATTATAATAAAAAAAACTGGCAGTACTAAAAATATAATATTGCAACACTGTGGTGGCATTTTTATTTCTAGCAACACCAGTGAGTGGCGTGACGCTATCGGTGTTGTGTGCAGTGTGAGGCCATTTTGGAGATAGTCTGAAATGTCCATAGGTACAATACATGACCCTACGCACACGGACGTAAAAATATCGCGGCGGGATTTTATCGCACACTAGATTTTCAACTCTCAGCGTTGAGCCGAGCATTGAGAATCCAACAGACTGCATCCCCAGCTCTTCGAAAAAATACTCTGTTGTATCGGCGCTAAGCAGAGCGCTGAAAACCCAGTGAGCGCAAAAAAATAACGCCGCGGGAAAAAACCGCTCGTGCGTACCTAGGTTAATAATCATTAAAATCATCAATATAAACTAACTTCAAATTACTCTATTGAATTAGTTTTTCAAGAAATGATGACATTTGAGACCAATTCAAACTTAGACGAGTTTTATTAATGATTCTAATGATTATAATTCTGTAAATACATATTAGTTACTGTCGCGAATCATATTTTCATTTTTTCAAAAAAATTGAATTTCGCGGGCTACCTGGGGCATGCGCCCTTACATGTTAGCTCTGTTGAAACACAGATTATGGTAATCTGGTTTATCCACTGTATTTATTGTCTGCAAGTGAATAAGTTTCAACAAAGTAATTGGCGCCGATTCCCTTGTTCATAATCTAAACTAAATTTAAGTTCAGTGCATCTTTCCTTTCTATTTCATTAAGAAAAAGACAAGTTAAATCAGTTTTAGTTTTCAGATAAGTCCTGTCAAATTAGACAGGCCTGATGTAAATTGACGTATTTTTAGTAGTCAATTTTTTAATCACGTCTAAACTTGTCTAATGAGTATCTATTTGACAGGACTAAACTAATATTTATCGTCTATTTTCTGTTATTGGGTTTGGTTTCCGCACTTAGCTCTTCAAGTGGACCATTGTACGTGCTTTTATATTTATCGTCTGTCCTTTTCTTAATGAAACAGAAAGAAAAAGATGTACTGAACTTAAATTTAGTTTAGTTTCTGGACAAGGGAATCAGCGCCAGTGACAACTTAACCCTTCGAATGCCGGAACGTAGGTCTGCGCACCATTTTTTTATGCGAGTGCGCCACTCGAAAAAACACCTAATTACATTAATGTAATTAGGTGTTTTTTCGAGTACAGCTAAAATCGCGCAGACCTACGTTCCCGGCATATGAAAGGTTAAAGGCTGGTTGAATACGAGGCCTTTGCCTATTTTGCATGTGTAGTACTTTGTCTTGTTTTTTTGTAATGTGCGTTTTGTTTGTGCAGAATAAACAATTTTTCTTTATTTCTTTTCTTTCAATTTGATCCTTGTTCAGGAATAAACTAGTACAACACAAAGAAACAGACAACTATATTTATCCACAAATTAATGAAAGGACAAACTAATGAAGTACGCGATGTTCTTCGCGCTGCAATGCACGCTAAACTGAGAACTTTATCATATACAATGTTCGTGTATATGCGTATTGCATTCACTAGCAATTTAATATTATTGTTTAGTTTTAAGAACATGCATTCAAAATATAAAAAACAAGATTGGTGGAAAGAAATTTTCGGATCTATCAACCGAAATCGGAAAAAAGCTTATCTAACTAGCGGATGATAAAAGGGGACTACAAAAGATGATCCAGAGTGAAATGGAATCACATAAAATATTACGCAATAACCATTGGAATGTGTAGATTACACTACTGTGTGACTAATTAAAATGAATGCATCTATGTATATTTTATTTAAAGATTCAACAAGTTATCTCTTAAACTAATGTTCTCTTTGAACTAAGTTATCTATGGGTCAAAGCCATCTAAGGCCCTATAGGGACTATATACTGACCTGTGGTAACATCTAACGTGTACCCGGTCCGGGCCAGTATTTGTTTGATCTTATCTTCGTCGGGGCCCTTCACCTGGACAGTGGCTGTCAGCGCGGGCGCTCCTTGCACGCCCGCCCTGCTTTTCTGTCTGAAATACATCGCATCACTGATCAATTCCTTTGCAATGATCATACTGGATATTCTTGAGGTGCAGTCAGTAACGAAAGTGGTTTAGCACTTATTTTTTTATAAGTACCCACTAACCAACTCATGTTGCTGACCGTATCTTTGTACGGTAGGTCAGGCAAAGATGCATAACTTTTACATCTGAATGTTGCGTGAAAATTTGTATAAGTCTTGGGAAACAAAACTCCGTCGGGGATTCACACTACGACCGATAGGAAAAAGGCGGCAAATCTTTGATACGAGTTTTCTCGATAGCGAATTCAACTCAGCGACCAAACTTTCTCAGGACTTGCGTTCCAATTAAAACTATGACACTTTTTAAACTATGTTCAGAACTGCAAAATGTTTGAACAGACCAGCCTAGAAATCAGACCCAGGCCGTTACTTTAGCAGCACTGTTGCAGACACTGTACGTACACGAGGCAGTACTCGTGACGAGACACGAATATAAAGATAAAACTCAATCTAAGGTCTAATTATAGCTATTAAAATTGGAAACCAAAAAATGCACAGCCATTCCTTAATAAAGGGCACACTAAGGATGATTCCAACTAGCATTTTATTAAATCTCGCAAACAGGTTCTACATCACGACTGCACAGGGGCTAATGACCATCCGTAATCTAATCTTGCAACGGGCGGCGCAAATAAACACGAGGACACGAGCAAAATGACCCGTCAGTCCGTCACGGAGCCAGCATTCCAGCTACAAGCACTGTGTCACGTATCAATTAACTACTCACTTTCTCGCTTCATCAACTGTTTGATCATAAACTCCAAGGGAACTGTCGCAGCGGATAACAATGAACCTACTCTAGAAGAGAATTAGAAACAATGACCGCCACGTGATCGAATTAAATCTCGTGATTTGAAAGCGCTTACCAAGATATTCTCAACGCATCTTTCCACTCGGTAGAAATCAAAGTATCACAATACCCCGTGCGCCACCTATTGTATGTACGTGCGGTATAGCAAACAATTATAACTATTAACATAACAGCTTGAAAGCAATTTCAAAAGGCACTAGTACCAATCAGAGCTAACACGTTAATGCTGGCCGGCAACGCATCGGCAGCCTCAGAGACACAATTATGCTCCTTAGATAGGAGTGCTAAACTTTGCGGAACATGCCATACCTGTCTAGTGTCATTATGAGGGCATTTCAGACGCGACAATCATTTTTATTGCATTTTAATGGTCGGTATCGAAGTGACCTCTTCTCCAAAAGGTCGACAGTTCGACACGAGATATTTAATTCTGCAGACTGTGTAGGAACAATAATTTTGATTGGTTCGAAATTCCTTAACCGGTGTGATTGGCTTTTATCAAGGCTCGATACTGTGCAAAAAATGTATTTTTAAAATGAGCGTCGATTTTCACATTGCCATTCCGAGCCAAGGTCGTGCAGTACATAAAACAGCATCATTTCCTAGTTACTCAGGCAGAGGGCCGCGGGATTTAAATTCAACGGTTGTCCGCAACGCGGCCTATAATATGTCAAATCATTTTTTCAAGATTGTGACCCAGATATACCGGGCAGTTTGGCAATCATCCAATATTTTGATCGTGTTGCCAAGCGAAATAATACAACGTGGATACTCACCTATAGGTCTTCATGACTCCACATAAATAAGCACTTTTATTAGATACATGCTCGAGATTTGAATCTAAAAATTGTCCAAGAACACTTAAAGCACCGTCGGATGGAAATTCTTTTAAGGCATCTAACGCACGTTCATCCAGTTCAGCGTGCGCTAGCTTTCCAGTCTTATAAATGTCGTCGAGCTTGGCTGCTACCTGGAAACGACATAATATTCACCATTAAATACAAATTTCTACCGATATAGAAATTACATTGTACGCGTTTCTCACGCAGGCGCAAGTGTGGGTAGGCACATCATTGTCTATTCATTTTAAGATAGTTTGTATACGCGGTACCACTAAAGGCAGGTCGCGGCATCGCTGAAGCCTACGAAACGAACGGTTCCTTTTGGACTTAACGACCTCAATAGTTCACTAAGTACTAGTAGCAACATATTACAGTGCTAGCTCTTGCTCTAAGCATTATAGTTAGCCTATTTTAGAGGCGGTGCACAAGACGCGGGGGAGAACGTTACGTACGAATTTAAAGGAATTTGAAACTTGGGAATGCAATTCTTGATTAAGCATTATCGGAGATTATTGTAGTATATTACATCATAATAGATATCGTAACACTTGGCTATCCTTTACAATGATATAGCAATTCACTGACCATCGCAATTCACGAGTAAATAACTTCATGTATTGTGAAGATAAGGGGTGCCGAAGCGTCACTATGTCGGTAGATATAAAAGGCCATCTATATACAAGCATCGAAGTGGTTTCTTCGAAATAAAAATATATGTTTTATACTTAAAGTTGCAAAGGACAGTGACGAGGAAAATTACTCAGTGCCCGCCCCCCCGCACCGCCTTCGGCCCTCCCGACGCATACCAGTGTGCACTGGCCTCATGCGTATAAGGATTTCCGAATGATAAATTTGTCAACATGTACCTACCCACGGTCATGTAGATACCAACCTATCTACATGACCGTGGGTAGGTAGACAGTTGGCAAACCTTATTGAAATCCAGTATGAATACCGCCTATCGGAATATAAAGTCGCATTGAAGCACTGGCGAAAATTGCATTTATATCAAACAAATTATGCATAGTAACCTACTATGTTATACAGATGACTTATAAAGCCATTTGACAAAATTATTATTAAATATGTACCTACAAAGGGGCTTGGACTGCAGAAAACAATTTTACCTTTAAGAGCAGGGGTTTACATAGAATTTACATACAAAATGAGCAAATGCACAAGGATAACTTTAAAACATTTATCATATTTAATAGCATTTTGGTTGGCAACAATTTTTAAAAACATGCAAGCAGTATGCATACATTGCAGGTGCCCAGATAATAAATGGCAAAGGTCAACATTATCAGAGAGAGAAAGTGCAAATAAATGCTACCAACATAAGTTTTCTTTAAAGCATTTAACTTTTTAGGTGTGGCAACATAAAGACTGTGGAATCCCCACATGTGTTTCTAAGAACTAGCAAGACTGTGATAAGATTTGTGAATCAGTACCTATATTATACCTACTGAGCACTAAACCTGTTTTATTACCTATACATTGGTGTTTAATCAATTTTTTATTATAGCTAAGTCCAGCTATCTGGGGAAAACTATTCTGATTTTTCTAGATACATTTTCTTTATACCTTGTAAAAAAAATGACTACCTAGCTTCACTAGAGCTCATTTGGTACTTATTACTGAATAGTCTGAATATAGCTTTATTCACATGAGTTGGATGCTACAAGTCCTTACCACATTACTATTATCTAGATATTCATTTATGTATATATATGAGTCATACACAACAAAGAAACAAATCTTATTAGTAACATGTATATTAGAATCAAATTACCAACAATGTATCACTCACTACAAGATCCCAATAAGAATATGTATATAAGATAGTGTTCCAAGTAGATTCCAATAAGAATGTATTAAATTTATTTCCACACAGATTTTGGAAATACAAAAATTGGCCTCTATTACACCATCATACATTATATTATGACTTTGTCATTAGGCTGAAGAAGTTTTCATACATAATATTTGAAATTACTATGGAACATCATCGGGACGGGTAATACCTACTTCAAGAGGCAAACTATATAATTCTACCAGCACTAAGTACTAAGATGGTCTACCAGTACTACATGGAAACAACTATCAAAAACACTACTGCAACTCAAGGATATGTAAGAAATTCATCAAAATTGTGCAAATTTTGAGTTTCATATCGACAAATATGTTTTGCAAAAATATTTTTCTTGCTAGCAGTTTCAATGTTTCAATAAGCCTGAAATGAGCACTTGAGTAGCATGTAACAGAGTATTGAGTATTGAAATCAAATGCTTACCTTAGGATCTAAGCCGTACTCAATGAGTTTACGATAATCCGGTGTTCGGCCAACATCGGAGTCCTTCCCAGGTACCTCTTCAATGGGTATTTCTCCATTGCCCTCCGCCATTCTGCACATTCATCATCATTTTACACACACTACACTCAACTGCTGCAACTTTGGGGTATTAGACAAAGTTCAGAGTAAACTTTTTAATGACTTTGTGCACTAGAAATTGGGATCTCTTATGGCTTGCCTTCAGATGATGTCATCCAGCAGCGATTCAAGGGAGCCACGCATGTGAACAATGCCAACAAGTATTTTTTTTTTGGATATCAATTTATTTTATATTTACATAATACTGTGGAAAAGAATATTTACCTTTATTTCGTAATTTTTGTAATTTTGGAAGAAAATGATAACTCTCTAATCGTCCGAAAAACAAAAAAACAAATGATGTTCAAACATATGAAACTGTGAAACAATGGGATTGTGCACTCCTCATTCCATCCGGGTGAAGGTGAAATTTCAAAAAGCGAATGCGTGTGTGTGCATTCTTCTAGTGAAGCGACAAAATTTTGAGCCTAAAAAACGAAAATCGGAATTATGTCAAAAAATCTAACAACACCACTAATATAAAGGAGATGCGAATTCCGGCGGTCAATGACCGAAATAACACAGCAAACTGTGACAGCTCTTTAGAAACCGCTTCACATAACACTTTTATCGAATAATCACTTTAAAACACATTTACAATACTCTTCGAGCAGAATATAAACACTAGAAACTTTCCGCGCATGAAACTTTGGTGAATGCAAAACTGCAATAAGTTGAGAGTGCAACTGCATTGCACCCGATAAGAACCGGCCGGCGCGCGCCTCAATTTCCAAAAAGAATCCAATTAGAATCACCACAAAGGATGCCAGAAGATAGAAAACACTTTAACACACAATCACTGAACGACAAAATCAATCAAAAACACTGTACACGAAATAATTACCTATTAATTTTGCTAGTTGGTGGCCGAGACAGATATGGCGGCGCGACGTCAACGTGACCGCCAGTACGGGGTTCTCATAACGACGCGCGGGACATGCAACGAGGAGTGCATTCAAATTTAAAAGGCACTTAATTTCTTTATTAACTTTTAACTACCTCTCTGTTTTAAAACTAATTGTGAACGCATCTAAATATTAAGTATTTTATTGCACAGAGAGTTTTTGCAATGGTTGCGATTGCGAATAATTTTGAATGTGAAAGAGCGCGGCGCGTCGCGCAAGGCTGCCGGCCGCGAGGTGAGACAGGCTAGCGGCAAGACGGCGACGAGCGAGAAGCCGAGAATGAAGGGGGGAGGGTGTTGCAACCGCCGGTGCAGGCGTGCAGCAGCGACGCCGCACCGAGCTCGCCTGCATACTTGCATACATACGCACACTTGCAAACCCTTTGACCTTCGTTACTCGCAATCGATTCACTACCAGTTTCGCCTTTGTTGTTACAATTAGTTAAGTACTTTGGTTTAGTCTCTATGCGTTGTCCATTTCTAAAATAAATAAATCTTTAAAACCTAAAAATAATACCCAACCATAAAACAAAAAATCTACCATTTTCTTGTGCATCTATTGTATTTAAATGGTCCTCTAATTAGAATCTTACAATAATTAAAACAATACCTATAAAGACAATGATCGTTATTAGAATAAACAAAAGCACCTATCGATACTTAATGGAATGCTAACAAATAAAATTTAAACTAAACTTGTTAATCTAATAAGATTTCAAAATGTTAAAGTTATAAAATACTACTACACCTTTAATAAAAATATATTGCAATACCGCTTTTATCCAATATAAAAAAAAATCACACGGTTACTAATCGACGTTGTCCAATAGTAGAACAAGGTTCATTACTCTTTGATATGGAAACGAAGGGATAAAAGAGTTTAATCGCAATAACCCCTCGCCTTTAGTTCGCTTACACCTGCTGATCATCGAAGCCGTATGTATTCGCGACACATACACATATTTAAAACTGGCCTTCGTACTTCACGTGTATGTGTAAGTAAGAAACTCGGATCTGTATCCGTCGCATTATGTTATGTGGGTAGGTAGGTAGGTAGGGCAGCTACTGCGGGTGCCTCGTCTTGAACGGACAAGGTTCCAATGCGGTCCCTCTACTGTTAATATGAATCTTAAAGGAAGGCAGTAGGAAGTTGAAAATAGCTCATACACTCGATGCAGACTCTTCCTTTCTTTACAAAGAAAGAACTCTGATGTAGTGTGCCTTGTAGCACCACGACAGACACACTTCCTTTCTCACATTTTCTTAATATCAATAGCGTTTAAAAAAGTATAGCATCAAAACTCTCACCGAGTTTAGTTAGCCCGTGGATTTATTTTTTATTTTTTTTTTTGACAGGCAGTATATAGATATTAGTAGTAGATATTGTGCAATAAAGTACTAAAAAACCGATATTTCAATTAATCCTAAACAAACCGATATATGAGACGAGAACATCACTATTTTCTATTTCTATTTAGTGACAAGTAGAATAATTGGTATCATTTTATCTTTTTCTATGAAATATTTTGTTAATTTTAAATAAAGTCAACCAGTACCTATTTCATCATTCAGTCATCAGATACAAAACTTTTTGGACGCACCTAGGAGGATTTAAACTTGTTGTAAGTGTTTGACTAGATTTTCATTGATGGGTATTTAATGAATACTTACGTCATTTAATGTTATTACTCACCAATTCTCGGGACCTTAGAAATAGCTCAAACCATCCGTCACGGACACTCACATCTATAAATAACCATTTTGCAAACACATAGCACAGCAAGCTCGCTCCGCTTGCCGCGCCGCGTACTACATTTCGCGATAAGGTACCTACTTGTGCGTATTTTAAATACGTCAACAGTTCATTGACCCCCGCGCGGTTTCGCGTCGTACGTTGCTGAATTTATTGTGTCTGTAGATTTGTGGGTCACTGTACTAGCTGACGTCAAATTGGGGGCCCAGACGACGATGACGTCACCTTATCAAATTAAACTAGCCGGTGATTCTAGTTCTATTTTTTTATAATAACTTGTTCACAAAACGAGTACTATGAATTATAATAGCCGCCCTAATCTGACCTGACTCTGTTTGAATAATAGTGGAAGTAATGTCGTGTCTATCATGTGTGCCGAGGTCATTGCTATTTGTTTATTTTTTTGTTAATTCAAGGGCGTCTTCGCGCCCGGTACGAGTAATCATCGACGCGTCGTCGCATCGCAAATATGTAGTTTTATTACTTATGTTTTTGTATATATGTTGCATCTATAAATGTGGATAGGTACCTACATATCTACTATGTAGGTAGCAAATTCTACTTATCTGTAATTTCTATTATTGATAGATTATAATGGGTAGGTAGGTATTAGTTGCGAAGTGCAATTACCTATATCGTGGAATATTCTTGCCTTTGTCGCGGAGGTTTTCGACCTTTGCAAAGTGCGCGGCGCGTCGCATATTCAATTCAATAGACCACAAATTGTTTTTTTTTCTTACTATAGACACGTCTGGCCCTGGTGTCACAGATGTGCCTATTACAAAGTGTTGTGTGGAAGCGTGTAGCGCGCTATTTGAAATTCGCAATGTGCGTTATAAACTTATAAGTGTTTCTTTTTATATTAATTTTGTTTATTTCGTATGGTAGGTAGCTTACATAAGCTACGTACCTATTTAAATTCATTAATTTATCAGACACGCTCTTGGTGTCCTTAATTCTTGATTTTACTTCAGTGCAGCATCACTGCACCAGTAGCACGCAGCCAAGTTCACGTTGCTGCCATGGATTTCATGATAGTTACGTAATTCGAATAACACTGTAGCACGCACACCTGCACTATCGAGAATCAATATTTCCTCATTTCTAATTTTCTAACGTTTACATAGTGCGTCGAAGACCGGCCTCTTGAGAATGTAGATCATTAACTGGGGGCATTCGTTTTAGCGCGTTGCCAATTAAAACGTAATGATGACGTATAACAAGTTAACAAGCCCATGATGCTATAGTAGTGTGCGATTTCCTTGTATTCGTTGGAAGTTAGAAGTGGTAGAGTCGAAGGGTAGAGTCCATCTATTCTTAATTAAATTTAATTATCTATATAAGTAGGTATGTATTTACAAAAAAAGTAGTGTATGTAGTATATCAGTTATCTGGTTTCCATAGTACAAGCTCTGCTTAGTTTGGGATCAGATGACCGTGTGTGAAATGTCCCAGGATATTATATATATTAGTTAATTTGTTAGTTAAAATGCATCAGTGCCTTTATATTCCGACTTTGAGATTTATGTGATAATATTTTTTTACCGACCAATAATTTATTTTAAGAATATGCTAATGATGCTATTCATAGTTAGAAAAAAGCTTGATTTTCATCCAAAACTAGAGACCTTTAAATTCGTGTATTATTGAAGAATGTATGTATTTATCTCATTATTTTTAATCTTGCCGCGGTTGGTCCGTGGATGGTACCATCGTTACATACCAAGACCCCCGTGCCTCGGAAAGCACGTTGAGCCATTGGTCCCGGCTGTCATGCGTGGATCTTTGACAGTCGTTACGAGTCGTCCGAAGCCCGAAAGTCCGACAACCAGTCTTACCAAAAATTATCATATTATCCAGTAACTGGGTTGTGGAGGTCAGATAGGCAGTCGCTCCATATAAAATACTGGTATTCAGCTGCATCCGGTTAGACTAGAAGCCGACCCCAACATATTTTGGAAAAGGCTAGGCGTATGATGATGATGATGATTTTTAATCTAGGCTGAATCAATAAATACTGGCATAAAAGCTTATAAGCTTAGGTATCTATATCAGTAGAATTAGACACGTACCTACATATTATCATATCATAAGCTAAAAATTAATGAAAATGTACGGATTTGCGTAAGATGCCAAAATAACTTCCTAGAGTAGGGCGTTGTCAACATAATGTTATTATCGATTCGATTGTGTATTACGGTTAATTAAATCACCATTCAAATACAACGATTTCATAATTCATACAGGTTGTTAGATATTTCTAAATAAGTAATATCGAATCAAATACTCGCTCTAATTCTGCAGGTTTATTCTGTAAAAATCTCACTGTAATAACTCGAAAGTAAAGTGAGCTTGAAGTGAGCTGCCATCCTTGACTGACAGCTCACTTCACTTAAGTTTTCACGTTAAGATTTTTAGAGAATAGCACGGGTCGTTTTTTAGTCGGTATGACAATACACAAAACTATGTATTATATGGAATGGACCCTTAGACCGTAATAGTAAAATTAATGTGATTCATGTGTTTAATGAACAGATTTCTAAGGTTCTAGAATGTGGTTGTTACGTTTTACGAAATTCGCGAAATAAATTATAAAAAACGTTAGATTTGTTTTGTTTCAGGTGCAATTGGACTGGATTATACAAGTATATCTAGCATGCATGCAGATTATAAAGACTCAACGTGCGCCCGCAAGGAACCTATGATTTGCTGCAGAATCTTTTGTAATAATGGAAACTGTTTTTAATAAAAACTTAGAATTTTAAAAGACTTTCAAAACTTAACTTATGAATTAACAAGTCACCCCTGAACTTTACAACAAATGTACAGCACTCAGTGGTCTCCAGCTTTTTACTTATCTGAGACAACCAAACCTTTATTAAGACCGAAATGAGACTCATTGACATGCGGGCGGAGAAATGAAGAAAATTACATATTCTACATCAACAGGTGCAGAATTATCGGCGCAATTTGTAAATTCTTTAACGAAATTCCTCGAGCATTCCCATGTGGCATGTGCAGATTTATGTACCTACTGAAGATAGGTACGTAAGTATCTCTATTTCCATCTTGATCTGGGAGTAAATGTTAGTTTTCTCGCAAAATGTATTTTTCCCGCCATGATGTTATGGCGGTACATTGTAAATTTATGAATGAATCAGCTTCTCCCCTGCTGAAAATATTAAGAATACTTATAAAAAAAATCTATCGTGTTCGATTTCACAATGGACTGGCAAGTTGCCAATTCATCAAACACAGCACTAGGACATTAAAAACCTATCAAGAGCGAGTCGGACTCGCGCACCGAGAGTTCCGTACCATTCTACTTCATAGTTATCCTAATTCCTACTATCCTACTTCCTATTCTACAAACCTACTAATATTATAAATGCGAAAGTTTGTGAGGATGGATGGATGTTTGTTACTCTTTCACGCAAAAACTACTGGATATTCATGAAATTTGGCACACAGATACTCGTATAACTTGGATTAACACATAGGATGCTTTTTATACCGATATTCCTACGGGTTCGAGACTTACGCGGGTGAATTCGCGGGGCGCTGCTAGTCATAAATATATAAAACAGTGTGCTATTTAAAGACATCGTCTTTACATAAACTTCTATCACACAGAATAATTTCAGATTTTTCTCTTAGCAAACTTCGGAGATAAGGGGGGGGGGGACTGTATTTTTTTTTTTACATTTTCATCAAAAGTCGAAAACTATGCCAAAAAAAATGTTTGAGAATGTGCAAACAGCGCTTTTTCATATGATACCCCACATGCCCTAGTAGCCCCACTTCTAATTATTAAGACCCCCTTTCAGTCCCTGTTGCACAAAAAAAATATATTTCTGTCTTATTTGCAAAATAGTTGGGCAAACGTCTTCTAAAACTATGCCAAAATTCAAGTTGATAGCATTAGTAGTTCTTGAGATATATAGCTGTGACAGATAGACAGACTGGAGTCGCACCATAAGGGTTTCTTTTTACCATTTTGTTACGGAACCCTAAAAATGACTATACCTTACCCAAAATCCCTAGAATACCATATCTTTAGCCAACATAACTGGCTCATTGTTTCTGAGATATATATCATTGTGGATATAATTATTAAGGCAAATTTCAGAAAATAATGTGTAACTAATCCAAGAGATTTAACAACAACTTGGTCCACAGTGAAAATTGTGCAGCCGGCCATCAGTTGTTTACAACGAGCTTTTCCACTATCCAGACTGAGTCAGTGGTTTGTTTACAAAACGTGACAGTGGCGCCACTCTCACAAGAAAACTTTATTCTACATGGAGAGAATATAAAACTAAAGTTGGACGATAAAAATAACACGGAGGTTTCGGAGGGATTGACTTTTAAATCACTCACCTTAACAGTAAAATAAAATAATGATGTCTACCGTCCTTTACTGAAAATTGCACTGCCGTTTCACTTGTTACTTTACTAACATCACGAAATAACAAAAAATAATTTGCGTAATGAAATGATTCATGAAATCTTAATTTGATTAAAACTTAATTTTAACTTGAACCCACATTCATTGATCACTCTCATATGGCTATCTAGGTAGGTACTTTATAAAATTGTGAATAAGAAAGTGTTAATGCGCCAAACATAATTTACAATTCAAAATTGGAATTGGATCGTCCCATAGAACTGAGTGGACTGACCCTATTTAACCTCAACAATCGGGGATTCTTAATGGAAAATAAAAGAACAAGAATTGTCATTGAACAAGACTTGTCGTAAAGATTACTCTCACCTATCACAATTTCTCCCCATTGTTCGGACATCCATTAATTTTTTATTTCTTTATGCCATGGCAACGGGTTTGTCTGCTCTTCGAACAAAAGCAGAATGGATGAAAAGACGGCACGGTTAAATTATACAATTCATAAGACTGGTCCGGACGGATGTATGGAAAGTTCGAAAGGAACCTATCCAGACAGAAGGGTGAAAGGTCTAAATTCATTGTGACATCTGACCTCTACTATCTGTCTATTATGTATCTAGGCTATTATGTGGATAAGGGGTATCTATCTTTTGATTATTCGCAAGCCCTTAATCCTTTTTCGCAAAACGAAATTGATGAGAAACTTTCTCACAAGATGAAAGGGATTCTTTTGAGTGATTCCTGTTATAACTTACATTTCAAGGGTGCAAACCTGTTAATAGACTCATAAAAAATGCTGTCGCCCTTAGATACAAGTTCAATTACATTCAACTCATTAATTACATTAGGTAAGTACCAATCTAATTCAAAAGAGTAATTTATAATATTTAATTGGTTTTCTTATAGCAAATAATACAAGGACGTCCCTTTCCTTAGTTCCCTTAATGTCTCCACACGTAAACAATACACAAACTTAATCTTATTATATAATTTCAAGTGTCACCACTTGTGTTGGAAAGCGATTCATCAATTTCTGCGATGCTCGATAGCGACCGCAACGAAGCTCCCATGAAAGCTAGTCTTAGAAATAAAAGCTAATAAGTCCAAACACTCGTTTGAAAGGCCTATTCAGTTCTATAAGCGTAGTACCACCCTACCATTAAGAAAAATCCAGTTGGGCCGCAACTTAGCATGGGAATGTTCAGGGGGTCAACGCCATTCGTTTCGCGTACTTGTCCTGGGTAAGCAGTGTGTATTATTATTTCGATAGATGTTTTTATTTTAGGGTCTGAGATCCGGTCTGAGCGCCCCCTCGCCGCCTTGCGGCCGGCTGACGGTGTCGGCCGTCTCGGCTCATGCTCCATTCGATACATCATCTTGAGATGTACACGACCGTGTTATTAAAAAGTGCCTACATTATTGCAAATTAAAATCTACATTATTGTATTATTTATAAGCTAGTCAAAGAATAGGTAATAATATTCGAGACTGGCAAAATATTGAAGGCCGAGCTAGTTGGGTAATGTTTGTGGAAAATATTTTCAGGCCATCTCAAATTATCAGCGGTTGGTCACCAGCAAACGACTTTTAGTACATTAAAGATATGCTAAGTATAAATATAAAATTGTAAATCTAGGCTACTGAGATACGGGAAGAGTAAAGACCGATAATGCGGCGTGAAATAAGGTGACTTTTTAAAACCGTTAATATATTTCAAGATCGAAGAGTAGTAATACACTTAGGTATTATGTAAAGTTATAAAAATATAATCGTTCCCAAATGAAATATGGTCGAATGTGACACACACCTCGACGCGACCGGTTCTCTCGATCAATCTCAGCCATTGAAATCGCGAAAGCTATAGCCGGTGCGAATTTCACACCAGTCTAGTCTAGACTCTAATAATGTCGCAATAGGCAGCCTAGGTCTGCTCATTGCCTAGAACTGTGAGAATAATAACGGGCGGCGACGCATGATTGAGCTCACTCGTTTTTTTTTTAATAATCTAGTTTACAGTACGTAACTTTTGATATGAGAATTTATTTCTTTGTATTTTGTTATAAAACGTGACTGAACATTTAGTTCGGGTTTTTTTTTGCATTAATAATAATTATTCCACTTTGCTATGATTATCTAAGGGGTTTTCTGGGGCAGGATTTTTTTCAAACATTCCTAGGTTATGAATTCTTTCTTCAATCCTTTTTTTTAATCTGAACTCTTCTATTTAAGTACATCGTAGCATAACCTACACCTGGGTAACTGTTGCCAAGTAAGTTTAACTCAATAAACTTTCTACGAGTATACAACGGATAAAAAGAACGGGATTACCTATTTATTTTTGAAGGCCATAAAAAATAAATGACTATTTAAAACAATAACAAAAACGCTCAAGAGCGAGTAGGACTTGCGCTCCGAGGGTTCCGTACCATCATATATTTTTTAAAAAGTGTGCTATGTGAGACATCATTTTTTTTCCTGTGATCTTTACATAAACTACTATCACATAGAACAAGTTCAGATTTTTCTCTATGCAAACTTCGGAGATAAGGGCCCGGGAACGGTATTTTTTTTACGTTTTTCATCAAAAGTCGAAAACTACGTGGCCAAAAAAATGTTCGAGAATGTGCAAACGGCGTTCTTTTATATGATACCTCACATGCCCTAGTAGCCCCACTTCAATTTTTTAAAACCCCCCTTCAGTCGCTGTTGCAAAAAAAATCTGTATCTTTATTTCTTTCTTATTTGTAAAATAGTTGGGCAAACGTCATCTAAAACTATTCCAAAATTCAAGTAGCATTAGTAGTTCTTGAGATATCCAGCTGTGACAGACCGACAGACAAAGTCGCACCATAAGGGCTCCTTTTTACCATTTTGGTACGGGACCCTAGAAAGAACCTTTCATCAAAATCAGAACAGTGAGCAAATATAATCAATTTTAGCATGCCAATCAATTGCTTTCGAAGACCTGTAATCACGGCATCACGTGATAATGGCCCAATTGAATGAATCACGATTTTGGATACTATGGCTATAAAGGAAAGTAATATAATAGAATGCACAGTATCATAACAGCTACTGCAGTAGTACTGGAAGTTCTTACAGCCGTTAGATGGGCAATAAGTATGGCATGTCATCTAGCCTTTCTATCGTTGAGATCTATAAGATGTGCAAGTAATTAAAAGTCGTCACGCTATTTACCCATACTTACCGGGCGAACTAAACTGTCGGTACCGTTCGTGGTAGTTACATGCTACAATGCCATAATCAGTTAAAAATTAAATGATAAATGATAAATGATTTTTATTTCTGTAAGTAGGTTTGTACAAACACTTTTACAAGTCAATATATTTTTTTTTAACTAGATGAGGTCGGCGTTTCCTATCTGACTACTCTGAGAAGAAAGGCCGAAACAAACTCAGAGGTCACAGTCTCTTATAAAGTCCAGACATAATCTTGGTCACTTCATGTGAAGACCATGTAGATTGGTGTCTGAAATGGTCTTTTGAGGAAAGAACCACACAGATTGAGAGGACCTGTCCAGTCAGTGCACGCATTTGTCAGTAATCGCGCAGCTCAACTCAGAACTTAAGGAGCTCAACGATTCGACGAACAATACCAAAGAAAGGACATTGGGGTAGGCCGCATAGATTACTCAAACTGCCAGACCATGATTAAAAATAACTGAGAGAAAAAATAAAGCAAACACAAAAAAAAAAAGCAATGACCTACATAGTCTTCACATTCACAATAAAGTAAAATAATATAATACTTACAAAGTAAATATTAATGTCAAAATTCAGTATGCAAAAATAAAAATAATATAAAATAAAAAATAAAATTGGAGCAGTTCAATCCCAAGCCTTAAACTAAATTATATAACCTACTTTGTGACGGTAGGAAAATAGATGGAATATCGCCATTAATGCGTGATCACAAGCGTGCCCAATGAAACTGCCCAAACGTCCCACACACGCTTTTGGATCATCTTCATCAAAGAGAATGGTCTTCATGGATGAATGTAAAAAGCAGTCGTTTTAGATTACATTCCTATAAATATATAATAAGCTAGCTGTCCCGACAAACGTTGTCCTTTCAAAATTTCTATAATTCATACAAAGTTAACATAGAAAACGCACTTTCAGTTTTCCAGAATTTTCCAATATTCCCGGCAACTTTTCAAACATTTTCTTTCATACAAACCTTGTCCTACAATTACAAACACAACAAAAAAAGAATTAGCCGAATAGATGGAACCGTGCTGAAGTGATGCGCGTACATACATTCGGCAATTGATTTTTATTTATAAAGATTTATTAATGAGTAGCTACCTATGACTATGATCTAAAAAGAAATGCGTTCATTTATCAAAAATGAGATCCTAGGTACAGTCGTAGCCAAGACATGCATAGTTAACCAGAGAAGAATAAGTAGAGACATGCATGCATCATACAAACATGCCAATATGATATTGTACAAACTAGTAACTAGTTGGAAACATTACGAAGGAATGCATAGCATGCGCGATCGATTTTCGACCTAGTTGAGTTTGCGATTTGACTGCAGCCAAGTAAGTACAGTTGCATGTTTTATGTATCCGCAGAATTAGCTGGAACTTTAACGAGCCAGCTGTCAAGTCATTTGACCCGTAATTTGGAGTCCTTACACGAGTAATTTTGATAGGAAGCATTTGCAATACACGAACGAAAGTAATGTGGTGATGCATCAACCCATGCTATAAAGACCGTTCATTACTTAAAGCGGCTTGTCCAGTCGTGGACGTTTAGTCATTTGATGATGATAGAGGAATAAAAGTAATTACTCTGTAATGGGATGGTATGCAAGGTTGTGGTACCAATCGAAGGCTTTGATGAATATTGCAACATCATGCACTTTGTTATCGTTTAATTTCTTTCACATTGATAATAGCTTGGAAGTGGCATTTTGTTTATCAAAATGATCCATTAATTGTTGCATAAGAAACTAAGAACGATTTTAATCCGTACCTACCTTTCCATCAGTTGCTGTTGCAATATTATTGAAGCCGTTTATTCGATTAGCGTGAAAATGTATGTAAAGATGGAGAATCAATCTGTTATTAGTTATCACACTAGCAATGACTAAATTAGTGTTATCGTATGTACTCAATTGGCGACCTTATTTGATACAATTATCAAAATCTTTATTTACTTATTGTAATTTAAGTAACGTTAGGAAAAAAGCCTATAATAGACGTGAAAACTATTTTCATGCAATACCTTGGTATAAACCTAGTGCTGAAAGCACCGTTATGGTACCAATACACTAATTTATTTTTCACAGTTACCTACTTTCTAACTACACGTCGAACAGTGGGAAAAATTTATTAGATCAATATAGACTTCCTGCAGACGGGTTGTTGTCTACAAAATAGAAGCCTTAAAAGTATGTACCTACCGTCGCAAGTCGCAACACATGCGCTAATGCATGTGGGACGGCGCCATCTGTCTATGGCTTTGCACGCACCACGCCTGTATTAATATAATAATAATATAATAATAATAATATTCCACAACTTAAACTTAACTATTAAAACTCAAAACTTCATAAATGACGTGAACAATTCATATATAATTATAACTTTTCCAGAACTTCTTTATTAAAGTTCAGCGGTTTAATTATGCCTCGGAATTTTAAATCAGTACCCTATGTACATAGATATGTGTATTTAACGTGCCATGTTTAAAAAATAATAATTAGGTAGCTTCCTAAATAAGTAGTTTGGGATTTATTGAGTACCTATGTAGTTAAATTGAATTTGGTAGTAATTAACCAAAGATAAATTAATCTTAGTCTGGTAGCTACCTATAGGTACCTGCTATGGATATTTATGTAAAGGCATGTAGTTAGTTACATTATTCGTATCTGCGAGAGAATAAATATAATTATATAATATTCTAAAATTAATTTACCATTGTAGCTGTTTATAAAAGCCGTAAAGTTAAATGATAATATCTCAATTACCTTGCGTATGAGACGTTAGAATGAAACTCCCGTCATTTTATGTAATGGCGCGAAAGCCTTTTACCCTCGCCTAGTCGACGCCTACTACGGAGCTACGGACTACCTACATTTTAGCGTGTTTGAAACTCATTCAGCTATTCTGATATAATAGCCACACAGTACTAGCAGCATTTACTGTTTATTGATGTTTACGGCAATTTGAATCGCATGCAAGAATTCTTAGCGGCGGCATTTTCTCGCGGCTTAGTGTTTGGGTACCTACGCTCAGGTACCTACTTACCTAGGTAGAAGCTGAGCGTGCCTGAGGCACCTATTGGATTAAATTCTACTTTATATAGTTACATATTGGTAACGATATGGTATTGGAAATCATTTCCTTGTAACGTTTCCCATTTGGTTTCAGGTAGTTCCTAGCAATAATTTTTCAGATCTTCCTTCTGCCTACGAGACACGCTACATTTTGCGCAAGAAAATATTGGGCTGGCTCTGGGGGCTGGCTGGGTAACATCTCAGAACTTCAAATTACAAGCACGGCGTTTTAATGCGGGTTGCAGACCAAAAACTAAGCTAAGTTAGCTTAGCTCACATAGCTGGCGGTCGGGGGGTGCTTAGCATAGCTCGCGTAGCTCCGGATCGGTAGATATACACAACTAACTTAGCTTCACGTATTTCAGTTAGTTTACACAGCTTAGTTTGAATAGTTCTGCTCAAAAGTATGGAAAACTACGCCAGCTATGTGAGCTAAGCTAAACTAACTTTGCTTAGTTTGCGGTCTGCAACCCGCTTTAAAGTCTGGCAGGACTTAAATTCTAGTTTAAACTTATTTACTGAAAACTGACATAGGTATATAGCAGTATAAGGATATTTTGGCGCGTGGCCAAAATCGGAACTAACTCCGCCATCTTGTTTTTTCAAAACATTTCACAAAACAAGTGTATTTTTTTGTCTGGATATCCTCTAGGACCAGAGTCCTTGTCAAGGCGAATCAAACGAGCTCAAACTCGATAGGGTTGCCTCAGTTTATTACTAAGTTCCCTTGGGCACCTTCCGGCCCCATCATTGGATCAGTGTCATAGGTAATAATATTGCATTGCGATCCAATTTAGATATCAGCTCGATCGGAAACTGGGAAGTGGATCAAATTTAACTTACATTATTACTTAGATTACAACAGACGGACATTCAGACACCGGGACAGGTGAAACTAAATAAAAGCTTGTAAAAATGTCACAAACGATTACCAACAGCGGCAGCGCCTCCTAAGGTCAAGGTAATTCGAGCGCCAAAAGATCCTTCGCAAACTTTACATATGACACACAGGCCTTGCAAAAAAAGATCTGATAGCTGGAAAATATTAAAAAATAAATGATTATTTATTTTTCGTAAAATATATGGCTGGATCTTTTAAGAATAAAAAGTTTCTCTTAGCATATTTTACCAATGGGGCTGGCATTTGTTCGGAGACGGGAACTCAGCACTTTTCAAAGGACTCTTAAATAAAAAAACTGGCTGAAACCAATAAGACATGTTGATTTCGTACCTAAAAGCCAATCGAGGTTTTGCGAATTTGTGTTAGACAAGTGAAAGATGCCGAATGAAAGACAAAAATCAACAAAGAGGCGACTGATATCGGCTTTAGCGTTTCCCACAAAGAATGGGCCACATCTGGGGGCACGGTAATGCCCCCGCCAAGATGAGCCAAAAATAAAAAGCTGGGGGGCAATACGTACCTTTTCTCGAAGCGTTTCGTCGTATTTTGAAACCCTTATGGCTTCGGCCTGGATATTGCTAGAGAGCTCTAATTTTCAGGATAAGATGTAGTTAGCAGACTTATAAAACACACTAAGTTCCATTTGTCTAGCTTATAAATTTTGGATTACATTAACACCTAAAATACAGGTGTGGACATATACCTAATTAGGGTCGACTGATAACGAAATCACTTTTGGATCAACTTACAAATAACAATTTTTAACCACATAAAATAATAGCTTTTTTAGTAGGTTCTAAAGGAAGAAAGAAAATACATTTATTTAGCACAGAATAAAAGGCACACAAAATAATATACAGCAGATAATAATAATAATAAAAAACAAATAAAAAGTGTAAAATGCGATGCAGAAATGTGTGCCTCACGGCTGCGCCAAAAAAGGCCCAGTTCAGCAAAAAATGCCAGACAGCTAGTGCCTGACGCTGGTTTTCAACCGGACCTGAAGTGTGAGGTGTGACGGATGTACCTAAATCAGTTTTATACTGCAACGTGTAAATAAAAATAAGTTAGTGTCAGATAAAAATGGAGTATGTAGGTACATAAGTAGTGTAATTTTGAGTAAAATTGCACTACAAACGAAAAAAAACAGATATATAGATGAGACGGACGCGACATACACCTTCGTTCGGTTCTAATCAATTATTTTGATTATTGAGTATGAATCATTAGATTCATACTCAATAATCAAAATAATTGCATTTCATAAAAATTTCATTTCCGTATAAAAATCAATTCATCGTAAATAGGCTGTATTTTAAAAGTACCGGCTGCTGGAAAAATAATTAACGCCTCACGGCTTTTTCACACCGACGCGTCGCGTGTCGCAACGCAAAAAATATGTTCTCAATTTTAAATTTCTAAAAAATAGCACACACAGTTTTTGATTTTCCGCCTATCTTTTGATTACTTTCTCCTACGTTTTTGCAGTCAAAACTGCATAATTATTTTAAAATCATGGGTAAAAAGGAAATTTGTGAACCATCAACCCGGAAATCAAAATTTGTAAAGTTATGTCTAACACGGATAAAAAACTGAGAATCACGCAAAAAGTGTCAAGCGGATTTTTATGACACCTTCACCATTTTAAAGATAATTTAATTATTTATACAGGGTGTAAGGGACAGCCATCCGCAGACTGATGGGGTTAATTCAGTATATCATAATAAGATGACCGGTAAATGAAATTATTTCAGGAACATTATGGGAATCCAATAAACCTGATTAGTTTGTGTTTTTGTGCACAAATGAGAGCGTCTGTTACTGTAGTAATATTCTATACAAATCTCACCGTGAAAACTTAGGTGAAGTGAGCGTGGAGTGAGCTGTCAATAGTGTCAATCTCATAGCACCAGATGGAATGACAGCTCACTTCACCTACGTATTCACTGTGAGATTTTTACAGAATAGACCGGCTGGTTGGTAATAGATATGCGGTGAGTTTGATGAACTCTGTAGCTAGGCACAAAGAGAACAGCTGATTTCACGCATCGTTCGTTAGAGTATTTCAACGTCCATTGCTGATTTTATATTTTATTTCAGCTGTTATATTTTACATTGAAATAAAGGAATAGTAACTGAAAAAACCGGCCAAGAACATGTCGGACCACGCACAATGAAGGGTTCCGTAGTAGAAATGAATTTATCCCAAGAACATATTTAACACTGTAGTTGTAAAACAGGTTCTTCCATACATTCCAACTGCAAATGTAAGTTTGTACGGACAATATGGAGAGATTCAGCATGTTATTTTAAGACCATAGACTTCTTATAAGTTTTCCTGTAATCTATAGGTATAGAACTATTTTTTGTATTTTTTTCGAAATTTTAGGCTCAGTAGTTTCGGAGATAAGGGGGAATGGTCAATTTTCGTCTATTTTCTTAAATATCTTTAAAACTATTGATTTTAAAATTATAAAAAATATATATTTCAGACCCTCTCAGTAAGCCCTTTCATTTGATATGTCACACGGTACAGTTTGCAAAACTATTTTTTTTTTCATTTTCTTATTTGCCCGTTCACGAATAAAGTAGTAAAGCATGGGGGTGGAAACATAGTTTGGAGATGTTTATCAGGGCATGGTGTTGGGCCAGTTAAAAAGATTGAAGGCGTTTTAGACCAATGTAAATACAGGTATATATTGGAGGAGACTATACTTCCTTATGCTGAGGAGACGTTTCCTGTAGTTTGAACATTTCAACATGATAACGAACCCAAACACACAGCTCATTCAGTGAAAAAGTGGCCTGCAAACCCAGATCTTAATCGCAAATCTATGAGGCGAAGTAAAGAAGAGTGTGGCTGCTAAAAGGTCAAGTAATTTTAATGAACTGTATGATGCCTTTGTCGAATCTTGGAACGCTTTTTCTGTTGAAACCTGTAAAAATTTAATAAATTCCATGTCCCTTCGCTGCAGAGCACTTATTATAAGCAAGGGTCATCCTACAAAATATTAATGCTTAGTTTTGTAAGCAGTGGTAAGTAAGTGTAAGCCGATTTAATAGGTAAGTATTGTTAATCTATAATATAAAAATGAATCGCTGAATGTGTTGCTAAGCGCAAATCTCGAGAGCAGCTGAACCGATTTTGCTAATTCTTTTTTTAGAATATTCCTTGAAGTACGAGGATGGTTCTTACGGAGAGAAAAATTTTAAAAAATGCCTAAAAAGGTCTAAAAACAACACTTTTCTGTACTCCCATACAATCGATTCGTAATAATACTTAAAAGTCAATTTGAACTTTAATACCATAGCATAAAGTTTAAGAGAGGTTCTGGGAAGGCAAAACAATTGAGTGAAGTTAGTATTCCTGAATAGTAGTAGTCCTGAATATAGCAGAATAAGTATTCAAAAAAAAAAATAAAGAATCGCCTGTTAGGCGGTACGAAGTTCGTCGGGTCAGCTAGTTTCAAATAAATTCTAATATCGTTTAATAGATGAAGTCATTTTACCCGTTCCTAATTATTTGTCCACAGTAATTAATTCAAGCGCAACAACATGTACAAAGGCGGACTGAATGCCACCGGCATTTTCTACCAGTCACCTGGCATGACGCCGAGACAAACAGTGGAAGGTACAATTGGGTGCTCCGATTCGAAAAATCCCTAAGTCCACATTTTCACTTTGAGGAGTAAAGCACAAAATGTATTTTTTAAAAACAACACACATGTCATATAAAAATGTAAGTATCAAGTTATAGTAAAAAGTATACACTTTATTTTAATATATGTATATATAAACGGGTTGATCGATTTGGATGAAATTTTGTGCGTATATTTCAGTGGGTTCCTGGATGGTACGAAGTTCGCCAGGCCCGCTCGATTAAGTATTAAAAACAAAATCCATAAAGTTATTTTATAACCTATAATTGAAAAAAATAACGTTTTGGACTTATCATAAGTAAGTAGTTAAGGACTTAGGGATTTTTCGAATTGGGGCACCCAATTATAAAAAATTGAGGAATAAATATTTTAAAGTCACTTCTTTAAATAATCATTTATTGGGGCTTTACACGTTTACAATAGACATATGTACGAACAAACGTTTACAATTTTTTAAATAGAAAAGAAAATGGCTTCGCGACTGAGAGTCGCGGAGGATCGCTGATGTACGTCCGTTTCCGTCGGCGATCGGGGTTCCCTCTCTGTGTCGCCCGCGTCCCTTCGGCCTGCGCTAGCGGCGAGGTGCGCGGGCGGCGGAGGAGGGGCGCTTTGTTTGGCACTGCGTAGCAACATCATCGTACCTATCATAGTCATAGAAAAACCCGCGCTATATCCTCCCCCTCTAGCCTAACTAAGTGTCCTTCACAGTTGGGCTAGTCTAAATACCTACGCGGCCTACCACGTCTACGTTTCTCTCGAACGGGTGGCTCTACCTGACCGGCGAAAGGCGTGAGGTGCGAAACGTGATATTTCCCTACGTTCCTACCAGTCTGTACGTTCTCCAGACCGTAAGAGGTCGGGCTGATAACCTTCCCGATTTTGTATGGGCCGTCACGACGTGGGATAAACTTCGCGGTTTGTCCGCGGCCAGCGTCATTAGGTCCCTGCGTCTTCAATAAAACTAGGTCGCCTACCTGGTACTGTGGTGACGGTCTCCTCTTTTGGTCAGCGTTCTCCTTCTGGACGGCCTGCGCCTTCTCGTGAGTGTCCCTGGCCTCGTCCAGGGTCGCAGCCATCTTCTTCAGGTAAGGCGTAATGTTGGGCACGAAGTTGTCGTGTTCTACGATAGCCCTCATGTCTATCGCAGAGTCTGAAGGAGCTCGTAACTCTCTCCCGAAGGTGAGGTACGCCGGCGAATACCCTGTACTGCTGGTAATCGCCGAGTTCATAGCAAACCTGATTGCTGCAAGATGCACGTCCCATGTGGTGTGGTCGTGGCCTACGAGCATAGCCAATTGAGGTTTGAGGTCCCGGTTCTTCCTCTCTATGGGATTGGCTTCGGGATGATAAAAGGGCGTGAGCGACTGGCTTACACCCAGAACGTGGCAGACCTGCTGCATAACCTCGCTCACGAATTGCACTCCGTTGTCACTGATGAGGCGGCGTGGTACTCCATACCTAAGAAACACCTCATTCGCGAGAGTCTGAGCACATTCAACGCTGGTGGCATTCTCTAACGGAAACAATTCCACCCAGCGCGAGCAGACATCTTCAACGATCAGTACCCACCTGTTTTTCCTAGGCGTTTCTACCAGCGGACCAAACAGGTCCACGGAGACTACCTCGAATCGTCGTGACACAGCGGGAGTCTGCAGCAGTCCTGCTGGTTTGCGGTTGTCAGCTTTATACCTCTGGCAAGGCACGCACTCCTTTATATAGTTTGTAATAAACGTGCGCATGCCAGGCCAATAATACCTTGCACGAACGCGGCTCAACGTGCGCTCCACGCCGAAATGGCCCGCTGTTGGCGCATCGTGGAAGTCGGCCATGACCGGCCTGCGTTCGTGCTCGGGCACGACTAAGCAGCAGTCCTCTCCGTCGTCCGACTCTAAGCTGTACCTGTATAGGATACCGTCAGAAATGGTGTACCCGCGGTCGGACCATGGTCTCCCCCTAGAAGGTTCGTCGGACTCCATGTCCTCAATAATTTTCCGGACCTCTGGGTCCAATACCTGATTGCTACGGATATCACCGCTGTTCCTCTTCGGCATATCGATGACCGTCATGCATAGGTCACACTCGTTCTGGTCTTCAGAACAAACGGGTCGCGACAGCGTATCTGCAACCACGTTCGAGCGACCGGGTGTATACTCAATGTTAAGGTCGAACTCTTGCAAGGTGAGGGCCCACCTGGCCAGTCGGCCGCTAGGTGACCTTTGACTCATCAGCCATCGCAAGGGCTGGTGGTCTGTCCTAACGGTAACCTTCGCGGTTTCTACATAGCCGCGGAACTTACCGAGTGCCCACACGACAGCGAGAGCCTCTCGTTCGGTCATGGAGTAGTTCCTCTCGGCGCTAGTAAGGAGTCGGCTTGCGTACTCGATGGGCCTCTCGTCGTGCCCCTCCCCCTGCATCAGAACAGCGCCGAGGCAATAAGCGCTGCTGTCAGTGCAAAGGACAAAGGGTTTAGACTCATCTGCCTGACGGAGAATGGGTGCGGACACGAGGAGAGACTTGATATGTTCAAACGTCTCCTGTTGCTCGGCGTCCCATCGCCAAGCATTCGACTTCTTCAGGAGGTTCGTAAGGGGCCTCGCGACTTCCGCGTAATTATTAATAAAGCGTCGGTACCAACTCGACGTCTGCAAAAAACACTTTAAGTGTTTTACGTTTTGAGGGCAGACCATGTTATCAATGGCTGCTGTCTTGTCTGGATCCACCTGGATTCCACCTGGCACAATAACGTGCCCTAGGAATTTGACAGACTCCCTCGCAAAGAAACTCTTGTCCCTATTGACTCTCAACTTAAACAAGGCCAGTCGTTCGAAGACTGCCTCAAGGTCAGCTAGGTGCTTCTCGAAAGGCCCTGGCGACAGCAAAATCAGATCATCTAGGTATGCGAGGAGTTCCACTTCCTTCAGGTTGGAACGGAACCGGTCCATCATCCGCTGAAAAGTGGCTCCCGAATTCCGTAGTCCCATCGGCATCCGCTTAAATCTAAAGGTACCAAGTGGTGACGTAAACGCAGTCTTGTCTTGGTCCTCTGGGCAGACGCTCACCTGATGGTAACCTGATCGAAGGTCAAGAGTGGTCATATACTCACTGGTTTTGGCCGCGTGCAGTATGTCTTCAATGCGTGGGAGGGGGTACCGGTCTGGCTCGGTCACCGCGTTAAGCTTCCGGTAATCTATACAAAGCCTTAAACTTCCGTCCTTCTTACCCACAAGCACGACATTGGAGGCCCAAGGCGACTCGCACTCTTCGATGACGTCATCTCGCAGCAGCTTATCAAGCTCCTTCTGCAAAGCCTCTTTCTTATTTTGCGACATCCTGTACGGTGGAGAAGCAATAGGTTCTTGGTGTGAACTCACCTTTATACGATGTGTGGCGAACTCCGTCGCCGGTCCGTCGCGCGCGAACTGCGGCGCGCGGTTTTCAATAAAAGCGTTAAGTGTACGCTGCTGCTCGGGGGTCAACTTAGATCCTTCGTCTGAGCGCAACGATAATCCAGTGGATGTGGTGCACAACAGATCCGCATCGGTATGGTCAAGCGTATATGTGTAAACAAAATCGTAACAATGTCCCGGACTATCCGAGAATGACCAAGCGCGTCGGGTGACGTCTATTACAATGCCAGCCCGCGCCAAAAAATCTATACCTAAAAGCGTCCTAATATTACTACCAGGCAATATTAAAAACTGACACATTACCTTGCGACCTTGAATAATAATATCTACCTCGGCTGACAACAGATCTCTCCACCTTTGTGTACCATCGGCCAGGCGTACGAAACGCTTAGTTTCGCTAAACCGAACTCCTGAATCAGCTAAAAGTCGGTGTAATAGAGGGCTCGCAATACTATGTGTAGCGCCGGTATCTACAATCGCCACGCCGTTACGGCCCATAACACTAATATTTACCATCGGGTGATGTTCGCGCGCACTCATATTCGTTATTTGAACGCACGAAGCGGTATCACTCGTACTAATGTTATTATTGCTATCATTAGGACAATAAAAATCTACATCAACAGTGTTGAAAGATGTTTTCTCGTCTGGTTTCGACAATGTATTCGCGCAAACATCACATTTCGACCTCACGACGCCTTGTTTACCACAACCATAACAACGTAACTCCCTAGGTGTAGAGTCGCTATTATTCTTAAGAAGAGTCGACTTATCACGATTACGACACACGTCACTAGTGTGCCCAAATAACTTGCAATGACTACAACGGGGTCTATTTTTGTTGTTGCTACGCGGCGCAGTCGCACTCGCGGTAGTCGAATTCGAATTCGATGTCGATTCGATTCGATTGCGGTCGGTAACAGTCGCCGCCAATGTTTTGGTTTGCGGGGTCGTATTCTTATCATTGTTTATAACAGAGTTTGTTACCTTGAGCGCCTTGTATGTATCCTCCGCGATCCTCACCTTATATAGCAGATCATCTAAATTACGTACACAATCACGCGGCACTCGTTTTATTACGCGTCGGTGCAGTAATCCGTAGCAAAAGTCCACCTGCACTACTTCGTCGAGTTTGTATGGTAATTTGGCAATTAATGCCCGCACTTTACACAAAAACACTTCCGCGCGTTCTTCCTCTTGTTGTTCCGTAGCGAAGATCTGCCGTAGGACTTGATACGCGGGCTGCGCCACGCCGTAGGTAGCGCGGAGACGTGCGATCGCGTCCGACCACGTAGCGGCCGACGCCTTGACGCCGCGCCACCATACTGCCGCTTCACCTTCCAGCAGCATCGGCAATCCTCGGAGGGCATGCTCGTCACTTACGGCAGCACACTCCTTGTATACTTCGACGGCGTCCAGGAATGCTTCCAGGACCTCAGCGTCCTGGGAGGACCCGTCGTATCTCGCCGTGCATCGTGTGAAGTTGGCGTCAGCACGCGATGCGGCTACAGCAGCGGTACCTGCGCTGCTCGCGTTGGTGGTTGGAGAGGCTCCGACTGGAGTGGAGGCCCTGAATTCGCCGTTGGAAGTCATCAGCGAGTTGATGAGGCTTCTGTTGGCTTCCACTTGCACACGCGTGATCGACTCGATCAGCGTGGATAGGAAGTCTGAGGGGAACTGGGGAGCTGGATGCTGTGTCGACCTTGAGCTGGCGCTCGCGGTTTCCTCCGCGTGGCCACGCTCCACGACGCTCTCCTCCTCTTCAGTGAGCGTGACGTTGTCCTCATCCTGTCCTCGGTGTTGACGGAGCGCTTCTCCTCTCCTCGTTGTCGGCATGTTCACGCTTGGTGATAACAACGGTAAAGTCGAATGTCCGTGCTTATTCCTCGCGAGGTAAGTAGGTATAGGTTTAGATTCGGTCACGTAGGCACTGGATCACTGTTCGTAACGGTTCGAGCCACTAGTTTGGGCGCCAGTTTAAAGTCACTTCTTTAAATAATCATTTATTGGGGCTTTACACGTTTACAATAGAAAAGAAAATGGCTTCGCGACTGAGAGTCGCGGAGGATCGCTGATGTACGTCCGTTTCCGTCGGCGATCGGGGTTCCCTCTCTGTGTCGCCCGCGTCCCTTCGGCCTGCGCTAGCGGCGAGGTGCGCGGGCGGTGGAGGAGGGGGCGCTTTGTTTGGCACTGCGTAGCAACATCATCGTACCTATCATAGTCATAGAAAAACCCGCGCTATAATATTTATTTAAATATAAAAGACTTTTTATTAATTTAATGTATAACTATTTACACCATGTACAAAATTATTTTTTCTTTTAAACGTTAGGTTTTCAGAAGAACAAAATAAGAATTTAAGAATAATAAAATAATAAAAACTTTTTTTTACAAAAAAAAAGAACCAACTTCCAAAAAATAACATTACAAAGTGAAAAATAACTTTAATTTCGGAAGTCGGTGTCATTGGATCTGTATTTTAGTTTTTTGCCACCGACTTCCGAAATTAAAGTTATTTTTCACTTTGTAGTGTTTTTTTTTTTTGGAATTTGGTTGTTTCTTTTTTGGAAAAAAAATATTTTTCAGTTGTTAGGGCCGGTTTTTTGATCCGTGGTTAACTCAACCAGTGGTTAAAAATAGTAACTAATGATTGAATTTTGACTAAATGTGAAAATCAATCAATCAATCAAATCATTTATTTGCTATAAATATGGTACAAAAATTGTTATAGTAGCAGTTATAGACCGAGACATATTTCACCTAAGTTACAGGTATGCAAATATTAAAGAATATAATTATAGAAATACGAATTAATGAACATTGGTTAAAAATATACCTAGTTGAAGTTTTTTTTTTTTTTTATTTGTGATGGGTTTGCTCTTGACTCTAGTCTAGGTCAGAGGTGACAGAGACAAAGTCGACGATGGAGTGAGCTTACCCAGAAGAAGCCTGTTCACTCTCACTTTGAAGAGATTAGGGTTGTATACGTTCGGAAACACAGACGCAGGTAGTGAGTTCCACTCTTTTGCTGTGCGCATTATAAAAGACATTTGGAAGCGCTTAGTGCGAATTGGTGGAATAGCAACCAGGTAGGGATGGTAACTGGCAGTGCGTCTAGATGTCCGGTGGTAGAAGGGGGCCGGTGGAATGAGGTCGTGGAGTTCTCGGGCACACTCTCCGAAGTACAATCTGTAGAAGACCGACAAGCAGGCAACCTTGCGGCGATGAGCCAAGCAATGAAGCTTGGCATCCACCAGTTTTACGTCGCCAATGAGCCTCTTAGCTCTGCGTTCCACCGAGTCAAGCGCGACTAGTTGGTACTTAGCTGATCCATCCCAAAGGTGACTGCAATACTCCATGCAGGATCGGACTTGCGCTTTGTAAAGGGTTAAAAGCTGTCCAGGCGTAAAGTATCGCTTCACCCTATTTAGGATGCCCAGTTTCTTGGCCGCAGTTTGGGCCTTGTACTCGATGGTGGCGCCGAAGTTGAGACCAGATGTCAACTCCATGCCTAGGAGCTCAAGTCGATCAGTTACAGGAACAGATGTACCCCGAAAAGTAGGAGTTTGGGCGAAACGACTCTTTTTAGCGGTAAAAAGACACGCCTGCGTTTTGGTGGCGTTAAAAGAGACCAGATTATCATCACCCCACTGGGAGACAAAGCTTAAGGTCAAATCTGTCCGCTCTACCATGGCCTCTCTCAAGGAACGAACTTCAGCCCCGCTGGTTTTTGCGCTGGACAAGTATCTCTCTGAAACTGTACTGTCATCTGCGTACCCAACAATACCAGGCCGAAGCAGGTCATTGATGTGCAGCAGGAAAAGAGTTGCAGAGAGAACAGACCCCTGAGGAACTCCGGCATCAATAGCCATAAGGTCAGAAGAGCAGCCATCAACAACTACTCTAGTAGTAGAAGTTTACATTATTAATTATATTACAATGACATAATAGATTAAAATTAAACATGAAATAAAATTATGCATCCTTAAAGAAATTGTAGCAACATGAACTTTTCTTCAAAATATCTTTTACTGAGTAAAAGCTTTCCTCAATCAACCAGTCCCGTAAAACACGACAGAACATGTTATATGGTAATTCAGAAATATGTTTGGGTAGGGAGTACTAGATAAGTGGTGCCATATACGCACAGTTACGTCTAAACCGTTCTAATTTAGGGACCGGCATTTTGAGAGGTAATCGCGTTACCAACCGCTTATTTTTATTATCATTACCCTCGAAAAGGAAAGGATGGGCCTTAACAAATTTGGCGACTTCGTAGATATAAAAACTAGGTACAGTCAATAGCTTTTTTGCTTTGAATATCGGTTTACAGGAATCAAACCATTTCATACCATAAATTGCGCGAATACATTTTTTCTGCGCTATAAAAACCCGGTTTATCTCTGAAGAGTTTCCCCAGACTACAATGCCATAACGAATGAGGGAACAAACATAAGCATGATACACCATTAGAAATGTTTCTCTCGTTGTTACATCTTTAACTTTTCGAAGAGCAAAAATGAATTTATTCATTTTCTTACAAATTCTGTCAATATGATCCTTCCATGTGAGATGTGCGTCTAAAGTTATACCGAGAAATTTCGTATTTTGTATTTGTTCAACTTTATTATGGTTAAGGCTTATGTTAAACTGGAACTCTTTTCGGTTAGGCGTTTTGAAAAATATAAGTTTTGTCTTGTCAATATTTATTTTTAATTAGTTACGTTTCAACCATTCAACTATTGAATAAAGAGTTTGATTTACTTCAGTTTCATAAGAATTTAGATTTTTACATTCAATGATGACAGTCGTATCATCTGCAAATAAGACACAGTTGTGTGATATCTCGAGGGGAAGATCATTTATGTATACAGGGTGTCCGGTAATGAATGGATAACCTTGAAATGTCTTATAGTATAACTTATGGCCGTTCAGAAAAAAAATTGAAACAAAATATATCATAAGTAGTACCTAAGTTATGATTTTTTTAAAAGAAAGGTCTAATTTTTTTTACCTTGTTTTACTTTTATGAACACTACGATCAGAAATGAATGGATTCCATCGGTTTGTTGTTATTTTATTATTATACACGAACTATGCTAATAGATAAACAGTCAATAGTATGACTAGCTATTGCACTTTTTTATTAAAAAATTAGCAAATTAATTAATTTTAGAAAAACTTTGCAAAATTTATTTTTTAAACTATGTTTAAACATCTTGGGTATAAAAAAAATGTATGAATACATGAGTGGCCAATAATTTTAAAATAATGTCACTTTCAAGTAGATTTTATAATGGTACAATTCATAAATGTATCTACAATAAATAGTGAATTATTGCCATTAATGTAGAAAAGGAGAAAATTTTACCAAATGTCAAAAGTAATGTAGGAACTTTTTTTAAATTAAATTGCTTCTGACCACTGAAGATTAATCAAAAATACATTTAAGGAATTTGTAGTGAATAAAAATTGCGTATTGAAACCAAATTGTCAGAAATTTACAAATACTCATAATGATTAAAATAGTTACTTTAAAAGCGTGAAATGGGTCGTGTGACCTTCATATTTGCTACCTGCGCGCACGCCGTGCTGTCATTCTTTTGTGTTATGTTAGACAAAGAGGGTCTGAATCGGCTAGGTGCGAGAGAGAGGAAATAAATGTAAAACATCAGGTAAGCACTCATACTTTTAGTGCGTTTCTCGACTTGCTCGACTTCGCATGTGTTTATTTAGTTTCCGTTTGCAATTATCGTGATTTACTTTGAATCAGTGTTAAAACGACCACGTGGCTATTTTATTGGACTATTCGTTTTGCTTACTGATTTGGACTTGTTTTGTTTGGTGATATTTGCGACGATTTGGTTTGTTTTTGGACTAAACTGGACTTTTGTGTTTTTGTGTATCAAAATGCCACGTCAGTATACGGCACAAGAATATGCAAATATGCATTACATTTATGGAGAATGCAGAGGTAACGCAAATGCAGCTGCAGCGCTCTATAGGGAGAGATACCCTAATGCGCGCCACCCAGACTACCGCGTATTTATTCGTGTCCACGGTTGTTACTCCGAAGGAAGATTGCCTGGTAGTGGTGTCGGTGGTACAAGCAGTGGAAGAATCGCTCGTCTTGATGTAGAAGAAGCCGTGCTTGAGGAAGTCGAAAACGATCCTTCTACCTCTACACGAACAATAGCTCGACGCACAGGTATCGGAAAATCGACCGTGCACGATATTTTGAAAAAAAATAAATTCCACCCTTACCACGTTACACGCGTGCAAACTCTCCAACCAAGAGATTATGCAGCTAGATTGCGTTTTTGCCGACAAATGCTGGCAAAAATCGAAGAAGACCCGCAATTTTTTAATAAAATTCTGTGGAGCGACGAGTCAACATTCAAAAGAGATGGATACATGAATCTTCATAATTTACACGGTTGGGAATTAGAAAATCCCCATCTTATGCGTGAAGATAGATCCCAATACCAATTTAAAATCAATTATTGGACTGGAATATTAAGTGGAATAATAATCGGGCCATTTGAATTACCGGGGAATTTAACAGGGCAAAGTTATTTGGAGTTTCTTCAAAATGATCTCCCCAATTTATTAGAAGAAGTGCCCGAGGAGCTGAGGGAGTCATATTGGTTGCAAAATGACGGCTGTCCTGCGCATTATGCTGTATCTGTTCGTGCATTTTTAAATAACACGTACCCAGATAGATGGATCGGGCGGCTAGGGCCAATTTTGTGGCCTCCACGTTCACCTGACCTAAATCCATTGGATTTTTTTTATTGGGGCTGCCTTAAAGAGGAAGTATACTGTAAGCCTATAAGGTCTTTAGAAGAATTAAGAAGACGAGTCAGAGCAGCCGCATCAAAAATTAGTGAACGACGGTACACAAGACTGCTCCGTAGATCATTTATCCGTAGATGTAGGGCCTGCATAAGAGTGGGAGGCCGGCAGTTTGAACATTTATTATAAACGAATGATAATAAAGTGTTGTTTATGTTAAATGTTGTTTTTTATTAATCCCCAAAGTTCAGGTACAATTAAATTTAAAAAATGTTCCCATATTACAAATTTTGATATTTAGTAAAATTTTCTCCTTTTCTACATTAATCGCAATAATTCACTATTTATTGTAGATACATTTATGAATTGTACCATTATAAAATCTACTTGAAAGTGACATTATTTTAAAATTATTGGCCACTCATGTATTCATACATTTTTTTTATACCCAAGATGTTTAAACATAGTTTAAAAAATAAATTTTGCAAAGTTTTTCTAAAATTAATTAATCTGCTAATTATTTAATAAAAAAGTGCAATAGCTAGTCATACTATTGACTGTTTATCTATTAGCATAGTTCGTGTATAATAATAAAATAACAACAAACCGATGGAATCCATTCATTTCTGATCGTAGTGTTCATAAAAGTAAAACAAGGTAAAAAAAATTAGACCTTTCTTTTAAAAAAATCATAACTTAGGTACTACTTATGATATATTTTGTTTCAATTTTTTTTCTGAACGGCCATAAGTTATACTATAAGACATTTCAAGGTTATCCATTCATTACCGGACACCCTGTATAAGGAATAACAAAGGCCCCAAGATACTTCCTTGGGGTACGCCAAAATGGTTTGTACGATGCCGTGAGTCGTAGTTTTCTATGTAATGATTCTTTTTATTGAATTTAGTTACCCTTGTAAACTGTTTTCGATTACTTAAATACGACTGGAACCACTGAGAAGCCAGACCTCTTATACCGTATCTGTCCAATTTTTCTAGGAGTATGGAATGATCTACAAAGTCCAATGCTTAGCTGAGGTCCAGAAAGAGGGCAGACGTTGGTGTTTTAGAATTAATATTGGAAACAATAGACTTAATCAACATAAAGGTAGCTAAGATTTATTCTTTCTGAAACCGTACTGTTCCTTAGCCAGTATATCATATTTATCAAGAAAGCTAAGGAGTCTTTTGTACATTACCCTTTCAAAAATTTTGGACAAAATAGGAGTTAATGCAATAGGTCTGTAATTATTCTTGTCAGACTTTGAATCTTTTTTATGTAAAGGTTTTATGATTGACAGTTTAAGTTTATCTGGAAAGCAACCTTGTTCAAAAGATAAGTTAATTATATAAGCCAATGGTTCTGCAATATAGAGTGCAATCCTTTTCAAGAGATCTGTATTAATGTTATCATAGCCGGCAGATTTGGTGGGTTTTAACGACTGAATTATCTGAAAGATTTCATGTGGAGTTGTGGGCTGTAGAAAGATACTAGAGTCATTAGTTTTCAATTTGTTATCGTCATAATTAGTCTTATTAGTTGCAGTATTATCCTTAGAATTATTCTGTATTATGCCAATAAAAAAATCATGAAATAAATTAGCTATGTCAAGTCCGGAAGAAAATGAGGTTCCTTTGTCAGCAATGTTATCAATATATTCTGTTGTCTTAGTTTTTCCCATGTTACCCTTAACGATATCCCATGTAGCTTTACCTTTATTTTTGGATTTAGTGATATGTCCCAAATTGAGTATGGACTGAAATTTATTGACACATTTCTTTAATAAAACGGAGTATTTTTAAATTTTATCTTGTTACTATTAGTTTTGTCAAGATAGTATTTGTACCGTAATGAACGTTTCGTTTTACAACTAACCTTGATACCTTTTGTAACCCATGACAGGCGATTAGTTTTACAATTCGTTTTAATTCTAATAAGAGGAAAACATAGATCATAGAAAAGCGTAAGTTCATTATGAAAGGTAGAGAAGGCAATGTTGGTATCCGCTATTTCATTGATTTCAGAGAACGTTAGTCTACCAATACAATCTACAAACTTACTTATGTTTTCTTTACTGTGGTCATGTATCATCTTAAAGTAATGGTCTATGATGTTTCGTTTAGGTTGATACTGATATTCCACCACCTGTGCCGTGTTATGGTCTGATAAACAAAAGTTGTACGTTTTACCTGTAACTCCTTGAATATTACTTATTATATTATCAATGCATTTGTTTAATCTTGTAGGTTCTTGAAAATGACATTGCAAACCGTAGTTAGATAGTAATTCTAAGAACTGCGTACTAATGATATCTTTGCTCAAGATATTAATATTATAATCACCACCTATCACTATTTTACTTTTCTTGTGTTGAAGCCTACTTAAAGTTTCGTTCATTTTACTAAAGAAGATATTGATGTTAGAGTTAGGAGTTCTGTAAACACATAGTATTATAAGTTTTAATTCATGAATTTCAACACCACAAATTTCAAAGTGCTTTTCTATACTCAGCTCTTTTATGTATTTTAATTCGATACTTTGTAAATTGTCCTTACATAATATACATGTGCCTCCTCTTCGTTGCGTTGCTCTTGAATATATAGCGTTAAGTTTGAAATTATTTAAATTTAAGTAGTGCTCTTCTCCTTTAATTATAAAATGTTCGCTTAAGCACACAGCAATAATGTCTTTATTTGACTCTTGCAGCTCATTTAAGGCCAACTCTAGATCCTGCATTTTGTTAAGAACCCGAGCAATGTTTTGATGCAGTACAGAAATTCTACTATAATTAAATGTTTCAGTATCAGTGCTTACGAAAAAAATCATCGTTATTTGAGGCTACAGGAGGGTCAATTTTATCTCTTTTGACTACTGGAAAATAATATGGAATTGTTCCTTTGACTGGTTCTGGGGTATTAGTAATAGGTACAGAGCTTGAAATTTTAGATAAGATCTGAGATTTATATTTAAAATAATAAGGTATTGTGCCCTGGCGCGGGTTAGAATTATGTATAGATAAATTATAATCGTGAATTGACATGATATTGTCATGAGGAACATGTGTCGTATGTCGTATTGTACGGAGATTGTTGAGGTTATATGATAAGAATGTTTTATTATAACAAATTGTATTAATTGCTTTAATCAACATTTGCGATGCATTATTATAATCTTTGTTAGTCTCTATGAATGTACAGTTTTTTGAATTTTTAGCAATCAATTTAAGTTGATAATTCAATTTTTGTGTATTTAGTGATGCATTGTATAACACATTAACAACTAGGACATTACAGTTTTTTAGAAGTTTCAGAGCCACAGTTACTTCAGACAATACTTGGTATGGGTTTGAGTCATGACTGTCCACAATATCACAAAGTCTTTACACGAAAATTGTTTAGGTAGCGTGGAACAATTTTCTAACACAGCATCCGTTTTTGCGTTGGGTTTTCTAATCGATGATATTTTATAATTCCTTGGTATTAAGGAATCTTTGTTTTGAATTAACTCTTGTATTAATCCTTTACCTTGGTTATCAGAAATTAACAATATTTTACCATCCTCCATACTATCGTCAATCCGAGACTTTTTATTAGTTGTCAGTGCAGGCTTTTTCATAATAGCACTCTCAGTTGTCTTTGTGCCTTGTTTTTGCGACATACCAGCACATGAAAGGCTAAACATGAATGAGTTATGCCATTAGCTACTATTTTTTAGTATGAATGAGCTAACACGAATAGATTCACGTTTAGCCTTTCACATTTAGCAAAATTCAACCATTAGTTACTGTGTTTAACCATTATGTATTCATATTAGCTCATTCATATTAAAAAAATAGTAACTAATGGCATAACTCATTCATGTTTAGCCTTTCAAATTTGGCCAAAATTCAACCATTAGTTACTATGTTTAACCATTGGTTGAGTTAACTACGGATCAAAAAACCGGCCCTTAGTGGGTCAGTCTGTAATTTATCTAAGTTTATGCCTTATGTCAACTGCTTATCACCTTTTACAAAATATTGCTTTTCCCGATGCTGGGACGTTAATTGTTGAGCAGTTCTCATAGTAAGAACCAGGAGAACTGGAGTAAATGGTGAAGTCACCACCACCACATGCATTGTGTCAAGCATAAATTGCTTAGCAACCATATGAAAGTAATTGAATCGCAACCCGTAATTTACTTAAGTAAAATTGAGTTCCGATGGTCATCTGTGGTCTTCATCATTAGTTCCACTTCACCAAATAGTGCTTTCCGAGAGCAAATGCACGAGTTAAGTACTATAAAAATACCCAAATCACTATAGGATGTGCCTATAAAATTCGAGGGTTCCCCTCGATTTCCATGGGATCCCCTCATCAGATTCTGACTTGGTGGCAATGGGACCACCTCGAGAGCTAAAAATAGTGATATTCACAATGTTAACACCAGAAATAAGGACCAATTACGTGCTCCATTTCACCGGCTTCATAAGGTTCATAACTCATTTGTTGGGATTGGTATATCCTTTTATAACAAGCTACCCTCTTTGCTAGATTTGCTGTTCGATGCGTTTAAAGCTAAAGTAAAATCTAACTTTTGTTCAAAGGCATACTATTCTATGTACGATTACTTAAACGATAAGAATAGTTGGTCGCTGTGTTTAACTTAAGACAATGTTTGTTCTTTCTCCAGAATAAGAAGTTAGGCGCGCGGTAGCCGCGACGAGCGGACGTGCGCGCGGACGTCTCTCGCGCTCAGTGCCTCGAGTGACGCAATATTTTTATAAGATTACCTACATCAGTTTGCGCTCATATTATTATGAGTGTGGAGACTAAGGGAGGCCCTTTAGGCCCTCCCGGAAACAATGAAACTAGTGAAATGGACACGGACAGTGCAATTGTGAACAATAAAAAGAACAGTGACTATAAATTAACTAGTGTAAGTGAACTTTCCCCGGACAATGAAGGACAATACGCAGTTGCTTGTTGGTACTGCGCAAAAATTAACGTAATTAAAAAATTCCATGAGTGGCAGGGACTCCAAACTAAGATTAAACAATTAAATTGTAGATTGTGTAACAAGAGAAGTGCCGTGAAATGTTTTATAAAAACTTCTGCAAATATTTCAAACGGACACCTAGTGAACAGTGTAAACGAAATTAATATATATTCGTGTAATATAAATTTCTGCAAAATAAATAAGATAGACTGCCGCAAGTGCAACGGACAGTTAAATGTTAAGTACATGCCAATTATAGGACTCGAAAGTGAAGAAAACGTGACCTGTGAATGTGGCACAGTGAACAAAATAGTATCGAAATACAGAGAGGTACCCAGGGCCCAAAGTACAAGGGCTGAGCCATCGCTGTGTGAGTCAGGCCGCCCCGCTCGCCGGACGCCGCGTCACTCCTTTGGCGGCGCGATTGCTGCGACTGCGGCGCCTGGCGGCGTGGCCGCTGGCGCCGCGCGAACGAAACCAACTGAAACCACCGCTGTTGCGCGAGATCGCAATGTCGCCCCCGACGCACGCGCCCGCGAAGACTTGAACATTTCGACGCTTCTGCGCGCCACCAGTCCAACCGTCGCCTCGCAGCGACTGCCAATAACAACAAGCAACCGCTTCTCCTCGCTCTCCACCGAAGAGGAGCACAAAGACGAATCGGAAAGGGAAAAAGACTACGCTCACGCGACTTTTACCTCACCCAAACCCAAGAAGAGAAAGAGAGGTGCCGTCACTCCTAACTCGACAGCGACTCAGCGACCACCGAGAGTGATCACATCATCCACTCACATCTCCGACATAATCATAACAGACGTCAAGAAAATCAACGATGTGGAATATTTTAACAAAATTAGAAAAATAACCACAGACCATGGAGCAAGATACGCCATGGCTAGTAACAAAAGAACCATCACGATCCGCATATACACCGCGGACATGAGGAAAATAATTATAGAAGAGCTGAGGAAACTTGACGACGGGCTCAGCTTCGTGGCACGCGTCCCTAAAGCCCAGCAGATCCATCAGACGAAGGTAGTGCTCATCACGAACATCTACGATGAGACGAATGAGGCATGCCTTGAGGAAATGGAGAGGTGCATAGGTGTGAGACCGATCAAAATGAGAACAATTAAAGGTAACCTACAATTATTTATCTTTGATGGTGCCCACTCATACGATGAAATCGCCACGCTTATGAAGACAACAAAGCATGCGTACTTCGGGGCCTTCAGCATGAAGCCTCAGGAATACAAAGATGACCCCAAGAGAGTAGTACAATGTAAGAAATGTTTCCTCTTCACGCATGCGACATCGGCGTGTCACGGTGAGAAGAAACACCCCACCTCCACAATTCAAAACGAAGAAGGCGTAGATATCGAAATATGCACAGCATGCAAAAAACCGGGCCATGGGGCCAATCAAGCCAAATGCGAGAAGTTCAAGAAGGCAGTGGACCGTCAATTGGCACAATACGAAGAAAAAGAAAGGAAAAAAAAAGAAGCAGCTGAACGCAGAAACGCAGCACTGAGATACCGTCGGGAAAACGTCTCGTACGTAAACATTACCTCCACTTCACAATTTCCACTGTTGCCCAAACAGGCGCCCCAATCGCAATCACAACCACAGCACCAGCCACCAATGCCACTAAATGAACAGACAACAAACAAAGAAAACAGGATGGAGCATCTAGGGCAAGAGCTACAAACAACTATGAAACAAATATTACACCATAAAAATATATAAATCCTCATAAAAATTCTCAACAAATAACCCGATAAATCGATATCATAAGCTGCGCATACTGCACCTCAATGCGCAAGGATTGAAAGGTAATTCCTCGAGTTAAAATCATTAGCCGACCGTTATAAACCACATATAATCGTAGTCAACGAGTGCCGAGTGGACTTTTCCAAAATCCGCATGAATCTCCTGAACTACGACAAGATCACGCACTCAATCGCGTCGCATCTAACTACAGCCATGTATGTGATGCGAGGAATACGCTGGAGTCAGACCGACGTAACCCCAGGTACCGAAGAAAGAGACCGCCTCATTGAAGGCGTCGCTATCAACCTCACTTATGATCATCTGACCGGTGATTCCCTAAAAATTAAGGGGATATACATACCGCACAGATCAGAACACTTCGACGCCGCAGCGCTTAATGACGAGCTAGAAGACATCATAACCGAAGCTCCAAACATCACCATCGGGGACCTCAACCTTAAAATGACCGCACTCAACCAGGCGAGAGACGAAGGGGCAGGAATACTGGTCCGCGACCTCTGTAACTCCGACGTCTGCACCATAAACCACACGGGCCAACCCTCACGACCTAACAGTGCGGGCTATGGCATCCTCGATGCAGCCATCTTCTCGCACGATACACAAGCTTTCGATACCATAACATGCCGACAAGCAACATCGGTTGGCTCTGATCATATGCCCTGGCTACTGGACCTAAGCATAGAGGTGGACAGAGAGAAAACACTGGTAAGGAATACCCGCGTTATTGCAAACAACGTAGAAATCAGACAACGATTCCAACAAACCCTATGGGACAAAACCACGCACCTACCAAAGGAAATCACAACCGGCGCAGAATGCGAGGCATATATACTACAACTAGAAAAAGCCATCACAGAAACCTTGGATGAGTATGCACCACTACATGAAAACAACAGAAGAGATAAACTTCCAGAAGAGATTAACGAATTGATCGACAAAAGAAACCAAGCAAAAAGTAAGGCGTGGCGACTACGCCTCAACCAGGAAAGAATAACGGAACAAAGAAGAAATTACAATCGTCTGAAACGCCAGGTCCAGCAAGCACTCGTGGAATATAGCAGCGAAAAATGGACCCAGATAATAAACAACTCACAGAACAACAGAGCCCACATGTGGCGAATCCAACGCAACCTGAAGGCTCCAGTACAGAGACTCCCCACATTGAGGGTTGCAACAGTGAGAAAGAAACTATCGACACCCTGGTCGACGCAGCGATAGTCACAGAAGCCGAGATTAACAACGAAGATAAGAGCACAGAGAAGACCACACCGTTCCAGCCTCTCGACCCCACATCTATAGAGGAAATTAGATTCGCGCTGAGACGCTTTAAAAATAAGAAGGCGCCTGGCCCGGACAAAATCAAAGCAGATGCCCTTAAACTCGGAGGCGACTCCTTTCTCATCAGGTACAAAGTGATAGCTGACTACCTGTTACTGACAGGTTATTATCCTAACAGATGGAAAATCGGGGAGTGCATCTTCCTACATAAAGCAGGCAAGAATCACCGGGACGCCAAATCGTACCGACCCATCACTCTCCTAAACATCATGGGTAAACTGCACGAACGCCTGCTCTTGTCACGCCTGCGGCAGACGGCAGACAGACTCCAACCGCCGTTCCAACATGGCTTTACCAAGTATAGAGGAACAGGAACACAGATTCTTCGCACCGGCAAGTTTATCACAGACGCGCTGGAAGAGAGGGAAAGTGTGGCCATGGTCCTGACGGATCTTTCGAAGGCCTTCGATTCTATAAACCATGAAGGTCTGACGAAGAAGCTTCAAACAGCTGACGTCCCGAACAACATCATCAAAGTAATAGAAAATTACCTGAGCGGTCGCAAAACCTACGGACGCTTCAGAACCACCAACGGCGATGAAAAACCGGTGCCACACGGGGTCCCCCAGGGCTCTATCTTGGGTCCGATTATTTTCAATCTATACGTACACGACGTTTGGGACCAACGGGACCGTATCCGCGGACTCAAGCTGGATGCAAGCAGGACAAGCGATGTGCATCCTTAACAGGTCTCCCAACCCGAACTGCGCGACACACCGCGCGGGTTGGGCCGCCGACACCGTCATCGACTACTACCGGCGCTGGGGGCTAAAATGCAATGTAGACAAAACGGAGTGTGCTATGTTCACTCACAAGAGAAACTACCGCAGAACCATTCGCATCAAAGACGAGATACTCGAATATAAAAATAGCATAAAATATCTGGGCGTACACTTAGACAAGACCATGACTATGGCCAAACAGACGGATTACGTCGTGCAGAAGGCGCGACGAGCACGCGGTGCGCTAGCCCCTATCATAGGCTGGCACGCCAAGACGGAGATGACTGTGAAACTTGCTGTCGTTCAGGCCTGCCTACTTCCTATATTGGACTGTGGCGTGGTACAACTACTCTCACGTTACAGTAAGAGCAACTTACTTAAAATTGAACGCCAATATCGAATGGCTCTCAAAACCAGCGGACAATTCCCAAGACGCCTAGAAACCTCACTACTCTGGGATATGCTCGATTGGGATCCATGGCACCTTCGTGCACAAGACTTAAACGAGGACATGCTGCGCCGACTCCGCGAAATGCACATCGAGGACCTAGATACCCCTGGTGACGCCTACCTCGGATACGGACAGCACAACCCCCTCCTAACTAATACTAGACTAGGTGAAATCGACTATGTACCAAAAAAAGACAGGAGTCGGCTGCTTAGCAAGCGAACGACCGCTCCACGTCCCCATAAACTGTAATTAACTGTAAATAGGATAGGGCAACATAGAACTATATTATAAATTTATATAAACTTATTCTGTACATACTAACAAGCTCACAGCACACACTACACGACACTTATATAGATCTCTTTCAGACAAACATAGGTAGACCGTTAGTAGCTGACACACCCACAGGCCGAATACACCACCGACCTGTGGACATAATGTAACATATGAACCAGGGAAATAAACATCTTTCTATTCTATTATCTGCAGGCTTTTAGTTAGGTATAAAGTTCTGCTTGTTTTTAGTTTTGTATTTTTATTTCTGCTTGAGTATAGTATTCGATTTTTTTCTTTTTTTTTTGGTATATTGGCGTGTGCTAGCTGATTTATAGCAAATAATTTAATTTCATTTAAAGTTTGTGTTGCGTAATGTACTTATATTATTTTGCGCAGTGTTGTATAGATTTTTTTTTAACTGAACAGACAGCTGTGCTGCTGTGGAGTTTGTCTTCTCCTCAGCTAGGGAGTGGTGAAGGGCGGGCGTTTTGGTGGTCTGTCTTATGTAATTTGATGCTCGTGGCTAAGTAATAACAGCTGCACGGGTCGATCCATCAGGTTAAGCTACGCTTGCCGCGGTTGGTCTGTGGATGGGTGACCATCTTTTCATACTGAGACTCCTCCGTGCCTCGGAAAGCACGTTAAGCCGTTGGTCTCGGCTGTCATTCGTGGATCTTTGACAGTCGTTACGGGTCGTCAGAAGCCCGAAAGTCTGACAACCAGTCTTACCAAGGGGTATCGTATTACCCAGTAACTGGGTTGTGGAGGTCAGATAGGCAGTCGCTCCATGTAAAATACTGGTATTCAGCTGCATCCGGTTAGACTGGAAGCCGACCCCAACTATGTTGGGAAAAGGCTAGGCAGATTGATGTTCGAAAAGTGCTGATTCTCAGCCTAGTTTAAATAAATGACCTTTGATTTTGATTTTGACCATAACCTTTCAAATGAAAAAAGAATTTTGCAAATCCGTCTATATATGACGGAGTTATGCCCAAACATACATAAAAATATATATATATTAACATCCGAATTGAAAACCTTTTGAAAGCCGGTTAAAAATTTAATACTAAGTAATGTGCTTAAAATGTTATTTTTATTTTTTAAACCGACTGAAAAGTTTTAATTGACCCTAAGATTTCCTAAAACTTAATCAAATAATACTACTACGCAACATTGTCAGATTGATACATTCCTATTACGACCGGTAACATTGCGTTAGTACTCGTATTTCTGCTCCGCCAAGCAAAAATAAATTTAACGATAAAGGCCATTTAGTTGAATATTCAAAGCACATAGATATTTACGAATCATAGGTTTCACCAAATATATTGAAATCTAGAGTAAGTATTATATTATTAACACTTATGAACAGTTTATATGATAACACTTTATTGATGTCTAAGTTTATATAGAAGTATAATTAAGATCATTTTAACGCTTATAATATTTTGAAACATTGTCGCTGCCAATCTATTATTGAACTCGACAGTACCTAATACCTACTTAGTTCGGCGGGAGCTGAAAATGATTTACGAAGACAGGTACAGTACGTAAGTACTTACCCAATTTATTGGGAGAAATCCAGAAAAATTGCATTTTAGGGTTCCGTAGCCAAATAGACCAATAAATGTACCTAGTTACCTACCTGATTTTTTTTTCCACCTAATTAAAAAGATCATGATGTTTCTTAGAAGTGACTTTGCTATTTACGAGTAGAGTAGGTAGTAGTTTTTGAGATATGGGATATTTTCGGTTGCAACCGCAAAAATAACTGTTTTTTTATAGTTTGTCGAGGAACACTACGCAAACTTATTTTTGCGGCCGATGAAATCAATAATGTGCATGCATACTCATAAATATTCGTCTCGACTACGAGACCCTTCATTCACTCACATTCACGACACGCACTTGGCCGGTATTTAGGGTTTCGTACCAAAATGGTAAAAAGGAACCCTTATGGTGCGACTCAGTCTGTCTGTCTGTCTGTCACAGCTGGATATCTCAAGAACCACTAATGCTAACAACTTGAAATTTGGAATAGTTTTAAATGACGTTTGCCCAACTATTTTGCAAATAAGAAAGAAATGAAAAAAAAAAAATTTTTTTTGCAACAGGGACTGAAAGGGGGTCTTAAAAATTTGAAGTGGGGCTACTAGGGCATGTGGGATATCATAGAAAAGAGCGCATTTGCACATTCTCAAACATTTTTTTTAGGCCGCATAGTTTTCGACTTTTGATGAAAAATGTAAAAAATAATACCGTTCCCCCTTATCTCCGAAATTTGCATAGAGAAAAATCTGAAATTATTCTGTGAGATAGAAGTTTATGTAAAGATTACATGAAAAATAAAACGATGTATCTAAAGAGCACAGTTCTTTTTTAAATATATATATGATGGTACGGAACCCTCGGTGCGCGAGTCCGACTCGCTCTTGACATAATTTCAAATTGTATAGACACACCTCAGTGTTAGGGAATAAGTAGGTAGGCTACTGATGGGCGTCATTAGACGTAGGTAATATCCGAGGTGGCGTTTTTAAGTTCGCGGAATGGGGGGTTAGTAAGAATTGGAAATAAAAATACAAATTTATTTTTCCTTTAATACATTTTTGTGACCTGCTACTTTAATATATTTTTGTGATCTTAGAAAAAAGTTATGTACAGACGCCAGCAGGTCAACCTACCCGAAACTGTCAGATTTTCCCAATCAACCTTGAACCTACTGCCTTAGCAATAAAGTCGAAAATCTATTAAAGAAATCTGACAGATTGTAGTAGCTTGATGTGCTGGCGTCTGTACCTTCGAAAAAATGTATGTTTCGCGATTTCAGGTTTGGTCCCATAGTAAAAGTTGTTTGTTATCATGAGTACAATCATGTGTTTTTAAGTACCTATCGGTTACTAATTACCAGTCACCCTATATAAATATACATAAATAAATAACAACGCGGTACTCGATTTGCTCCATTTTACACATTTTATTCCCAATTGGTTTATTTGTTCGACGATAGTTCAAAGACTGAAGTAATGACCTAATTACGATAAAACTTGGTATTTATACTAATAATGAGTTACTTAATTCGTAACGACTCATAATCATAATCATTTATTTGCAATAGGTACGGTCAGTACTTAAAGTCAGTAATTGAGTTTCCTAATACTTACATAGTCAAATATCTGAGATTCAACAATACTCAGCTATCCCCTACATTTATGTTCGCATAACAACGCAAAATGTGAACAGCTGATTTATTTCGCGATTTCAGGTTTTGTCCCATAGTAAAAGTCGTTCATAATGATGAGTGGGATGAATGGTAATACACCAAAATTTTCGAGTTCGCTTCGCTCGTTCTACCATCCTGCGTTCTTCTAATGGGTATTCAAAAATTTCTGCTAAGCTACGCTTGTTACGGTTGATCCGTGGATAGGTGACCATCTTTATAATACCGAGACCCCCTCCGGGCCGTGCCTCGGAAAGCACGTTAAGCCGATCTTTGACTGTTGTTACGAGTGATCAGAAGCCCGAAAGTCTAACAACCAGTCTTACCAAAGGGTTACCCAGTAACTGGGTTGTGGAGGTCAGATAGGCAGTCGCTCCATGTATAAAACTAGTATTCAGCTGCATTCGGTTTGACTGAAAGCCGACCCCAACATAGTTGGGAAAAGGCTATGCACATGATGAGTTAGACGAAAAGGTTTTTTTAACCGATTTCAAAATAGGAGGAGGTTCCCACTTTCTCAGTTCGTCCGAATCTTTTTTTTTAAATTTTATTTTATTACGTATGTTCTCCGATTACTCGAAGACGGCTGAACCGATTTGGAAAATTCTTTATTTGTTTGAAAGGGAATTAATAACCCTGCATGCTGTTTTCGGCTCAAAAACTGACTAAATGTCATACCAACAATCAAGGTGGACGTTAGTCGCTTCTCCAAATAGAAATAAAAATCCTTTGTTTTGGCTAAGAGCATTGATTGGAATTTCAAAAAATTTTAGAGGTCTGAGGTTGTCTTACAAATTTGTTCATCACCACGAGGGAGCCTCGTAAAGCAGCTAGTGCTGTAATTATGGGTTCCCTCTATACGGCAGAATCGTGATGCTCCGAAATTTATTTGGCATCACACACTTGGCATAATCTTCTTTAAACGAATATTTTTAAGGCAAGGCAAGGCAGGCACTGAACGTAGGTAATGTGGCAACACTGCAACAAGTCTATTAAGTACCTATTTGTTGTTTTGTTTGAATAATTAGTAATTTATATAATTAACTGTGTATTTTATTATTTAATGTGACTGAGTGTGTATGATTATTTAAATTAATGAGTCTGTGAAACTTGAAATAAAATGATTATTATTATTTTTGACATTTCTCGGGACCCTGGGGTCCCGGACCTTTGGAAGGCGTACGAGGGGCCGAAGCCAACTCGCAGACGCCCCTTAGACAATTTTAAATAATGAGGAGACACCAACCGACGATTATCCCTGTATGCACTATGCAAGTACACCCAAGGACAAGGACTGCCCCCGGTTGGTGCAGGACTATTGCAGGACATGGAAACAAAACATATTGGGCTATGGGTTTGGGTGGCTACAGTGGATTGCTTATCCAGAACTATAGAAGGACTATGTACCCTGCCTGATCAATGTCAGACATGGATAAAATTGCAGGGGGTGACTTGCACACTCAACAATGGGCCCCAAGAAACGGTCGCCAGCACATAGTCACGTATCGACAAGGGGGCAACACTTCCTGAGATGCTTGAGGAGTGGAGAGGTACTCCACGGCTATCAGGACAATCCCGGAAGTACGGTCAAGATCCCTATCAGCACCTTACTGGAATACTTCCTTCCTCCAAGCACGTTTGTTCTTGCGAATCTCCACTCAAGCCGGCCAATAAAGGCAAGAATGTGGTGGGAGCTTTGTTCCTCGTCAGTGTTCACTCCAGCCGGCCAATAAAGGCAAGCCAGACATGAGGATAAGATTTCTCCCGGGAGATAGGGTCCGTGGGGTCGCTACTGCCCAACAGCTCGCGCGACATGCTGCCCTGCGGGTTTCTGTAACTTCCTGTTCCTCATCCTAGATCCGTTCCGGCAAAGTAAACTCTACCGGCACAGACCTAAAGTTTGGAGCATCCAAGCCCCACCACGATGTCAACGTACAGATACAGCAGTGGGATTATTATTACTATTTTACATTTCTCGGGAACCTGGGGTCCCAGACCTTTGGAAGGCGTACGAGGGGCCGAAAAGCCAACTCGCAGAGGCCCTTTAGACAATTTTAAATCAGGAGGAGCCACCACCCAACGGTTATCCCTATATGCACTATGCAAGTGCACCCAAGGACAACCCCCGGTTGGTGCAGGAGTATTGCAGAGCGTGGAAACAAAACATATTGGGCTATGGGTTTGGGTAGCTAAAATGGATTGGGTAACTTGAACTATGAAAGAACTATGTCCCCTGCCTGACCTATGTTATATAATTATACACGGATAAAATGGCAGGGGGTGATTTGCACACTCAATAATGGGCAAAAAAAGTCACGTAGTGACTTCCCGCAGGACAATCCCGCAGGTACGGTCAAGATCCCTACCAGCACCTTACTGGAATACTTCCTCCGAGCACGTTTGCTCTTGCGAATCTCCACTCAAGCTGGCCAAAAAAGGCAAGAAAGACTTGGGAACTCTATTCCTCGTCAGTGTTTACTCCAGCTGGCCAATAAAGGTAAGCCAGGGGTGAAGAACAAGACTTCTCCCGGGAGATAGGGTCCGTGGGGTCGCTACTGCCCAAAAGCTCGCCACATGCTGTCCTGCGGGTGTATGCATCTCTCTTCTGGCTCCTCACCCTAGACCTATTTCGGCAAAGTAAACTCTACCGGCTCAGACCTAAAGTTCAGGAGCGCACAAGTGCCACCACAACGTCAACATAAATAAAAAATATTTAACATAATTATTGTTTGGCTGAATGTTTATATGTCCGAATTCACAATGCCATACTTTTAAGATGGCAGAATGTTGTTTGGCATGATTACCTTTGGCAAGAAAATTAGCAAGCATTTAAAATTACGCATAATTTCGTTTAGCATAACGTTTATTTAGAACGACGATTATTTTAAATTATAATATTGTCTTAAAAAGTCAAGCACGCCGTGTGCTACTAAACTTAGTGACAGAAACGAATCGCTGCAAAACCGACTCCACGTAGTCTTGTCTGCCCTACCCCTAGAGTGTAATTTAAGCTCGTGTAGGCGCGGAGGGCAGAAGCGGCCCGCGAGCTGAGGAGCAGATGGTTTCAACGCACGCCGCCGCGGCTGAGGCTGGCGCCGAAGTTGCGGTGGCGAGCTTTAAGACCATCAGATAAGCTCGCATGGGAACTCTGCGCCGGAGCCCCGCAGCGCCAGAGCCGTGACATAAACTATGCATGCTGCATGCTACATTCATGCTTTCAATGCTGCATGTTTGCTACCTGCATGGTGTATGCTTGTTTGCATGTTTGCATGCTGCATGCATGGTGTATCCTTGTTTGTGTGTTTGCATGCTTTTATGATAGTTCTGCCTTTAATGACTATCGATATGAAATGTATGCCAAAAGACGATTCAGACTGTGTACTTTCTGCGATATGATGGTTCTACTTTTTAACCGACTTCAAAAAAGGAGGTTCTATATTCGACCCGTATGTATGTATTTAAGTTTGTATGCCCGTGATTTTATCAGAAATCTATGAACTAATTTTGATGATTCTTTCACTAAGAGCCAGTTTTTTGATCCGTAGTTAACTCAACCAACGGTTAAACATAGTAACTAATGGTTGTATTTTGGCTAAATGTGAAAGGCTAAACATGAATTCATGTTAGCTCATTCATATTAAAAATAAGAGCTAATGGCATAACTCATTCATATTTAGCCTTTCACATTTAGCCATAATTCAACCACTAGTTACTGTGTTTAACCATTAGGTATTCATTTTAGCTCATTCATATTAAAAAATAGTAACTAATGGCATAACTCATTCATGTTTAACCTTTCACATTTAGCCAAAATTCAACCATTAGTTACTATATGTTTAACCATTCGTTGAGTTAACTATGGATCAAAAAACCGGCCCTAACGTGATCTAACTACTTTCAAGAAGGTTTTAGTATGTATGTTAGGTAATTATTCCTATGTACGAAGTTATAATTATGCATAAATGTACTGTATCTCCGGCATTTCTAAGCGGATTTTGAAGATTCTTCTTTTCGTTCGTCTTGGGTTTATGTAATTGTATATTCAACTAAAATGGAAAAATAGTTTGAAAAAAAGTAAAAACTGACTTCAAAAACCTAAAACGTATGAAAGTTATTTTATTTGTTATAGGCTTAGTTATAAGTTTTTGAAGTCGGTTTTTACTTTTATTAAGTAAATTTATTTAATTATTATGGAAATTATTATGGATATTTATTAATTATTATGCAAAGGTATTTTGTACGTTTATTCTCCGTGTGGAATAAATATTTGACTGTTTGTAGGCGTGGAGCTCTTTATTACGAAGGGTGTACCTAATGACACTAAGTACGTAGGTGATAAAAATTTGTAAAATGTAGGCTCACTGCAGGCAGAAGTATGTACTGCTGAAGGTTTAACCTTCGGGAAATGCAACGGAGTGTTATACCTACTTTGACCTTTTTTATACCTGAAAAAAATACTAGTGAAAAATTAAGGTTCTTCATTGACAAATTTGAGATATAGTATTGTGTCTCGCAGGATTCATAATTTGGGCTCGTACCGTACTAAGGCAGTTTCCTAATACCCAAAAGTCAGAAGACGCAGATTTATGCCAACGGCCTTGAGTGAATAGCTTGCGTGTTCTGTGCTGAGCTTACGCAACGTGTCGTACGTCCAGCCAGGCTGTCCCAAATTACACGCATTATTAATTTATTATACATAACACAAAAGGTATTATAGTAAAACACGTAGGTAGGTATACTAAAAGATAAATAAATAAATTACCTACCTTTAAAATGGTGAAGGTTTCATAAAAATACGAAGGATAGTTTTTACGTGATTCTCAGTTTTTTTATCCGCGTTAAGATAACCAAATTAATTACACTATGTAATATAAACTTTATCTAAAATATTCACAAATTAAGTTATTAAGGAAATGCTCTAAATTAACATATATTTTTTTCCAAATCATTAACACTACTCGTTTAGACGTGATCTTCAGTTTAAAATCAATAAAAGTCGGTCATCAAGTCAGGCTACAGTCAGTATGTACGAGGGTTACCACTACCGCTTTATAACGGGTTTAAAAACAAAAAAGATTTTAGTTTCAGCTATGAAAACTAAGTATGAGAATAATTGGTTTACACAACACACACACACACACACACACACACACACACACACACACACACACACACACAATGTATCTAAGGTACTGATTAAATTGTATATTGCTGTGGAAGAGCGGAGTCTCCTAACACAGTTATTACTTGGCTCCAATCACCAACTAATGTAAAACTTTCTGGTTCAGTAATAATGATTTTGTAATTTGTAATGAGGTACTGCAGTGATTAGGGTTCCGTACCAAAATGGTAAAAAGGAACCCTTATGGTGCGACTCAGTCTGTCTGTCTGTCTGTCACAGCTAGATATCTCAAGAACTGCTAATGCTATCAATTTGAATTTTGGAATAGTTTTAGATGACATTTGCCCAACTATTTTGCTAATCAGAAAGAAATAAAAATGTATAAGTATATTTATTTTGCAACGATGCGCGAGTCCGACTCACTCTTGACCGGTTTTTAAATACTGGGAACGTTTTGAAAACGGTACTTATATTTTTTTTTTACATAACATCACGCCTGTAATCACCGAAGGGTAAGGCAGAGGTGTACCCATATTATATACACCCACATTTTTGTTTAAGACCTGCGGGGCAATTGCGTAACATACTATCAATCGGAATCAGTTTAATTACGACAGTTCAACAACATTAATTGCGTTATTTACGTTGTCGAGCTGACAAATTTTTCGAACATATGAAGCAATGGATTAGCATTTTGCTTCAATATGATTTCGATTCCGACTGATAGTGTGTCATACATTTAGGGTGCGGGGGCGAACCTATTGTGATCAACCGAGCACAAATCCAGACTCCACGCTGCTACTGAGAAATTCCAGACGGGAAACCAAATAAAGCTTTGCCTGACGTAGGTATCGAACCCAGCCGAATCTCATGCTCAGTAGTAGCGCTTGGGACTATTAGACGGCTCCACTGCAGTTGGTAAGCCGCTCGTTCGAGACTTCACAATAACACTTTGCCCGACGCAGAAATCGAACCCAGCAGGATCTCATGCTCAGTAGTAGCGCTTGGGACTATTAGACGGCTCCACTGCAGTTGGTAAGCCGCTCGTTCGAGACTTCACAATAACACTTTGCCCGACGCCGACGCAGAAATCGAACCCAGCAGGATCTCATGCTCAGTAGTAGCGCTTGGGACTATTAGACGGCTCCACTGCAGTTGGTAAGCCGCTCGTTCGAGACTTCACAATAACACTTTGCCCGACGCAGAAATCGAACCCAGCAGGATCTCATGCTCAGTAGTAGCGCTTGGGACTATTAGACGGCTCCACTGCAGTTGGTAAGCCGCTCGTTCGAGACTTCACAATAACACTTTGCCCGACGCAGAAATCGAACCCAGCCGGATCTCATGCTCAGTAGTAGCGCTTGGGACTATTAGACGGCTCCACTGCAGTTGGTAAGCCGCTCGTTCGAGACTTCACAATAACACTTTGCCCGACGCAGAAATCGAACCCAGCAGGATCTCGTGCTCAGTAGTAGCGCTTGGGACTATTAGACGGCTCCACTGCAGTTGGTAAGCCGCTCGTTCGAGACTTCACAATAACACTTTGCCCGACGCGGGAATCGAACCCAGCCGAATCTCATGCTCAGTAGTAGGGCTTGCGACTATTAGACGGCTCCACTGCAGTTGGTAAGCCGCTCGTTCGTGACTTCACAATAACACTTTGCCCGACGCGGGAATCGAACCCAGCCGAATCTCATGCTCAGTAGTAGCGCTTGCGCTATTAGACGGCTCCACTGCAGTTGGTAAGCCGCTCGTTCGAGACTTCACAATAACACTTTGCCCGACGCAGAAATCGAACCCAGCAGGATCTCATGCTCAGTAGTAGCGCTTGGGACCATTAGACGGCTCCACTGCAGTTGGTAAGCCGCTCGTTCGAGACTTCACAATAACACTTTGCCCGACGCAGAAATCGAACCCAGCAGGATCTCATGCTCAGTAGTAGCGCTTGGGACTATTAGACGGCTCCACTGCAGTTGGTAAGCCGCTCGTTCGAGACTTCACAATAACACTTTGCCCGACGCAGAAATCGAACCCAGCCGGATCTCATGCTCAGTAGTAGCGCTTGCGACTATTAGACGGCTCCACTGCAGTTGGTAAGCCGCTCGTTCGAGACTTCACTATAACACCACAGTATAAAAATCATACAGTAGGACGACGCCTTTGATCTTGTGTAAAATGCCGACATCGTCTAGACAGTAACGCATCGGCCGGGGTTGTCACAAATAAACAATATTTACAAAATTATTTATTTATTGCAGATCAATATTGACAGTAGTATTATAATAAAACAATATTACACATTGATATAATAATGAAAACAATTTTTAACCCGCTTTTTACTGCATACTATTATTAAGGAGTTGAGTATGACAATAAAAAAGCAGATGAGGCGTATACAAAGAGATTAAAAAACTGAACTAATGCAGACTTGATAATTACTGTGACACTTACTGTACTGTAATCTTGTTTAAGTGAAGTTTTTGAATATTTATGATCGGTCTGTGTATGGACGGAATCTTTAGTTGGTAAAAGTAACGTTGGAATAGCTGTTTTCTTCAAGGATTTCTTCCCGTACATACTGTTCTCAAAATGCAAACTGCAAATATATATATTTTTTAAACTTTCGAAAGATATTTCAAGTAAATCCGGTCTTCTACAAGCTTCCACCCATAATTTACATCTGAAATGTTAAAATAAAATACAATTTAATAATTACATTCTAACAATAAGGGAACATACATAGTACATACATATACATACGAAAGAATTTGCTACAGACCACCAAACTGAACAACTTTTACTACAGGACCAACTCGGGACAGATTTAAGTTATTTAGATGGCGTTTTCGTAACCAGTACCCTAATTAAACACAAAAGTGACACCCATATCAGATTATTAAAAAAATACGTTGTCCGCCATCTTGGATTTCAAAACGGATGGCTTTTTCGTAACAAGCACCCCAATTATACTCAAAATTGACACCCATATCAAATTATAAAAAAATTACGTTATCCGCCATCTTGGATTTCAAAACGGATGGCTTTTTCGTAACAAGCACCTCAGTTATACTCAAAATTGACACCCATATTAAATTATAAAAATATGACGTTGTCCGCCATCTTGGATTTCAAAAAGGATGGCTTTTTTGTAACAAGCACCTCAATTATACTCAAAATTGACACCCATATCAAATTATAAAAATATGACGTTGTCCGCCATAGTGGATTTCAAAAAGGATGGCTTTTTCGTAACAAACACCCCAATTATACTCAAAATTGACACCCACATCCAATTATAACAAAATGACGTCCGCCATCTTGGATTTCAAAAAGGATGGCTTTTCTTTTTCGTAACAAACTCCCCAATTATACTCAAAATTGACACCCATATCAAATTATAACAAAATGACGTCCGCCATCTTGGATTTCACAAAGGATGACTTTTTCGTAACAAGCACCCCAATTATACTCAAAATTGACACCCATATCTTATTATAACAAAATGACGTCCGCCATCTTGGATTTCTAAAAGGATGGCTTTTTCGTAACAAGCACCCCAATTAGACTCAAAGTTGACACCCATATCATACTATAAAAAATTAGGTCTACCATCTCGAAATTCACCCTTAGTAAATAATAAAAAAGTCCACCATCTTGACACGGAACATACAAACAAACACTTTCACATTTATAATATTAGTAGGATTTCCAAACAGATGGAAGCCGTGTGCGATAACCTATTAAGATTTTTTTTTACCGTGCGCCGGTCGACCATTTTATTAGCGTTATCAACGTGGCACGACATTACAAATAAAATTATTTATGTACTCTACAATAACAAAACAGATTTATTTACCTTACTTCTGTGCGTGGAAGCTGATGAAACCGCAGATCTTTATTTATGTAAGATGAAGACTTGCAATCACTCACAGCACACTTTGCATGCACCATTTTAAATAAAAAATAAACACTTGTCGGCCCTGAATGACGTATCCCGAACTACTGACATCGTTTTGTTCGCAGTTCGGGATCGGCTTACCCGCGTCTCGCCCCTCACACCCCGCACGATTGCCCTGTCTAGACGTCTTCGTTGGACGACTGTATGATTTTTAGACTGTGATAACACTTTGCCCGACGCAGAAATCGAACCCAGCAGGATCTCATGCTCAGTAGTAGCGCTTGGGACTATTAGACGGCTCCACTGCAGTAGGTAAGCCGCTCGTTCGAGACTTCACAATAACACTTTGCCCGACGCGGGAATCGAACCCAGCCGGATCTCATGCTCAGTAGTAGCGCTTGCGACTATTAGACGGCTCCACTGCAGTTGGTAAGCCGCTCGTTCGAGACTTCACAATAACACTTTGTCCGACGCATAAATCGAACCCAGCAGGATCTCATGCTTAGTAGTAGCGCTTGGGACTATTAGACGGCTCCACTGCAGTTGGTAAGCCGCTCGTTCGAGACTTCACAATAACACTTTGCCCGACGCAGAAATCGAACCCAGCCGGATCTCATGCTCATTAGTAGCGCTTGCGACTCTTAGACGGCTTCACTGCAGTTGGTAAGCCGCTCGTTCGAGACTTCACAATAACACTTTGCCCGACGCGGGAATCGAACTCAGCCGGATCTCATGCTCAGTAGTAGCGCTTGCGACTATTAGACGGCTCCACTGCAGTTGGTAAGCCGCTCGTTCGAGACTTCACAATAACACTTTGCCCGACGCAGGAATCGAAATCAACCGGATCTCATGCTCAGTAGTAGCGCTTGCGACTATTAGACGGCTCCACTGCAGTTGGTAAGCCGCTCGTTCGAGACTTCACAATAACACTTTGCCCGACGCAGAAATCGAACCCAGCAGGATCTCATGCTCAGTAGTAGCGCTTGGGACTATTAGACGGCTCCACTGCAGTTGGTAAGCCGCTCGTTCGAGACTTCACAATAACACTTTGCCCGACGCACAAATCGAACCCAGCAGGATCTCATGCTCAGTAGTAGCGCTTGCGACTATTAGACGGCTCCACTGCAGTTGGTAAGCCGCTCGTTCGAGACTTCACAATAACACTTTGCCCGACGCGGGAATTGAACCCAGCCGGATCTCATGCTCAGTAGTAGCGCTTGCGACTATTAGACGGCTCCAATGCAGTTGGTAAGCCGCTCGTTCGAGACTTCACAATAACACTTTGCCCGACGCAGAAATCGAACCCAGCAGGATCTCATGCTCAGTAGTAGCGCTTGCGACTATTAGACGGCTCCACTGCAGTTGGTAAGCCACTCGTTCGAGACTTCACAATAACACTTTGCCCGACGCGGGAATCGAACCCAGCCGGATCTCATGCTCAGTAGTAGCGCTTGCGACTATTAGACGGCTCCACTGCAGTTGGTAAGCCGCTCGTTCGAGACTTCACAATAACACTTTGCCCGACGCAGGAATCGAAATCAACCGGATCTCATGCTCAGTAGTAGCGCTTGCGACTATTAGACGGCTCCACTGCAGTTGGTAAGCCGCTCGTTCGAGACTTCACAATAACACTTTGCCCGACGCAGAAATCGAACCCAGCAGGATCTCATGCTCAGTAGTAGCGCTTGGGACTATTAGACGGCTCCACTGCAGTTGGTAAGCCGCTCGTTCGAGACTTCACAATAACACTTTGCCCGACGCACAAATCGAACCCAGCAGGATCTCATGCTCAGTAGTAGCGCTTGCGACTATTAGACGGCTCCACTGCAGTTGGTAAGCCGCTCGTTCGAGACTTTACAATAACACTTTGCCCGACGCGGGAATCGAACCCAGCCGGATCTCATGCTTAGTAGTAGCGCTTGCGACTATTAGACGGGTCCACTGCAGTTGGTAAGCCGCTCGTTCGAGACTTCACAATAACACTTTGCCCGACGCAGGAATCGAACCCAGCAGGATCTCATGCTCAGTAGTAGCGCTTGCGACTATTAGACGGCTCCACTGCAGTTGGTAAGCCGCTCGTTCGAGACTTCACAATAACACTTTGCCCGACGCACAAATCGAACCCAGCAGGATCTCAAGCTCAGTAGTAGCGCTTGCGACTATTAGACGGCTCCACTGCAGTTAGTAAGCCGCTCGTTCGAGACTTCACAATAACACTATGCCCGACGCGGGAATCGAACCCAGCCGGATCTCATGCTCAGTAGTAGCGCTTGCGACTATTAGACGGCTCCACTGCAGTTGGTAAGCCGCTCGTTCGAGACTTCACAATAACACTTTGCCCGACGCAGGAATCGAACCCAGCAGGATCTCATGCTCAGTAGTAGCGCTTGGGACTATTAGACGGCTCCACTGCAGTTGGTAAGCCGCTCGTTCGAGACTTCACAATTTTATTAAATATCTGCTATCGTAACGAACTCAATTATGAAGCAAATAATATCCTACTAATATTATAAATGTGAAAGTTTGTGAAGACGTTTGTTACTCAATCACGCCAGAACGGCTGAACGGATCTGGATGAAATTTATCACAGAGATAGATTATAGTCTGGAATAGCACATAGGATACTTTTCATCCCGGAAAAATGTACTGTTCCCGTGGGATAATTTCTTTCTAGCGGCTTCGCCCGCGTGGATGTTCCACGCGGGCGAAGCCGCTAGAAAGAAATGAACTCGAAATTATGAAATAACTTTAATTTCGGAAGTCGGTGGCATAAAAACTATGATAAAATAAAGATCTCAAGACTTCCGAAATTAAAGTTATTTCATAATTTTGAGTAAATTTCTTTTTGAAGTCGATTTTTTTTTACATCTTGTAAAGAATTGCAGAAACAAGATAATGCACTATATTGATTAATGCACTATAATAGCTACAATTGAAATTTCCTTACTATGAGGAGGTAATGTACTTATAGAGAATTCTTGATAGTATAGCTATTCCACCATACCCATCAGATCTGTCCTCTCTAATGGTTAAATAACCGTTAATTATAAAATTATGATTATATAGATTTGAGCTCTGGTAGGTAAGGCAAAGGCAAATGGCTCATATTTGTTTAAAAGGTATAATAACATAACATTGACATTTTACAACTCTTTTTGTTTACTAGACTGCGGTAGTTCCACTGCATTATTTTGGATGTGTTGTCCAGTATGAATGGATTGAGATATAATGAAATATGTGGCAACGTTGGACGGTGAAATGTTGAACTGAGAAAGAAGATTGTGTAGTGCAGAAAGAATTGAGAGAGATATTGAGATTTGAGAGTGCATTTATGTAAAAATTAGTGTATTTTTTTTTTACTAATTATGATTATTAGAAAAGCCACAACCATTTGATGGTTCGGGAATGTCGAAACTGTTAAAATGGCATTGTGAGCTTCTTTATTCTATACTTGTATAGATTTGGGAGGGGAGCGTGGCTTGAGGAAGAAAGTCTTTTTTATACTTGAAACAGGCATTCTATTAGGTGAAGAGATAGATAGAAAAGAAAAAAGTGTATCAGCTTACGATTTAGTTACTGCAGGATATACTTTTGCCGTTTCAGCAAAGATACTGTATACCTACTGATAACTTTGTGCCATGTGTTTTAATAAATTATTGCCTCGAAAATTCTTGGCTGGGACTTGGGGACTTAGTAGCTTACTGAAAACCAGAGCAAAGGCAACAAGATGCACTTTCACAACTGTCCCTAGTGTGGCCATGGCCACATTTATAACAACGAGGTTTGGACCTGCACTGAATTTTAGTGTGACCAAAGCGACAGCAATTAAAACACTGTACGATAGGCAAAATATATAAATCAACATGTAAAGCATTATGGCACATAAAATTTCTTTTCGGTAGAACCTGTACATCAAATGTAACAACTATGGATTGGGATGGTTTCCAAATGGTTGTACCATCAACAGTGGTTTTAAAAGTGGTCCGCAACCAATTGGTACCTGTTATATTATGAAAACTTCCTCCGGAGACCATTCCACGGGAACACTACGCACTAAACCGATTCTAGTAATATTAAAAGTACCTAGGTATAAAAGTTTTGTAATTGTATATCTCAAGACTTATATTTATGAGTCATAAAGGAATTTGCGTCCAGGAAATTAGAAAAAGATAAATATTTTATTCCGCGCGATTTTTTGACGCTACCGTTGATTATATTTTGGAAGGCGTTGTGTTTTAAGATTTTGCTAAATGTGATTGGGTGCAATGTCGTTCCGTCATCTAGTGAAATGAATGTTTATTGGACATGAATAACAAAAGGCGTGCCGTCCTTTTTGACGTATGTACTATCGACAAAACGGACGCCTTTATACCTTAAAGTTGATTTTTGTATACACTGATTCATTGAAAAGACGCTGCCCCTGTCGTCTTTTGTTTTACTTTGTCATAAGTACCTACAGTTGCAGCTTGCAAGCAACATTGTTTCAAAATTGGAAAGGCGTAGCTTTTGTCGATCGTACCTAGGTTTTTCGACCTATCTGGTTAGGAACAACTAAGGATGGAGATTATGTTCCTGCATTAGGCATTTTAGGTTAAATACGATTATTTAGGAGCAGTTACGCTCTGATGCAGTAAGTTCTAGTGTAGTAGAGTCCGTGCAACCACACCCCGACGACACGGAACTGGTGTTTATACGGGTACGGCGGCGCTAGTGTTTGCAAACATGCATACGGCTTCTTTTTAATTGGCGATCCGAAGACGACCCATCGGTATCCATGCCTGATTCTTTTGAAATTGTAACAAAATTGCCTGCCGGGGGAACGAATTCCCCCGGATCAGGCAGGTCTTTCATTATTCGTTAAAATAGCTAAAAAAACTTACCAGTACCGAAGAAAATATACCTACAAAACTAAAATTAAACTACAAGTACTTAAAATAAAATAGAACACTAAAACTACGACTACTGATCTCATACAATATTACAGGTTTTTTTTATTTATAAATTTTATCTCAAAAAGGACGCGTCCACCAAGTAAGGGCCGGTTTTTTGATCCGTAGTTAACTCAAGCAATGGTTAAACATAGTAGTAACTAATGGTTGAATTTTGGCTAAATGTGTTAGCCAAAATGCCATTATTACTATTTTTAATATGACTGAGTTAACATGAATACATTAATGTTAAAAAATATATGTTTAGCCTTTCACATTTAGCCAAAATTCAACCATTAGTTACCTACTGAGTTAACTCCGGATCAAAAAACCGGCCTTTAGGAGTTTCCCGCGCTTTTACGACCATAAATTCTTACCTATTCTTTTATTTTTTTAAATCTACTTTTTATGCTATAACGGAATTCTGAAGACTAGCAGATAGGATCTCTTCTCCGATATGGAGATCCTTTACTAGGAGGATAATTTAAATGTAAGTATTTTAATTTAAATCGGAGTGTATGGATCAAGTTATCTGAAACAAATGGATTTTAATTATTTATTTATATTCTTTTTTTCTTGGCGTCTATGGTTTTGCGCAATTTGGGGTTTTCAAATATAGGTACACTAAAAATGTTCTATACTATCTGAAAAAAATAGCTAGGTTGTAGACAGAGAATAGTATTCTCTGTCTACGAGCTAGGTACTATAAAAAGCGACGGCTTACCTGCACGGCTAACTGCAGTGGATCCCTACTGTCTATGTACACACAAATAAAATAAAAAAAGACTTCCAACGAAGCAGTCTTTTTTTTTAATAGGTGTCTTTCTACTTTTAATAAGTCTGTTAGACGACACTATGGGAAGAGTACCTAAGTCTCTATAAAATAAAAAAAGAAAGAAAAAAGTTCCCATAAATGATGAAATGAAGGTTACTTCCTAACAAGTACATTTTTATTCTCGTTCACTGTACTTAGTGCATTATTTGTAACTTTAGACAACGTCTATCCGATGGAACCCTCTGTGAATTGCACGCGCAGTTGACCGGTTTCTTTCTATATCAATATCCACGGGCGTGTTGCCTAGTGACATAGGATCTTATTCCTTTATGAGATTTATTTATAATAAGTTAGTGTTCATATAAGTTAGTGTCCATATTTTTTGTGAATGATTTATGCTCTTTCGATTTTTAAAGTCGCGCCAAATCCCAAGAGTCTACTTATAGAATTTGCAAATATTTAGTTACGCAACACAATTAATCACAGCTTCTTTATTAATTATGAATTAAAAGCTCCTTATTAAACGTGCTGCGTATAAAGTAGGTCATTAGGGAAAATGCTTTAGAATTTTCCTACATAGGCTATGTAAGAAAAGTCTAAAGCATTTTCCTGCTATTAAATCTTGTTTAACGCTTTTCACTCACCAAGTTCATATTTCTATGGATGCAGGCTCTAGTAGGTATGGAAATGCCTGGAATACTTATGTAAGTACGCAACGGTGAAAGCTGCTCAGTCTAGCGTCTAGCGGAGCCCGGAGCAGCCCTTGATGCTTTGATTATAACTATGACTTTGTTTATGCAAACTAGGTATTTAACAAGCCCTCAGTGTTTTACTACTTTGAAAGCCATTTATCCAGCTAAAGCGGTATGAACTACTTATACTTACGTTAGAAACTTAGAAGTAGGTGATACGTAGGTTCAACTTCGCACAGGTCACACTTGTAAAACAAGTTATTCAGTTATGTATGTACCTAGTTAAAATATTGGGGTAGGTAGATGCCGAAACGGGCCTTTAAACGCATACAGGGTTACTGGTAACGTATTAGGTACGTACGACGTATTCCTTGCAGGATGTCATAATAGGATTAAAATGCAACAAATTAAGCCACCAAATGTTCTACCGAAATTCAGTAGTCTTAGTTTTTATTTATGAAGTAGAGAAATTACGAAAAATAAAATATGTAATTAGTGATTTTTGACAAAGTTTTAGGCGTTTTGGAACTTTCATTAACAAAGATCTGCTATGGCATCAGCTATGATGATAGGTAATAACTTAATTTCCAGTATAGTCGCGCTGTAAATTGGATTTTTCATTAAAAAAAAAAAACTAAAAATATAAGTAAGTAGGTACCTAACTCAAGAACTACTGAATTTTGGTAGAACATTTTAACCCTACTATGACGTCCTGCAAGTAGGGATGTAAAGCGGTAAAATTACCCTGGTAAATTACTAACTTAATATTTTTAATCAAGAGTTGTCTAATCTTATGAACCCGGCTGCTGGCTACATCTTCGCACAAAACCATATAAACTCTGATTTTTAATTAGGTACAGTCCTACCAACTTATCTGTGAACTGAAAGAGGACGGCACCGTCGATTCAGTGTTGCTAATTAATATAAGGTGCCCAAAATTGAGTAAGTTTTCAAGAAGGAAATTTCACATTAGACATAATCGTTTAATAAGAATTACAGATTTTACAAATTAAAAACAATGATACCTATATAAAAATTATAAAATAAATAAAAAGACTAAAATGGCATATAATAACATGAGTATAATGTAAAAATGACACAAAAAGTTCGATTTGAGCTGTCATTTTAGTCTACCCAATTAAAAATCGAGAATTTACAGGGTTACTGGCTGCAAGGAATTCGTCGAGTTACCAGTAAATAGGGTTGCAAAATTACGTCATTTTACTGAAAACGCTGGTAAAATACGGGTATTTTACGGTAATTTATATAAATTACGGTAAAGTTACCGGCGACATGTGAAGTTTTAAATTTTAATTTGTTTTAAATCCCGCGCGCGTAATGTATCATAATAATTATGAGATGTTGCCGATTAGTGCAGTTTACCATACTGTGCGTGGCGTGTGCGGCAATATGCGCTCTTACGCATACAAAACTTAGAAATCGTCTGACGGACGACAGAATAAACAAGCTCACTAAGGTTCGATCGAATTTGAAATACACAGACACCTGGTCCTGTTGAAATGGATATGTTTGATTTTGAAACTGAAGATGAAGAATCAGATGCAGATTAACAGTAGATATATTATCAATTTAAGTATGCATTTATCTATGATTATGATACTAAAGATGTAAAACCAAATACAGAAAATAAAACAATCGAACCCGTTATGATTAAGTAGGTATTTGTTTTTCTTTTTTTTTTGGCAGCGTAATTGAAGAATCAAAAAAAAATTTTTGTTATAACTATTATACCAAAAAAATTGACAGATTGATTGTGAGTGACAACTGATTAAGTATTTTGAATTAGTCCTAAAACTTAACTTTAAATTTTTGCTGTCCTCTGCTATGCTTCTGCACATAGATGCTATTATTATAATTCATGACATGGTGTGATTCGTATCTTGAATTCTTGACTTGAGAATTAACTTTTAGGGATTTTTAGTACGCATGAGTCGCACGAGCCCAGTTTTCTCTCTTTTTTAAGTTCCAATACTGCTTAATCTCTGTCAAACATTCAAATCCATTTATCCGTTAATAGTGAAGTAGTAACCCACTTAAACATACTCACATCCGTATTTATAGTGTCAGTTATGTTAGTGGATATGAGTACGTTTAATACGTTTAATTTTTTACCGAAAATTACCATATTTTACCGTAAATTACGTAAAATAGCGTTTTTTACCATTACCCTACCGGGGTAATTTTAGCCTCTTTACATCCCTACCAGTAACTCTGTATATGTTTTGTGCGAAGTTGTAGCCAGCAGCCGGGTTCATAAGATTAAATAGATAAAGAACATGATTGGAAAGATGAACGACGAAGCATGGTAGCATGTTCAAGGCTATCTGAATCTCAAATCTTCAATTCAACATCGTTTTAGTTTTCACAATTCCTGCTTAACAAGAAACGTTTTATTTAATGTTGCTAGGAAAAAGTAGGTTTCGTTTTGAAGATTTCTATCAAACAGCATTAGACTTTGTTATTACTTAGAGAAATACTTAAAATACAATACATTATTGAAAATCGTTTATTTAATACCAGTATCAGCGTTGGGATTTTTGGAGAAATCACAGCTGGCAATATGATATAAATCGTCCTAAAAGTGTAAAAAACTAGTAACACTGAGTTTTTCAGTCACTCAGAAATGGGGCTGCTGTCAATTTATTTTAAACCCAATTTTTTGGGTTTATTGAAATGTATAAACAAATTAAATTGGTTTATTGTGTTCTTTAGTTTAATCAACTTATCGGTATGCATTTACGAGGACCAGATAGGAAAATTCGACTGGTAAGTGTATATTTTAGGTTATAGTGTTTCTATGTCATTGTAGGCTCGTAGTTGACTGAATTTTTAATGAAATTATGTTTTTCAGGCGTCAGACATACGTGGGAAGGATCAAATTCTCCCAATTTGATACTGTATCTACTGCAAAGAAAATAATTGTCGCCACCGAGGAGAACGTTTTAGCTGCACTGAATTTGAAGACTGGTAAATTGATTTTATTGAGTGTATCCGTTTTAAATGTAGGAAGCCGGCGTAACTATGATAATCTGCTCACACTTCACATTAATATCCATAAGGGAATTAATTCAATTATCTAATTATTTAACTTTACTGAAGTTTGGGTGCTAGAAATGAAGTTAACATTATTTAAAAAGAAGACAGTATCTTCATAAGCTGCACAGTCATTTTTGTTTTTTTAGCAAATCATTATTATAATTCAATTTATAACCTAAATTAATTATGCATACTCTAGTCTTTAATAAGAATAAGTTTGTTAAAATAATTATAGTATTTGATTAAACTGATTTCACATCCTTAAATTATGCCAACATTTGATGTTGTTGCTCAGTTCTTCAAACTTTATAAACAAGGGCACTCAATAGCACTATTACAGTTGCTTGTCATTGTGTTTTATTTATTACTAAGAACACTTGCACACCTACAAAAGATACTCTCAAAAGATACTCTACAATATTATAATGAATTACTGCTTTTAAACATGAACCTTTAAATACTACAACAATGTTTCAAAGTTGTGAAGATTAGAAGATTTTCCTCAATGTTTATTATAGGTATATGCTCAGGAGAGACAATACTGATTGCATACTTAATTCACCTCCACATTATATCTTATTATTTTCCTTATTGCTTATATTCTTAATTTTCTGTTTGGAATAGTCATTCACTGAACTTTTTTTAGCTTGCAAAAATATTTTCAGAAGACTAAGACATGATGACATTTCATGAGAATTTATCCATATTCAGCCATCTGGTTTGTTGTTTCCTTGATGAGTTAGTTGCAGAATGTAAAAAGTTCCCTTCTTATATGATATTTTAATTTCAAAGGAAGTGATCCATTATTGCCCCTCTTTTTGCTCACGTTTGTGTCACTTAAAACATTATTTAATATAACCCAGGCCAAGTGGTATGGCGTCACGTGTTCGAGACTGCCTCTACAGGCAACATTCAACTTCTGGCTATAACGGACAAGGTGGTGACGGTGTCTGGATCCAACCCTTACTTGGTACGAGGATGGGACTCCGCTACAGGTATGGCCTAGTTATTGATACTTTATATGCAAGTGTACAAAAATGACTAAAAGAGTGTATTAAATATTCAAAAAGAAAATTGTGTTTTTTCAAGTGCAATTTTATTTTACGAGCTTGTGGCTAATTAATAATAGCCACACAGGTCGATCCATCAGGATAAGCTACGCTTGCCGGGGTTGGTCTGTGGATGGGTGACCATCTTTTCATACCGAGACTCCTCCGTGCCTCGGAAAGCACGTTAAGACGTTGGTCCCGGCTGTCATTTGTGGATCTTTGACAGTCGTTACGACGACCCGTCAAAAGCCCGAAAGTCTGACAACTAGTCTTACCAAGGGGTGTCATATTACCCAGTAACTGAGTTGTGGAAGTCAGATAGGCAGTCGCTCCATGTAAAATACTGGTATTCAGCTGCATCCGGTTAGACTGGAAGCCAACCCCAACATAGTTGGGAAAAGGCTAGGCAGATTGAATTTTACTTCACTTTTTTTTTGCTGCAAAAGCACATCCTTTATATGCAAGTGTACAAAAATTACTCTAAAAGAGTGTTTTAAATATTCAAAAGGAAAATTGAGTTTATTGGAGTGTAATATAATTTTACCTTTTTTCTTTTTTGCTGCAAAGACACCTATAATAGGTGTCTTTGCATGTTTTGGATAATTATTATAATAATAATTATTAACAAAAACTCTTTACAGGTGTACTCCAATGGGAATGGTCATTAACACTTGAAAATGATGAGCAAGCAGACTTCTCAGAGTGGTGGGTGCAGAATGACTTGCTAATTCACATGCTGCCAGTGTTCGGCTCACACATTGAGGTCAGCATGTACAACCTCGCTACTGGCCAGAACAGGGGATCTACTGCTAAGTTACCTGCGCTCTGGGCTAAAGATGGGTAAGAAGAGTTTAAATAATTTTATAGAATTTTCAGGAAGTCGGAAAAGGGATTATGTTGAGTTGGTGTCTAGTAAGTTCACCTCAAAAGAATGTGTACATCAACAAGAATTCATTTAATGGTCTACATTTTATTGACTCGTCAGTTAAGTTTACTAGTACTTGTCAAGAGGCTAACTCATTGTCAAAGAAATATTGATACTCCTATTTTCATACCATAACATGTATACATGGAGATAATAATGATAATGAGATGAAATACAGATGTTATTTGTCTTTAGATAAAATGACATTGACCTTATTCTCCTGTGTTAGTATTTGCAAGCAAATTTTCGACATCTTCCTCTTTATCTATCAAGTTACAACTGTGTACTCAATTACAACAAAGATACAAAACCTCTGCAAGAAGTGCAATGCTTAAATATCTCTTGTAACAAAAAACTTAAATATCTTGTAACATTTCAGATGCATAGTAACACCACCATACTACACATGCATATCCGGCGCGAAAGGCAGTCAACAGCTGATTACCCTGGACGTAACATCCCACGCCGTCCAGCTTATAACCCGCCCACTTTCCGATTACGTCCAGCTGGACACTTATGACGGAGGCCTGCGACCTGTTGACGGCAGCAGTGTTGTACCAGCGTTCACTGTGGATGACAAAAAGATTATTATGATAAAGAATAATAAGTTTGAGCTGTTAAAAACTAATGTGACTGATGCATCGGGAAGTGTCGCGTTTATAGATATTGCGAATGGTCCGGTCGTAGTGCAGGCTTGGATGGATGATAATCAGGTAATGTGGGGTTGTCATTATTTGTATTTTAAATTAGGTGGTTGGCCTTGTGTTAGGACCTCTGAGATATCTCTGTGGGCTGCCAAATAGCACTAAGTGAGTTAAGCTAGAAAAATAAATTAAAATAAAATCTTTTTATCAAAATAGGCTAAGAATCTGCACTATTTGAACATCAAAAATGACAAAAAAACAAATGACAGCTCATCAGTGCTTTTTTGTGTTTAAACCGGGAAGAAGAAACGCAACAAACTCCCCAGCAAAATTGAGTGCCAGCAACTTCTTTGTCTTCAAATATTTCTCAATTATTTAATCAGCAACTTACATAACCAAAGTTATAGTAAACTAAACTATCTGCCTTCCACCATCCCCAGGGCTTCACAATGACAGCACACAGCGTATCAACAGGCGCCGAACTGCCAGAACTACGTGTATCAGACCGCAATCTGAAGCTACCTGACCCTGAGGTGTCTTCAGCAGTCTGCACCAAGTCCAACAGGGAACAGCTCATCTGTAGGATACTGTTCAGCGGTGGTGATGATTCTGTGCATCTTATGCAACAAGGAGGTGTGTTGAAATATGGTCTATATTTGTACCTAAATATAAAAAAAAAAATTGCTGATGACAAAGTAAAAAAAAATAATGCTTCGCATAGAAGCAAAACTGGACATAAAACCTTTTTCTTTTATAAGAAGTAACATTGGTTTTGCTATGCTGCACACGTAGCATGACCACCATACAAATGGGTTTTGTCGACGGAAGAATAGACAAAATGACAGATTGTAGAAAGATTTCTAACGTCCAAGCATGTGTCATTTTGTCTATTCTTCCGTCGACAAATTCCGTTTCTATGTTGGTCCTGCCACGCGTGCTGATGAAATATTAATTTGTCTGTTTATTTATTTATTTATTTAGGGACAACAAACAGCAGTGTAATACTAAGTAAACTAGAAGTAACTGTTAGAACTTAATAATAGAGGTAACAAACACACTACTCACAACATTATCCACATATTACTAAACAGATCTACTAGTTGTTAGAATGAACGATATAAAAATAAACAGAATAAAAGTAAACATTAATTAATTAGTAGGGTTCTGATCACTTAATATAGTAACAATTTCTTTTCTAAATATAGCCTTGAATCAACCTGTTTAATTTTTTTTTTCCTATAGGTATCCCAGGTTGTTTAATCAATAAAATCTTTGCAAAATCAATATTTTAAAATTGTGGAGTGGTTGCTATAACTTCTAGACAGGATTACAATGGCTGCTAAGTTAAACATTTACATCACAATAATACTATTGAAATTAGGTATTAATTAACTTCTATGACTATAAGACTGTGTTTTTTTATCAGGTCGTGTCCTATGGTCTCGTGAAGAGGCGTTAGCAAACGTCGTGGCTGTTGAGTTCGTAGAACTGCCTGTGTCAGACTTGGACGCCGCCATCGAGTCAGAGTTCGACCAGAAAGAAGGTAAAGTATTGTTGTTGTTGGTCTTAATAATAGAATCATTGTGTATTTAATACTTAAGCAATTTGATTTGAGTAGCTTAAGGTAACTGTCAAAGAATAACAGTTTTTTTCTTTTGTTAGCCTATTTAGTGTCCCATTGCTGGGCAAAGGCCTCCACTTTTCACTTCCAAATCTTTGTCTTGTGTGATCTCTGGCCATGTTGGCCCTGCAAACATGATCAGATCGTCACACCACCTTCACCGCGGTCTACCTCGACGACGATGTCCTCCCTGAGACGTCCAGTGGGTGACGATCTTTGCCCATCTCTCCGGGTGCATTCTTGCGACGTGGCCAGTTGTGATTTGAATATACGATACCGATAATTTAACAACCAGTTCAACAACCAGGCCAACAGTTGTGACTTGAATATACGATACCAACAATTTAACAACCAGTTCAACAACCAGGCCAACAGTTGTGATTTAAATATACGATACCGACAATTTAACAACCAGTTCAACAACCAGGCCAACAGTTGTGACTTGAATATACGATACCGACAATTTAACAACCAATTTAACAACCAGTTCAACAACCAGGCCAACAGTTGTGACTTGAATATACGACACCGACAATTTATCAACCAGTTCAACAACCAGGCCAACAGTTGTGATTTGAATATACGATACCGACAATTTAACAACCAGTTCAACAACCAGGCCAACAGTTGTGACTTGAATATACGACACCGACAATATATCAACCAGTTCAACAACCAGGCCAAGAGCTGTGATTTGAATATACGATACCGACAATTTAACAACCAGTTCAACAACCAGGCCAACAGTTGTGACTTGAGTATACGACACCGACAATTTATCAACCAGTTCGACAACCAGGCCAACAGTTGTGATTTGAATATACGATACCGACAATTTAACAACCAGGTCAACAGTTGTGATTTGAATATACGATACCGACAATTTATCAACCAGTTCGACAACCAGGCCAACAGTTGTGATTTGAATATACGATACCGACAATTTATCAACCAGTTCGACAACCAGGCCAACAGTAGTGATTTGAATATACGATACCGACAATTTAACAACCAGTTCAACAACCAGGCCAACAGTTGTGATTTGAATATACGATACCGACAATTTAACAACTAGTTCAACAACCAGGCCAACAGTTTTGACTTGAATATACGATACCGACAATTTAACAACCAGTTCAACAACCAGGCCAACAGTTGTGATTTCAATATACGATACCGACAATTTAACAACGTCTTCAACTACCAGGCCAACAGTTGTGACTTGAATATACGACACCGACAATTTTTCAACCAGTTCAACAACCAGGCCAACAGTTGTGACTTGAATATACGATACCGACAATTTAACAACCAGGCCAACAGCTGTGATTTCAATATACGATACCGACAATTTAACAACGACTTCAACTACCAGGCCAACAGTTGTGACTTGAATATACGACACCGACAATTTAACAACCAGTTCAACAACCAGGCCAACAGTTGTGACTTGAATATACGACACCGACAATTTAACAACCAGTTCAACAACCAGGCCAACAGTTGTGATTTAAATACAGAGTGACTCAGAATACCTCTTTTGATCCAGCGGCCCCATATTCTGTTGTGCATTATTAATCATTAGATGAAGTCCCCAACAATGTTCATTAAAGTTTTTGAATGCTTTTGACATGTCAAAGTTTTCTTCATATTTTTGATGGAGTCAACCCTAAATTTGGTTGACCTCTATTCTCTCTTCTTTGATATAGGGATGAATGCGTCAGATAAGACACTTAACACATAATAGTAAAAAGCCTATAATTTTCTTGCATCAGAGAGGCAAGTTGATTTTTTTTTTTCAAGATTGAATTAAGTCTTGAATACCAATATGATATGCGAAATACCTACGCAGAGTAGAAGTAGACGTAGCTACATACATCTGCATAAAACTGCAGTTTAAACCCAACTACAAGGTTTTTATAAAATACAAATACCTAGTAGAAAGTTTAATAAAAAAAAAATATTAGCTCCCTATGAAAATTAATTCCATTTGTTTAACAGGTATCTATCCTCAAAAGTAAGATATCGAACGACCTAACTGTTTTCGTTACTCTTTGGTGAAATACATTTTTATAAGAATTAATTGCAGTTTTAATCCTCCGATTGGTAGAAATGCCACCAATATCTTGCAATTTCCTACACTATACTGCACGCCCATTGCTTCCGGCTTTCTTATTGGATATCGGCATCGGTTGAAGAATGCTTCAAATCCGAAAGATTTTTTAAACTGAAATGATTTTGAATGTTATTTAATCATAAAAATAAGATTCAAAATCATTTCAGCTTACAAAAATCTTTTGGCGTGCCGCCGTGCGGCCGCGCGCTGCCTTTGAGCTTGCCGACACCTCGGAAACGAAATCACTAAAAGATTCCGTACATGTGTAATAATAACGCGATTCTATTCTAAGACCGGGCAATCTTTTTGGGGTTTTTGGATACTGTATTCGATTATTTTGGAATTAGATTTGTTTCATAATTATGGCAATGTATTTTATTTCTTTATCATTTAAAAAATACAGAAAATAGGTAAACCACTAAGATTTGTAATTAATGCTACAAATACTAGTCAACCTCGATAATACAATTTTAACTGGCCGCTTATCACATCATGGGACAGAAATACCGTAAGCAAAATGTAGGTGCACTGCTATCACTAGGTACAATATTTTATTTTAAAAATAGTACCTATTTATTATCGGAATTCACTTAATATCTTATTGATCCCTAAAATTGTGTACATTTTTATTATTGTAGGCTTAAGTAATTAGGCATTTATTCCGCTAGTTCACTTCATTCTTTCGAGTAGGATGCATGTCGTCTAGTTTCGCGTTGGATTGCAGTGAATTTTGCGAGGAATCATGACCGAATATGCGAACAATGAATATTATGACATGATAATGTGTGTAGGTGCGACTGACGGTAATCTTGCAGCAGCAAGACAGCTGTATAGGCAGCGTTTCCCCAATAGAAGGTTTCCATCGTACGATTGCTTCCGTGGGTTGGTGCACAGGCTTCACTCCACTGGGACCTTTCACCGTTCAACCCATGGTGGTAGAATAAGAACCAATGCCTCTATTCAAGCGGAAGAAGAAATTTTAAATTACTTTGCCGAGGATCCGAGGCGGAGTACACGTGGTGCTGCGGCCGCTTTAGGTTTGACCCAGGCTAGTGCCTGGCGTGCTTTGAAGAGGGACAGACAACACCCATACCATTACCAACCGACCCAGGAACTGACCGAGGCGGATTACAGACCACGCATCGAATTTTGCCAGTGGTACCAAAACCGCATCCGTGCTGACTCAAACTTCGGCAGGCTTATTTTGTGGAGTGATGAGGCCACGTTCACCAGGCATGGATTATTCAATCACCACAATGAGCATGTCTGGGCACACGAAAATCCCCACGCGTCCCGCCAATCAAGTTTTCAGCACCGGTGGCGAATTAATGTGTGGGCCGGTATCGTGGGAGAATATCTCATTGGCCCGATATTCCTCCCCGATCGCTTAAACGGGGACAATTATTTAGCCATGCTGACAGGCCCACTGGAGGAGCGGCTGGAAGAAGACAT